>OY796656.1:69655185-70855185 GCA_963680705.1 Rhagium mordax | reverse complement strand
GGGATTAAAGTTTGCTTTGCCTGCCTCTACAGACGTTTTGGAGGAGATCGTGGCAAATGTGGAAAGTTCAATTCAGTCCCTGCCCGACTCCTCTAAGGGTTTTATCAGAGAAGCGTGCAGAAATCAAATTTCTACAAATATTATTAATAATGTCAATAAAAAACCAATTTCCAAAAAGAATAGAAACATTGTCAAGCGATTGCGAGAGAAAGATTGTTTTTACTTAAAAGCCGATAAGGGTAATAAGGTTGTTATCTTAGATAAAAAGGACTATTATGAAAGAGTAGACAACCTGATTAGTAATGGTCCTTATAAAAAACTTTCAAGAAACCCACTACCTAAAATGATTACCGAAGTAAGGAATGTACTTAAATCCTGTAATAACCTTATTACCCCAGCTTTGAAAAATAGATTACATATATCTAACCCAAGCGTCCCTAGATTGTATTGCCTACCCAAGATACATAAACCCGGTAAGTCGGTGCGTCCTATTGTTTCAGCAATTGGATCACCGACTTATCACCTATCAAAATGGTTGTCGAAGGAGTTCGAAAATTTACCCATTTCACAACCTGGCTTTTCAGTTATTAATTCAAATGATTTCATTAATAAAATTAGCAATATTCAGCTACAAGATGGGGAAATTTTGGTCTCCTTTGATGTTTGTTCGTTGTTTCCGAGTGTACCAATTCCACAAACCATGGACTATCTCAGGGATTTACTCGAATCAAATAATTTAAGCCAAGAGGTAGTAAACGAATATATTCAACTCACAAAACTTTGTATGAAGCAAAATTGCTTTCAATTCAATAATAATTTCTTTGAACAACATGAAGGGACAGCCATGGGTAACTCTTTGTCACCATTCATTGCCAGTCTTTTCATGAATCGCTTCGAAACAGAAGCAAAAGAAGAATTCGAGTATTTTCCTAGAGTTTGGCTTAGGTATGTGGATGATATTTTTGCAGTGTTTAATACAAAAGTCGCGGATGTAGACGTTTTTGTTTCCAAATTAAATAGTCGTTTCACTTCTGTCAAATTTACATATGAAATTGAAAACAATCAACAACTACCATTTTTAGATGTACTAGTAATTAGAAATAATGAAAATAATTTAGAATTCGATGTATATAGGAAAGATACCAGCACTCTTAGATATATTCCTAGTGATTCTCATCATTGTGACCAACACAAGATGGCAAGTTTTAATTTTTTGGTTAGTCGATTATTAAGTTTTCCGCTAACTAAAGAGAGGTTTGAAAAAGAAAAAGAGTTAATTAAGGATATAGCTTTGAGTAATGGTTTTTCTACTAATTTGATTGATAAATTAATTAGGAAGCGTAAATTTAGGGAGGCACTTCGAAATTCTTCGACCTTTCGTATTGATAAGGAAAATTCAAAATTTGTATCAATTCCATATGAACCTCGGTTTACCCGAGGTCTTAGTAGAATTTTCAACAACATTGATATGACGGTAGTTCATCGATCAGGAAATAAACTACAACAACTTTTAGGCAACCCTAAGGATAAAATTGGAATGAACGAAAGGTCGGGGATTTACGAAATTAGCTGTAAGGACTGCAACCAAAAGTATGTTGGACAAACAAGACGCTCTATTCACACGAGATTTAAGGAGCATATGGCTCATCTAAAATACGGAAGAATAGAGAAGTCTAGCGTTGCCCAACATGCTTTTGATAACAATCATAAAATAGATATTAATAATTTAAGGTTGATTAGAAATGTAACAAACTCTAGACAACTAGATGCATTCGAAAGCTTGGAAATTAACAAATGTAAACATAGTATGAATAGTGACAGAGGGCCCATTCCAAATAGCCCGCTTTTCATGTTAGTCAAGCGTTAACGCTTCAACGAAGCTAAATATTTTACCCGCCTTTTTTGTTACTATCGCGGTAATTGTTCGTCGAAGCGTAACGCATTTTTAGGTATAAATAGGTCCCATTGTTAGGTTAAGCTTAGTTTTAATCATCTCCCGATGATGCCAACTTGGTTGGCGAAACGCGCGTCGAGTGTGTGCAAAAGTGTTTTGGTGTGTGTGGAAAACTACTCCAAGTGTAAGCATAATAACAACAAACATATCCAAACTGATATACTTATACAGGGTGAATCTTAGAGTGGGGGGCCATATTTATATTTATAGGAGGCGACACCGTTCACTATGGGAACACAAATCTACCAATTTTTTTTTTTTCGCGCCATGAAAAATGAATATTGTTTAAACCCTTTTTATTTGAATTTGGGTACCCCGCCAGTGGAATGCGCTAGCGAGAGTTTTATATCATCTACACTTGGCAACACTGTCGACCGGTCACACGTAATGCAGTAAGTGCTTGCCCAGCGGCGCCGGAATTACAGGAAACTTGAATCGCGAATTCATAACTCGGCCATTTTACAACCTACAAAAAAAAAAATTCGGATTCATGTTCATGACGACTAGTACTATTAACCCCAAAAATATGGCCGCCACTCTAAGATTCACCCTGTATTGATGTTTACGTACGCTCACTTCATTGATGTTAGATTTGCCATCTAAGTACCCAAGCGTATGTCGCGTACCTATTCTGCCTCAGCGTGATTGAGCGGGCCGGCCCGTTGGCGCGATCAAACGGATGAAAGTTTTCGTTCAAGAAAATAAAAATCCAGCCAACACGCGTAAACACTAATGCGAAATTATAGATAATATACTTACTAACTTTAAATATGGAAATGTGTGAAACGATAAATAACAACATTTATTATTACTTCTTAGCCCATAGGTATTGTTATAATTTAAAACTGCGCGGAACTCGCGGAAGGACCCGTCAGCTTTTAGAATGTAGGGCCCTCGGGACCGTCCGGAAATTCTCGGCTTCTCTTAGTTCTCTTATCTTGAGAAGGCAGGCAGAAGGGGTTCTAGCAGTATATCGTGGGGTACTGGGGTTCTATTCTATTTAGTTCCCTTACAAATCTTACAATGGCGTGGTGTAATTTTCATGGTTTTTGACATTAAAACAAATTCAAAATTTTTTTATTATGGCTTCTACTAGTGGTATATTGGATAAGGATGAAAATCACGGTCAAAGTCAAATCCAGTTAGTGGTACGAAATAAACAAGATTATAGTACACAGTACAGTTGCAAAAAATAATTAGCAGAGGTTTTAATACAAATTGGTACCTATCAAAAATACGAATTGTTAACCAGGATGTGAAACAACTAATAAATCATATTGTTGGTATAGGTACTGTCTGTTGTTTAACGAAAAATCAAACAATCCCTGGATTCACTGAAAATAAAATTATTCGGCAGACAAAATGTTCAAACTATTTAAATCTCAAAGAACATTTTATTTCCCAAAAAGATAGAAGACTTGATTTTGTATAAACCCAGAGTAGGTATATATACAGAATCATTTTTGTTATTATGTTGTGTAGTGTAGATTTTTTTTTTTTGTACGTATGTTTTAAAAAACTAGGTATTACGGTACTACACTACGCTACGACCACTACCTACCTAATAAAACTTTCTTTTGTTATCAAAAATCGTACCTAGTTCTAGTTCTATTATTTGGATGAAATTACCAAAGGACTGAAAGTGAATTTTTTTTATACTGTTCATATTTAAAAAAAAAACTAGGTAGGTATACAAATAGCTATAAATTAAATGTTTAAGGTAACAGAATTTTTTCAAAGGATTTCAAAAATTTTAATAAAACAATTACGTCAAATGAAAGTGGAAGAAACAAAGCAATCTTGAAAATATTTAAATATCAAGTTTAGTACATAAATTTTGAGGTATACTTTTGTAAAACACAATGACCTTGAAAATCCTGAAAAATTTTCGCCTGCGGCCCGCACCCCCTGCAGCTCTTGCCCCGTGTACACAGCTTTTTGCCCTACCACCCTTAATCACCACGAGCCGCCACTGACATAAACATCTCAAAACACCAGGCACAAAATATTTTAGCATTTAGTTCCTTTTAAGATCTTAACCAAAATAGACGTAAAAAATGTATCTAATAGTAATCATTATGTAATTTTTACCACACCTAAATTGTAAGTATACAACGTGTCCTACTTAAAATGCTCCCCCCTCTATCTCCTTTATTAATAAACAAAAAATTTTGAAACTTGGCAATGTTAGTAAATCCGAGGTGGTGACTCGAAATTTAAAGCTTATGTTCATTTTTCACTTCCGGTTCATACCGGAAGTGATACCAACTTCCTTATTTAAATAGGGAATCCTATACAATTTTCAAATATTCGATTAGCCCTTAATTTTTTGAATACACACATATAGCACTATGTGGGTCTGGCATCAAAACTGTGCAAGATATTACCAAAAATGACATGTGCGATAGAATGCAAATTTATGTATTTGTTTTACTAAACATCCAGATCCCAATAGTCCAAGATCCCAGGGCCCCCAGACGTTACTTATATTCTGATTAAGTTCAGTTTGGGAAATGAGTAGTTCTATAGTGTGCTTAAAATGTATGTATACCGGCTAGCTTAGGTAGGCGGCCCTATTATTATGACTCTTTCCCAGAAAAGGTAGTTTGTTTTAAAAATAATAATTCTGCTGAAGTCGCATGGTTTACAGACGAACTGAGACAAATGCGTAATCATTTGCAGTTTCTTAATGAAGTCTGCAAAGCTCAAAACACTGAAGCGAATAAAAAAATTAGAAACGATTACAAACTAAAATACAGAAATGCACTAAGAACTGTGAGGATTAAATCAAATGATAACAATATAAAAAAATCAACAAATCCTGTAAAATCCATGTGGCGAATAATAAATTCAAATAGGAAGAAAAGCTCTACAGTAGAATCACGAAGTTCTTTATTAATGCCGCTGGAGATGTGATTGATGGGCTCCCTAAATTAGATACTGACCCCCTGCACTATATTAAACAGGCTAATATCACGAAATCCTTTTGCTTCCGTGAGGTAACATACAACGAAGTTAGAGACATACTAAATTCCTTAAAAAACAGTAGTAGTAAAGACATATATGGCCTAAATACTGACTTGATAAAAACTATAAAAAATCACATTCTAATTCCCTTAACTAAACTTATAAATGAAAGTTTTAGGACTGGTGTATTTCCAGATGCACTTAAAATAGCATCTGTTGTTCCAATTTTCAAGAAAGGTGATACAGATGAAATGAGCAACTATAGGCCAATTTCCTTGCTTCCAATCATCTCAAAAATCTTTGAAAAAGCTATTAAAAATCAAATAACTGAATACTTAGAGAGAAATAAAATATTATTTAAACATCAATTTGGATTTCGTGAAAATCTGTCAACAACAGATAATAATAATAATAATAATAATAATATTTATTATTCATAGCAAGCAATAAGTAACAATTTATCAACATCACTAGCCTAAAAATATAAATAATAAATAGTACTCAATAAGTGAATAAACACTTGTTTTGAGAGAAATAGTATTATAATAATTATGTTAATTAATATTAAATATAAAAAACTAAATAAAAATATATACATTCACACACATACAAGTATACCTATATATACCTATACATACACATTGAATTATAATACCATATAAGTTACAAAACAATATTCAGTACATATACAAAACAATATTTAATAAATATACAAAACAATATTGAATAATATTCAATACATAAGGGATAAAGAGCAGTAATGATGAAAGTAAAACACGCATCGCACCACAACTAGGAAGTAATTTATAAATTTTGTTATTTAAGTATTTTTAAGGTCAATATAATTATTAAATGTTGTTCTAGGATTCGCTAATATATGAAATTTTAATTTTCTTTTAAACAACGATATACTATTTATATTTTGTATGCTTTTTGGAATTGTATTATATAATTTAGGTGCTAAAAATGAATAGGATCTCTGACTAAGAGTTTTTGTCATTTGTGGAACTAGATAGTCATGTCTTTGTCGTGTGTTGTGGTTATGCGAAGGTAATAGAGCACGATGTTTGAAAAGGTGATATTTTATATTAATGATATAATAATATAGTTGTCTTAAATCGAAGACCTTAGCTTCTGAAAAGATAAGATCTGAAGAATATTGCGTGCTTTTAGACATTATTATTTTCAGAAATCGCTTCTGTATTACTTCGAGAGGTGCGAGATGAGATTTTAATGCACCGCCCCATACCAATATACCATATCTCAGGTGAGTCTCGACTAAGGCATGATAGAGTATTTTCAACTGTCCGATTTGAAGGATGTTTTTGAGATATTTAAATCTGTATAGTAAGCTCTGTAATTTTTTGATAACGAGATTTATATGCGAATTCCACTTTAAGTGTGAATCAATATTAACACCTAAATATTTGATATCAGATTTTGCAGAAATCACATATTGTTTTTCTTGGCTGTCGACTGTAATTTGGTAAAAAGACGGAAGTTTTGATTTTTGACAAGAGAACGGTACATAATAAGTTTTTTCAAAATTTATAGTTAATAATTTGTGGTCGAACCAATTTTTTAAAACGGCAAAATCAGTTTGCACTGTCATTTTTATTTCTTCCCATGTATTACCCCTATAAAATATGGCAGTGTCATCGGCAAAACCAGATGCTATCTTAAAATTCACAGAACACACATTACAATGTTTTGAAAAAGGACTCTATTCTGCTTCTTTATTCTGTGACCTCAGCAAAGCGTTTGACTGCATATCACATACTTTACTGGTTCAAAAGTTGTCTAAATATAATTTTAGTAAAACAAGTATTTCCCTTATCAAATCCTACTTAGATAACAGGAAACAAATGGTCAGGTTAAACGGAATAATATCTGAGGAATTATATATTAAATCTGGAGTACCACAGGGCTCTATTCTGGGCCCTGTTCTATTCCTAATTTATATCAATGATTTGCCAAATGCACTTGAAAACTTCACATGCATATTTTATGCTGATGACTCAACACTTCTCATGTCAGATTATAGCTTGGATAACTTAATGTCGAAGTGTGATGATGCGCTCTCTAATGCAAAAAACTGGTTTACAGCTAACTCTCTAGCACTCAATGAAACAAAAACAATAAAAATGGTCTTGAGTACACGTGATCTGAGAAAGTTACCCAATAACCCCACCAGCACTAAATTTCTAGGAGTATACATCTCTACATTGGGATGCTCATATTGATTATGTTGCGGAACAACTATCAAAAAATATTTACTGTCTAAGACAATTGTCTGGATTAGTATCTTTAAATGTGCTCAAAACAGCCTACTTTGCATTATGCCATTCTCGATTATCTTATGCCATTCTGGCCTGGGGGCACTCTGCTGGTAAACACAGACTCTTTGGTCTTCAAAGGAAGGCCGTCAGAATTGTGGGTGGTGTAGGGTATCGGGATGACACTAAACATCTTTTTATAACGCTTAAAATACCTACCTTACCTTGTATATACGCATTACAATGTATTTTATACATATATAATAACTTAGATAACTTTAATACCCATGCTGATTTGCATCAGTACGAGACCAGTTATAGAGACAGTATATGTCCTGAATTTACTAGACTTACCCGGGGACAAACTGGTATTAAATACTATGGTATTAAACTCTATAACCTAATACCTAACAGTTTGAAAACTCAACCTCCAACAAAATTCAGGTCCACAATGAAAGACTATTTTCTAAAAAATGCATTTTTCACATTAGAAGAAATTGAAAAAGAAATTGTACATGTGAAAATGTGATATATTAATAAGCTGTAACTTTTTCTAAATTTTATTACTAATTTAAGTCTTACACAACTTTTCTTTTCTTTTAAATTTATATGTTATTCGTCTTTATACTGAATTTATGTAAAAAACCTTTTTTTACTTGTGTACATTTTTACAATATTAACATAAATAAAATTTACTTTACTTTACTTTACTTTATTACAGGTAAAAGATGGGAAAGGTACGTTAAAATATTACTCACTTTTCTTAAATTCTAATTGCTGGTTTTTATATATTTTCTACAGAATATTGTTATAAATCAATTTTCAATATTGCCAGACAATTCCCTTTGGCGGTAACTACTGCCAGACGCTTTCAAGCCCGCAAAAAATATCAGAACTTTTCTTATAATCTAAGTCTCAAATTTTATATACGATGACTTAAGGGACTATTTCAATACCTTTTGTAAACAGCCAGACCAATCCGAAGGGCCAAACATACACCCAGACACAATAAAAGTTCCGCTGTTAGTATGAGCACGAGGACATTCTGTGAGTCGGACGAACACCCAAGTACTTGAGGAGTCAACCAAACTACTTCCCCTCCCCCCCGTTTTAGAGGATGCTGAACATGATGGTGATGTTGGTTCGGCTCCCCAAAGCGAACCAACCCCTCAAACGATCAAAAACCACCCCCAAAGGGGGCGGAATCGCGTATTCGACGTCTTCCACCAGCAAAACTTATGTCACCCCCCATTTTTGAGGATGATGAACACGAAGATGATGTTGGTTCTGCTCACCGAGGCGGACCAACCCCTCGAACGGCCAAAACCACCCTCCAAAGGGGTGAGAAATGTGTTTCGTGCTATAAACAAGAAAACCCGCATTATCTCTCGTTTTTGAATATGCTGGACAAGAGAAAAATATTACCAAGTCACCTCGACCCCCGCGAGCCCCTTCAACGGCCAAAAACTACACTTGCTTTGCGTTTTTTTTTTTTTAATTAACTGCAACGGATGAGAGTATAAATTATTATTATTATATAAATTCCACTTGTAAGTTACGTAGATTATATTGATTGAATCAATGCTACACTCGAAAGTAATTATATTATGAGTATGTTTTATATTTATACATAGTAAATAAGTTATTTTATGCCTCAATAAAAATGTTTGATGATGATTTAACACAATAAAAAAATTAAATAGTGCGAGTGATTCCATATAGGTACCTGATTTTCCCACCTAGCCACGAAGTATGCGCCCATTTATTTTACAGCTAAATAGTCAATCAAGAGACCTGTCGTCATCATCATCATCATCCGGTACGTATTCACCTCTGCACTTACTTTATAAAACCGCGCGTCAAAGGGGTAGTTTGTGTCCCATTCGAGGAGCTCGCGGGGGTTGAGATGACTAGGTAATATTTTTCTCTTGTCCAGCATACTCAAAAACGAAAGATAGCGCGGGTGTTCTCGTTTGTAGCCCAGTTTCAAGATTCTCTGGCAGGAAACAATGCGTAAGTATTGGGAATGTAGTGAATATAGAACAGTAGAACGTAGTGCACAACTATTTTTAGTTGAACTGATGGGCATAAATAAGTTTTGCTGTAATTTTTTTGAAGATGACACCTGGAACAATTTGAAGATTAAAGCTGATAATTGATGTTCCAAAATTAAACAACAGTTTGACAACAAATTATTGATAACCATTGATTTTGAAAAAACGTTTTTATAAATATTTCTGGTAGATCGGCTGGTGGCGTATAAGCAGTGGCAAAGTATGTAGAAAGGAGAGAGAGAAGGGGGAGGGGAGAGAGAGGGGGGAGGGGGAGAGGGGGAGGGAGAGGGGGGAGGGAGAGGGGGGGGAGACATAGGAACACGAGAGTGTGACTGTATATTTTCCACCAACGCTCAAAGAGAGTTTTCATTGCAACATCGCACCAAAAAAATCTTTCATACCACTTTTACTTTTACGTCCGACAAAAAAAATTTACAATAGTTTTTAATTCTGCTCTACAGTAAAATTATTTCCTGTTCATGTTTATAAAAAATATCGATTCACATTAAGTTGTTATATTATTAATAAGACTGAGCCATTATTTGTGGTTAAAAATGAAACCTTAAAGTATTCCTATTATTATTTTAATATCAAGTTGATCTTTGTAACCAGACATATAATTTCTTCATCCAATGCATTTTTCACCGTTGGCCGTTCGAGGGGTTGGTTCGCCTCGGGGAGCAGAACTAACATCATTCTCGTGTTCGGCATCCTCAAAAACGGGGGGCGACATAAGTCTTGCCGGTGGAAGACGACGAATACGCGATCCCCCTTTGGGTGTGGTTTTTGACCGTTTGGGGGGTAGTGTTAATTCGGGGAGCAGAAACAACATCACCATCGTGTTCAGCATTCTCGAAAACGGGGGGGAGGTAGTTTGGTTGACTCCCCAAGTGCTTGGGTTTTCGTCCGACTCACAGAATGTCCTCGCGCTCATACTAACAGCGGAACTTTTATTGTGTCTGGGGTATGTTTGGCCCTTCGGATTGGTCTGGCTGTTTACAAAAGGGATTGAAATAGTCCCTTAAGTCATCGTATATAAAATTCGAGACTTAGATTATAAGAAAAGTTCTGATATTTTTTTGCAGGCTTTAATGCTTTAATACACTTAATGTATTTTATATCAATATCCAATGTTTGAAAAATAAGGTAAATGAAATGGAGTACTTTTTGGCAAATGAAAGTATAGATGTTTTGTGTATAACAGAAACTTGGACTTCTGAACATGAAGTAAATAATTTAGTTATACCCAACTTTGTATTAGTAGTGTATTACAGTCATGAATATTTAAAACATGGGGGAATTGCCATATATATTAGTAATGCTCTTTAATGTGAAACTGAGACGTTTGATATTGAAAGGTATTGTATTGAACAACATGCGGAATTCGTATGTGTTGAACTAATTAAACAAAAAATTGTATTGGTGTGTACCTATAGATCGCCAGTAGGAGTTTCCGACTTATACTTTGATGCAATGCACCAAATTCTTAGTCAGCTAAATCTAAACAAAGCCATCATAATCGTAGGAGATTTTAATATTAATTTCAATATAAATAGTCAAAATGTAAGTGCTTATAGGAACATGTTCTTATCCTATAACTTAATAGAAAGGGTAGTTGAAGACACAAGGGTGACGGAGACTTCAAGTACAAGAATTGACAACGTATTTACTAACTTAAATGATAGTTTAAAATGCAAAATTATTGACCCTCATCTTTCTGATCACAAAGGCATTTACATCACGGTAAAATTAATGAGACAGGAAAGAGAGAATTATGTAGTATGTAGACATATCACCAAAAATAACGTAAATAAACTTTGCAAGAAATTGGAAATAATTGACTGGTCTAACGTTTTTCTGTTAAAATGTCCAAATGAAAAAGCTAATTATCTAAAGCCGCGTCCTCATTGAGTCGACATTGTCGACTCAATGAGGACGCGGCTTTATGCATGTCCTTTCTAATACTTTTAATGAATGTTTTAAACTCAAAAAGGTAAATGTTAATAATAAAAAATACAACATACAATATGATGAAAAACTAGCGAAAATGAAAAATATTCTTTCGGCTGTACAAACTGTATCTGTCGTTAATGGCAGTCAAGAGGCTTTTACTCTGTATAAAAAACTAAAAATTGAATATAAAACAGAAATAAACAAAGCTAAATTAAGATCTAATGAATAATTTATTAACAGATGTTCTAATAAGCAAAAGGCTGCATGGCAAATAATAAATAAAAATAGACCTGATAAGAATAAATATACTAATTCAAGTGATATAACGTGTGAAGATTTTTCGAATTACTATGTCGAAGTCATAGATAATATTATGACAAAATTCAATCAGAATAATACTAATAAAAATGGTAATTATCAAAGAAATTTGCCTAACCCTAACCATTCATTTTTTCTATCTCATGTTACCTGTGATGAAATTAGAGATATAATAAATCATAGTCCTTGGCGTAAAGTAATAAAATTGAGATTCGTGTGCTCCTTGATGAAGGAGTATAGGGAATGATACCATCCGTTTGAGAAAAATATGTAGATTATGAATCGCGATGGTTGCCATCTCATAGCCGCGACCGATTTTTTTTTAGGGGGTCTTGTACAATATAAATAGAAAAATTCGATTTGATTCGATTATTTACTGATTTTTATTTTTTTTTATGTGTGTACACATAATAATAGTATATTAAAGTATAAGTGGATTTTAAGATTTAAAACGCGCGATTTTTCGAGCACGACGGCGGCGCAGCGAAATAGAGCAAGTATTTTAAAGACCAGTTATCCACGAATACTTTACGCTATTTTTTTTATTGGTACACTTTGAAATCATAAATAATTACTAAAAAAATGTAAATAAGAACTAATAATGTAAAATACCTTTAGTTGTCATCGAAATGAGAAAAACAAAAATTAATTTGCAATCTGTCATATAAGATTGATTGTTGTCATCACAGTTAAAGTTTTTAAAACATTTGTCAGTAATATTTTATTTGACGTTACAAGGTACTTCTGTCAGATCAATAATAAAAAAGTTGACATTTACACTTCACGTTTCTCGGATTATTGAAGTTGCCATGGTAACTTTAAAACACCCGCGTTTTTTGTAGTTGAATTTTGCTAGAAAAAGCACACAATATTTGTATTTATACAAAAGTAAAAAAACTCTTCTAAAATTAAATTAAACAAAATAAACAAATTTTGAATAAAAACAATTAATACATAACACATCTAAAATCTTATGGGGAAAAATAATACAAAACAAACTAGAACAAATTTTCAAATTTCCACCACCAACCTCAACACATTTTTTTGCATGTAACTGTAAATTATTTATACCATCTATCATAAGTTACTTCAGTGGACTCCTCTTCTATGCGTTTCTTTTAATTCTTCTCTGGTTGCAACTTCGGCAGCATACACTTTTTGTTTTAAATAGGAGTTAGATCTGGGAACCTTGCAGGCCAACATGATGGTACATCTCCTCACAACCTAAGAGAGAGAGGGTGCAGCATTTAAATGATCATTACCCCAATAGGCGAATTAGTCGTAATGGCCCAATTTCCTGGCCTGCAAGGTCCCCAGATTTGACTTCAGTAGACTATTTTTTATAGGGCTATTTAAAGGTAAAAAGTGTATATATGCTACCTATAACCGAAGTTGCAACCAGAGAAGAATTAAGAATGCATAGAAGAGAATGCACTGAACTGAAGAATAATTCACGTATGATCAGAGATGCTATAAAAAAAATTTATGTGCAAGAAAATGTATTGAGGTTGGTGGTGAACGTTTGAAAATTTGTTATAGTTTGTTTTGTATTATTTTTGTCCATTGGATTTTAGATGTGTTATTGTAATTTGTATTAATTGTATTTATTTAAAACTTGTTATGTGTTTAATTTAATTTTAGATGCGTTATTTTACTCTTGTATAATTACTAATTTTGTGTATTTATTCTAACAAAATTCATTTGTGGTTTTTAATCTTTTTTGTTTGTAAATATAAAAAATACTACATAAATTTAACAAAAAGATCCGACCCTAATATTTAATGAATGATAGTATTTTAAGTTAAATTCTAACACTAGGCAGTAAAATAAAATATTTTCACACACTATTAAAGTCGCCCATATACAGGGTGTCCCGAAATAACGTGAAAACCCCTTAAGGGTAGATTCCTCATCAAAAAATAAGTATAGTCTTTTATATACAGTAAGGTCGAAAACGGCCTCCTTGAGCCGCTCGACCTGGGGCAGCAAAAAGTGATTTTTTGGCAGATTTGATTCATGACATTATGGTAACAGTGACACATGCCTACTTATTCTTTTTGTATCAAACTCCGTTTTCAATTTAACAGAAACGGCTATTATGCAAGGGGTCAGAAAATATTTTTTTATTTGAAATTGATGAGATTTACGATAAATTTTCAAGAGATGAAAGTAGTAGAATACATGTGGCTTTCTGAAAAAAAATTAATTTGAAAAAAAAATTCATCTGTTTAAAAGTTCTGACTAAAAATTCAATAGGGGTTGTTTATTTAACTTAATTAAAAAGTAAGTAGAAAAATAAAAATGCATTGAAAAGAAGACCTTCCATAAGTACAAAGTCGTACCCAAATTTCATTCCGCCAACTTTAGTCACTTTCGAGAAAAAAAAATAAAATCACTTTTTGGTGCCCCCCTTTGAGGAGGTCTAGCGGCTCAAGGAGGCCGTTTTCGACCTTACTGTACATAAAAGACTATACTTATTTTTTGGCGAGAAATCTACCTTTAAGAGGACATTATTTCGGGACACCCTGTATATTGCTTATGTTTTTGTTGCAGGAGGACACGTAAATATTTCTAAAATGGACTTATCGTGAAACGTACCTGTTAATTCTTGAACCATTAAATATGTGCCAAAAAAACTAAATACTTACGTGGTTTATGTACACTATTAGTGTACTTTAAAAGTTACCATTGAAAACTGCCAAAATCCATATAAAGGGTGATGTTTTTAGGTAACTTCCCCTACTAAAAATATTTGCCCTCGGCACTGTTAACTTTTTCTTTTATTCACTGAATGATATAAACATCCATTAGTGAAACACATCTGCCAGATTTGGTTCAATTCCGTGAAGCCATTAAAAAAATAGGGCCGATTGAAATTTTTCCAAAAAATAGAAAACATATCAGAAACGAGGGGCATTAGGGGATGAAATAAGGGTCATTCTGAAACCGCCTTGGACTTCTCTACTTCCCACTAGCGTATGACCAGTCACTCAGGAAACACCCTGTATAGCACAATGAAATCTTTTTATTATTGTCATATTACCATATTCTGAATTACATCCCAACATGAAACGTCTGATAAAATTGCAGAAAATCAGTATTACATTTTAACTCAGAATATCATTATATGACTGATGGTCGAAATGGTAGCGTATCTGCCTCTCACCCAAAAGTCCCGGGTTCGATTCCCGGTCGTGGCAATGGGAAATACTGTGAGAGGGATTTTTCCATTATACACGGATATTGGATGTGTGTCCCTTGTCTTTAAATTGTAGCCCCTTCCCGCACAAGGCTCCTAGAGCCTTCTGGGATAAAGGGGGTCGTAATTACATGTGGTGTATTTATTTATTTATTTATTTATCATTGGCTGTGTATAGCCATTAACTAGAGTTAGTAGTAATGCATCACAACAAAAATATGACAGATGAAAGTGTTAATTATTTTTTTAAATTTTTTTAACACAAAACCCCCTAAAAAAAATCCGGTCGCGCCTATGAGGTAGTAACCATCATGATTCGTAATCTATAAATTTTTCTGAAAACAACGGTACCACCCACTATACTCCTTCATCAAAGAACACACGAGATTACTTTACGCCAAGCACTATCAGCTAAAAAATCGAAATCAAGTGATATTTATGGGTTAAATAATGAAATTATAAAGCTAGTGAGTGAAGCATTAAGTAAACACATAACAGAACTAATAAATTGCTGTATAGATTATGGTATTTTTCCTGATGCTTTAAAAATTTCTCAGGTGATACCAATTTATAAGAAGGGGGACTGTAAGGAACCAGCTAGCTTTAGACCTATTTCTATTATACCGATTATAGGAAAAATATTTGAAATAGCTATAAAAAATCGCTTAATATGTTATTTTGAAAAATATAAATATATTAGTAAATCCCAATTTGGCTATAGACCAGGCACATCGACAGTTAATGCACTTTGTGAAGTTTTTGAAAATGTACTAGAGGCTTTTGAGAAGAAGCTTTTTTGTACGGCAAAATTTTATGACTTGTCAAAAGCGATTGATACTGTCAGTCACGACATATTGGTTGATAAACTTGAGGGTTATGGTATAAGAGGGAATGCTTTAAATCTCTTTGCTTCTTATCTACATAACAGATGGCAACAAATAAAATGGAATAACAACATATCGGGTCAAAGGCATATTAAATTTGGCGTTCCACAGGGATCGGTCAGGGATCCTTTTTATTATATATACAAATGACCTATTTTCTAATATTGGAAACATAGACAAAAATATGGTAGCTTATGCTGATGACACAACACAGGTGTTCACTGGAGAATCTCGCCATGAAGTAACAAATAATGTAATATTGTCTGAACATCTGTTGGAACAATGGTTTACTAGCAATCTCCTAAGTTTAAACTTGGAAAAAACAAAAACCTTAGATTTTTCAGTAAAACCCTCTAGTGTTACCAATAATAATCCAGTAAAAACGCTGGGTGTATATTTTGATCCCTCTCTGACTTTTGCTTGTCACACTGATAATTTGTGTAAACAGTTGTCAACTCTTATATTTCTTATAAGACAGTTACAAAGTAAACTAAGTGAACATTACCTAAAGATAGCTTACTTCCCACTATTCCACAGTGTCATGGTGTATGCTATTATTCTGTGGGGTAATTCCTGTCATGCTGAACAAGTATTTTTACTTCAGAAAAGAGCAATAAGAGTGTTGGCTAAAACTAAGCATATTGAATCTTGCAGACCATTCTTTAAAGATATGCGTATTATGACTCTTCCTTCGTGTTATATTTATTATTGTTTAATACATATCAAGAGGAAAAGTATACAGGGAGGTACTCTAGTTCGGGAAATATTCACGACTATGGTACTAGAGAAAAAAATAATCTGTGTCTTCCAAGAGTTAGATTGAGTAAGACGCAAAACTCCTATCTATATTTATCAAATAAGTTTCTTAATGTCCTACCACAAAATTTAAAAACAAGGGATATTGGTATGAAGACCTTTAAAAAGACGGTAAGGAAAATATTACTTGGAAACAGCTTTTATAGTAATGATGACTTTCAGTACTGCAATTCTTTATCTCATTGATTTGTATGTTATTGTTTTAAATTTTATATATACTCATTTGCACATTTGTATGTTTGTTTATATCTCCTAATTTGTATTATACTTTGTGTCTTAGTTATTTTATACTAGTTTATTGATTCATGTACTTATTGTTATTTTTACTTATTGTATGTTACTATTTTTCTATATATGTACTGACGACTGTATACACTATTGTGTTAAAAAGTGAGAAATAAATTATTATTATTATTATTATTATTATTATTAAAGTGTCTGGAAGTGTCTGGCAATATTGAAAATTGATTTATAACAATATTCTGTAGAAAATATTTAAAAACCAGCAATTAGAATTTAAGAAAAGTGAGTAATATTTTGACGTACCTTTCCCATCTTTTACCTGTAATAGGGCCGCCTACCTAAGCTAGCCGGTATACATACATTTTAAGCACACTATAGCACTATTCATTCCCCAAACTAAACTTAATCAGAATATAAGTAACGTCTGGGGGCCTTGGGATCTTACTCTACAAGGTTTGTAAAGCATTTTATGTCCGACCACGTTATAAAGGACTGTTTATGACATAGTTTTGCCCTCGGTTTTGCCGCTATAAAGTACCTCTTTATTGTACTAGGAAAATAAAGTTAACTTTACAACTGTTATGCCAGATTTTGACGTTTTCAAATTAATATGTTCAACTGCCAATGTCAACACAATAAATTACAACAGTCATAAAAATGTCATTGAATTAATTTTTTTCGTTAATAATTAGCAGTCGGACATAAAGCTTTGTATGCAACTCGCCCATAATAAGGCTTTATTGATCTCGCCCTCTTTATGGCCTTACTCGTTACTCTTGCTCGGCCATAAAACGGACTCGTTCATTAAAGCCTTGCATTATGGACTTGATACATAAATAGCTATTAATTTTATGTAAACGTTGTATACTGTGAATTCATTATAAATAATTTTTAAAGTAAGTTCTCTATCTAGTTCTCTGAAGATGGTTTAATAAAACCGAAACGTTAGAAAATTGTTTTTTTTTATTTTACCACGACCGAAAACCGAGCCGAAAACCTAGGAATCTACACATCAAATTAAAGAAGAACAGAAATCCGCTGTTATATTTTCAAAAAAGAATCAATGACATACTTTTTTATATAAAAGGGGGCAAACCACCGTTGTAAGTTGTAAGCCACTGACTCAAGGAATTGAACTGAAATTTTGCCAGTTAATAGATCTTGAAAGTAGCACCTTTCATATAAAATTTAAAAAAATCAGCTGATTATTTTGAGAGATATGTCCAATCATATTTTTTTTTTTCATTAAAGTTAAACGCCCTGTAACTCTGAAACGAAGCTATTTATGATACATATTTATTAAACAAAATAATCTTATTTTTTATGTAGAATTCACCTGCAAATTTTGTCCTAGGCTTTCTGAGACACCATCTCGGACACCATGTATAAGGTGTTTTAAGATCCAATTAATTTCTTAGACGGGATGATCATAGACACAGCTCTCTCTCTCTTAAATATTTATTTGATTTTTATTGACATGTCTGTAAACTTTTTGTTTTATTCTTCTACATTTAAGATTTCTTTGATGTATTATATAAATTTAAAATTTAAGTACATAAAAATAAAAGGAAAACTTATTACCAACCTAAAAGTACGAACAGGGAGATTCCTATAACGTTCTTACCCCAATTTTTTGGTTTGGAAATAAAAAAAAAAATTTCGTAACTTATAGTATTTTTCCAAGGATTTCGAAAATATCAACAAAAAATAATTGAAAGCCAAATAATTTTTACTTTTTCAGTAAAATGGGCCTCGTTATCACATTGAGTAAATATACAAACAGTTAACCAACGTGCATTTATATGAAAATTTGAGGTGACAAATGACAATGCTCTATTAAGATGCGGTAGCCGAGTGGGCAAATGCATTGATAACTACTTACTTGGTTGCGAAGATAAATAGTTCGAATCCATCCTGAGGCAAATTAAAAATTTATTTCTGATTTACTGCGGACTTATAAGAGGAGAGCTGTCGAAGCCCTAGACGTGGTTCGGACTCCACAATAAACTGTAGGGCCTCGTCTCTCTTTACTTAATACAAAATTCTAGGATTTTCCGGGGTTACTTCGGTGACTAAAGGCGGTTAAGAAACCAAGAAAACAGTAAACATTAAGAACACTAAATAATTTGAAAAACGGGAAATATTTGCAAAAAACAAGTAACAATAACATCAAAAGACCTGCTTTAAGTATATATTATTATATATTTAATATATTTGATTATGAGTACCTTGTGCTGGATGTAATTTCTTCATACCAATAAAACGGGTATTCAATTGGAAACCAATCTTGGCACAGTGCTCTTACTTCATCTAAATCATCGGGACATAAGAAACGAAGTTGCACATCAGCTAAAGAATATAGCGGAATTCGTTTTTCGTCCATGGTATAATTTCCATCCACACATTTTCCATTAGACTGGAACCTGTGAACATTGACAAAAGGATTTTGAGATAATTTAAAAAGTAAAATAATTGCATTAATATTAATAGGTTAACTTACCAATGTATTTCAGCCATATATAAGTTACTTTAAAAATATGTCCTGCGATTTGGAGACTGTTTTTCTTTCATTTTTAAACAAAAAAATTTTGACGATTGATAATACTTCGTCATAATAATAATTATCTACGAAATGCCATTTGTTTTGTCCCTATTAATTAAATTGTATTCCGCGCATCCGCAGATCACGAGGGCGCCACCTGCGCATTACACAGAATGAAAATAATCGTTTTTTAGCGTTGACCAGGTCATAAGACCAACGACCTTGGTCAAATATATGTATATTTTTATTTTAGCGTTTTGGTCAAAACTTTTATAACCCCTTCAAAGGTCTCATTTTTTTAAGCTGGTCATGAATTGATTGAACAAGTTCAATACTTTTTGCGAGAAGTATTTGTATTTATACTAAAGAGAGAGATTTAGCATATAGGTAAATCATATAAAAAAGACAATACAGGGTGTTCCACTTAAGTCAGATTCTTCCATAGCTCCCTTATTATAAATTTAAGAGAAAAAAGTTTCAAATAAAAGTTACGCTGAATTATGCGGTGTATATACAGAAAATATTTTTGAATACACAGGATGTTCCATTTCACCTGGACGCTATACAACTTCGTTATTTTAAATGGAACACCCTGTATATCTGTGTATTTTTGGATTCCCGATTTAATTTTAAGTTGATTTTATGTATCATACATTGTGCCCAAAACATACCGTTTCCGAGATATTCAAGTTTTTTTGAGAAATTTCACGATTACAGCGCTCTGAATATTGCTAGATAGCTTCTAAGCCATAAGAGCTAGAAACTTGCGGTTTGCATAGTTCGATTTACCACGAATTACGCTATCATTTCCACTATTGGAAAAATATGGTAAGTAGTCATGGTGGAGATATAAGATGGTATGTCACGGCGCACATTTTGACTACCGCTAGGACTACGTCATCAAGTAGAAATCTTGGCGCGAATTTTAAATATAAAGTAGAATAATTTGACAGATTTTGCCGTTTCTTCTAATCTTGAAATCAAGTACCACAAATTGAAAATCTACCTATTTATATATGGCCCGTGCTTATTTCGTGGTGTTTACCTGCATTTTTAATTAGAACGTGTTTGACATAATATGAAATAAGCTTTGAAATTAATCATGATTTTTAATAAATAAAAGTTGTAACATTTCACAGTTGTGGACTTTAGTAATTGAAAATAATTTAATATAATTATAATTAATAATAATAAATAGTTTCATTGAATATTATGAATGTTAGATAATGTTATTTACATAATTGTTCATAATATATTCACTAAAAGAATATATAATTTAAAGTAATGAAGGGATATTCAACAAAGTTGAAATTTACTTACTATTAAAAAGGACATGGGACAACATAATAATAACTACATAATATAAAGCATAATATAACTATTTTTTGAATCCTGTAAATTTTGTGAATTTTATTTTTCTAGAGTTATCTTGTATTTTTCTGTTGATTTCTCGTAGACAAAGATAAATGTAAGTAAGTTCTTGTCCAAATGAGAGAATGAAAAGCTGGCAAGAGTGGCAAGCATCTTTTGCTACATTGTCAAAGATTTGATCCTCTTCAATTTCTCGCCGTGGTTAAAGGAGTCCTCCATGACCTTTGTGCATTTTTCAATTAAAACTGATACCACCAGACTAAATTAATAAATTCAAATAACCAAAACTTAACATTCTTGCAGATTTGACAATTTGTTATTTGACAGTTGACAGTTCCAACTTTGCAGAAAACATATACCTATAGTGGCACTCAACAAGTTTTTCTACTTGCGCAGTACAGTACGAAAATCGAGCCGAGATAAAACTAACCATGTTTTATCTCAACCATGGTAAGTAGTATAAAGTGGTAAATATCGGTACCTGCATTTGACAATCTTTCAACAGGAATAACTTCTTTTTTTCAAATGGAATGACCCATATTTTTTTCCACCGTTGGATTCAAAATTAAATTCTCTTTCGATTGATATAAGGTTGTCCATATTTATCTTTAACAGTTTTCGAGAAAGATGCAATTCTTCCTAAAGTTTGAAAAACGAGCTGCCTACAGCATAAAGTAGGCTTTGCAAATTTTGTTTAAAACATCGCATTGCGTTAAATACGAAGTTTATAAATAGTGGTAACATCGAATGCAAAAAACGGAATCGCACTAGCACAGTAGTTACAGATGAAAACGAATATCTAGTATTGGGATGCATACAGGAAAACTCTCAACTTAGTGTGCGACAAATTAGTCAAACGACGGATATTAGTACAACATCAGTACCTACATAGGATTTTAAAGAAACACAAATATCATCCTTACCACATCCAATTACACCAGGAGTTACTCGAAGGAGACTTTCAACGGAGGCAGGCATTTTGTCAGTGGGCACGTGAGAGAGGAAGAAATTTTTTTTAAACAGGTCATGTTTTCGGATGAGTAAACTTTCCACAAAAATGGCTTTGTTAACCGCCATAATTGTCATTATTATGACACGGTAAGTCCGCACCAATTCGAGACAACCGGTAGCCAATACAGGTGGTCCTTGAACGTGTGGACGGGAACTTTAGGAGGCCACATCATTGGACCATTCTTTTTTAATCGACACTTGACAGGAAGAATTTATTTGGACTTTCTGCGAAACACTTTGGATGATTTGTTGGGCGACATTCCTTTAGCAACCCTTTGAAGGATGTGGTTACAACAGGATTGTGCTCCACCTCATTAAAAGACTGAGGACATTTCGAACACTTAATGTAAAATTGCAGTTTAAGTTCACGTACCCTTTTTTATTGCGTTTAGAATTTTCTATCATGTTGCGTTTTGTTTTCGTTGTTGGTAGTGGTTTAGTTTTGTTTGTTAGATCACTTTTTAAACATGCCAGTAATATTGTTACTGGCATGTTTTATAAATTTTAAATTCACGCGATGTCATTGTTGGTGACCGGATTTTTACCGGGAAAAACGAAAACAATTCACAATACAATTTGTTTGTCGAGATGAACGTACATAACATTGAAACGATGCTTTAAGCGATATTGGCAAAGCCTACTTTACGCTGTAGGCAGCTCGTTTTTCAAACTTTAGAAAGAATTGCATTTTTCTCGAAAACTGTTAAAGATAAATATGGACAACCTTATATCAATCGAAAGAGAATTTAATTTTGAATCCAACGGCGGAAAAAAATATGGGTCATTCCATTTGAAAAAAAGAAGTTATTCCTGTTGAAAGATTGTCAAATGCAGGTACCGATATTTACCACTTTATACTACTTACCATATTTTTCTAATAGTGGAAATGATAGCGTAATTCGTGGTAAATCGAACTATGCAAACCGCAAGTTTCTAGCTCTTATGGCTTAGAAGCTATCTAGCAATATTCAGAGCGCTGTAATCGTGAAATTTCTCAAAAAAACTTGAATATCTCGGAAACGGTATGTTTTGGGCACAATGTATGATACATAAAATCAACTTAAAATTAAGTCAGGAATCCAAAAATACACAGATATACAGGGTGTTCCATTTAAAATAACGAAGTTGTATAGCGTTCAGGTGAAATGGAACATCCTGTGTATTCAAAAATATTTTCTGTATATACACCGCATAATTCAGCGTAACTTTTATTTGAAACATTTTTCTCTTAAATTTATAATAAGAGAGCTATGGAAGAATCCGACTTAAGTGGAACACCCTGTATATACCTACTCCAGCAAATTGGGAAAATTATAAAATAAAAAGAAATATTGTAGTTAATCTATTAAAGACAAAAAAACAGCAATTCTATTTTCAAAAGATTGATCTTAATAAAAATCCGTATCTGATGTGGAAAACACTAAAAAGTCTTACCAATACTAAAAGTCATTAAACAGAAAATGACTATCCCATAAAAAGATCAAATAGACTTAAAAAATAACTTGTACTTACATTTTTCATTATGCTTTTTGTAATTCTTATTATTTTATCTGAACTGAAATTAAATCGTAATTACTTTTAAAATATTAGGTGTATGTGTATGTACCAGGTACCTATGTGTGTTTTATTTTATTTTATATCTATTAAATTGTCGTTAGTTTAAAAACAAAAAACCTATATATTCGTTTTAATTAATTTTGTAATTTAACATAGCTCAATTAAAATGGAACAGTACATTCGGGACTTTGATAGTAGCGTTGAAACTTATACCTTGATAAATGCCAGTGAGTGTAATGAAATCTATAAAATAAACAGTAATTATAGATAGGTAACTTTAAAATTTTACATAATAATATACGTAGTGTGTCAAAGAACTTGAATCAATTTAAAATCTATTTAGAACATTTTGAATTTAATTTTGATTGTATAGTCTTATCGGAGACCTTTGATCTTACTGATAAAGAACTAAGTATGTTTAATATCGAAGGGTACCTACCAGTTAATTTACAATAAGGGAACATTAAATAAAAATGATGGGGTTATTTATACAGTATATTCACTTTTGAACCAAAGCAGTTTGTTGTATATACACTGTTGGCAAGAATCGACTTTGGAAGACGAAATCTGTAATGCAACTAAGAGAGAAGGTACATAGGGGCAAAGCCTTCAGTTAACAAGAGATGCCTAACCATTCCTACACTCCTACTAAAGAGGGGATGTGCGTGTAGCGCGCTCGACGACATCGTTTCAGCCGACCTAGCCGTGCCACAGGGCCCACAGGTGACCTGTGCCGCGACACCGCGGCCGCTCGACACATTCGCCCGATTCCGTCGTCCCCTTCGACCGCGTGTTGTAAAGAATGGAAGGTGGGAGTTAGGGGATAGCGCGTTGTCTGTTTAACTTGTAAATGCTTTAAGTTATCTCCGTCTGATGCATTTATATCGGCTTCCAAGATTAAACGTTACCAATAGTGTATATAAGATAGGAATTTTATAACTATGAATATAATGTTATAAAAATAAATGATATAAATATTATTAAACTTGATATTATCGATATATATAAAACTGATATAACCATATTTGCAATATATAGGTCTCCTTTCAACTTGTCCTAGAGAATTTAATCACAGTTTAGGTTTAGACCAATATCTAAATGATAATAAATGTACGTCGAATTATACCATAATAGTAGGCGACATTAATATAGATATTAATAACACAAAAAATGAATTTTCAGTGGAATACCTAAACATATTGTATTCCCATGGTTTCAGATCCTATATAAATGGTATAACACAAGGGAAGAAAATGAAAGCAAAAGTTGTATTGACCACATCTTTATTAAAGAACTTAAGAACACCACAGAAGAGATGTCTATACCATGTATTATTAAATCAAAAATTACAGATCACTATATAATTGCCTTACAGTTAATACTAAATCATCAATTAATAAATTCGCAAAATAACGTAAAGACTCACATTCAGTACATTGATTATAATAAACTGAAAGAAATACTAAAAGATATGTACAATCATGGGAAGATTTGGAAAATGATAACTTGGAAAATGCCACTAATAAATTTATTAATATAATAAAAAATGAGATAAAGAGATGTACAAAAATTGTTAAAATTAAACATAAAAACAAAAAAAGGAAAAATTGGATCACAAAAGAATTAATTAAATGTATAAATAAAAGAGATAATATGTATGCTGAAATGAAAAATAATCCTAATAATATCAATCTAAAACATGAGTACAAAAAATACTCTAATGACTTAAATAACTTAATTAAAAAACAGAAAGTAGATTATTTTAAGAAAAAAGTGGAAAAAAACGTATCGTGTTCAAAAAATTTGTGGGACATAACAAATGAGTTTTGCGGAATACAAAAAAATAAAACAAATATATATATACACGGTAAAAAATGCTAAAGGTGACAAAATTAATAACGATAATGAAAAGTCCAATATTTTTAACTCTTTTTTCAGTAACATTGGAAAGTCTCTCGCAAATAATATCGTTCAAAATTTAGAACAACAGCCTGTAACTAAAGTACAATCAAACTCAATATTCTTAAATCCCACCACTCCATTCGAAATTAAAAAATTTATTAACGAACTAAAAAACAATAAATCGCCTAGAATAGATAAAATTACGGCTAAAACTTTGAAAGAAATTTCTGAATATATAGCAGTACCATTAGCTTATATAATAAATAAAGCGATAGTGGAGGGTGAATGTCCGTCTGCTTTTAAAGTGGCAATTATAAAACCCATTCATAAAACTGGAAGCAAGGAAGAAATAACTAACTACAGACCCATTTCTTTAATCAATGCAAAAATCTTTGAAAAGGTCATCAAGTTTAGGATTGTAAATTGCATGGAAAAATATAAATTGCTATCTAATTCACAATATGGCTTTAGGAAAGGTATGAATACACAAAATGCAATTTCAACGCTTGTAGGTAAAATTTACCATGCCATGGACAGCAAAGACAAGAGCCTAGCAGTATTCATTGATTTAACTAAAGCCTTTGATACGATTTGCCATACTGAACTACTAACAACATTAAGCAACATGGGTTTTAGAAATAATAGTATAAAACTATTAAAATCGTACCTAACTGGTAGAATACAGTACACAGAAATAAACTCTGTAAGAAGTAGCCCAAAAACTGTCGAATATGGAGTACCGCAAGGTACAGTATTGGGGCCAGTACTATTTATAATTTATATTAATTCCCTTTTTGATTTAGAAACATGTGGCTCAATAATAAGTTATGCCGATGACACAGCTCTTTTTTACACAGATTCTAACTGGAAAGATCTAAAAAGTAAAGTAGAAAAGGATCTAAAAAATATAAAAAATTATTTTGATAAGAAGCTGCTAACACTAAATAAATCTAAAACAAATTACTTACCTTTTTATCTTTATGAAACATCAGCTCCTCAATTCCAAGAACTTGTCATTGACAATCATTTCACCATAGCACCAGTAACCCAGGTAAAATATTTGGGTATTATTATTGACTCAAAACTCAGATGGGATATTCATATAAATTATGTGTCTAATAAAATAAGAAAACTGATATACAGGTTTAAAAGTTTAAAAGATTTTTTAGATTTTAAACAGATTAAAATAGTATATCATTCACTCGTAGAATCTCACTTAGTATATGGAATTATGGGTTGGGGGGGAGTTCTTGATTCTCATTTAAGAGAGTTGGATAGCTTACAGAAAAGATTATTAAAAATCCTATTAAACAAAAGAATCACTTACCCTTCCAATTCTCTGTTCAAAGAGGCTAATATAATGGATATTAGGTCATTATTCTTCTTTCAATGCGTATTACATCAATGGAAATCCAATGATCAAAGAGCAGACACGATAAAACAAACGAGGAGTAATGCAGATAATAATTTTAGAGTTCAAAAAACTAATACCACCTGTGGACAGAGATGTTTCACATATCTTGGACCAAAGGCATACAATACAATACCGAGCAATATTAAGCAGGTGTCGGTTCTCAGTAGGGCAAAGGTCAAAATAAAACGATACTTGTTAGAAATACCTAGGGAAGAAATCCACAACGTTATCAACCCTAAACATTATTATAACAGGTTATTCTAGGTTTCAATTCTACTAGGTTGTATATGGTTAGTAGTTTCGATGCTAACTAGTAAGTAAATTTAACAATATATTTTAAGACAATATAGGGTTAAGTTGACCACATCTTTATAGTGCGCGCGTGGGGAACGCCGGCGTCTTTTAAGTCTTATCGGCAACAAAGACGCCGACGTTTCCTTTGTGTGCACCGTAGAAAAATGTGGTTGGCCATAATGCATTTTATGTAATTTATTTTATTATATTTTATTTAGGTATTAGATTTTTTATTATTAATTATTTTAAATGTAATGTATTTTATTTTAAAATGTAATGTATTTTATCTTGCCACTGGGTCGGTAGCCGCGTGGGTAAATGCGTTGATGCGTACTTACTCGGTTGCAAAGATCGATGGTTCGAATCCATCCTGGGGCAAATTAAAAATTTATTTCTGATTTGCTTCGGACTTTAGATGGATAGAGAATTATCGAAGCCCTAGATGTGGTTCGGACTCCACATTAAACTGTAGGGCCTCGTCTCTCTTTACCTAACACAAAATCCTAGGATTTTCCGGGGGTTACTTCGGTAACTTGAGAGGCGGTTAAGAAAACATTTTTGAAAACATTTTTTTTCATGCACAGTGTATTTTTTTGCACTTCTATGAAGTATTAGTTTATTTACAACTATAACTGTATGTATAAAGTCTTTTTTGTAAAATATTCTATTGGTAAATAAACTTTTTTTTTTTTTTTTTTTTTTTTTTTTTTTTTTTTTTTTTTTTTAATAGATGCTACTTGTCTATAGATGCTACTTTTCTAAATAAATTTGACGTTAGTGATATTTGCAGTTAATTTGAATAGCTGTAGCACAAATATGGCAGAAAATAATTATACAAACACAGTTTTAATGGATTTGTTTATTATCCACGGACAGTGCAATAAGATTATCAGCAGAACTTGTAGAAAATTTAATGAGAAATATCCCAATTTGCCGCAAAGTTCTACGAATTCAGAGGAATTTTATAAATTTAGAAAAGTAGCATGTCTGTTGTCATTACAAAATGACAAAATAAAAATTTCATGGCCCACCCGTCATGATACCTACCAAAAGACTAATATTCTTAGTAAGGTTACAGAAAAGTGCCCATAAATCGAAAACGGTGAGCACTAGGTATAGAGTGTATTACCTTTTTAAATAGGTAAATGTATCACCTTTCCGAATAAGTAATAATATACAGGGCGTTTCATTTAAAAAAATTGAGTTTCGTGCATTTTTCTAAGTCACTTATAGAAAGCGTTCTCTAACTCACCCTGTATAAAATTTAAAACATTTGATTAATGGAGGAGATGCCCCCAGGCCTTGCCTAGCTGCAACTAAAAAATTATCTTTTAATTGCTGCGTAGGTAGGAGAAAACACGATTTACTAATAGTCAAATTTTTGACAATAAATTCAGAAAAAAATTATTATCTCGAAAACCGTTTGAGATAATAGGGAAATATTAACAACGGTTACTCAGAAAGAGACGACGATCCAAAAAATGCAAAAATATACAGGGCATTCCATTTAAAATAACGAAGTTGTTGCCAGTTTTACGCATAAGTGGCAACACTGCCCTTTCGAAAATATTTTAGTTGGAGAGATCATACTCGATTATCTTGGTAACCAAAATTTCAAAGCAATCGGTTGATCCGTTCTCCATATACTTCTAATACTCCACCCACCGTGGCTCACCCTGTATGCTTTGTGGGACTTAGCCCCTCGCGTTTTTGTCATAGTGATATGGAAAGGACCACAGAAGTCGGTCCCCACCCACAAAAACGGCTTAACTTGATTTACACGATACTTGGGTAGATTACCCATGTAAGGTACAACAGGTTTTGGGTTTACCCTAAAACATCTATAACATCGAGACAAACAATGGTTAATTGCTCTCTTCGCCGACAATATTCAAAATTGCTGGGATAAAAGAAAATGCAAAGTTAACATACCAGGATGCAAATATGTGCGGTGAACATGCTCAATAATAAGGGTCGTTAACCGATGCTGTCGCGGCAACAACATGGGATGCTTAGAATTATATTCCAATGAGGAATTAATTAGGGGACCGCCCACCCTGAGGATACCCATTTCATCAAGGAAAGGAGCTAACTTTCGAAGGGGCTTTGAACAAACACGATTACCTTGTAGATTTGAAATATCCTCTGTGAAACTCGAATATTGAACATGTTTAATAACAACCAAAAATGATTCCTCCACCTCAGCTTCCTAGAGAGAGCCTTTTCGAAGTTTCTCGCTATTTCGAAGATTAAAAATAAACCGACGACAATATGTGATAATCCTCTTAATTTTTTCAAGAGAGGAAAAACGATTAAGCAAGGCATCCATAAAATTGTCCTCTAAACAAGCGACTAACGTTATGTGTCTCTCCTCAGAACTTATTTCTGTGGGAGACTGACAATTTTCGGCTGATGCACTCGGCCAAGAATTCTGGGGTAAGGACAGCCAAAACGGTCCTTCCCACCAACAACTAAAATTTAGAAGTTCCTTAGGAAGAAGCCCTCCTGACGCACAATCAGCTGGATTGTGTTCACTTCGCACGTGATGCCAACAACTAGGGGGAATTGCTTCCTGAATTCGAGTGATACGGTTACTTACAAAAGTTTTCCACCTGTGTGGTGACGACTTAATCCAGGAAATAGTAACGGTAGAGTCCGACCAAGCATAGATTTCACTAAAAGCTAATTTATTTTGATATACCGAGAGTACATACGACACTAAATCTGCTAAAAGAACAGCAGCGCACAATTCTAGTCGAGGAAGGCTAACACATTTTAATGGCGCAACCTTTGATTTGGCAATCACCAAGGGCGTGTGAACATTCCCTGACACTGAAAAACGAAAATATAAAGCGGCGGAATAGCCTCTCATCGACGCGTCGCAAAAACCATGAAGATCACATGACGTAACATTACCTGGACAAAGGTGACGAGCTATATGTAATGATGACAGAGACGAAAGTTCAGATTTAAATTGATTCCAACGTTCAACGACATTAGGTGGAGGGGGTTGATCCCACGTTAAGCCTAGTGTCCACAGATGTTGCATTAAGTGCTTAGCAAAAAATGTCAAAGGGGCGAGAAATCCAAGAGGATCGAAGATTTTTGCTAAGTCTGAAAGTATTACACGTTTGGAACATTGAGTGTCAGTGGAATCAATACTATAGGAAAAATTATCTTTTATTGGATGCCATTGTAGACCTAGAATTTTTATGTACCCATCCTGACCAAATAATAAAGTCTGCTGATGAGACTCCGGAATATCGGAACGAAATTCCTCATTATTTCTCGTCCATTTTCTAAGTTCAAAACCTCCTCCGTTTAATAGTTTATTCAATTGGGTACGAAGCTCCGATGCCTCCTCAATAGAGTTACATCCACTGACGACATCATCTACATAAATGTCGGATGTCAAGACTCTTGAAGCGAGGGGATAATCAGTCTTACCGTCATCAGCCAATTGCTGAATAGTTTTGAGGGCCAGAAAAGGACTCGACGAAACTCCATAAGTCAACGTTTTTAAGCGAAATTCTTGCAAAGGATCGTTAGGAGAGAATCTCCAAAATATAAGTTGAAAAGGTGTATGTGAGGGCGTAATTAAAATTTGCCGGTACATTTGTTTAATGTCTGCTGTAATAGCGATAGAATGTAACCGAAACAATAACAAAATTTGACCTATGTCTGTTTGTGCCTCCCGGTTCTTTGGCAGATGCATCGAAAACCACTCTAAGTTTGGTTGTGGTACTATCCGGTTTTAACACGCAGTGGTGCGGAATATAATATGACGCATTATTATTTTCCAAATTGTTAACGTACGGTTCCATATGCCCGCTTTCTAAATAATCATTCATGAACGCAGAATAATCTTTATAGAGAGAGGGATCTCCAATTAAACGACGTTCCAAGGAATAAAATCTTCACAAAGCTAAAGTTCGAGAATCCGCAAAGGTAGGTACAGGGCCAAGAAAAGGAAGAGAGACTACGAATCGACCCGACTCAGTTCTAAAATGAGAATTGTTAAAAATATCTATACAAAGTGAATCCTCAGGAGAAAGCGAAATTGGACGAGATATTTCTTCTATCTCCCAAAACCTTTTAATAATTTTATCAAGTTTCAAGTCTAAGTCAGTAGAAGTACAAAATGAATTTATGCACGGGGGTGTCCTGCATTCAGCCTTTCCCATAAACACATAGCCAAAAATAGTATTTAAGGCAGAAGGACCTATTGTTTTATTTGCTAGACGGCCATCTTGTAAAATGGCAGGAAAATTCTCAGCACCCAGTAAGATATCGATAGGACCCGGTACATTAAAACGAGGATCGGCTAATTTTATATTCACTAACTCATCCCAATCACGTATATCAACATGTGAACTAGGCATATTCGCACAAATAGTGGGTAAAACAATAGCATCTAAACATAATGTTGGGAACACTTGACCTCTAGGACGTAATTTGCAAGTAACCGCGCCGGTGCCATGTGAAGACATTTGACCTAACCCGTGAATTGGAACTGATACGTTAAACCGATGTAGCCCGAGGCGACTGCAACATTTTTCTGTTATAAAATTTGCCTGGCTTTCACTATCCAACAAAACTCTAGCAGTATAAATATTTCCCTGCGTGTCCAAAATATCTACCAGTGCAGTAGACAATAACACTGTAGTAGCAGATTTAACAACATTAGCAAAAACATTTGTTTGATTTGAAAGGCCTTCTTGGCTCGATGACGATGTACCAGGTTCCGTATCAACCGTTGGTTGTACAACACGACCATTATTTTCTCCTAAATTAGCGGAATGTGTATTTGACACATCCGTTTTAAAATGTATCAGAGTATGATGCGGGTACTTACACATCCTACACGAAAATGATGATTTACAAAATTTTGCTCTATGATTGCCACCCAAACAATTTAAACACAAGTTGTTTTGTCTTGCAAGTTCGTATCTCTCACGAGGAGATTTTTCTAAAAACGAAGGACATCTATATACCTTGTGATTATCTTTACAAATCGCACACTCTACGTCAGAAGATGTGTTTGTGTTTACGACGAAAGTTGACGTAGATCTGTTACTACTCGATATAACTCGAGGTGATTTTACTGGCGATTTATTGTCTACAAAAGGTTGAACTCGCTGGCTTTTGGGCACAACGAGGGCAACTGAGTCTAAAGCTGAACATTGTTTGTATAAAAAAGTTTTAAGTACCTCGAACGATGGAAATTCCGAGTTCTTTGATTGATTATGCAACTCAAAACGCGTAACCGACGACGAATCGATTTTTTGTATCAACATATGATACAATACAAAATCCCATTCTTTTACAGAAAGTCTAAAGCCGATAAATTTTCCGTAAAACTGTCTAGCAAATTTCTAAGAGACTTGGAGGAATCTGAGGAGAGTTTAGTTAAATTAGTTATTTCTTGCCAATAGCAAGTACCTAACAATCTTTTATTTTGATATCGATTAACCAAAGTTTTAAAGGCTACACTATAATTGGTACTTAAAAACGGAATTGATTTTACTAAGCTTAACGGTTCACCACTGATGGACCGTAACAAATATTGAAACTTTTCTATATCTGTAAGGGTTTCATTGTCATGAATTAATGAACAAAACAAGTCATGAAACCCAGGCCATAATTTAACATTACCCTCAAATGTCGGTAATTTAATTTCAGGCAACTTTACGTTGGGTTTTCTAGGCGTTACAGTTTCATGTTTACATCGCTCAAATAAATCATGACAGATATATTCATCAAATTCTTGTCGAATCTTCTCCTCGGCATCCTGATTTGCGTCCTCGCTTATCGAAACGGCACTAACTACTAAACGAAGTTGCGTCATAAACTCAGGCCGAATTAAATCAATTTCCAAGTGTCGCATTTTTACCTGCGTATGCAAAGTTGGATCTGTAATTGCCCTTTGAGCATATGTTAATGCCTCATGTAATTGATTAAACGCTAATAGACGTAGGGCTTTATACTGCTTTAGGTTAACCTCCATAATAGCTAAGTGTAAGATAAAATCTAAACTTTATTTTAAACTAAACAACAAAATTACCAGCCAATCCACTCGAGAAAATACTGTGAGGTTACTAAATACTACGTTAATAACAAATTATCTACTTATTAAACATAAACTAATAGGCACATTCAAAACAACTGTTTTGCTGTTTACTATGAACTATTTATCCCAGTCCCTAAATGATAAAATGATAATTGATTTACCTATAAATGGCAAGCAAAATATTGAATTAGAAATTAAATGATACATGTAATTCTATTTGGCAATATTTTAGACGCAAGAAAAGAATCAAAACTCTAACTAGTTGCTGAAATAATATAAGTTACCGGAGTATACTCAATTAAACAGCTGATCTAACGGTTTGCACTACCGGCAACGCCATTCCAAATGAAATGCTGAAGTGATTGTGCAGACAGATTGCGATTGCGTAGTGGGGGGTCCGTATGCTCAACGATTTCAGCAGCACGCGAACCTAACGTAACAATTCGCAGGAATTCAAAAAACCGAAATGAATAAAAACTACTAATAGATACTTCGACAATGGATATTTTAGGCAATAATTATTATTTGAAATAATTCTACGATTTTCGCGATTTTACACACAACTAAATTAATCGCGGCTCGAAGGACCAAAAATGTTCGAAATTCACTACAAATGTGTGGACTGTATTTTTTTTTGCTAATATGGATTGAATTCGATACCCACAAAAAACCTAATGCAAAACTACAACTTACCCAATGCTTTTCCTGATGCACTTCTACCGTGACGTCACGGGACGGGGGGAGTTGCGGAAGCTATCCAAACCAAAGGCAACAGCCAAAAACTAACAACTAATAATCCCTTCACAAAGGGTTTCTATCTGCGATTCTGCGACTTACTTCTACCGTCGCGGGCCGTTGCAGCTAACACAATATGAATTTTATGGGTACTACGCACGCGCCATGTAGTAAGCAAAAAACTGTTATAGCAAACCCGGAATCGAGAATTATCTAACTAAAAACTAAACTAAAACTAAACAATGGACAATATGTAATAGCAGTGTTTTTAGATCTTAAACGTGCTTTTGCGACTATTGATCGGGAAATATTATTAAAAAAATTAGAAAGTTATGGTCTAAGCGATATAGTTCTTAAATGATTTAAAAACTATCTAAATGAACGTAAACAAATCACGAAAATAAATAATATGTACTCATCTGAAATACTTAATGATGTTGGTGTTCCACAGGGCAGTGTCCTGGGGCCACTTCTTTTCTTAATATATATTAACGATATAAACTTATATCATGAATGTGACTTCATTAATTTATTTGCTGATGACACATTAATATCAATATCAAGTTATGATCTGCATGACGGAATTAATAAGATGAACATTGAACAACTCTTTATTAGCTTCAATTTTCAAGTATGGTTGACTTCAGTTTTGTAAGACACATAAAAAACCGGCGGCTTGTTTGATGCCCATAAAAACTTCAAACAAGCCGGCTCTTTTTATGTGCAGACTTGAAATTTATGAAATTTACTTATTAAAAAATTGGAAATATTTAATGAAAGTTATATTAAAATATTATATCACACTCACAGCTACGGCTCATTATTTTTAAATGTGTGAAAGTATTGATGAAATATTTAAAAATTATATAAATAGGTATCAGAAAAGTATTTAAATACTTTGAATATTCAAATACCACGAAAGTATTTAAATGCTTTCAAAATATTTCAGTGCATTCAAAATAATTAAATATTCTGAAAGTATTTAAATACCAGTTTAAACTATCTGATAGCCTAGTTACTTTAGCAATATTTGGCAATATTTACCAATTCTCCCCTAAATTCGATATTATAGATCGTGCCACTTTCATATTTTAGTATGTAATTCATGGGCTAACAAGGTTGAAAACCATGTACTCAAATCAATTTACCCGGACGTCGGGGGCGGCGTAACGACGCTAACTTCGCTATTAGAGATCGTGCCACTTACATATTTTAGTACGTAATTCAGAAGCCGATAAGATTAATAACCATATGCCGAAATCAATTTACCCGGCCGTCGGGGGCGGCGTAGCGACGCTAAGTTCGCTATTAGAGATCGTGCCACTTACATATTTTAGTACGTAATTCATAGGATAACAAGGTTGAAAACCATGTACTCTAATCAATTTACCCGGCCGTCGGGGGCGGCGTAGCGACGCTAAGTTCGCTATTAGAGATCGTGCCACTTACATATTTTAGTACGTAATTCAGAAGCCGATAAGATTAATAACCATCTACTGAAATCAATTTACCCGGCCGTCGGGGGCGGCGTAGCGATGCTAACTTCGCTATTGGGGATCGTGCCACTTACATATTTTAGTACGTAATTCAGAAGCCGATAAGATTAATAACCATATACAGAAATCAATTTACCCGGCCGTCGGGGGCGGCGTAGCGACGCTAACTTCGCTATTAGAGATCGTGCCACTTACATATTTTAGACGGCCGGGTAAATTGATTTCTGTATAAGGTTATTAATCTTATCGACTTCTGAATTACGTACTAAAATATGTAAGTGGCACGATCTTTAATAGCGAAGTTAGCGTCGCTACGCCGCCCCCGACGGCCGGGTAAATTGATTTCGGCATATGGTTATTAATCTTATCGGCTTCTGAATTACGTACTAAAATATGTAAGTGGCACGATCTCTAATAGCGAAGTTAGCGTCACTACGCCGCCCCCGACGGCCGGGTAAATTGATTTCTGTATATGGTTATTAATCTTATCGGCTTCTGAATTACGTACTAAAATATGTAAGTGGCACGATCTCTAATAGCGAAGTTAGCGTCGTTACGCCGCCCCCGACGTCCGGGTAAATTGATTTGAGTACATGGTTTTCAACCTTGTTAGCCCATGAATTACATACTAAAATATGAAAGTGGCACGATCTATAATATCGAATTTAGGGGAGAATTGGTAAATATTGCCAAATATTGCTAAAGTAACTAGGCTCTATCAGATTACTTTTGTTATTTATTAATTAAATACTTTTATCTGTTGAAAAGTATTTAATATTTAAATACTTTCAATTTTTTTAAAGTATTTATTATTTAATATTTAAATACTTTTTCAAAGTATTTGACCAGCTCTGTTTTAGATTAGTCTTATCTTCTCCCAGCAAACATTAAATATTCATATTATATAACGTGGGAGTAACAGGTTATAATAACAGTATATTGGTGCTATATAAACATGATACAACAACACAAGATATGATATCAAAGCGTTCAAATTTCGTCCGGTTTGCGCATGACGTCACACAGTGAGTAATTTTTAAAATCTATGTCGCGTTTTCGAATTTAATATCAAATTTTGTTAGTTAGGAACTCTGTTTTATGACTTTTATTCATAATATGGGTTCACTACTTATAGTGTAATACTAAGTTAATGACGGCTATTTAAATTATTACATTTTAGATGAAATTTATTAGAGCCCAGAGATAACATTGATTATTACATTTGATTTATTTTATGCAGATGTTTATATATTATACGTGAATATAAGTATAATAATACGAAATTAATTCCCAATTTATATATTTCGTAGGCATGTATTTCGATTTGTAATTGTTGAATATGTCTGACCCTACAAATGATTAATTTTGGGGTTCTTGTTATTCAAAGTTTTCGAAATTACAAAAATGGCAAGTCAAATGTAAAAAAGGATAAATTAACCATATACAGGGTGTCCCAGTTAAAACTCCCGGGTCCATTTTCTCGGAAACTTATAGAGATATTTCAATTCTGTAAAGGGCATTCACTAGATATATAAATATCTTCAGTTTTGAGTAAAGACGGTTTTTCTCCATGTTGAGATATAGGTGGCGTTGCAATCCAAAGAAATTGTTCGATCCCAGGAACGTTGAAATGAGGTGCATGTGAAAGAACATTACACTCTAAGCAACTTTTATGATTTAATCAATTTTCGAAAAAACACTGGTTTCCGAGATATTTGAATTTCAATTTAATATTTTTGAGAAACTAAAATAGCCATAACTTATTCAAAATAAATTTTCTACGATAGATCCTCGGGACGTTTTTTTTATAGTAACTCAAACTGATTTAATTAGCAATGAAACAAATTTAAATCAACTTCCGGTTTGACAAAAGCGCGCCAGTCCATAATGCTCACATTGTTACGAATTATTTAGATCGTACATTTTCAGAAAAATGGATCGGTACTAATAGTGTTGTCAGATGGCCAGCTCGGTCACCTGATCTAACTCCGTTAGACTTTTTTTTGTGGGGTTATTTAAATAATATTGTGTATGAAGAACCCATTGTTATGTGGATATGGCTGATCTTTACAACAAAATGTATGCTTCCGTGGCTGTGATGAATAGAGATACGTTATTAAAAGTTTGTAGAACTGAACTCTTAAAAAGATTTGATATGTGTGCTCAGGACGACGGAAATAATTTTGAACATTTAATGTAACTTTTTAGATCTAATTTCTATTTGTCTTTTTCCTTTTAATTACTTTCATCTAGAATTACCAATTTTGTAGATACGTATTTAGCAAATTGTTGAGTTGTTTGAAGAAATAAAATTATCTAATTGTTTTATTAATGGCTTTAATATTATTAATTTTAGGCACAATATTTGAAAAAATTGTTCTAAATAATATCTTCTTTATTTTTTTATGAAAACATACAAAAATAAAGTAATTTTTTGTCAAACCGGAAGTTGATTTAAATTTGTTTCATTTCCGAGAAAATGGCCCCGGGAGTTTTAACTGGGACACCCCGTATACATTCAAAATATTTGATATTTAAGAATTTTGAAGAATGTTTTTATGTAAAAATACAGTGCGATCGCAGCATAATAGAAACTTATTTATAATTAATTTCTCAAAAATTGTTTCTTGCCGAAAGTTAAGTATACTAAGAAAAACTAGTTTTGACGTCAAATTTTACCTTTTAATATGTAGGAAGTTAAAAAATATAAAAATGTTAATAATTATAAGGTAAAAAATGTAAATAAACTGTCTTTAAAAATGTTCTAGTTACTAAGAGAATTAATGTTAAAGTACATCGTGTGCCTAGTAGGAAAAACTTTAACATTCCCGGACGACCGTGCAGATTGCTTATCGAGGCGCAAGTAACACGGAGTTCGGAAATATGCTTTTACTACGATGATACACATACTATTTTTTCTGAAACCGCGTTTCCATACCCCCTGCATTTTTTTTATTTCAGGGAACTAAAAAATGTTATATCGTGCGTAGAATCTCTTGATTGACTATCAACATCACCATCGTACACAGCACATCTCATTTTCGACGATTTGACAATTCTGCCTGACACTCCTGACAGCCGGGCGTTTAATGGCGTCCTAGCTCACCTACACCAGTCAAATTAGACAAAATTAGGGCGATCGGTGGAAAAAATTCCCAGAGATTTTGAATTTTTTTTAAACGCTTCCTTTACACTTGAGTAGAGATATATCAAAAGTCCCCGAGGGTGGGGGGTGAGCTCGAGGAGGGGAGGGGGGTTGAAGGTACCATTTTTTAGTTTTTTGTTTATATCTCGGAAACGATTACTCCTATCGATTTTTACCCTCTTATCAAAATTAAAGCTAACAAAATTTACTACAAACGGTTCACCGCATTTTTGTCGTAGGACTAACCGTAAGCGAGCTACGGGCTTCTGAAGTTTGGATTCTACGTAAATTGCATTAAAAATCCTTCCAAACACATTTCATTAGTTAATGGTAAGTATTTATATTTATAGAAATAGTGTGTGTAGAGCGCCCCCCAACTAAACTGGCCTGCCTGAAGGAGGACTCTTTTTTCCCCCGCGGATGAAGGAATATTGTTCTACAGGACGACAATTTGGCAACGCAGCACTCCTTGCGTAATAATTCAAGTTCACACTTGATTGATGGTGGATTCCCGTTAAATCGAGTCAGGTGGGGTATAGGATCAACCTTCTCAGTGATATTTAATCAATATGTGACTTACTTAAAAAAACACTATGGTGAATACTGCACAGTCGCACCACCATCACCACCGCATCAGTCGACATTGATTTCACCGAAGATATGGTAACGACGACTCAGCAACACTCTTTAGGTAATGAAAAAAATAAGGACAGATTCATCCGTAAGTATGCTGTCTCGGAAAATGATTGCAGAGGGTTTAGAAGTTAGACGGGCTGATGCTGATGCGGATACAACTATTATACGGTGCGCTTTGGAGAAAGCAGAATGTGATTGTTCACCGCTTGTCATTGGCGAGGATGTGGATCTGCTGGTCCTGCTGATCGCTTTAGCTCCAACGGAACGAGAGATAAAGTTTTTCAAACCTGGGAAGGGGAATGAGGGAAGCAACAGTTATTACCCTCCAAGGAATTGCAGGAACTTGACTTTGCCAAGAGCATTTTGTTCATTCACGGTTTTAGCGGCTGCTATACAATTTTCCGAAAAGGTAAGTCAATAATTGCTTAATTACTCATGAGGGACAGCATCCTACATTTGATCTCCAACGTATTTTACACAAAGACTTTAACAACTGAGGAAGTTGCAAACTCCGGGAAACAGATGTTCCTAGCAACGTACAACGCCAGAGTAACAGACCTGGACAAACAGCGTTACGCAGCATTTCTAAAATCCAGCACAAGGGTGACTTCCCCTCTCTACCACCAACTGAAGGCTCTGCACTGCAACATTTATACAGAGTCTATTTGCAAGTTCAAGATTGGATGGGCAACAAACTGGAACCTACTGATTGGGTTTGTATGAAAGGAGAAGATGGAGATCTTCAACCCTTGACAACTTTAGATCAACCTGCCCCAGCTGCCATCCTTTCAACAATATTCTGCAGTTGTACCAAAGGTTGTGGGGCATGTTGTGGATGCCGCAAAGCAGGTATCCATTGCTCAATATGCGGTAACTGTGAGGGCGCGTGCACTAACGGCCCTCCAGTTGAAGACGACAATTCGGCATATGAGGATGACCCGGAAGACTTGACACCCTCGAATGAACTGTTGGACCCAATACCACAACCTACCAACTAATCAGCTCACAGACTTCCTTGGCGGGAACAGTTTGCGCCGATCCACGCGCAACCGTCCATTTCGGGTTAATACCTATCAGTTCAGTAGCGTAGAAGACGGTGGAAGGCATCAGTTCGATTCTGTCTAACAGTGTTCTATATTCGTGTATTATTATTTCGGCCCTGTGCTCTAACCCGAAATGGCGACTATGACGTCAGAATTTCATTTCTAGTCGAATCCTTTGTTCTGAGCACAAGTGTGTGAGCTGATTTGATGGGTAGGCTGTGCCAATACATTCCCTCCCGCACAAGACTTTCAGAGTCTTCAGGGATAAAGGGGGTCGTGTTATTTATTCAATTTACTAAGTTTTATTCAAATCATCTCTATTAAATCATCTATCTATTAATATTGTACTGAACAAGACTGTAATTCGGTTTTCAATGTTTAGGTTGAAGAGAAAATGCAGCATATGAGGACGACTCTGAAGACTTCATGGACCCCCGTGACCCAACACCCTGCTCTAATGAAGTGTTGGACCCAATAAATTCAATTTACTGTCAGTTTTTTTCAAATCACAATACTAATTCTGTTTTAAATGCGGATAAAGCACATTTTTTGAAATGATGTTTTTTTGTCGCCCTATAACTCGCTTACGGTTAGTCCTACGGAAAATGCATAGAACCATTTCTGTAGGAAATTTTGTCAGTTTTATTTGTGGTAAGGGGGCAAAAACCGATAGGAGTGATCGTTTCCGAGATATAAGCGAAAAACTTAAAAATGGTACCTTTAACCCCCCCCCTCCCCTCCTCGAGCTCACCCCCCACCCTCGGGGACTTTTGATATATGTCTACCCAAGTGTAAAGAAAGCGTTTAAAAAAATTTCCAACTCTCTGGGAATTTTTTCCACCGATTTGTCTAATTTGACTGGGTTAACCGAGTGACGTCACGAGCTGCGCGATGTCTTATCTCTTATTTATTGTATCATGTTATATAAATGTTATAACATTTGTTATGATATAATTTTATGTTCATACATGTGACAATTCGTTGTTATGTGTTGGTAGTATAATAATTTTGTAATCATGTTACAATCTGGTTCTTATGGTTTAGTAATAAATAATATCCTAATAACTTGAAGATAACAAAACTTATATAACAATGGATATTTTAATAATATTTTTATTGCATATAAAAGAAGCTTTTATATAAAAAATAATAAAACTCAAAATGACAGTTGCATATCCAAGTAGCAAGGTGTCGTCATTATAACGTCGATTTAAGGTGATCTGTCGTCATAAGACGCCAGTTGACCAGATAATGACGTAAAAATAGTCTAATTAAGCCAAATGTTAATGTTATCTTATGCGGGGATTTAAATGTTGACTCGTATACTAACTCAAAGGATTTTAATACGTTATGCAACGCGCTAGCCTGTTTTAATTTGAGTAGTGTAGTAAAATGGCCCACTCGTGTAACAGAAACCTCCCTTACTACGATTGATCACATTTTTATCAATTTTGAACCTGAAGGTTTATGCTGCGTGTTTGACAATGTTATATCTGATCATATAACTGTTCTCTCGATTTAGCTATGGTTCAATTGGTAAACAATAATAAAAATACTTCATCTTTCTTGAGAAGAAGTTTTAATGAAAATGCTATTTCACTTTTTAGTATATCGCTACATAATGAGAGATGGAGTAATCTTTACAATATCGGAGATCTCAATGAGGCATTTAATTCTTTTAATTCCACATTTAATTACTATTTTGAGCTTCATTTTCCACTTAGACAATATAGTGGAGTTCACATGATATCAAATTGTGATTTCCGTTTGCACTTCGAGGTTAAAAGCTAAAACCTATTTTAAATGATTCGTTACCTCTGGAACATCAAAATCCGATGGTCGTCAAAATGTCGTCCTGTACGGGGTGGCTGTAGGGGATGAAATGTGAAAAACACCCTAAAAATTTTTTTCCCAATATTTTAATCTACAGAACATGAGGATCACTTTTATTAAAGCAAATTATGCTTTAGACTAAGGCAAATATTAGAAAAAAAATATTAAACAATTGGGAAAGCACGGAGTTAAATGGGCGACGTCTAAGTTTATTGTACGCTGGTGAAAAGTGTCTTATTGAACAGGCAATGTTTTCGCTTAACACCGCATTAGCTACTTTATTCTCATTATGATCAAAAAACACCCTTTAATAACGTTGTAGATTGGAATTTCAGGATGCTAAGGCACTTTTTACTTTTTTAATATGACCGCTCCCCAATTTTTGAATGGGTTTTTTAGGAGCGTCCGCACAAGATCTTTTAAGGTCGACATTCGTTTGTTTTCGTACCGGGAGAGATATTTTTAAGGTCCATTATCGCCTGTTTTCGCAGTAAAGACGTGCATTTGACTAATTATATGAAAAATACGAACTAAACTGTATTAGGTATGTATTTTATTTAAACGAAATATTATTTTTTATATGAATTTATTTTGCTTTAAATAGTTTATAGTACAGTTACTTGGTGATCTCCAGTTACTTGGTGATATCATTTCTAACTAATTCTATAGTTGTTTTAAATTAAAATATTTTTGGATAGTTTGATTCAAAATGGGTCAAATACCTATCAAATATTAAAAAGGAATAAGGGTGCTTTTCGTTGGGGTGCGTTTCACCCCAACTTAGGAGTTTCGAAAAGATAAAAAGTGACTGTTGGAACGTGTGGATCATCGAATTCTACTCCAAAACACCTCTCTATAACGTACTTCTTGCTTTAATACTCGCCGAGTTAAAGGGATTAAAAACGTTGATTTTTAAACAGAAGACACCGATTTTTCTAAGGTTTTAAATAAGCAAATTACTCAAAGAGGATCACATTTTCGAAAAAGTTAGCTAATGAAATAAATGAAATAAAAATTAGTTTAGGCTCATCGTAGTCGAGATACAGTAGGTGCATTTGAATGTAGACCTGAAAAGGGCACGCGTTCAAATAATCATAACTCTGGTTTAAAAAACCTTTTGACGTGTATCTTGAATCAAATTGAAACTTATTTACAGTAGCTTAAAATTGTGTTTTGGCTGCTAAATCAAAAATGATACAAGGAAAATAAAGGCAAAATTTTAATTTTTGACAAAATAAGTGCCCGTTTTTTTGGTTCAGTAAATTCCAAATTGAAAATATAAAATTCCAAATTATGTTTTTTGTTAGTCATTATTATGTATACGCTCAAATTTTTTTGACCGTGATGGATGCATTATCTAAAAGATTTTACACTAAATGTATTTTGAAAATTTTTGAAATAATGAATTTTATGGCTTTGAAGTTAAAAAACTTAGCAGGGAAGAATCTCTCCAAAGAATGTTACCAAAGACAAACAATAATAACAATAAACTAAGGAAAATGCTACAGTTTTTTATTATTTTTTTTAATTGACGCATTTAAGATGAATATAGAAAAACTGACAACCTTTGTACTTTTTTGACCTACCTGATATTAAAGAGGATTAAAAGACCTTCAAAATGATTTTTATTGATGATTTTTAGTGTTAATTGCAAAGGAATGACCGAAATAAGAAGCGCGCCTCATTTTAGCAAATTACGTTATTGCTCGTTTTGCGGTAATTTATTAGTCTCTGAAATTCATTAATTATTGATATATTAACTTTAGGGGTAGTTTTCATCCTCTTAGGGGTAAGATCAATTATTTTTCTTATTAAGGGATGAGTTTTATATTGACCATATATTGAGGGTCCAACATAAAATTTTTTATTTCTTACTTCACATTCGTGATCAGCGACTCCAAAAACATAAATAAGTTTAAATAATTTATTCTCAGTACCTACTTGGTTAATTATTGAATATTTTAAACTTTGTAGTGGCCTGCAGTGTGAAATTATCATGCATCGGTTCCTGCATGTGTGTGGGACAAAAAGCCCTTTGTAATAATTCCAAAATCAAGGAAACTCGTCTTATTTTTGAAATAGTTGAAGAATCGTTAGAATCTGAATTCGAAAAATTTAATGACAGACACTATGTTTAAACTGTTTAACAGTTTAAACCATAATGATAATATCATATAAAAAGTAATAATCTGTTCAAGTGAAATAAACAATATAATTAATATAATTACTTTATATTATACAATTTATTCATATTTTTCATACAATTGGTCAAATGAAGGTGTTTATTGCGCAAACAGGCGATAATAGGCTTTAAAACACCGTCATAGAGGTTTTTTTTTTTGGAGTAGAATTCGATGATCCACGCGTTCTAACAGTCACTTTTTATTTTTTTCGAAACTCCTAAATTGGGGTGAAACTCACCCCCAACGAAAAACACCCTTATTCCTTTTTAATATTTGATATTTGACCCATTTTGAATCAAACTATCCTAAAATATTTTAATTCAAAACAGCTATAAAATTAGTTAAGATCACCAAGTAACTGTACTATGAACTATTTAATGCAAAATAAATTCATATAAAAAATAATATTTCGTTTAAATAAAATACATACCTAATACAGTTTAGTTCGTATTTTTCATATAATTAGTCAAATGCACGTCTTTACTGCGAAAACAGGCGATAATGGACCTTAAAAATATCTCTCCCGGTACGAAAACAAACGAATGTCGACCTTAAAAGATCTTGTGCGGGCGCTCCTAAAAAACCCATTCAAAAATTGGGGAGCGGTCATATTAAAAAAGTAAAAAGTGCCTTAGCATCCTGAAATTCCAATCTACAACGTTATTAAAGGGTGTTTTTTGATCATAATGAGAATAAAGTAGCTAGTGCGGTGTTAAGCGAAAACATTGCCTGTTCAATAAGACACTTTTCACCAGCGTACGATAAACTTAGACGTCGCCCATTTAACTCCGTGCTTTCCGAATTGGTTAATATTTTTTTCTAATATTTGCCTTAGTCTGAAGCATATTTTGCTTTAATAAAAGTGATCCTCATGTTCTATAGATTAAAATAGTGAAAAAAAAATTTTTAGGGTGTTTTTCACATTTCATCCCTTACAGCCACCCCGTACAGGACGACATTTTCACGACCATCGGATTTTGATGTTCCAGAAGGTAACGAATCATTTGAAATAGGTTTTAGCTTTTAACCTCGAAGTGCAAACGGAAATCATTTCTAGAGGGTTTTGGAGCGGCCGTGGACTCTACTAATATTATAATAGTATGTCAATAGATAAAAAATGGGTAAACGATGAAGTGAAATTATCTAGTATGCATTTGAAAGATCTGTTTGTTTTACAAAAATGTTATCCTGAACTTACTGCTTTTTATAAAAACCGGAGAAAAATCCATCAACTATTGATTGAAAATACCAAAAAAGCCTACTTTCAAAATAAAATTATTAATTCCGAAAATAAGTCTCGAGCATCATGGAAGGTAATGCCGAATTATGTAATCGGAACAAAAACCATAACAATATTATAATAAACGAGAATGGTATCCTGCTTGAAGATCCAAAAGAAATTGCTGCACTCTTTAATGATTTTTTTGTTAATATACCAAAATATATAATTAGTCAGATTCCGAATTTAAATGTTCTTCCTTCTAATAATATAAATTATACAAATAGAACGACTCAATATAATTCCTTTTTTCTTACCCCTTTTACTACAAATGAAATGATGGATTTATTGACAAAAAAGTTAAAGAACAAAAAATCATCCGGTGCCGATGACGTTCCCATGTTTATAATTAAAAAAGTCCTTAATTATCTTATTGAACCTCTGACATATCTTGTTAATTTATCCTTTGAAACAGGAATATTTCCTGACAAATTAAAGTCTGGCAAGGTTGTCCCTGTCTTTAAGAAGAGTGATCCCAATTCTCTAGAAAATTATAGACCTATTACAATGCCTTTGGGTTTTTCTAAAATACTTGAATCATGGATCGACTGTTACTATATCTCGAAAAATATCACATTTTAACGAATAATCAGCATGGATTTCGTAATGGTATGTCAACGATAACTGCCGTGCACTCTTTCTATGAGAACGTAGTAAACTTTATTGAGGCGGGTGAGTGTCCTGTTGGGATTTTTTGCGATCTCAGCAGGGCATTTGACTGTGTCGATCATAATAGATTAATGTTAAAACTGAATGATTATGGGATTAGAGGTGTAGCTTTAAACTGGGTCATGACTTTTCTTGAAGATAGGAAACAATTTGTTAGTATAAAATATATGGATAAAAATGGATTATATACAGCTACCTTGGAATGGTCACATCTAACAGTGGGAGTTCCACAGGGTTCCGTTCTGGGACCTGTCTTGTTCTTAATTTATGTAAATGATGTAGACTCTTTATCATCTAATGCTTGTTTTACAATGTATATATGCAGATGATACATCTTTAATCATTTCAAATAAGTCTGACGATATTTTAGAACAAAATTGTACTAGTCTACTCAATAAGATAACTAACTGGTGCTCTGAAAACTCATTATATTTTAACGCTGAAAAAACCCAAGTTTTAAGATTTCATATGAGTCAAAAACACTGCAACCTTCTAAATTTTAATGTAAATGATACTTCTTTGTGCACTAATTCTGAAAATGCGAAATTTTTAGACTTATGTTTGGACAAAAACCTTAACTGGAAGGTGCATTGCGAATTAATAATTTCAAAGCTTGCCTCAATTACGTATTTATTTAGAAATATAAGAACGGTTCTATGTACAGAACAACTGCTTTCTCTGTATTACGCACAAGTTGAATCTCGTTTAAGGTACGGTGTTTGTTTCTGGGGGAATTCCACTTATGGATCTCAAGTTTTTATTGCTCAAAAACGTATTCTAAGGTGCATGGCTAGAGTCTCATATACCCATCCTTGCAAAGATATTTTTAAGAATTTTAAAGTATTGACCTTGCCCAGTTTATATATCTTTGAATTGTGTATATATGTTTTTAAAAATTTTAAACAATTTAATGTTAATAGCGACTACCATGCTGTTAATACAAGACATAAACACCATTTGCGTGTTCCCTTTGCTAGATTAGACCTAACATTTAAATCTCCTAACTGTATAGGACCCAAATTCTTTAATATGTTACCTATCGACTTAAAATGTATAAAAAGTGAGCGTTTATTTAAAACTAGGCTAAAAGATTTTTTATTAAATAAGTGTTTTTATTCTGTCTCTGAATATACCTCTTTGTCTTAGTTTGTAAGTTCTTTATATGACTATTCCTATACATGTATTGTCAAAAGAAAGGAAAATAAATTGCTATTATTATTATTATTATTATTATTAAAAATGACGTGACAGTCGTCATATTGACGCCAAAAAAATGCTGTCATATGAACGTAATTTTTTGGGTATAGCTATATGGTGGGGTAACATGGTGACGTCAATTACACGTCACTTTCAGGTGGTGAAAGTCAGATTGCAAAATAAAGAAAAAGTAAACATAAATATATTACACTGTATATAGCGGTACAAACCAGAAATTAGTTACAATTTTTATTCTTGCATTTAATCACATAGCAAAATGGCAACGGCTTTTTAACTTTTAATTTTTGCGCCATCTTGAGACTCTTAATGCACACCTGAGCATCTATTTTGTTTTATTACCATCAATAAAACAGGATGAAAAATACACTCATCAGTGCAGAATTTTCATCAAGGAAAAAACGTTTTATATCATATCTTTTTTTTGCTAAACAAATTGATTGCAAATCGTAATAATAAACATTAAACTACGAAGGCGTATAGGGGCCAACAACTTTATTTTTTTACAAACATATGGAATTGCCAATTCAAAGTGACAATTGTCACTTCAAAGTGACAATTGTCACTTCAAAGTGACAATTGTCACATCAAAGTGACAATTGTCACTTCAAAGTGACAATTCAAACTGACCATAGGGTATGCGCATAATATGCTAGATTTTTAAGCAACATTGGTTATAAAAGATAGTTAATGCTGTAAAAAAATGAATAACAATAAAATTTTATCAATAATATACCCTAAATTTATGTATTTGTTAATTAAAATTTATATTATTTTTAAGTTTACGACCACTGACCGAGAACAAACGATGAAATTCGCATCTCACCGTGCTGGGCGTGACGTCAATCACTGTTTTTTTTTTTGACAGAACTTTAGAATCTTTTATGTTCGCCGTTGTGCATATATCATACTATTTAGGTGTAGATTCAATGTGCGATTTCGGTGTTAAATATTAACATTTTTCACGGAAAAGTGAGTGGAACAGATTTTGTAAAGGCCCAGATAGTTAATTTGGCCAATGTTGCTCTCCTTGTTGCTGTACTACGTTTAGGTGGAAGGCGCCTTTTTCTACCAGCTTGACAATCAAAATACATGAACTTTTAAATGTATGTTACTACCCATTCATATAAACATCATATAGTATTCTAAATCTTCTTCTAATTGAAAAAAAAGTAAAATACATAACCTAAAATTGTACGATTTTAAAAAGGTACAAAATCGCACTTACGTTGAAATGATCCCCACGTACAACCCCTTTAGTGTTTTCTGATATATCAATTTCACTCCTTCTCATGGTACGTAACCATAATTTTCGTTTTTAGCGCTTGATTGTATATTGGTAATGAGACAAATCATTTTTCTGGTGTTTTTCTTGTGGACGACTGGCATTGATTTATTTAACAGTAACTTGGATGCTTAATATCAATAATATCCTTTTTTTCCACTGCAAAATACTGCATTAAATGCTATTTTAGCGAGTTTTACACGACATCAAACATTAAATGAAAATGCCAGTGTGTGACGTCACACCACGACAGCAACCATTTGCATAACGTCACCGTAATTTTTGCGACTCTTTAAAATAATCATTTTTTGTTAATTTTTTTGGATAATGGGTTACATTTTAGCCGTTTTTTATTATTGCGATAGCCATTTATAATCTGTCTCACCAACAGATGCAAATAGACTCCTCCCCAAAAATGCCCGCTAAATTTGAATGGAATTTCTCTATTAGTCGTATTTATAGAACACGAATTACAAAGCAATCGCTAGCTTTGACCGACTAAGACCGACTCTACAAGTACTCGCGCAAAGCATTAAACTTTTATACATTTTGCAACAGACCAATCAGAACGCATAAAGGCGAAACGTATGAAAAACGCGAATAAATGGGAAGCCGGCGTCAGACGGCGTGACTCTCAACTGTGTTATTAGTTTTTGTGACATTTCATCTGGGAGTTAAATAAGGTACGTAAATGCAAACGATTAATATGGATTAAATGTTAAAACGGTTTTTCTTAAGGTTTATGATGGCTGAAGAAGGTATAATTTCTTCACCCAGAAAACGATTATCCAGACATTTTTCGGTGGAAGATAAGGAAAAGGTGCTGAACATTTGTAAGGCCTACGATAGGGAGAATCCGGAGAAATCAAAGATGGAATGCATGGAGTTCACTGCAAAGACAGCAGGTGTGAGTGTTCGAAGTGTTTCTAATATTCTTCATGAATACAAACAAGCAATACAACTTCAGCCACCAACAGTGTACCACCGACAAAGGGCAGTTTTGGACAATATCGATGAAGGAACTAAAAGTTCTCTCAAGCGTATATCCATTCCTTTTTTGAAAGAAATGAACCACCAACTGTAAACAAAATTTTAGCAGCGGTGCATGAAGGCGATTATTTACCTCATCTTAAACGGAGTACTTTGTGGCGATTAATAAGAAAAATTGGCTTTCGGTGAGTGAACAGACTCTTTATTTCTTCGTGTTGAAATGTAATTATTGTATTTGGCATTATAGGTTCTCAAAAAGGACACGTAATAGAGCCCTAAGGGAAAAAATGAGATTAACGTTTGGAGGCAAAGATTCCTGCAAGACATCAGGAAATGCCGGGAAGAACATAAGAAATTGCACTTTTTAGATGAGACTTGTGTGAACGCTGGCCATGCTGTAAGTAAAGTATGGAAGGACGGTTAAAAGATCCATCCGGCAAGGGAAGTCATCTTATAGTCCTCCACATAGGATCCGAGGACGGTTTCGTTGAGAATGGTTTGTTATGCTTCGAATCAAAGAAAACTACCCTTTGTCGATGGTACACTTTTGGTGACTGAAGTTGGTGTGCTTGTTTGTATTCACGAAGAATATTACAAGCACTTGGAACACTCACACCTGCTGTCTTTGCAGTGAACTCCATGCATTCCATCTTTGGATTCTACGGATTCTCCCCATCGTAGGAAGATGTTCAGCGCCTTTTCCTTACCCTTCACCGAAGAATGTCTGGCCAGTCGTGTTTTTCAATGGAGAAATAGGAACTGCTCGCCGGTTCTGACTGCTCAGTAGTGTTCAGTGTAAAAAATAAAAGTGATATCATATATTATTTTTCCAATTATATTATATCTTATTAGTTATCGTTGTTTTAATATATTTACAAATTTTTGTATATGTAGGGCTTTTAAAGTCTATTTTTTTCTATCGACTTAAGTACCAAATGTATTGTAATGATTTACTGGAACAATTTCACATAGGTTACTCCACTGGATAAACCCCAATGACCCCAATGCACACTACTCAAAAATAGCCAAATCTGCTGAGTCGTTTACCTTTTGGTTTCCACCACAGTACATGTATTTATTAATATCTATCGTAAGATTACTTTCGGATCTTTTTACGAATAGTCGTGGAATGTTCAAGCAATAAAAACTATACCAACTATATATTATATCTAGGTATCTACATCTTGTTTTGTTTTTATTGATAAAAAGCTTTAAAGAACCTATCATTTGCTAGAAGGCGAGAACTGTTAACTACTTATAAGTTTTGACATGTCCAAATAAATAAAACAACACATACCTACCTATTTCTTCTTAATTTTCACAAGGTTCTATATATTACAGCTCGTGGGTATAAGAAAGTTAAGAGAGATATCAATATAATATAATAATAGAATGCTTTATTCATCATTACAATACATTTGGTACTTAAGTCAATAGAAAAAAATAGACTTTAAAAGCCCTACATATATATAAATTTGTAAATAAATTAAAACAACGATAACTAATAAGATAAACGTATATAATATAATTGGAAAAATAATATCACTTTTATTTTTTACACTGAACACTACTGAGCTGTCAGAACCGGCGAGCAGTTCCTATTTCTCCATTGAAAAACACGACTGGCCAGACATTCTTCGGTGATGGGTAAGGAAACATCTGAAACATCTTCCTACGATGGGGAGCATCCGTAGAATCCAAAGATGGAATGCATGGAGTTCACTGCAAAGGCAGCAGGTGTGAGTGTTCCAAGTGCTTGTAATATTCTTCGTGAATACAAACAAGCACACCAACTTCAGTCACCAAAAATGTACCATCGACAAAGGGTAGTTTTCTTTGATTCGAAGCATAACAAACCATTCTCAACGAAACCGTCCTCGGATCCTATGTGGAGGACTACAAGATCACTTCCCTTGCTCGATGGATCTTTTAAATGTCCTTCCATACTTTACTTACAGCATGGCCAGCGTTCACACAAATCTCATCTAAAAAGTGCAACTTCTTATGTTCTTCCCGGCATTTCCTGATGTCTCGCAGGAATTTTCGCCTCCAAACAATAAACTCATTTTTTTCCCTTAGGGCACTATTACGTGACCTTTTTGAGAACCTATAAAGCCAAATACAATAATTACATTACAACACGAAGAAATAGAGTCCGTTCACTCACCGAAAGCCAATTTTTCTTATTAATCGCCACAAAGTACTCCGTTTAAGATGATGTAAATAATCACCCTCATGCACCGCTGCTAAAATTTTGTTTACAGTTGGTGGTTCATTTCTTTCAAAAAAGGAATGGATTATACGCTTGAGAGAACATTTAGTTCCTTCATCGATATTGTTCAAAACTGCCCTTTGTCGGTGACACACTGTTGGTGGCTGAATTTGGTGTGCTTGTTTGTATTCATGAAGAATATTAGAAACACTTCCAACACTCACACCTGCTGCCTTTGCAGTAAACTCCATGCATTCCACCTTTGGTTTCTCCGGATTCTCCCTATCGTAGGCCTTAAAAATGTTCAGCACCTTTTCCTTATCTTCCACCGAAAAATGTCTGGATTATCGTTTGCATTTACGTAAGTACCAATGACAAATGTAAACTATAAAGACATGGAACGACATTGTTGTAATTGAAGCAAGAAAATGTATAAAATGCGGTTGGACACTGCCAGAGGGCGACATTAAATTTTTCTTCTTACTCTGTTAATAGTATCCATAAAACATATATTACAAATATTACAATATTGCTTTAAAGTTATTTCAAAAAAACGTATTAAATATTTTTATCGGTTTCAGGATATTAATCCTTTGTTTACATATGCAAAAGTAGGCTGGTAAACAAGTCATAACTAAAGTTGTACAGTTATATTTAAAACTTGTACGGTAATAATATTACAAATACAGATCTGTCAACAACCGTCAACAGATGAAATAATAAATAATGAAACTATAATATAGGGCTATTTATTAATACAAAGAGACTGAAAACTCCAAACAATAATAATTAAGTACTGAAATCCAACTGAAATGTATTTTCAGGCAATCCAAGGTCCATTTTTATGTAGCCGTTGTGACACTAAAAATGTAAACATTTATGTAATATGAAAAAAGGTAACAAATAAAAACAAACAAAATATAACTGTAACCATGGCGACAAATCAACCCATACAGACTTGACCAACTAATGAAATGAAAACGTTATTAATAAGAGAATATCAAAAGGTAATATCTATTAATAATGTCTTTATTTTCTAAAACCGATAAACTATTGAACATATCATGGATGTTATGAATCATAACAGCCTTAGATGTCTTAAAATCCTCGCTCTACGAGCTCGGATTTCAAACCGACATCTGCGGCAGTTATGATAGTCATAACATTCCTACATATGTTAATAGCTAAAAACCAGTAGTATCAGTAAAGAAACAGAAAAAGAACAGTATCGCCCTCTGGCAGTCTCCAACCACATTTTGTACATTTTCTTGCTTCAATTACAACAATGTCGTTCCATGTCTTTATAGTTTACATCTGTCATTGATAGTACCTTATTTAACTCCCAGATGAAATGTCACAAAAACTAATAACACAGTTGACAGTCACGCCGTCTGACACTGGCTCCCCATTTATTCGCGTTTTTCATACGTTTCGCCTTTATGCATTCTGATTGGTCTGTTGCAAAAATGCAAAATGTGTCAAAGTTTAATGCGCACGCGAGTACTCGGTCAAATCTAGCGGTTGCTTTGTAATTCGGGTTCTATAAATACGACCAATAGAGAAACGTAAGTGCGATTATGTATCTTTTTAAAATCATACAATTTTAGGTTATGTATTTTACTTTTTTTTCAATTAGAGGAAGATTTATGGGTTGTTGCACCAACGTCATTTAACGGAGGTTTAATGCTAAACCAAGTTTAAACTGAAAATTTACGTTGCACCGGTTTTTAAAACCAAGTTTATTGGTTTAAACTCAGATTTACTTTAAACCACCAACTTTGGTAGTTTATCAGTAAGTTTACTTATTTTTATCCATGTACCTACGCAAGCGTACAACAAAATTTTAGTTGTGTTGTGACTTGTGACAGCAGATTTAATGTTAAGCAGAAAAAACCTGAAAAAATGGATTTAAAATTTATATTTTGAGACAATATTTACCATCAAAGATTTGTCGTTATTTGTGAAGTTCGCCAATCTCTTTTTTCTATTAGCACCGAGATTAGCACCTTCCATCTCAACGAACTTGAAAATATGAATTTGGTTTGGGCACGATATAAACTGTGTAATATGTAAGGTGAATGTCAATATTGTCAATAACTGTCGTATTTAAGGTTATGTACAACAACGATCTGAAGTTAGTCATAGAAGAAACATTCCCAAAAGTTCGAATTTCCCCGTTTAACTAAATGACTTCAATTTCTATCCGGTGCAACGTCGAACAATTTGACTGAAGTTTATCTATAAAACGTAGTTTAATTAAACGTTCGTTAATAGGAAATTGGTGCAACAACCCATTAGAAAACTATAGGATGTTTAAATTAATCGGTAGTTACATACATTTAAAAGTTCATGTATTTTGATTGTCAAGCTGGTAGAAAAAGGCGCCTTCTACCTAAACGTAGTACAGCAACAAGGAGAGCAACATTGGCCACATTTTCTATGTGGGCCTTTACAAAATCTGTTCCACTCACTTTTCCGTGAAAAATGTTAATATTTAACACCGAAATCGCACATTGAATCTACACCTAAATAGTATGATATATGCACAACGGCGAACATAAAAGATTCTAAAGTTCTGTCAAAAAAAAAAACAGTGATTGACGTCACGCCCAGCACGGTGAGATGCGAAATTCATCGTTTGTTCTCGGTCAGTGGTCGTAAACTTAAAAATAATATAAATTTTAATTAACAAATACATAAATTTAGAGTATATTATTGATAAAATGTTATTGTTATTCATTTTTTTACAGCATTAACTATCTTTTATAACCAATGTTGCTTAAAAATCTAGCATATTATGCGCATACCCTATGGTCAGTTTGAATTGTCACTTTGAAGTGACAATTGTCACTTTGAAGTGACAATTGTCACTTTGAATTGGCAATTCCATATGTTTGTAAAAAAATAAAGTTGTTGGCCCCTATACGCCTTCGTATTAAACAGTACCTACTTAAAACATTACAAAGACTGTTACACTGAAGCTATTTGTGTTGATATTCATAGTCTCCTGATGAAATTTCATAACGCATTACGCGCATTTGGTTTCAAAACTCCCTCCTTGCCCTGTGCGGTCTGTGCGCATGTGCATCATGTACTCACTACTGTCAAATATTTTCTGTGCAGTCAAAGCAAAGCGCATAGATAACACGTAAGCTTATGAGTATCGTGGACCGTGGTCCGTGGATAACACCCTCAAGATAGGAAACCAACGACTTTGATAGCGACATGCGATCACGAGATTGCTTTTGTTTGACTTTTGCAAGGTAACGACTACGAATTGCTTGATATTGAAAACATTCAAGCATAGACTTAATAATACTTGTTACAATTTAATTCCACACTAAAATATTTTCTCGTGGTGCTTCGTAGGTTAACGGTTCAGTGGCAAATTTACTAGCAAATAAACTAAGCGGTAAGGTCTATTCTTAGTTTATTGTATAACGATACGTAAAAAAAGGGTATATTGTAAATAAATAGTCTTCGGCAGGGTCGAAATCATTGTCACGCTGCTTCCAATCTTGGGAAAATCGAGGTATCACTCTTCAGTCCGTAGCTCTTATCTACAAAAATAGATTCAACTATTAGTATTGAAAAATCATCTTGCAAAATAGAGGGCTCACCTGATTAAGATAATGGAAGTTCGATAGTGGTTAAAAAAGGCATTTATTTACAGTCGTTCCTGGATATTTCGTTGGTAAAGTCTTCCTCTGCGGTGTTTCTGCGATATCAGGGTGATAATTGTCTTGTACTGGGTAATTATATTTCACTTGTGGCTGGTAATACCACTAGACATCGTATGGAATGCTGCAAGATAGGATATTTATTAAATAATTTCATCTGTCAACGAGCTTTAGGGCATGTAAAATAGATACGAACATAATACTCAACTGTACTAGCAATAACTATGTAGACTTACCTCACTTTGGCCATCGGAACAGTATTTATTATACACTTTAGTTGCTTGTAGCTGAAGTAAACAAACAGGTTACCTGTCATGTTTCATGTTGGTAGAGACCACGAGCGACTCGCCGGAGTATCAACTTGGCCGCGGGTCGCCGGCATCTGTCATGTCCATTGAATTTTGTTGCAGTTGTCAGTTGTCATTTTTGTTGTCACTTGTCACTCAACAGCAACACAGTTCTGATAATTGTTTATTTTTATAGAACATTGTTCTGATTTTTATATCAAAATGAAGGTAAAATGCAACGAGTGCGCAAGTGAGTTCAGTCAAAAAAAAAGTTTATATGCACACATACGAAAGATCCACAAAAGAGATCTGGTTGTTTTAAAAAAGAACCCAGTAGTGAAGTGCGATGAGTGTGCAACTGAGTTCAACCATAAAAAACATTTGTATGCCCACATTAGAAAGTTCCATAATAGGGAACTGGTTGCAAAAAAGAGCACATCAGTGATAAAGTGTGACGAGTGTGCTGTCCAGTTCAACCAAAAAAAACATTTGTATGCACATGCAAGGAAGTTTCACAAAAAGAACCTTTTTGTCTTTAAAAAGAACCCAGACTTCGAGTGTATAGTGTTTGCAAGAAAATTTTTTCTTTGAAATCTACTTTACGTAAACATGAAATGAATATACACAGCCCGACAGACCATGACTATACAAAGCCCTCCCGTAAAACTACAAGATTACTCTGCCCTCATGAGTCATGCGTTACGTCATTTTTAAATTATAAAAGTTTACGAGATCACCTTGTTGCACATAATGTAGTAGTCGAGGAGCAAGACTATGAATTCACTTCTCTCGAAAGTAAGTTAACACGTGTAATTGAATTACATAGTGATATTCATCATCTTTTTTTACTTTTATAGGTTTTGAAAAGTGGAAGGACACTATTCAACAAAAGGAGATGTCATTTTACACACTTGATTCCGCCCCAAAGAAATTAGCAGCCGTTGAAGCCTGGAATTTATTTTACAACTGCCACCGCTCATACTTTTACGTTCCCGAAGGTAAAAATATCAGGTCCTTAAAGTCCATGGGCTCACATAAAATTGGGAAAGCTTGTCCATCAAGAATGAAAGTGACTATGATAGGAAATTTACACCAGCCTTCTTTAATAAAAGTCCAATATTGGAAAACACATTTTGGTCATGAATTACAATTAGGTCATGTTTCTTTGGACAGTAAGACGAGAGCCGAAATAGCAGGTAATCTAATTTTTTTTATATTTTTTAAATTGTTTTTTTACCGGTTTTCAGCTAAACTAAAAGAAGGAGTGTCTTTTAGCCATATATTGGATACAATTATAAGGGACAACATGGTAAATAAACAGGATATTAATCCAAGATTGTTAATTCTGGAAAGAAAAGATTTACATAACATCGTTAGGGATTTTAATATTAATTACTGCACAAAACGGCATGAAAATGATGCAGTCAATGTGAAGATATGGGTGTCAGAAATGCAAGAAGTTGAAGAAAATCCTGTATTATATTATAAAGGTCAAGATGAGGAAGATAAGGATACATCCTTAAGTGACAGTGACTTTGTATTAATTATAATGACCGTTTTCCAAGCAGATCAATTTATTAAGTTTGGCAAAAATAAGATTTGTGTAGATGGTACTCATGGCACAAATTCATATGATATCCAGTTATATACTATTATGACCGTAGATGACTTTGGCACAGGATGTCCTGTAGCGTATTGTTTTTCAAATCGTTATGATGAATATATATTTAAATTGTTTTTTAATAAAATAAAACTAAAAGTCGGTATAGTAAATTCCACAATATTTATGTCTGATGATGCCCCGGCATTTTATAACGCATGGGCCTCTGTTATGGGAAAGGTTGATTACAAACTACTATGCAGTTGGCATATTGATAAAAACTGGCGGTCAAATTTGAGCAAAATTAGTGGAGAGGTTGATAAAAAAGCTTTAGTGTATAAAACGCTCAAGGTCTTGCAACAAATGACAGATGTAGATCAGTTTGAAACAAGTTTAATGCAGGTGCTAAATCAGCTGGAAATTGATAGCGATACAAAATCCTTTGGTGATTACTTTCGAAATCATTATGCTAATCGACCTGAATGTTGGGCATATTGTTACAGAAAAGGTTTAGGTATAAATACAAACATTTACTTGGAATCATACCACAAAATTCTCAAACACATCTACTTAGAGGGCAGGAAGATAAAAAGACTGGACAAAACTATAAATGCTGTGCTCAAGGTAGCTCGGGATAGTCTATTTAAAAGGCTAATAAACATTACAAAAAATAAGAGAACCAAAAAAATACAGCAAATTAATGCTAGCCATAAGTCTATACTAGGTTCGGCGTCCAAACGGAAATCGACTCCGCCCCATTAATTTTATGGCAGCGCAGAACGGTGTACGCAATAGTCAGCTTTACACGATGGAAATTAATGAAAGTTGTGACAGCTTCAACAAAATTTGTTATTATACGTGTTACATTTTCTACTACAGCTGTACTATATTTTTATAATGTTTATACCCATTAAAGCTTCTATTATACATCTTCAATTTTGGACTTTTAAAAATAATACTTTATTCCCGCAAAAATTTAAACGACGTTTCCTTTATTAGTCCGCACTGCGCAAACTCAAGACACTTTTACTCGGCCTCGGCCAGCTGATTGCCTGGTTTGTTTACGTTTGTATTCGTTTTTAGGTTAGGTTCTTTCGCGAGTTATTTCCCCATACTTTAAAGAACGTCCGTGGTTATTTAATTCAAAAAAGTTTAGTTTGTGATTTATTATAACAATTTCACATAGGTTACTTCACTGGATAAACCCATTGAGTATAAAGTAATATACTCAATGATAAACCCCAATGCAAAATACTCAAAAATAGTCAATCTGCTAAGAGTCGTTTACTTTTCGGTTTTCACATGTCCAAATAAATAAAACGTGTTGTTTACCTACCTATTTTGTCTTTATTTTCACAAGGTTCTACTACAGTTCGTTTAAGAAAGTTACGAGAGATATAAATATAATATAAAATAGAATGCTTTATTCATCATTTTAATACATTTGGTAAATCAGTAGAAAAAATAGACTTTCAAAGCCCTACGTATTGCATATAACAAATTTGTAAATAACATAACAACGATAAGTAATATAATTCTCAACGAAACCGTCCTCGGATCCTATGTGGTGGACTATAAGATGATTTCCCTTGTCCGATGTATTTTTTAACCCCATCGTTAAACATTGGATGAAAACCTGCCTTGGAATCAGGATTGTTGTGTCCTTCCATACTTTACTTACAGTATGGCCAGCGTTCACCTAAGTCACAGATTAGTATAGTTAATCTGTGCCTAAGTCTCATCTAAAAAGTACAACTTCTTATGCTCTTCCCGGTATTTTCTGATGTCTCGCAGCAATCTTCGCCTCCAAGCGATATCTTATTTTTTTCCCTTGGGCACTATTTAGTTAAAAACCTATAATGCCAAACACAATTACATTACAACACGAAGAAATAAAAAGTCCGTTTACTCACTGAAAGCCAATTTCTGTTCATCGCCTTCAAAAAAATAATGGATTATACGCTTGAGAGCACTTTTAGTTCCTTCATCATTATTGTCCAAAACACACATTTTGGTGGTTGAAGTTGGTGTGTTTGTTTGTATTCACCAAGAATATTATAAACACTTGCAACACTCACACCTGCCGCCGTTGCAGTGAACTGTATGCCTTCCATCTTTGGTTCCTCCCGATTTTCCCCATCGTACGCCTTAAAAATGTTCAGCACGCTTTCCTTGTCTTCCACCGAAAAATGTCTGGACGTTCGTTTTTTCGGTGGAGAAGTTGGGTCCGGGCCCCCTTCAGCCAATTTCCGATTTAACCTTAAAAAAAAACGAGATTTTTAACATTTTATCAATGATCATTTTAATCGTTTGCATTACGTAACTTAATACTTTATACACAAAACATATAATGTTAATTTAATTCTTATACGTACCTTCACAAAAACGATCGTAACTGTAGAAATTTCAAAACACAGGCAAAGAATAATACCAAGGATAGAGAATAATACAGCAGTTGACGTGAGGCTGGCTCTCCATTTATTCGCGTTTTCCATATGTTTAGCGTTTATACGTTTCGCGACAATGATAACATATGCTGATTGGTCTGTTGCCAAAATACGTAAAAATTTAATATATGACGCGACTATTGTAGAGTCGGCCTTCGTCAAATTTAGTGGTTGCTTTGTAATTTGGGTCGACCAATAGAGAAGTTCATCCATTCAAATGTTGCGGGCATTTTTGGGGAGGAGTTGAGTTCCATTTGGACACCGAACTGTGTATAGTCATGCTATTACTATTGATTTGATTGAAACAATTGAGATCGATAAACAATGGTTTGTGTTGTCCGCGTCGGATAAGTCAGTACAATACCATGTTAGTTTCGTACAAGAGACATGGTCTAATTTATGTTTAGCTTGTTCAGCATGTAAAATTTGCATTCATACTTTTCAGTGTTCATGTACCGATAACGTCATTAAACTAAATATATGTAAACACATTCATGCTTGCGCAAGAGAGTATTTTAAAAATAGCTCTTGCAACATGGAACAACCACGAAATTTTGAGGAAGCAAATGAAGTTCCAAGATTACTTAATATGTCACAAAATGCTATTCCTAAAACCACATCAAATGAAGCCTTGATAAAAAAATTTCAATTGATCATAGGCTTACTTAATAAAGTGAATGATCTCTCGCCAGAAGATTTTTGTACAATGGAGAGGAACGCAGATAATTGTATAGGCTTGCTAAATAAACAAGATGCTGTCACAATTAAAACAACTGAAAAAGTAAATGTGCAACAAAAAATTGAAAAACAACATCGTCTTTATTCTACCAAAGCGAAGAGAAAAAAAACAAATGTTGAATTTAGTAAACCTTCGAAAATTGAAGAAAATGCTATTAGAGACGGACTTTGTAATTTTCCTGAAATTTTAAATATTCACTCTAGCTTTGATCATACTTATGAATAATTTTATTTCCACAATATTTTTTTGCAATTTAGTTACGAAAAGTCATCTTTTTGACACTGGATTGTCATTGTCAAAAGTGGTTCATTTTAGCACAAGTGCTAAAATAAGATTTCATTTTAACACTTGTGCTAAAATGAGTTTTCATTTTATCGCTTGTAAATGAGTTTTCATTTTAACACTTGTGCTAAAATGAGTTTATATAGTCACATAAACAGATATTGCGACAGATCCATTTATTTTTACTAAGAATACAACATAAATATTAAATGCACAACATTTTTATTGAGAAAACACTTATCTTTTATTTATTATATTATGTTAAACATAAAGGAAACGTTTTTTTCGAAACAACTAAATTGCAAAAAGTATTGTATAAAACACGATGCAAAACGCATGTTTTTTGCAACTAGTTTTATAAATAGCTATTTTATGTACCCTGAATATTTTCTATTTATGTTAAGTAGATTTTCTTGTTGATAAATATTAAATTAAGAATATAAAACCAATAGGTAGTTTAGTTAGTTTGTATAACCTTATATTTTAATAGTATTAAATAAATTTATACACGATCACTTAGGAAAGTTTAATACGTCTGTTTTCCGTGGATTAAAGGCCCTTTAATACACTAGTGGATTAGAATTCATAATACCACATCTATTTTTTTGCTCAAAATCAAAAGATTCTTAGTCAAAATAAATCTGTCAAATCTGACGTTTATAATATATGATATCGTATTATGGTTTTAGTTTAATCAAATTAAAGTCGTAGAAAAAATATTGTTTGCAACTCGTGTGCGTAATTCTTTGGTCATCTCGAACGAATTTTTGACTCGGCTACGTCTCGTCAAAAAAATTTCTCGATCACCAAAGTAGTATTTCGCTCCCTAGATACAAAAATAATTACCTATTGCAATATTTGTAGAAACAAGTGTGTAATAAAATGATAGCTTTTAGGGGTAGGGACCTAAAATGTTTTATACTGATATTTTTAAGATGTATTTATTCATTAGGTATTTATACTCATTAAATTTATAATTACGTCAGTCTGAATTTTATTAGTAATCCCAATAACATATCAATAATTAAATATAGGTATACATCACAAATGACCAGGATATGTTCCTATTCCTTTTTATATCATGTTGGTGGCTTTTAAAAGTTAAGAAATTATTTCCAAAAATAAATAGGTACTTTTGTTATATATATGTATATGCAATGTTCAAAGGCTTTGGATTGTTTATTATAGTACATAATATGGGACATGAACATTTAAAGCAATACATAGCATTTATAAACTGCATTAAAATTTCTAAAAGATTTCGTGATAGAATATGTGCCTAAGAAGGGTATGTATATTTCCTAATACCCTACTACTAAGAAAAATTTAAATAGAATAACTTTTCTCTATGCATTGTTTAATAATGGCCACAGAGTACAAAATACGACTCGCTCGATCAGTTTCTCTTTCTCATTTCGCTTTACGAACTACGTGTGCATGCGCGCGCATGTCTCCGTCAGCGATGCCGGCGGCCCGCGGCCAAGTTGGTACTCCGGCGAGCCGCTCGTGTGTATCTCGACCGCGGTACGTTCGCTGGTTCGATATGCAGGGACTCTGTTCGTTGCGACTGTCAAACCGTGGAGTTGTAGAGATGTATTGTGAAGGGTTGATAGGGAAGCACATGTCGTGATTTTGGTGGTTTTAGTTGGGTTTGTGTGTCAGGGTTATGTAAATCACGTTTTCTGTGAGATTCATATCATTGGTTAAAATAAAACAGTACCGAATTGCTCTGGAGGTACTCTCGGGTAACTCTGAGTGGACGGCAGAACGAACTAGGGAGACGAAACCAACGCAGTTCCCCGAATTCCTGGGGCCTTATTCTCAGCCAGTGGATATCAGCGTTCCTATGAGAAAATCCGCCATGTTTCTACTGAAATCTAATAAGCCGTATTCTCGACCATTCCCTTCCTACGAAATTTCAGTAGAATACGAGCAATTTTGTTCTCCTGCTTTCCACCAAGCGAATTTTATAATTTCAAGAGAATCGCATGCGCATATAGTGTGCGCAAGTGTAATTTACTTTGCATTGTAGGCACAGATTAAGAAAAGTTGTAGGTTAACGAGGAGCGTTCCCATTCGTGTGAGAGAAGGTTCACTTCTCTCGATTTCGTCTCCTCGATGAGAATAAGCACCCTGGAATCTCTTTCTTTTTGGTTTGGCTTGGAAAACCGTGAACACGTGCGACTCGTGGTTTGTAAAATTTAGCAATTTTGTGAAGTAATTTCCCTTTAGGGGATTTGTTACAAATCATTCGAAATAATCGAAATTAGTGGCACCTTTTGGTGAAGCATCCTGTAAATTCGACGGTTAATCCGGATATTTTCACATGTTCAAAGCGGTGAGTACATAAGCTGTTTTATTTTTTGGTGTCTTCTTGGGGCATAAAGCTGAAATTGACCCTCGTTTTCTTCTTCCTAGGTGTTCTTTCCGTATTCGAAATAGATAATCAAGCCACTGACGACGACAACGTCAGACACTTTCAGCCCACCCGAAACCTAAGGTATGTTCGACATCTGTTGCCACATTGCAAATTAGGCAAGGTAGGAAGTTACTAGAGTAATAATTATTTGTAGGGCTGCAAGACGCTGCTACGTGACTGCTAGACGCTGCTACGTGACTGCTCGACACTGCTACGTGACTGCAAGACGCTGCTACGTGACTGTTACAACGCTGCTAGACGCTATTAAGACGGTGTTACGACGCTGTTACGGCATTACTACGATCTGGCTACTGCGTTACTTCTATATCATCGTTCCTGTCCCTAGTATTGTTGCTCTGGGGTTCCTGTGTTGCTGTTAGGATTGCTGTGGGCCTGGCTGTGTATTATACTGGTTGCCTTGCGGTGGCCTCTGGGATTTTTTTGAGTATCGTTGCTATGCCTGCTGCTAGTCCTTGCCTGCACTCTTACCTGTCAGCTGACGTTGAACTCAACATCGTTACCTGGATTGGAACTCCTTGGTGCGAAGCTGGTTAAGAAAATCAACCAGAATAGTAATTGTGTGGTATTTATGTAGAGATTAAGCTTATTAGGGATTTAATAATTAAGAATTTTGGGGTATATTAATTAAGTGAGATTTCAATTACTTAGGGCAATGTAAGATGTGTATAAACTAAATAACACCTGTGAAACCAGGCGTGTGATCACACTAACGGTCCTTTTATTGAGCCTTCAGCTCCTGTAAAGATCCTGCACTCTTGCATGTGCATCTATAGGTTTCGACCATTTTTCTGTGCCCGTAAAATTATTAAATTGTGCTCGTAGTTGACTCATTGCATTATTTTATTGCCTCCAAATCACCCCATTTTTTAGGAAAACCCACCCCACGGACCTGACTAGTCGGCCATGTGAGGTCTCCCTTCCATTTAAAGTGCGCTCGGAGACACTGCACGTAAAACACTAAAATTTTGTTTTGGGGTTGTACCGGGTTAATACCTGAGACCCGATATTTAGGTGAGGATTGAAACCTGCCTAGCGCACGTGGCCTACTTAGCTAAGCCGCCCCCTAACATACTATATATTATTAAGTCTATGCATTCAAGTAACAGTTACTTTTAATGTAAGTACCTTCGAGCATATAATAAGTACTACCTAAATCAAAACGAAAATGGAATAAGAAATAAGAGAAATAATTATTCCAAGTTTTATATACCCAATACTCTGCGCGATAATATATTAGTGCTTATTCGATTTAAAATTCAACTGTTCAAATTACTCCTTGCTTTTCTTAATTCTATTCCATATTTTTTATTTCTTATTTATTTTTTTCATTGTGTTTAAGCCTTAACAACTAAGCGGCGAGTGCCCACCATGAGAGTAGTACCATGAGGTTCTGGCATATATTAAATAAGTATAAGATACACCATCCTATTGTTAGAATGTAAGTGGACATTATATACGGAACTTGTAAGGGCAGCGGAGGACTGACTTGACTCACTTCATAGCGATATGAAGTTAAGCAACATTTACCGCGTTTAGTACTTGGATGGGCTCCACGGAAAGACGCGGTCTCGGTTACCTATTTCTAGCAGCTTGTATATCAGCTATATCGCAGAAACAATACAACTGTAGGCGAGAGGTGTATTGAGGATATACCATCCTTCGGAGGGGATGTAAAACAGTCGGTCCCTTGTCTATTAAATGTTAGGCAAGTAAAAAATCCCTACTCTTAGTAAGATAAGCGGTTCGGCAAAATTTCCAGGTTGGGGGTTGCTCGTCTCCTGGCGTCGGTGATAGGCCCTGGTAACGGAAATAGGCCAACGTTAAATAAGTGAATAAAAAAAAAAATACGGGACTTGTGCATTCGAATAGTAGATGGCGCACCCTAAACTACCAAAAATCTAATCTTTTCTGACTATTTTGATATCATTTGTTTGATTTAAAACATAATGGGAAAAACGCCCAAAGCTCTAACAATAAATGTTTAGCTATAACTGTACAAAGAAAAATACACTTTAAGATGCGCCATCTACTATTCAAATGCACAAGTTCCGTATAATATCCACTTACATTCTAACAATAGAATGGATTATCTTATACTTATTTAATCTATGGTTCTGGTAACTATTGCGATCGTTACCATGGCAACAATATTCGCATATCGGCATATCCACAGAACTTAAAATAGGAGAAGGTTCTTTCAAGCCTAGCTACTTGCAAATATTTAGGAGCAGCTAAAGATAGGAATCGGCTCCATGATCTACGCATGCGCCACATTCAAGTGTGCCAAGTGTTTTAATGTCAAAGAAGGATATTAGTTTGCCTGATGCATTTAATAAAAAAAAATTCCTTTATCAGGGGAATAACACACATACCTATCTAACAGTAGTAGTAGGGAAATGAGAGAGCTGCGGGTTCAGTGTTCATGTTCATGATCAGTGATCAAGGTCAATAACTCATATTGGGTTAATGCACACGTGTTACATATCGTGTTTCAGGCGGTGTCAAATTAATGTGCTCGGGTTACATAGGTCAATGACACATCCGGCGGTGTCTAATTAATGTGCTCGGTTACATAGGTCAATATCCGATGGTATCAAATTAATGCACATATAGGGTTACATAGGCCATACTCCCACCCCCCCTCAAAAAACCACCCCCTCAAAACCACCCCCCTCAAAAACTACTGCACATATAGGGTTACACATCCGGCGGTGTCAAATTAATGTGCTCGGGTTACATAGGTCAATGACACATATTACATACACGTGTCACATCTCGGGTTACACAGGTCAATAACTCATATCGGGTTACATACACGTGTCACATATCGGGTTACAACTTGTCGGGGCAAGTTTGTATACATGTCTAGACGACATCCGGTTTATGCACGATGAATGACCTTTGCAATGAATCAGCATAAAATTAACATCCTGTAATTCATCCGGCGGTATCAAATTAATATTCATATCTGGTTACATAGGTCAATGACTCTTATCAGGTTACTGGTGGTATCAAATGAATGAACATGTAAGCATATTTCCGGCGGTATCAAATTAATGTGCTCGTGTTACATAGGTCAATGACCCACATCAATATACACGTGTCAAATATCTGGTAATAATGAACAGGTGTGGCGGATCAGGTTATATAGGTCAATGACCCATGTCTAGTTTCCGGTGGTGTCAAATTAATGCACACATGTGGGGTCAATGTATTCATGTCCAGACGACATCCGGTGAACACGTGAGAACCGTTTATTCCCACGGATCATATAACACATGTTCAACACATCAAATGATCACGTGATCCGCCACCGCGATATATAACACAGCGATAAGATATGTTCTTTAGTCTATGTTTAAATTTTATACAACAATGAAGTGTGAACATTGTGGAAACGGTTTTTCATGTCAAAGTAATTTAGTTCGGCATATTCGTCAATATTGTTCTGTTCTGCATTACAACAAAAAACGGAAGGCTGATAGTATGCCTTCTAAAGTGGTGTTAATAGAAACATTTGTGAACATTGTGGAAACGATTTTTCATGTGAAAGCAGTTTAGTTCGACATATTCGACAATATTGTTCCGTTCTTCATAACGATAAACGAAAGAGCGACAGTGTGCCTTCATCAGGTAAAAAACAGAAGACTGATAGTGTGCCTTCTACAAATGGTGGAAATTCTGATAGTGTGAGTGGTAGCAATAGATACATTTGTGAACATTGCGGAAAAATCTTTTCATGTCAAAGCAGTTAATTCGACATATTCGTCAATACTGTCCCACTTTAAATAATCCAATTTCTTCTGGTAATACAAAAATTCATCGACCAGTTGTTCAAAATGTGGGGAATGGTGTGGAGAAACTTCATCACGCATTTAAGAACAGGATAGCTAGTTACCACTTTACTAGCCCTAAGATCCATATCGATTACTCTGATTTTCTGGAAGAAGTGGAGCAAAAGGTACTTGGAATAATTAATGAATACCTGGGTGCTTATTCTCATCGAGGAGACGAAATCGAGAGAAGTGAACCTTCTCTCACACGAATGGGAACGCTCCTCGTTAACCTACAACTTTTCTTAATCTGTGCCTACAATGCAAAGTAAATTACACTATGCGCACACTATATGCGCATGCGATTCTCTTGAAATTATAAAATTCGCTTGGTGGAAAGCAGGAGAACAAAATTGCTCGTATTCTACTGAAATTTCGTAGGAAGGGAATGGTCGAGAATACGGCTTATTAGATTTCAGTAGAAACATGGCGGATTTTCTCATAGGAACGCTGATATCCACTGGCTGAGAATAAGGCCCCTGGAGAAATTCAACACCCTTAAAATTAATTTCGAAGTGTTTGGGCTTTATGTCATACCTGAAAAGCAGATGTCTGACATAAAGTCATTTAATACCAAAAATAAAATAATCACCGTTTCATCAGACCTTCAAAATATTTTTGAGGATTTCGGGGAAGAGATGAAGCTTCAAGCATCTGAATTTCAAGAAAAGGACTCTGGTTGGACATTAAAACACATAATGTTTCTGGACGTGAACATAAATAAGTTTACCCCAATATCGGCATCGATCCTATTTTAGATACAAATCACAGATGTAATATATTTAATGAAAGATTTGAAATAAAAACAACATATATCAAATAAAATTTGTTTTATTTAATTAGAATAAGTTTACTAGATCAATGCCATGGGAACAATTCTGTATATTTTTTTTAATAAGCCTGGCCCGTGGTACACCCAGTATATGTAATAATTCATAGTTGTGGTAATTTAATACGGTGAATGAAACTAAACTCCGCGCGTGCAATCCTTATCGTTTTGCAAAACAGATGCGAACGTAAGAACGTAAAAACATTATTTAATTGTTAGGTAATAGTTCAATGAACGAACAGAAACAGGATGTAACTTCCTACCTGAGAAAAACTATACGTCTACATTATTTGATCCCTATATAGTGTGAGATGTACCAGAAATGGCAATTAAACAATTATGCTTGCAAAAATTCCGTATGTAATGCGAACCACAGCACTTTAGAAAGGTCAATTATTATTATGAGTAAAAACCATATAGGGTATTCATTCAGCTTTTAAGGGGGATCAAAACATAAGAATCAAAAGTATATATTGAACCAAATGCACACAATTAAAATAATTTGAAAGTCACAGCATAGGTATAACTAAAATATATTAGTCTTCAAAATGGCAGCATCTTTAAATATATTTTCTAAATATCTGTCTCAACTAGACCCACTGTCAAGTTTACCTGAATTTAAGAATGAAGCTTATAATACCTCGGGACATATAGTGATTGGTGAACAACGATATAAAGTAAATAAATTAAAGTGCAAATTTGTTTCGGTGGGGATTTCATATGATTTTGATGTCTTGTGTAAAGTTATCTGAAAACCAATGTGACCAAGTGGTTTTCGATTAATCTGATTGGCAGAAATTTTTAACTCATCAATCAACAATCATGAATTACCTGTATTACAATGACAAAGCCCAGTTTGCAAATAATCGGGTAATCAAGATTTCAAAGGGCGACAACTACATTTGTTTTGGATATGAAACGTATTTGAAATACTACCACTTTTTGAGGCATAGAATGGGAAATGGTTAAAAACCAACAAAGTAGAATAGCTGTAGCTAGACTTCGCCTTTGTGAATGCATGTATTGTATGTACATCTTTCCCAATAAAGACTTATTTTTATTTTTTTTATTTATTTTTTTTTTTTCGGTTTCCCGAATCTAATGCTGGACAGCTTCCCTGTGGCCTCCGACACCACACAGACAGAGCGCCAGCGAATAATCTACAGCAACTCCCCACATCCCGCAGGGTTAGTCACTGTAGATTCCAGACTCGTGTGCCCTAAGTAGACGAAGGGATCCCAGGATGACCGCTTTCTGCATTTGACCAGCCAACCATTCTGCCGATGTTTGGCAGGCAGGCATGGTCTTCAATGCGGAGAGCAGCGTGGGCTTCATACCTCCGAGTACACCGATTATCAGGACGACCATCTTGACAGAGTAGCCTGGGTATAGCACTTGTAGCTCGTACCGGAGATCTCTGTATTTAGTCCGTTTCTCCTCCTCCTTCAAGGCGATGTTTGTCTCAGCAGGTGCTGAGAACTCGATGACATACATCACCTTGGTCTGATGGTCGAGGAGGACTATGTCAGGCTTATTGGCTTGAATTCGCCTGACGGTCGGGAACGAGTAGTTCCAGTAAATCCGGCATTTCTCGTTCTCGACAACGGACTCGATATCTCCGGGGATATAAGGCAGCACTGGTGTTTGGTCTATCTTGTACGAGTGCCGTAGATGGTAGTATAGCACTCGTAAAGCCGCGTTATGTCGTTGGATGTAGGCCGAAGTCGCATAAATCGGACATGCAGATAATAGATGCATGAGCGACTCCGGCGCCTGACGGCAGGTCCTGCAGTTGATATCAGGAACCTCTACACCCATCACGCGACTCCGATAGACCAATGTGTTAATAACACCATCTTGGCAGGCCACAATGAATCCCTCGGTCTCCGACTTCAGCCCCGCTGACCTTAAGAATGCGAAGGTCAGCTCTGTCGATAAACCCAGTGCTTCTATGTTGTTATAGAAAACACCGTGCAGGGGTTTATCGACGTGCTGCCTGAACAGATTCCTCTGTTCGGCAGCTTTGATTTGGGCTGTCAGACGATTCGGCGGAAGCTCAGTAACTGATTCTGCATCAGCACCTCGCCTGCCTCCTCGCCTGTAGTCGAACACGAGACCGAGTTCATCTGCGGCCCTCTGTGCTGCCTTAAACAATAAAGCGCCAACTCCCACGGTTTCATGATCTCTTACTAACCGTAGGAGCGGATCCGAGCTCCTTAGGATGTTACATGCCATACTTAGTGCTACTCTGCCATGCATACACTCCAGACTCAAGAGTCCTCGGCCTCCCCGTTGACGTGGGAGGTACACACGAGGAACGGACGATCTAGGATGAATACTCCTATGGATATTCATCATCTTGCGGGTATCCCTGTCCAATTGGCGCAGCTCATCTACTCGCCATTTAACTACTCCAAAGGAGTAGAGCAGAATCGGAACGGCAAGCATATTAGTGGCAGACACCTTGTTCTTCCCCGAAAGTTCAGAAGACCAAATCTTTCGGAGTCGGTGTCTGTACTTGCCACGGAGAGATTCCTTTATTTGGTTCACATCCTGGATGTGTCGTTGTTCCACACCCAGGTATGTGTAGGTCTCTCCGGCATCCAGATGTCGTAGGATGCTTCCGTCTGCGAGCTGCGCATCTTCATGGTATTCCCCGCATCGTCCTCTCTTGAGGTGGACGACTGCGCATTTGTCCAACCCAAACTCCATTCCAATTGCCCGCGTGTATTCCTCGACCACCCTGAGAGCATTTTGAAGTTCTCGCTCTCCGGAGGTATAGAGTTTAAGGTCATCCATATAAAATAGATGGGTGACCTTATGCCTCCGGTTGCTGGGTGGCCCACACTGATACCCGCGGGTTTGGCGGAGTCCAACAGACAGCGGCAGCAGTGAGATGCAGAAGAGGAGCGGACTCAAAGAGTCACCCTGAAACACTCCTCTCTTAAATGTCACCAACTCTGTCGAAACTCGCTCGGCACCGGATGTTATGGTGAAGCGAGTTCTCCAAAGCGGCAACAGTTGTTCGATGCATCTCACTAGTGGTGCTGATACCGCAAGACATCCGAGCAAGTGTAACAAAAGCTCGTGGGATGTTGTATCAAATGCCTTGCGATAATCAATCCAGGCCATTGATAGATTCCGCTTGTACTGCACAGAATCCTGTGTAATACAGCGGTCTATCAGCAGATTTTCCTTGCAACCTGCCAGGCCCTTCTTGGCACCACGCTGTTCGTTTATCTGTTGGATCAACAGACCTCAACATCCTGGTATACAAGATACGAGTAAATAACTTGTAGCAGGAGTTGAGGCAGGTAATCGGTCTATAATTTTTTAGGTCAGACAGATCCCCCTTTTTGGGGATTAGCACAGTTCGCCCCTCGACAAACCAGTCCGGAATTTGCTGCCCCTCGTTCAACCATGAGTTGAAAACTCGGGCCAGATGGCGGTGGGTGGAAGGAAACTTCTTCCACCACCAGTTGTTTATACCATCTGGACCCGGGGCAGCGAAGTTCTTGGTTCCAACAAGTGTTTGTTGAACCTCTTCCGTACTGATTGCCGGGCACACTTCGTCTGGCTCTTCTAAGACTCGACGACAGAGAGCCTCGAAGTGTGCTATAGCTGGAGTGTCATTATCGAATGGACTTGCGACTTCGTAGATTCCTTTCCAGAAGGCTTCGACATTATCAACAGTCGGCGGATTTTCGACAACACGCTGTGGCTCTTGGAACAGGCGAGACGGGTTTGTTTGAAACAATTTGTTTTGTTCCAAACTCCGCATTCGCCTGACCAAAGTTTTCTTAATAGCCATAAGCGCTCGAATCCTATCTAGACAGTGCTGCTTGATGGTCTGCAGCACTGTGCGATTTAGAGTGTGGTGTTGGCGTCTCAGTCCGGCTGCCACTCGCCGGACCTTCGGTGTAAATGGTCTACCTGCGACTATATAATCCACCACACTCTGGATTCGAGAAGCGTGTTGCCTTGCCGATCGAATTTTAACTTCGATCTTCTGTACGCGCCGCTTAGCTTTCTCGACCCTATCAACTGCGCTTGTCAGGCGCTGCTGTGGGACGAGTTGCTTGGCGGCAACGTACACCGCGCTGTTGATCTGCCAGATGTTGGCATCTTCTGGAAGCTCCTCACTAATCAACAAATCCATTCGTGCCAGGTCTTGTGGCTTTGGGTTAACCCTGGTGTTAAGGTTAACCCTCGTCCTTAAAGCGTCGTCGGTGTACTCAAGCGGAAGTTCCTCGTCAGCTGGAATTTGCCGCGGTGGAAGTGCGGCTGGTACTTCCTCACGCCGACGAGGTGCCCTTACGTAACCTGTTCGGCGCAAAAAGGATACTTGGTCTCTCAGATGTTGCTGAGAGAAGGCGCGATACTCCGGGTGCATATCGCACCACAACCGGTGTAATCGCGCCATGTATCCCCTGCGCCCAGGTTCGCTGCTCTCATAGCAGTTAAGCAGGTCATCCCTTAATCCCTCCGTCCACCTAAAGCGTCCATGTACAATAGCAAGTTCGTCATTAATGAGACCGTCCGGTAAGGCCCCTCCCACCTGTCTCTGACCCCCATCCGACTGGGGTCGATTGTGAGGGGCCTGTCCTCTGTCATGGTCTTGAACCAGAGGGTTTGGGATCACAGGGTGGTTAGCCCTGAGATCCCACGTCCGACATTTGTCAGAGAGGGTTGCCCCTCCCTGTCCAGGGTGCACCGCGAGGAGGTTGCCGGTCCGCATTTCGCACCCCTTATTATTATTATTATTATTATTATTATTATTATTTCAGAATTCTACAAAAGGAACTACAAAACCAAAGCGGTAATATTCTTGAAAATGCCCTAAATATACTTAAACCAGAAGAAATAGCCAAAATATCTGCATCGCCATTAATAGCTTAAGGTTATCTGGAGAAACTCTCTACACTGCTCCCCCCCCCCCCCCCTATTTCACTACTCGAATCCAGAATCACATTATTCAAGTTCTTATTATTAAATTCCGCTGCGACGAATAATAATAATTTTCTTGTGTTAGATTCCATACTTTGAAGATATGCAGGGTTAGTTTAACAGTTTTACAATACACATCAGCTTTTGACGGAGATAGCTTGGGGCGGTTTGCGGGAAACAGTTTTGATAATATGTGTCCAGTATTTCCTAGATGAATTTGCATTCACCGCAAAATTAAAATCAGTTTATAGTTCAATAAATCCTCATTAGTAAAAACATTTGATGGTTAATATTACTTTATAACTCTTTCTCCAGCAGATAATGTATTATCCGTAAATTGTACAGATCAATAATGAATCCGTGATTGTCATTATCTAAAACCATTCACATTATTTTCAATTTTACTTAACATGATAGGTATTTATAGCTAGTATGGAACTGTAGAGATAAATTACTTTAACTTATATAGTTCTGAAACATCCCAACACATCCCGGCACATTCCGGAACAACCCATGCCACTTATTAATAGCTTTTTTTGAATTGGAAACTTGCACAAATCCACTCTTAAATGGTTTTTTAGAAATATTTGTTTATTAAACTATACTATGGCAGCAGTAGATTCTAATTTATCTTTTTCGTTACGCCTGCATTTGTTTTTTAAAAAAAGGTCAAGTCAATTGATCAGAAAAATATCTCCATAAATTTACTATTCAATTGATCAGAAAAATCTCTTCATAAATTTACTATACCTATAAAATATTTAAAAAAATAAATATCAAAACTATTAGCCGAAAATAACCGAAAGTTACCGAACTGTGCCAATCATGGTAAACAGAGAAGTAAATGGCAATGATTCGTAGAATTTTTCTATAGCAATATTTTGTGAAAAAAAAATGGCTTATTATCAATCACCTAAATATGACTCATTTTTAAGGCTTGTCGTTTTACGCGATACTTATTAAAAACTTTGATATTCTTTTCGATACACTCACCTCAACATTGATTGAAAATATTAAAAACTATTCTTACTTTTATTTAAGGTGAAAATAAAAAGAAAAATTTTCAGTAAGAAATATAAGAAAAATATCATTTTTCCAGTGCGGATTAAAAACATTTAACCAATTTCTACCTATTAATGGCGTAAATTTACGTTCACTTTCTAATACTACTAAAGGCAACTTTAACATTTTGCTCTGGTATTTTACATTCACATATACCAGTCCTATTATTTTGACGTTTTGGCCAGTTACAACTTTTAATTTAAAATCTACCAAATTTAAATTTAAATTTGACAAAAATGACTCATAATCTTTGACATGAATAACCGACTTACATGCCCCAGTGTCCACTTCCATTTTAATGAGCCTACCTTGAAGTATAAGACTTACTTCTAAAGAATTTTCATTTTGGTCATAATTTATTCTGGCTAGAAAACCAAAATCCATAGAATCTTCAGATGAGTTTTCGTGTGGACTAGAAAACTGCTCTTCCTGCTCTTCACTCAGCTGATGAACACTATATTTCTTACAAACACGACTGGTATGGCCTTTTCTTCCGCAATGGAAGCACTGCCACATTTTGGCAGGACATCTTTCTGGGTCATGTTTCCTGGCACATCTAAAGCAGTGACTGGACGACTTACTTGATTCGGGTGACAGCGTTTTATTTTTCCATTCAGACTTAAATCTTGCGTCATTTTTAGATTTATTATACTGTAATTTGGCAACGCTCAACGCCACAGAGCCTTGAACCAATTTACTTTGAGCTTCAGCTGCATCGAGACTCAATGAAATTGTACAGGCATTTGCAAATGTCATTCCGGCTCACTAAGTAGTTTTTGTTGAATGAGCACACCATGCACACCACAAACTAATCGGTCTCGCAAAGCTTGATCTAAAAACTCACCAAATTTACAGGTTTTTGACAGATCTTTTAGGACAGCAATGTATTGATTTACAGATTCAGTTGCTTCTTGTTTTCTATTATGAAACTTAAATCGTTCGACAATTATACTCGTGACAGGAACAAACTTTTTCTTCAAGACTGCAACCAGATCACAGTAAGACTTTTCAGACGGAGTTGATGGAAATAACTCAGTTTTCAAGACAGCATAAGTCTTCGCACCCACCAGAGTGATTAAATTAGGTACTTTTAAATCTTCTTCTACTCTATTTACAATAAAGTACTGTTGTAATCTTTCCTCCCATGACTCAAAGCTTTCAAAATTTTCATCGAACTCCTTAAATTTTGACATTTTCTTCAATGCTCAAACACTGCAGGAACGTTTCACTTCTCGTCGCCAATAATTGTTATGTATTTTCAGTAAAACATCTATTATAATATAGGAATAACTTTATTATCTCTTGACATAACTATTTGTCAAAAGTACCCCGTGACATCATGATCGATAACTTGATTTTTTATACTATAATTTATACTACAATACAATAGTTTCCTTGCGTTCTTTTTTACACCGGTGGATCCACCTGGTGTAACCGGTGTCCCAAAACTGTTCTAATTGCTTGGTTAAATTAATCGTAAGCGTTCTTAAAGTATTGTTGGAATTAACCTGATGGAACCACTAGTCACCGACTGCAATGCTCGGTGAGTTGGTGGATTTAGCAAGGTAAAGAGTGGGAAATTTATGAATTTGAAAACCAATGTTTAAATCCACCACATCATACTGGTGTAAAAAAGAACGCAAGGTATATTACGTAATGAGAGTTGTAAATAGCATATTACGCACGAATGGAAAAATTGCGCACGATGCCGCGTAGCGGCGAGTGTGGCAATTCCATGAGTGCGTAATTGCTTTACAACTCGAATTATGTACTATACTTTACCTACGATCGTATTTATTGAAATTAAAACACAATTTTGTATTATTTGTTGCTTATGTCAGTTTTGACAGAGCTAGAAAATTAAGTTTTGCACCTGCCATTTTTAATAATTTTAGCCTGGTGTCAGAATTATGAACTACAACTGTTGTGTAAAGTAAGTCACGTGGTCACATTGCACTGCACCTCAGCGGCTGAGCGTGCGATTTGTTTACGGTGTGTAAGGTTCAATATACGTAGGTGGCGGAGAGTGCGTTTTCAGCTATTTACGTTAGTGATCGTAGGTAAAATATATTACAATGGGGTAAAACCGCACCCTTAAGGTTTATATTAATTTTTTTAGAGATTGTTATGGGTCATGCAGATAGAAATAAATACATATATGTAGCAAGTAGTTGTTTATTGAAGATAACAAAAAAAATCAACTCTTTTAAAATAATACAGTAGAAGTAAAAAAATATATAATTTCTCAAAATAAATTCTGTCGATTTTGCCCCACTATGCGATTTTGCCCCTCCTTCCCCTATGTTACTTTCCTAAGATCTAAACTCTGACAATTAAGTGAAATACATATAGTTTTTATTATAACATATTAATTTTTGTTGTACTAGAGAAGAATTTAAGTAATAAAATAATGCGAAGTTATTGGCTTCTCTGATAGTAATTTACGTTCATTCATCTGCTGCGAGTCACATTACATAAGAAATTTGCAGTATAAGAATTTAGTATGCGTAATTACTTAATTGCTATTTCTGGTCCATTTCGCAACATTGAGATGTCAATGGCAATTAAGCAAAAATATATAGTTTTTATTTTAACATATTTAATTTTATTGTATTAAAGAATTTAAGTAATATATGTATTTTAATTAATGCCATCTGTTTCAGTTTATGAAGAATTGATCTTTGCAATTTAAAATACCGTTAACTTTATATTAAACACAAAAATAATATCATGTGAATTGAAATAAAATATCGCCACCTTCGTAACAATGCTTTATGTATACATTTATATTTGTAAAGGTTCAAAATGGTATTTTTTTGTCATAGACGATTTAGTATAGTAAGGAAGTAATAAAATATTGTTTAGTATGATATTGAAGTAAAGATTTAAAATGTTCAAATTTAAATACAATTAAGTATAGGATTTTTGATTTGAAAAACAAGTTAACCCTGTTTCTTACTGAAAATTTTTCTTTTTATTTTCACCTTAAATAAAAGTAAGAATAGTTTTTAATATTTTCAATCAATGTTGAGGTGAGTGTATCGAAAAGAATATCAAAGTTTTTAATAAGTATCGCGTAAAACGACAAGCCTTAAAAATGAGTCATATTTAGGTGATTGATAATAAGCCATTTTTTTTTCACAAAATATTGCTATAGAAAAATTCTACGAATCATTGCCATTTACTTCTCTGTTTACCATGATTGGCATAGTTCGGTAACTTTCGGTTATTTTCGGCTAATAGTTTTGATATTTATTTTTTTAAATATTTTATAGGTATAGTAAATTTATGAAGAGATTTTTCTGATCAATTGAATAGTAAATTTATGGAGATATTTTTCTGATCAATTGACTTGACCTTTTTTTAAAAAACAAATGCAGGCGTAACGAAAAAGATAAATTAGAATCTACTGCTGCCATAGTATAGTTTAATAAACAAATATTTCTAAAAAACAATTTAAGAGTGGATTTGTGCAAGTTTCCAATTCAAAAAAAGCTATTAATAAGTGCATGGGTTGTTCCGGAATGTGCCGGGATGTGTTGGGATGTTTCAGAACTATATAAGTTAAAGTAATTTATCTCTACAGTTCCATACTAGCTATAAATACCTATCATGTTAAGTAAAATTGAAAATAATGTGAATGGTTTTAGATAATGACAATCACGGATTCATTATTGATCTGTACAATTTACGGATAATACATTATCTGCTGGAGAAAGAGTTATAAAGTAATATTAACCATCAAATGCTTTTACTAATGAGGATTTATTGAACTATAAACTGATTTTAATTTTGCGGTGAATGCAAATTCATCTAGGAAATACTGGACACATATTATCAAAACTGTTTCCCGCAAACCGCCCCAAGCTATCTCCATCAAAAGCTGATGTGTATTGTAAAACTGTTAAACTAACCCTGCATATCTTCAAAGCATGGAATCTAACACAAGAAAATTATTATTATTCGTCGCAGCGGAATTTAATAATAATAACTTGAATAATGTGATTCTGGATTCGAGTAGTGAAATAGGGGGGGGGGGGGGCAGTGTAGAGAGTTTCTCCAGATAACCTTAAGCTATTAATGGCGATGCAGATATTTTGGCTATTTCTTCTGGTTTAAGTATATTTAGGGCATTCTCAAGAATATTACCGCTTTGGTTTTGTAGTTCCTTTTGTAGAATTCTGAAATATCTGGCAAATTGTTGGTTTTTAACCATTTCCCATTCTATGCCTCAAAAAGTGGTAGTATTTCAAATACGTTTCATATCCAAAACAAATGTATTTGTCGCCCTTTGAAATCTTGATTACCCGATTATTTGCAAACTGGGCTTTGTCATTGTAATACAGGTAATTCATGATTGTTGATTGATGAGTTAAAAATTTCTGCCAATCAGATTAATCGAAAACCACTTGGTCACATTTGTTTTCAGATAACTTTACACAAGACATCAAAATCATATGAAATCCCCACCGAAACAAATTTGCACTTTAATTTATTTACTTTATATCGTTGTTCACCAATCACTATATGTCCCGAGGTATTATAAGCTTTATTCTTAAATTCAGGTAAACTTGACAGTGGGTCTAGTTGAGACAGATATTTAGAAAATATATTTAAAGATGCTGCCATTTTGAAGACTAATATATTTTAGTTATACCTATGCTGTGACTTTCAAATTATTTTAATTGTGTGCATTTGGTTCAATATATACTTTTGATTCTTATGTTTTGATCCCCCTTAAAAGCTGAATGAATACCCTATATGGTTTTTACTCATAATAATAATTGACCTTTCTAAAGTGCTGTGGTTCGCATTACATACGGAATTTTTGCAAGCATAATTGTTTAATTGCCATTTCTGGTACATCTCACACTACATAGGGATCAAATAATGTAGACGTATAGTTTTTCTCAGGTAGGAAGTTACATCCTGTTTCTGTTCGTTCATTGAACTATTACCTAACAATTAAATAATGTTTTTACGTTCTTACGTTCGCATCTGTTTTGCAAAACGATAAGGATTGCACGCGCGGAGTTCAGTTTCATTCACCGTATTAAATTACCACAACTATGAATTATTACATATACAGGGTGTACCACGGGCCAGGCTTATTAAAAAAAATATACAGAATTGTTCCCATGTCATTGATTTAGTAAACTTATTCTAATTAAATAAAACAAATTTTATTTGATATATGTTGTTTTTATTTCAAATCTTTCATTAAATATATTACATCTGTGATTTGTATCTAAAATAGGATCGATGCCGATATTGGGGTAAACTTATTTATGTTCACGTCCAGAAACATTATGTGTTTTAATGTCCAACCAGAGTCCTTTTCTTGAAATTCAGATGCTTGAAGCTTCATCTCTTCCCCGAAATCCTCAAAAATATTTTGAAGGTCTGATGAAACGGTGATTATTTTATTTTTGGTATTAAATGACTTTATGTCAGACATCTGCTTTTCAGGTATGACATAAAGCCCAAACACTTCGAAATTAATTTTAAGGGTGTTGAATTTCTCCAGGTATTCATTAATTATTCCAAGTACCTTTTGCTTCACTTCTTCCAGAAAATCAGAGTAATCGATATGGATCTTAGGGCTAGTAAAGTGGTAACTAGCTATCCTGTTCTTAAATGCGTGATGAAGTTTCTCCACACCATTCCCCACATTTTGAACAACTGGTCGATGAATTTTTTTATTACCAGAAGAAATTGGATTATTTAAAGTGGGACAGTATTGACGAATATGTCGAATTAACTGCTTTGACATGAAAAGATTTTTCCGCAATGTTCACAAATGTATCTATTGCTACCACTCACACTATCAGAATTTCCACCATTTGTAGAAGGCACACTATCAGTCTTCTGTTTTTTACCTGATGAAGGTACACTGTCGCTCTTTCGTTTATTGTTATGAAGAACGGAACAATATTGTCGAATATGTCGAACTAAACTGCTTTCACATGAAAAATCGTTTCCACAATGTTCACAAATGTTTCTATTAACACCACTTTAGAAGGCATACTATCAGCCTTCCGTTTTTTGTTGTAATGCAGAACAGAACAATATTGACGAATATGCCGAACTAAATTACTTTGACATGAAAAACCGTTTCCACAATGTTCACACTTCATTGTTGTATAAAGTTTAAACATAGACTAAAGAACATATCTTATCGCTGTGTTATATATCGCGGTGGCGGATCACGTGATCATTTGATGTGTTGAACATGTGTTATATGATCCGTGGGAATAAACGGTTCTCACGTGTTCACCGGATGTCGTCTGGACATGAATACATTGACCCCACATGTGTGCATTAATTTGACACCACCGGAAACTAGACATGGGTCATTGACCTATATAACCTGATCCGCCACACCTGTTTATTATTATTACCAGATATATGACACGTGTATATTGATGTGGGTCATAGACCTATGTAACACGAGCACATTAATTTGATACCGCCGGAAATATGCTTACATGTTCATTCATTTGATACCACCAGTAACCTGATAAGAGTCATTGACCTATGTAACCTGATATGAATATTAATTTGATACCGCCGGATGAATTACAGGATGTTAATTTTATGCTGATTCATTGCAAAGGTCATTCATCGTGCATAAACCGGATGTCGTCTAGACATGTATACAAACTTGCCCCGACAAGTTGTAACCCGATATGTGACACGTGTATGTAACCCGATATGAGTTATTGACCTGTGTAACCCGAGATGTGACACGTGTATGTAATATGTGTCATTGACCTATGTAACCCGAGCACATTAATTTGACACCGCCGGATGTGTAACCCTATATGTGCAGTAGTTTTTGAGGGGGGGGGGGGGGTGGGAGTATGGCCTATGTAACCCTATATGTGCATTAATTTGATACCATCGGATATTGACCTATGTAACCCGAGCACATTAATTAGACACCGCCGGATGTGTCATTGACCTATGTAACCCGAGCACATTAATTTGACACCGCCGGAAACACGATATGTAACACGTGTGCATTAACCCAATATGAGTTATTGACCTTGATCACTGATCATGAACATGAACACTGAACCCGCAGCTCTCTCATTTCCCTACTACTTCTAACCTGCCTCCGGCTTCTAACTCGCAATAGACCTGTTAATAAAACAAAAATTCCTTTAATCTAATAAAAAAAATTCCTTTATCAGGGGAATAACACACATATCTAACCTGCCTCCGGCCATCGCCTCCGGCTTCTAACTCGCAATAGACCTCATGTGGGATTTGAACCCGGAACTTCTGCTTGCCAAGCCGAGCTCGTGTCCGCTAGGCCATCACACCACTGACAAATTGCGAGGAAAGAAAGTATAAGTTAGGTTTCAGGTAACACGTTCTGTACACTTGGCAACGTTGGCATGTGGCGCATGCGTAGATCATGGAGCCGATTCCTATCTTTAGCTGCTCCTAAATATTTGAGACCGCCATTTTTACATACTTGGAAGCAGGAATTTTTAAAAATAACATCGCAATCGTAACGGAAAGTAGTTTTGAGTCAAGAATGTTATTTGAAAGTATAATTAATATTTTACTGTAATTAGTTTTAAATGTGCCTAAAAAATAATATTAGGTGATAGCATTGTTTATATTATAAACAATGGTAATAGGTAATAATACATTATTGTGAAAATAGTTATATACCTATGCAACAAGTGTGTAAAGTGAACTTTATTCGGAAATGGAACTTTATAATAAATAATGGACTATATAAAATTAAATAACCATATTTATAGGCGATTATATGCAATTTTTACTTTAGGCACTACACAGCGTATGTAAAGTTACTACTTTACGTACGGCAGTAGAATAAATGCTTTATTATGATGTTGAAATAAAATAAACTTACTCAGTTCTTTTCTAATATGAATGTCCGAAATAGAAAGGTTGTATAAGTACCTACTTCTTAAACTACGTTACAAAATCTAATTTTTCAATGATAGTATACGGATGACTTTGGTAAATCCTTATATACACATTTCCATTTGTTTACAAATGTATTTCATGCCGATGAAAAGTTATTTCACAGTTAGAAGTTTTTCAACATACTTAACAGTTGCAGATAAAGGACTAAAAAAAGTAGAAGGTACATTAGAAATTAAAATTACTCTTAGTTTATATTTAATTACTAGTTTTTGAAGCCCATAAAATTCTCAAATTAAATATATCTTTGTAAAAACTACATAGAGGACATACAACGTACAAAACTACTTTACTTTACTTCTTGTAATTCTAATAATTAATTACACACAGAATAAATTCAGACATTTATTTATTCCGACTATACAGATTCAGACACGTAATTGACATACCATAGTCCCGTATTACACACCCCAAAAATCCTTAACTTAAAGAAAGGTTTACACTATATCAATACATAACATCTCCTCGTGCCTTATTCTATTACCTCCCTAAGCTATATAAACAAAATAGTATCTATTAGATAATAATACTGTAAACTGTATCAAAAACAATATAAGAAAATTTAACAAACTAAAATATAAAACTCTACTGAAAATTTCAGTGTACAACTTAAAGATTTAATCTTATTGGAGGTTTTATTTCTCTAGCTGATCTACGTAGACGTTGCTCAACATTTGGGGTTTTACTCATTATTGTTGCACTATTATTAAGAGTGTCTGTATCATCAACTCTCTCATTATTACTTTCACTCTGCTCAGTATTTATTTGTTTAGGTTCATTAATATACTCTGAAATAGAGTTAGGTTCAATTGAGAGACTTTCATTATTTGGCCCCGTTGCCTTATGTTCTATGTTACTATGATTAGTATCTTGTCTTACATAATCAGGAACTGATGTATCATCTAAATAGCATGGCCGTATAGAGTCAGCATGAAATTGCTTAACCACCCCTTTTACTTCTGCCAAGTACGTCACACTACTTAAAATTTTAACAATTTTTCCTTGAACCCACTTCCTCTCCCCTTGTAGGTAAATTTTTGCACAAAACTATTTCGCCGACAGAAAACAAGTTTCTTTCGGTTAGTCTTATATCTGGTGTTGTATCTATAATATGACTGGGTTTTAAGATATCAAATCGAGTTTTTGGTCGTTGCTTGAAAATAAAATCGTTCGGTGACATCCCCGTTACATTCGGAGTATTTCTATATATAAATAGAAAGTTTTGAAGATTTAACTCAAGTGAGAGCTTTCCCTTGAAATTTTGGATTTGTTTGGTTAGTGATTTTTTTATGGTTTGCACACTCCTTTCTGCCACCCCATTCGACTGAGGGGGACTTTTAATTGGCTTTATATTGTTTGCTTGCAAAAATTTTATGAACTCATTTGATGTAAATGGTGGCCCGTTATCACTAACTAATTCCAAGGATAATCCCATAACTATAAAAGTTTTACACAGTTTCTCAATGGTGTATGTTGCACTGGTAGATTTATTCATTATATGAAAATCTAGCCATCTTGAACGGGTATCAATTATCAGTAAATAAGTAACATTATTTTTAAAAAAGGAATCTATATGAACTCGTTCAAAATTTATACTTGCTTTTGCCCAAGGAATACATGGATTTATTGATTTAAAGTTTTGCATTGACTGACATATTTCGCATTTAAGTATAAGAGTCTCAATATCCGCATTTATTTTTGGCCACCAACAATAGTTCCTAATTAACATTTTTGTTTGTACCATCCCATTATGAGATTCATGAAATAAATCTAATACCCTTTTTCTCATTTTTAAAGGAACAATTACTCTAGATCCCCATAATACACAATTTCTTTCTTGTCAGTTCTGATCGTTTATAAAAAAAAGGTTTAATTAACTCATCATCTGTATGTTTAGGCCAACCGAGCATAATAAAATCATAAACTTTTGATAAAGTAATATCTGACTTTGTTTCTGTTGCTATCTCTTTGTAAGATATAGGAATTGTCTCGTCAAAGTTAAAGGAATTTATGTTTTCGGGAATATCAGTAATTTCTGGTAGTGGTAACCGCGAAAGGGCATCAGCATTCCCAATTAGAGTTCCTTTTTTATACATGATCTTATATCGATAGCCAGATAATATAATTGCCCACCTTTGTATTCTAGCTGAAGCCGTTACAGGTATCTTCTATTTTTGATCAAAAATACTTTTAAGAGGTTGATGCTGGCTGAATGGACTCCGTCCTTAATGCCATAAAAAAAAAAAAAAAAAAAGGTTGATGATCACTTACTAAGGTAAATTCTCTGCCATATAAAAATTTATGGAATTTTGAGACAGCATATATTAAAGCCAAAGCTTCACGTTCGAGCTGTGAATGGTTCTTTTGTGCTTCGAACAGAGTACTGGAAGCAAAATAAATAGGTTCCGAATCAATTTTGTGACTTAATGCACACCCTACCCCATAACTACTTGCGTCACATGTAAGAAACAACTCCTTACTTGGATTGTAATGAACTAGCAAGTTGTTTTTTATTAATAGCTGTTTGCTTACATCAAAACTTTCTTGACACTCCGAAGTCCAGTTAAAAACATTATTATTTTTTAATAACTTATATTTATAATGGGTGTAAGACTTCTGACAATCGAGGCAAGAACTTCCCATAATAATTTAGGAGCCCTAAATATGATTTTAACTGCTGAATCGTATTCGGTACTGGGGCATTCATAACTGCTAATACTTTCTGTTGAATAGATTTAATTCCCTCACTGTTAACAATATGCCCTAAAAATTGAATTTCAGATTCAAAAAACTGCATTTTTGCCAATTAACTCTTACATTAAACCGTTCTAATTTAGTTAAAACTTTGACTAATGTTTTATTACAGGCATGAAGATCAATACCTGCAATAATAATATCATCAATATAACAGTGTGCGTTTGGAATATCCTGCAACATCTGGTCCATAACGGATTGAAAGATTGAAGGCCCACTTGACACCCCAAACTGTAATCTATTTGGCTGAAATAATCCTAAGTGTGTATTTATAGTCAAATACTCTTTAGACTTAGGATCCAACATTAGTTGCTGATATGCTCCCGATAAATCAATTATACAAAAGCTCTTACAATTATTTAATGATACAAAAATATCCTCTGGAAGTGGTAAAGGATAATGATCTACGTCAAGCACCCTATTGATAGTTAATTTGTAATCAACACAAATTCTTATGCCTGAAGGTTTTTTTGGTACAACTACTATAGGGCTTGCCCAATTACTATGTTTTACTTTAGTTATAATTCCTGCTTTTTCTAAACTTAATAATTCAGCCTCAACATGATTTTTTATAGCATACGGTACATTATAAGCTTTATGAAATATAGGAATTTCTTCCTCCTTAATTTTTAAATGAGCTATAAAAGTATTTATGCATGAGGATCTATCAAGCTCAAGCAAACTCTTAAAATCATTTTTTAAACGGTCTATTAACTTACTTTTTGTATTAAAATGGTCTTGACTAACTATGTTAATTTTACTTTTAAAGATTATCTTCCATGTTGGATCCAAAATATTTAGCCAGTCTCTCCCTAATAATGCAACAAATGGTTCCCCTGACTTAATTATAGCTAGCGTTAACTTCTTCGATACATTGTTATATTCAACGTTTACATGGAAAATTCCAGCAACCTCTAACTTTTCTCCTGATACAGATTTTAATTTAATTTTAGGCAAATCTAATTTACAATTTGGAAAATATTTTTTTAACTTGCTCATGCATTACACTACGACAAGCGCCTGTATCAATTTCCATACAAATTTCAACCCCATTTAACATTACTTTAACCAAATGTGAATCATTTTCTCCAACCTTATGTATTTTCCCTAAAACATACTCCTCTAGTTCTTCATTATTTTCGTCTTCCTGTTCACCATACTCTCCCTCACTTTCTTCTAGTGCCTCTTCATCCACTACCTTTACTCTTGCGCTTTTGCATTTTTTTGAAGTGTGTCCTTTTTTTTGCAACTATAACATTCTCACTGGCGTGCAGGACAATCTTCAGCATCGTGAAACCGCCCACATCTCCAACATTCTTTCTGTTGTTTACCCGCTCTGCAGGAGCATGTACATGTACATGTCTGACCTACCGATGACTGGCCCTTTTGTTTAGATTTTTTATACAGAGACGTTTTATTTATATTAGCAGGTTGTAGTAGCCTGGTTTGTTCTGCAGCACTTTCCATACTTTTAGCAATTGATGTTGCTTTATCAAATGTAAGCTCTACCTCTGCTAGTAATTTTCTCTGAATAGCCTCATTTTTAAGACCACATACAAATTTATCTCTTAGAGCCTCACTTAAAAAATTACCAAATTCACATCTCTGTGACAGCTTTTTAATTTCCACTATGAACTCACTAATAGACTGCTCGGATTTTTGCATATACTTATAAAACGTATACCTTTCCGCTATTATTAGTTTCTGTGGGGCAAAGTGCTTTTTCAAAACTTCAACTAACTGTTTATATTGGCTACGGATCTACTTGAAGGAGTATCAGGGGTGCAATTCTCGAGCTTCTACGAAGAGGTTCGTATACGGAAAACACCGAAGTTCCGCACAATTTCTTGACTTGTGTATTCTTGAATTATTTTTCCTACAAAAAAGGAATTCGTCTACGAAAAGATCCGTACAACATTTTCCGATTGATACATAGCACTCGTATTTGTGTATTCTATGCGGAAATCAGTCACAAATGTCATAATTATTGTTTACGTTTTGAGGTTACGTTTTTATTTTTGTGGATATCGATACAATATTGATAATTTATGTGACTATTTTTATTTTATAAATAGATAGGTAGGAATATATATTCTGATAAAATTTGCAGAAGGTAATTGAAAATTTTTATAAGCTCATAGACAACAGTTTTTAGATAATAAGTAATGGATGATATTATAAATATTGCTGCAATTGGTGCTCTTGAAGAGGCGGAAATCGACAATTTAGCTCCGATACGTTTATTTTACGTTAGGGATAATCCGTTTGAATCATTAATTTTACCTTCAAGGTTGGCAAACGATCAAACGATAACACTTGTCAAATCAAAATACAAAAGATTCATAGAATTTAGTAATATTTACTATTAAACGTATGGCCACATTGTGTGTTTACAACGTTGCCAAAGCGATTATGCGGAAATAAAAGTCGTATGAAAAGAGCATTACGTACTTACATACAACATTCGAGAATACAATTTTCTGGTTATGTACGTAATTTACTATACGACCAATTCGTTTACGAATAATATTCGTAGAAGCTCGAGAATGGGCTCATTTCGTGATATTTGCTTTTTAATTTATTTTAGCATTTTCTGTAAGTATACTGCTCCCAATTTGAAGTGGGACACTCGAAAAATGATTACAATTCAAAATGCCGTAAAATCCTTAAAACTTTACAGATTTCAACGGAACAGGCATTATTTTAAAAAACAATTCTTTGACTTTCATTATAAGCAAACCAACGGGCCAAAACATTCAATGCAAATACTCTACAGAGTGTTCAATGCATCCATGTCATTTTGTGAAAGTTTGACATTGTGTACGGACTTAATGGGGCATACTGTATATTTTGTTTAAATGATATCTTGTAGCCTGGAGTGTCGTGATAAAATTGTTTTTTGGTTTTTGTTTTTATCTCGACTAGTTTCGAAGATATTAAATAAAAAGAAGATATATTTTTATATGATTTTTTCTTTTTTAATCTTGCACTAATAAACTGAACTAAAATAAATAAACAAAAATAAAATATAACATCAGTAAAAGACCATTACAGAAGTCAGCTAAACCTAATAATGTGTAGGGCCTCCTCTTGACCTCACAACCTCTTCACATCGTTGATGCATACTTCGTATTTTACTGTTTACAATTTCAACAGGTATTCGTGTCCATTCTTCAACAAAAGCATTTTAGATTTAGATTTTGTGGACGATTACGACGACTTGAAATTCGTATCTGTAGCGCGTCCCAAATATGTTCAATGGGATTCAGATCTGGAGATAGATCAGGCCAGTACATTCGATTAATGTGTTCTCTGTGAATAAAATCATTAATTATTCGAGCTCTGTGAGGCCTTTAAATTTAAATGAGCTTCATTTAAACGAACCATTTTTACCTGGGGGTTTGTTTTACTTGTGCATTTATTTGAAATGTCAAACTGACGCAGATTTTATTTTTAATTTCAAAGCCAACTACTGAAAACAAGAAGCTAATCCAATTTTTATGGAAAATATGACTTAATTGAGAAAAAATTAATATCTTCAAAACTAGTAGAGATAAAAACAAAAACCAAAAAACGATTTTATCATGACATTCTAGGCTACAAGATATCATTAAAACAGAATATACGGTATGTCCTATTAAGTCCGTACACAATGTCAAACTTTTACAAAATGACATGGATATATTGAACACTCTGTAGAGTATTTGCATTGAATATTTTGGCCTGTTGGTTTGCTTATAATGAATGTCAAAGAATTGTTTTTTAAAATAGTGCCTGTTCCGTCGAAATCTGTAAAGTATTAATTTACGGCATTTTGAATTGTGATAATTTTTCGAGTGTCCCACTTCAAATTGGGAGCAGTATATTTCATCCTCTTAGTATATAGTGAAAAAATTAGATCGCTAGCGTTAATATTAACCCTAATATTTGATTTCAAATTCGTAACATATTTGAAATGACGTCACACCACCCGACTCCACTGGTTCTATGAGTTATGCGGATATATGGTATTTAGATTTAGCTGTACCAAGGACGAAGCACTTAAAAGATGAACGAAATTACCACTTCCGCTGTGTGTGTAGTAACTGCCGCCGGTATGAAACTATAGGAAACAAGCTAGCGGTCGACCGCTGCAAGTGGTGTGACGTCACAGCGCTCTATTTTCATTATTTATTTTGAGGGAGAGGCAGTTGAAAAAAAATTTAATATTTTGCACATTTACTAATTACAAGGTGTACTTTCGGAATATGAATTAAAAAAAATTTCCGAAATGAGCCCATTGCACCCCTGGTGTGACCAACCCTTTTAAAACTTCATAAGTTTCAGGACCCATTAATGTAATAAACAATGCCACCTTGGGGGCCTTCATTCACAATAAATAATTGCTCCATCCTCTCTATATAAGAGTTGAAGATTCCCGATGGCTACGGTTGAAGTCATCCGAAAACTTGTACTGCTCAATTTGACCGATTAACGACATCTTGACAATGAATACTGAGCCGTAGCCCCCGGTATAGATACCACACTGGCTTTACTTGCAGGTAGCACTCTTTTTCCCGAAAATCCTCGTCGCCAAACTGTTATATACTTTACTACTTTACTTCATGTAATTCTAATAATTAATTACACACAGAATAAATTCAGACATTTATTTGACACGTAATTGACATACCATAGTCCCGTATTACACACCCCAAAAATCCTTAACTTAAAGAAAGGTTTACACTATATCAATACATAACACCCTTCTAAGTACTGTTGTTTCGGATCGTCTCCCAAATACCAGCCAAAGTCATATTATGCAACCCTCACAACAAAACAAACTTGATAGCATTTCATTGGTTCAATTTATATGTGTAAACAAAAAGTGTGTAAAAATGGACGGCTCCTATATTTGCATGCGCCAATGGTTGCGCAGAGCGTTCATAATCAGTCTAATTATTTTAGGTCTGTGGGCATATGGCATATTACATTTCCGGAAAGTCGAATTTTTACCCACCTCTCACCTCTGGTAAATTTATTGGAATCCTTATTAAAGCTTCGTTTACAACCTCGTTTTCCATCACGCACAATTTTCATGCTGAGGCAAATGATTTCTTTAAGGGTTTTTTGGCGACCCAAACCACTGGTTTGGTTAACTGTGGTTTGAGTTGTGATTGGTTGAAATAAATTCCTATTTAAAAATACACCAATCACGAGCTAAACCGCAGCTAACCGGAATTAGTGGTTTGATACGCCAAAAAACGCTTTTTATCTTTATTACTCTGTTTCCGCAAAACTTTAAGCGTCGTTTACAACCAAATCGAAATTACGCTGGCACGTAAATTGTGCGTGCTAGTATTTGTGGAACCCACTTCTCTATGTTTACAATATACAATGAACGACACGACACAACACGAACAGCTGACGGCCCTGAAAACTGAGCAAAACCTAACTAAAATGAAGTGCTTGAAAAGTGGGTCAAAAGTAAGAACAATGATAAAGGGGAAACGAAAGAAAAGACGGTGGTATTTATTAACAAACAGCAATAAAAGGATTGCCTTGATTTTTCATGCGTTCATCTCAATTGTATTATTTCTATACGATTTACAGGATGTGTCCCACACTACTTTTCAACAGTATTAATTAATAATTCATCCTTCTCATATTCATATTAATCACATTATTCATGTTCTATGTAGAAAACAACGGAAGCATATCTAATCTCAACATTACATAAACAAATTTGACATTTGTTCGCACATTCACCAAAGTACTCAATAGCACGCACAAAGCTTGGCTTCGCCAAACTTCGGCACACTTTTTGGTTTGTGGGCACGTGCTGTGCCGTGCCCAACAAAGTTTTGTGGAAACAGTGTCATAAAGAAATCATTTGCCAAACTTCAGCACGAAAATTGTGCGTGCTGGAAAACGAGGTTGTAAACGAAGGTTTATTGAGCACATCACATCAGTCACAGCACGTGCGCACAAACCAAAAAGTGTGCCGAAGTTTGGCGAAGCCAAGCTTTGTGCGTGCTATTCGAGTACTTTGGTGAATGTGCGAACAAATGTCAATATAGAAATAATAATGCAATTTAGATGAACGTATGAAAAATCATAAGGACGCGTTCACACTTGGATTCTTGGATCACATTCCGGAATCCGATTCTAGAAGCGTACTGAAGTTTTCTATACATTTAAATGAAGTCTGTTCACACAGAGATTCCGTAGAATTTCGTATATATATGCATTTTATGGAATCTCTGTGTGAACACACTCTATTTAAATGTATGGAAAACTTATCAGCGCGCTTTTAGAATCGGATTCCTGAATGCGATTCAAGAATCCAAGTATGAACGCGTCCTCTCATCTACCATGCAGCAGCCTTTCTACTCCCAAACATAGCCTGTAATTAACGATTTAGTTCTCGGACACGAGGACAGTACATACAGGATGATTAATAAGGAATGGGTAATATTTAAATATTTTACTTGCAGATTCTATAGCGAAAATATTAAATTTTTTGCTTAATAACTGGGGGTCAAATATTAATACTTACTGAGATACAGGGTGTTAAAGTTATACAAATATTTCAGTAATGTTGTTATATTGCGTATGTACATACGTAAAAACTGTTGAGATTGCAACATGCAAACAGGTATTTCACAAGAAACTCTAGACTCCTAATAACACCATCATAGAACAACAACATTTAAACGCTCTTTTAGCTATAGCGCTCCTAAATTATACAATAGCCTACCCCACGACTTTTTTAATTATACGCTGCAAAACTTTAAGAAGAAATTAAAACACCACTTATTATAGGCTCTATGGTCACAACAATATAGCTTTGTTCAAAAACTATTACACTAGTGTAGTGCAGTGGCACATAGTGTAGTGTAGTGTAAGTTTATTTTGCTGTGACACTACACCAGTGTAGTGCAGTTTGTAAAAAGTGTAAATTGTGTGCAAAAAATTGGTTTCTGAACACAGTTCAAATATAACCTTACTTTTATATTTTGATCATGGTGATCCCGTTGTGCTTATTTTTTTTGAAGCATTAAAGTAAATTGGTACTAAAACAGATAACAGATATCTAATGGAGAGCTTAGTTTTATCAGAATTGGTATCATCTGATGATGATTCCGATGACTCTCCAAATGAAGACCATTTATACAGAAAAAAACGTTTACTATTAAGTATGCTTGCGTTCTTTTTTACACCAGTATGATGTGGTGGATTTAAACATTGGTTTTCAAATTCATAAATTTCCCACTCTTTACCTTGCTAAATCCACCAACTCACCGAGCATTGCAGCCGGTGACTAGTGGTTCCATCAGGTTAATTCCAACAATACTTTAAGAACGCTTACGATTAATTTAACCAAGCAATTAGAACCCTTGCGTTCTTTTTTACACCAGTATGATGTGGTGGATTTAAACATTGGTTGTAGTTGACGTCACAATTTGGTTGAAAATTGCGTATTGGATAAAAGTCCCCCACTCTTTACCTTGCTAAATCCACCAACTCACCGAGCATTGCAGCCGGTGACTAGTGGTTCCATCAGGTTAATTCCAACAATACTTTAAGAACGCTTACAATTAATTTAACCAAGCAATTTAAGAACAGTTTTGGTGACACCGGTTACACCAGGTGGATCCATCGGTGTAAAAAAGAACGCAAGGAACAGTTTTGGGACACCGGTTACACCAGGTGTGACCAGGTGGATCCACCGGTGTAAAAAAGAACGCAAGGTATTTTTGTACAACACCATTGACACCTCAAGCAAGCATAACCTTATTTTTCCGTATTTTTTGTTCTTAAATCTCCACATTCTACACTACACTTTTACACTACCTTTCAGTTCGTGTAAAAGTGTTACACATTTCTGCACTACACTGGAATATTTGAACGCCAAATATTTTTGACATATGCCAGATGACATCTACACTAGAGTTTGTGAACACAGAATAATGGATCCAGTGTAAAAATTTTGCACTAGTGCAGCTAGTGTAGGGTTTTTGAACAAAGCTTTAATAAATGACACGTATGCGTAAACATATAAAGTCAAATTCTTTTCGGCTGCCCATCTTTACCTAAGTGCAGTTGTTTAGGGCAGTTGGAGGTGGTAAAATACGTCATTTTGACGTCACGAAAAGTGCCAAATTCAAAGTATTCTATTCATCTGCCCGAGTGCCCGATGCCATTAATTTCAAGATTAATATTTTTGGTTTTGTTTTGTTTTTAATGAAATTTATAACCTATAACGTAATCTGTACTATAATTTCATATGCTAACTTATTGTTATCATTAAATTGCCAAGCATAGAAGTTGACCTAAGCTTACCCAATTACAGAGCTGGTTAAGCTTGGGAAGGTAGGGGAGGTAACCCAGGTAAAGCATTACGTCACTAGGGCAGTAAAAAGAATGCAAAAATTGGTGCCCTGGGCACCGGGGCAGCTGAAAAGAATATGACTCTTGTAATATGGGGAAATTGTAAAATTGTAATATTAGCCAAATTCTTTTGGGCCTGCCCAGCTTTACCTAGTGCAGTTGTTTAGGGCAGTTGGAGGTGGTAAAATACGTCATTTTGACGTCACAAAAAGTGCCAAATTCAAAGCTATTCTATTCACCTGCTTGAGTGCCCAATGCCATTAATTTCAATATTAACATTTTTTGCTTTGTTTTGTTTTTAATGAAATTTATAACCTAACCTGTGCTTTAATTTCATATGTTAACGTATTACTGTTATTATAAATTGTCAAGCTAAACCAGTACCTAGAAGTTAACCCAAGGATACCCAACTACAGAGCTGGTTTAGCTTGGGAAGATAGGGGAGGTAACCCTGGTGAAGCATTACGTCACTAGGGCAGTCAAAAGAATGCACATTTTGGTGCCCTGGGCACCGGGGCAGCTGAAAAGAATATGACTATTGTAATATAGTCTAGGTTCATAATCCACATTTATAATTTTTTGCAATTTAGTTACAAAAGCCATCTTTTTGACACTGATTGTCATTGTCAAAAGTGGTTCATTTTAGCACAAGTGCTAATATGAGATTTCATTTTAACACTTGTGCTAAAATGAGTTTTCATTTTATCACTTGTGCTAAAATGAGTTTTCATTTTAACACTTGTGCTAAAATGAGTTTAGTCACATAATAGTTATTTGTGTATCAAGGCCAAAAAGTTGATCTTTCTCGGCCGAATCTGAAGTTTGCGGCCGAGGCGCAGCAGAGGCCAAGCAAACTTTGGATAAGGCCGAGAAAGATCATTTGGCCGAGGTGCACACAACATTTTTTAGGCAGCTGTCTCAAAAAGTAAAATAAAAATATTTTTAAAATTGTTTCGTACAAACATGGAGAAAATTTTGCGAGGAGCCTAGTAGGCTGACATTTTTAATTCGTTTGACAAATGAAAACGTCACTGGATAGTTTATTGACAAGCCGTGCAGTTTCTGTCATTAGTAAAAATGAGTGATAGTGATAGCGATAATCCACCGGAAATTTATGAAGCTGAAAATGCAAGGTTGGAAATCTACGTCTGTTTTAGTTTTTCTTTAAGCCTAAATCCATTTCAAATATTATTATTAATGATCAATTAATACATGAGACCGTAAAGAAAATGCGGCCGTGAAGTAAATGCGGCCGTGAAGTAAAAGCGGCCGTGAAGTAAAAGCGGCCAAAAAACATATAATTGACAAATGAGTACAAGAAGATGACACTTTAGGAACGCTGTCAGATCCGTAAAACGTCACTCTTTGTACAGCTGCCTAAAAACAGATATTGCGACAGATCCATTTATTTTTACTAAGAATACAACATAAATATTAAACGTACAACATTTTTATTGAGAAAACACTTATCTTATTTATTATATTATGTTAAACGTAAAGAAAACATAACAAAAATTTTATTTTTTTCGTAACAACTAAATTGCAAAAAATATTGTATAAAACACGATGCAAAACTGCGTGTTTTTTGCACACGATGAGTTGGACCACTCGCTACGCTCATGGTCCAATCTTCACATCTAGTGCAAAAACACGCTCATTTTGCAACTAGTTTTATAAATAGCTATATAATTATATATGATATAATAGGTAATAGTATGTATTTGTATAATATTGTAGTAGGTATAAATTTATTTGTATATTTTCTCTACTCTATAATATTCGATATCATTATTTTAATTAATTGTTATGCAAAGGACTTCACTGAGGTTATGCCGCCCATGACTCAATCCACAATATAGGAAACATTTGGTTTTGTCCATGGTATAAGGAGAATGGTATGCCCGCGCGCAGGCACGGTGACGTCACTCAGTTTAAAAAGTGGCAGGGGTGACATCACAATTAACCTCAAAAATATGTATTTTCTAAAATTATCGAATATTATGTCAAGTTTATTAAAATTTCTACTTAATTTCTGTACTATTAACTAAAATCTTGTTCAGTGCATTATTAATAAAGTTTTAATTGGCTTAACCTAATAAAATAGATGCTTTTTGTTAGTTGGAATTCTAACCTAAAATTAGTAGTCTATTTTTAATATTTTTTCCATCCTAAGCGATCTATCACAATTTATTTTCCTTTTACGACAGTCAAAAAACAACACCAGACCATATTAACAGTTGGAACTGCATCAGATCTTCAATTTCTACTGTTTCTGGGGGGAATATAACAACATCTGCTGTATTAAAAAAATTTCAAAATCTGTTGATTCTGTTGGGTTGAAATGTACAGAAGAAATACGTGCTATAAACAGACAATAGGTAATAAAAAGGATAAACCGGCGAAATAAAAAAATTAACCTGCTATTTTTCATATTAATTTTATCGCTGATCCATATACTTTCGCGAGCTTTTCAACACGGAGAAATGTAAAATACTTGATGTCAGTACCTTTTTGTCTTCGTGTAATAATTATTAGACCCAGCCACAGCACAAGCAAACATGGTGCTATTCGTTAACACTATTAAAAATATTCAAATAAAGATTAAATGTGCGGAATCACAACTGACTTTCGACGTTTTTTAAACTGAGTGACGTAATACGCAGTAGATACACAAATTGGACGGCAACCTGACATACCATTATTCTTATACTATGGTTTTGTCTATGTTTTATGTCTTAACTTTATGCTGACGGCTGAAGTTGTAGAATATTAAAATAAAATGAGTTAGTTACCCATGATCGGCGTTTCATTAAACACCTAAATATAATATTTCAGAAGTCGGGATTGAACTTTCACGTATTTTGGTTGTTAAAATTATTGTGTATTGTTTATCAGTGGCATAATTTAAATAAAATAAAGTATTGATAAGTTGATAGATAAGTTAATTTGTTGTAAGTTTATTTACTTAATGATAATGAGTGACTTAAGACTTAAGTGACAACGAAACCGGAGAGTACGTTAGACTGCCGACAAAAAGACGTTGTTAAAAGGGCGTTACAAGGCAAGACGTGGACAAATTAGTGGCCGGAAAAGTCAGTGAAATAATTAGACAATATAGTAATTTAGTGCAAAACTCCAGTGCTCAAAAAGAGGTTGGAAAAGCTCAACTTATGCCTTTATTTAACCCCGAAAGTTAGGAAGTTTCTTCTATGAACTGTTGAACTGGTTGCACAAAATAGAGCAGATTAGCGAAATAAATAACTGGAATGATGCTACAATAGTATAATGGGCTGTCCAACTATAAATTATTCTGGCAGGAGTGGACAGAGGCATATAACACGTGCTTTTCCGAGTCACACTAATTATGCGGTCAGCATAATTGGTTAAAGCAAATGTTGAGCAGACATAAGCTCTGAACACAATCGATGATACCCTATTCTTATTTCAAAAATATATTGAAATGCATAGAAATGCTAATGCTGGCGATTACCAAACCCCGGCTGAACTATTTTATGGGTTCTTAAGCAAAGTTGATAGAACTAACCAAGCTCAACAACACTACATCAGATGGAAAAGTGAAGCAAATTCCTTGGAAACTCCACACGGCCTAAGGGGCCACTCTTGCAAAAAGAATTGGGGCACATTTTAAAAAATCATGGACGAGCTGGGACTATGGAAAACCAATCATCAGCAGACTCGATAGGTTGTTTCGCATGTGGCAAAAGAGGACACCTAGAAAAGGACTGTTGGACGAAACCAAAAGCACACTGTACTGTATGTGGGAAAAGTGGACACTTGGGTAAAAGCTGCTGGAGAAGACCAACCACTTCCAATCTATGTGCCATTTGCAAAAACAGAACATTCTACGGAGAAATGCTGGTTCAAGGACAAGGGGAAGATCAAGGACGTCAGAAAATTACAAGGGTAAATGTGAAATTCTATTTATAATACTGTAGTTATCATTAATGATAAAAGCTTCAATGGGTATATAGATACGGATACGTAGCTAAAAAATTAGAAATCGCTTTAATCGAATCTAATATTATGTAAGGGGTTTTCGAAAACTCTCTTATTTTACCGGACGGTATGTGTGACTTAGATATAACGATCGAAGACATTTTCGTTTTTACGCCAGTAGGATTTGTGTCAACAAATATGAATAATTATTATGTAATTTATTGGTAAATCAATATTTAATGCTGGAAATGTTAAACTTACGGTAGAAGGGGAAAAAGTACATTTGTTGTCTTCTTGTGCAAGTGTTAAAGAAATGTCAGATTTGACCGCATTGTAGTTGCAAAATGATTTATCTAATATACCCATTAAGGTTTATGATCATGTTCACATGGTTGTAGTGTGAAGCAAATGCTTGTCCATTTTGACAGTATTGAAGAAATAATTTTGTACCAGTCACCATCACAATCACCCGTTTTCAATTCAAAGTGTCTTAATTAGTGGGCCAGTACAAACTTTGCAAGTTATAAATTTGGGGCCAAGGCCAATTGGTTTAGAATGCGATTTTGTATTAACAAAGGGATTTAAGTTATTGATTCCGAGTGAAATAAGAATAAGAAGTCAGCGATCCTACTATACTCTCCTTAGAAGTCGAGCAGATTAAGAACGGAAATTTAGATAATGCTGACCATATTAAACTATCTAATTTATTACACAAATTTAATAATTGCTTTGCATGTGATACGTTAGAGTTAGTACATAATAAGTCAGTTGAGTTAGATATTAATATTTCTTCACAAAAACCCATCACGCACCAGCTATAGACTGTCTGAGTTTGAGAGGAAAATTGTTAGGAAAAAAAATTGATGACTTGCTTAACGGCGGTGGTATTATTAGAGAATCTTCTTTCTCAAGTCCGGTGGTTTTGGTAAAAAAAAAAGAAAAGCGAGGATTTTCGACTTTGTGTAGAGTATAGAAAACTGAATTCTACAACCAAATAAATATTCTTTAAACAATATTGAGGAACTTGTGAATAGATTGCAAGGAAAAAAATATTCTACTAATCTCGATATGGCTCAGGGTTATTATCAGGTCCCTGTTGCGCGAGAGTCTGTTCATAAAACCGCTTTTGTTACTCCCGACGGTATGAATTTTTAAGAATGCCCTTCGGATTGGCTAATGCCCCTGCAACCTTTCAACGAATGATAAACAATGTATTGGGTAATATATAATATTTGACTGGGTTATCGCCTATCTGGATGACATTCTGATACCTTCAGATACCGTGGAGGAGGGCTTACTAGTTCTGCAGCAGGTGCTTAAATTGTTAGCTCATGCTAATTTGAAACTTAATATTGATAAATGTTCCTTTTGGAAAATGAAATAAGTTTTCTGGGGTTTGAAATTTATGAAAAAGGAGTAAGGACAGGCATGCAACTTACATGAGCCACGACAATATTTAGGGTTGAGTTCATATTTCCGTATATTCATAAAGGATCATGCGAAGATCGTTTCTATAGTTGCTGTGTTATTGCGTAAAAATGTACCTTGGTCTTGGGATATTAACTTTACAAATGCAAGATGAAGAACTTGGATTAATAAAAGACAAGCTTAAGGGAAGGAAGGTTTTGAATCATAAACATGTGTTAGTTTACCAAAATCTGCCTTTAATCTACTTAGAAAATATCACAATGACATCGGGCATGTGGGTTTCGAACGTTGTTTTACACTTATTAAAGAAAAGACATGAATAAGTTTATATAAAAAAATATATATGTATGTATATACAGGGTGGTCCAGATTTTAATACATTAATTTTGAGAGGTGATAGAGAATCGCAAAATAAGGGGACTTTTCTTAATAAACATACCTCGAAAAATGCACCATAACTTAGATACAGGGTGTTGAAGTCATTCAAAAAAACTTTATAATTTAATATCTAAGGAAAGACAAAAGCCATCATTTTCAAATTTGGCACATCGCCTTTCTATGTAAATCTGCATCTACCATTCAAGTCAAAAATAGTAACAGAAAGCCATTGGAGCAGATACGGGGGTTACATATCCCCTTTTTAAGGATGAAAATATGAAATGTAGCCAAACAATATTTAGCTCGTACAAAAGGTTAGGTACTGCAAAATTTTGTTTACAGGGACGAATTAAAGGAGTGATACACAGTTGGCGAGGGCAACCAAGTCAGGATGGCCGAATGTTAAACAAAGGACTTCACTGAGGTTATGCCGCGCATGACTCAATCCACAATATTTGGTTTTGTTCTTGGCGTAAAGTAATAAAATTGAGGTTCGTGTGCTCCTTGATGAAGGAGTATAGGGAATGATACCATCCGTTTGAGAAAAATATGTAGATTATGAATCGCGATGGTTACTATCTCATACCCGCGACCGGTTTTTTTTAGGGAGTCTTGTACAATATAAATAGAAAAATTCAATTCGATTCGATTATTTACTGATCTTTATTTTTTTTATGTGTGTATACATAATAAAAAATATTATAATACTGTTTCAAGGTCACGACAATACAAATTTCTGAATTCTATAATCTATCTCAAAATGAGGCATTTCGGATTCTTTAATTAAATAATACAATATGAAAATTTTTTCAGAAAAACATTATTTCACTTAGGTAAATTTTACTAACACTGGCAACTGTGAAAATACTGTTCACTATGAAAACATTAGAAGCGCGCAGAGAAACTTCGCACATTCATCACTTGCAACTTGCAATGATATAAATAACATTTTGAAAAAAATGAAATCAAATGCCTTGGGGATTGATAATATTAATTTAAAAATGATAAAAATTATCTTGCCTTTTATTATAGATTATCTTGTTCATATAATCAATATTTCCTTAACAACCGGTGTTTTTCCAGTTATATGGAAAACGGCTGTTGTTATTCCTTCCCCAAAAATAGAACATTCTTCTACATTAAATGATTTAAGACCATTAAGTATTTTGCCAGCTCTATCCAAATTCATTGAAAAAATTGTCGCATATCAACTTAAAATATTTCTAGAAATAAATAATATACTGCCCAGTCTGCAATCAGGGTTTCGAAACAAATATAGTACGCAAACGGCATTAATGAAAGTAACAGATGATATTGGTAGGGCAATGGATAAATCTGAATTAACTTTAGTAATACTATTGGATCGGAGTAAAGCCTTCGATTTGGTTAATTTTGAATTGCTATTGGCAAAATTAAAATATATTGGATTCGAGAACTTGCTCTGATGTGGTTCAATGATTATTTAAACGGTCGTAAGCAGTGTGTTAAATATAATGATAATTATTCGAATTATATAACAACAAAAAAAGGAGTCCCTCAAGGGAGTATATTAGGACCAATTCTGTTTTCGATTTTTATTTATGATATAGAGGATACATTTGCTCACTGTTCTTATCATCTATATGCCGATGACATACAGATTTATTTGTCATTTCATGTAAACAATATTGAGGAGTCCATTGACAGAATAAATTTTGACTTGTGTAGCTTTGCAAATTGGTGTAAAATAAATGGCCTTAGAATTCACCCAAATAAATCTGTGGCATTATATATGTATAGGCAGTGCTTATCACAAAAGTAAAATTGATGTAAACAATTATGCGATCTACATGGAAAATACGAAATTGTCAATAGTTAGGCACTCCAAAAATTTGGGTTTAATCTTAAGATGACCAATTAAATTTTGAGAAACACGTAAATAAAGTCGTGGGTCTGTCATTCTTAAAGTTGAAAATGCTAAATAATTTAAAGTATTCCCTAGACACAGAAACTAAATTAAAATTAGTACAAAGCCTAGTATACCCTCATCTGGAATATTGCTTGCCGGTTTATTACAATTACATGACACAGTATAACAAAAATAAGTTACAAAAAATACAAAATGCAGGAATGCGCTTTGCATATTGTATACCATATTGACATCATGTAACACCGTACTTTAATGACCAACTGAAAATAGATAAAAGATTTGTATATACAGCGTGTGTAAAAAGTATTGAAACATGACCATAACTTTTAAACTATTGATTGTATAAAAAAACCCTTGGATAGGTCGATTTTTATTTTCAATTACGCAACTTTTGGTGCGATTTATAATTTCTAGTTCTACACACCCCCTCCTCCAGCCACCCCAACTTTTTTTTTTCAAATGACAACCTACCCTTTGTGATACCCCAAAAGAAAGGTATTTTAATAAACTATTCAACGCTGTGAAGAAATCCGAAATCCGTCGATGCAATTGCCTTCCCTAACGCATGAAATACATTATTTTTTAAGAAAAAGGAAAGATTAGTAAAACTTTATTACTGAAAATAATTAACAAATTATCTAATAAGATGTTCAAACTGAGCTCCGTTAACAGCTAGGTACTGTACAAGTCGCTGTTCAAAGTTTTGTAAACAGTTTTCGAATGCCGTTTGGGGTATTCGACTAATCTCCGCCCGTATTCTATCCTTTAGATCCTCCAAATTATTTGGTCTATTGTTATAGACGCAATCCTCTAAATGACCCCATAAAAAAAAGTCAAGGGGTGTCAGGTCCGGAGATTTGGCTGGCCATTCGAGACCCTCTTATGCCTATCCATCGGCCCGGAAACACCTCATTCAGGTACTGTCTTACATGCATGACATTCTTAAAAAAAAAAAAATGGATTTCATGCCTTTGGGAAGCCAATTGAATCGACGGATTTCGGATTTCTTTAAAGCGTTGAATAGTCTATTAAAATACCTTTCTTTTAGGGTATCACAAAGGATACTTTGCTATTTGAAAAAAAAAGTAGGGTGGCTGGGGGAGGGGGTGTGTAGAACTAGAAATTATAAATTGCACCAAAAGTTGCGTAATTGAAAATAAAAATCGACCTATCCAAGGGTTTTTTTATACAATCAATAGTTTAAAAGTTATGGTCATGTTTCAAAACTTTTTACACACGCTGTATATACGGTGTACTTATTCACAAAATAATTTCGTCGAAATGTCCCCCATATCTATTTAAATTATTAACACGAAGATCGGATATTCACGATGTTAATATCAGAACAGATAATTATACTATTCCACAACACCGAACTACTAAATTTGAAGGTTCTTTTTCTTATAATGCTCCAATAATACTAAATAAAGTAAAACAATTATTGTGTCTTTCTGAAACTTCATTTAAACAAAATTAAAAAAAATTGTTATTATAGTTGTTATTATATAAAATTGTTATTATATAAAATTGTCATTATACAGGGTGTTTCATTTTTAAATGTCGTCCTTTAAGGAGGTGATAGAGCATCGAAAAATAAGTCGACCTGCCCAAAAAACCTATATCAAAAATGCATAATAACGAAGTTACAGGCCTTCAAAGTTGGAATAAAAAAATAGTTTTTTTGTCATAACTTCTAGACCATACGACCGATTTTAACCAAATTTTGCACAGGCAGTACTAAACTATATACCTACAATCCTATAAGAATAACTCATGTCAAAAATCACCAGTGGCGTAGGTACTGGGGTGACGCCCTCTATTTCTCACCCTATTTCCCACGCCACTGGATTTTTTTTTTTGGGCAGGTCGACTTATTTTTCGATGCTCTATCACCTCCTTAAAGGACGACATTTAAAAATGAAACACCCTGTATATAAAAACTGATGTATGTAGTTACTATCCTAGTTTGTATTCATTTTGATTACTAGTTTGTTTCACTTATTCTCATTGTATGTATGATTTAATTATTTACTTGTAGGCGAAGTGGAAGATCGGCTTGCCGAACTTCGTCCTTTTGTGTAATATGCTATATGTATTATTACCCAATAAACTGCTACTTTACTTTACTTTACTTTACTTGTAGCAAAGACGTATATCGTCTTTGCTTGTAGCAACTCTTTGTTTGAGACAGTGTGGTTTTTTATACGTGTCCTGTGTCGTGTGTTTTTAACCCTCCGGATCAATCTTAATTACTTATTGAGGTATGTTTTATTTTATTCCTGAAATACCATTATTCATTAAATATCAAAGCCGGACTCTTTCTTAAAATTTCTGCAGCATTTTTTATTTTTACAAGCACAAAAGATTAGAAAACACAAATGAATTTTGCTGGAATAAGCACATTGTAATTATACAAAAGTAAAAAAACTCATCTAAAATTAAATTAAACAAAATTTGAATAAAAACAATTAATACATAACACATCTAAAATCTAATGGGGAAAAATAATACAAAACAAACTATAACAAATTTTCAAAATGTCCACCACTAGCCTCAACACATTTTTTTGCATGTAACTGTAAATTATTTATACCATCTATCATACGTTACTTCAGTGCCCTCCTCTTCTATTCGTTCTTTTAATTCTTCTCTGGTTGCAACCTCGGTGGCATACACTTTTTGTTTTAAATAGAAGGTAGATCTGGGGACCTTGCAGACCAGCACGATGGTACAGCGTACAGCTCCTCACAACCTAAGAGAGAGAGGGTGCAGCATTTAAATGATCATTACCCCAATAGGCGAATTAGTCGTAATGGCCCAATTTCCTGGCCTGCAAGGTACCCAGATTTGACTTCAGTAGACTATTGTTTATAGGGCTATTTAAAGGTAGAAAGTGTATATATGCTACCTATAATCGAAGTTGCAACCAGAGAAGAATTAAGAATGCATAGAAGAGGATGCACTGAACTGAGGAATAATTCACGCATGATCAGAGATACTATAAAAAAATTTACAGTTATGTGCAAGAAAATGTATTGAGGTTGGTGGTGGACGTTTGAAAATTTGTTGTAGTTTGTTTTGTATTATTTTTGTCCATTAGATTTTAGATGTGTTATTGTAATTTGTATTAATTGTATTTATTCAAAACTTGTTTATAGTTTAATTTAATTTTAGATGCGTTATTTTACTTTTGTATAATTACTAATATTGTGTATTTATTCTAACAAAATTCATTTGTGGTTTTTAATCTTTTTTGTTTGTAAATATAAAAAATACTACATAAATTTAACAAAAAGATCCGACCCTGATATTTAATGAATGATAGCATTTTAAGTTAAATTCTAACAATAGACAGTAAAATAAAATATTTTCACACACTATTAAAGTCGTCCATATATATTCCTTATGTTTTTGTTGCAGGAGGACACGTAATTATTTCTAAAATGGACTCATCGTGAAACTTACCTGTTAATTCTCGAACCATTAAATATGTGCCAAAAAACTAAATATTACTTACTTAAGTGTACTTTAAAAGTTGCCATTGAAAACTGCCAAAATCCATATAAAGGGTGATGTTTTTAGATAACTTCCCCGACTAAAAAATATTTGACCACGGCACTGTTTACTTTTTCTTTTGTTCACTGAATGATCACATCTGCTAGATTTGGTTCAATTCCGTGAAGTAAAAATATGTCCGATTGAAATTTTGCCAAAAAATAGAAAACATGCTGTATATCAGAAACGAGGGGCATCATGGGATAAAATAAGGGTCATTCTGAAACCGCCTTGGACTTCTCTACTTCCCACTAGCGTATTGCCAGTCACTCAGGAAACACCCTGTATAGCACAATGAAATCTTTTTATTATTATCATATTACCATATTCTGAATTACATCCCAACATGAAACGTCTGATAAAATTGCAGAAAAGCTGTTGTGTTAGTGCGAGAGAAAATGCGTATTTTGTCACTACTTGCTTCATTCTCACATAGAGTCAATACAGGTACAATTGTTATAATATTACAGAGCGTTACAAATACAAAGCGTATAATCGCTGACTTCTTCTTGGTACGTGCTTCTCGTTTCAGGTTCATCGTTTGACTGCTATAATAACTGCTTCCTGTTTGTCGATTGTACGACGCGCGCACAAGCCACTGCTCATATGGCGCTAGATTCAAACACTACACTCCCCCCACACTCAAATTCAAACCCACCTTATCTCTACAAATACAATGTATATTAATATGCTGTGCAATGTTGTTATTGCTTATTTTTGCATCAATGATGACTGTTGTCTGTGTTTAAGTTTATTATATCATGTATCTCAATTTTAGTTATTTTTTTTTTTACATTCATCATTTGTGCTGTTGCATTTTTCTCCTTAAGAATATTACTAATTTACAATATGTGGTGGTGCCTGAGTGAGATAAGTATAGTACTTAATATTTATTACGCATAATACACATGCAAAATACAGTTAACAAATTCTCATACTTTATGCCTTTGTAGGCCTAGGTAAGGCCACCCACCTTTATACTTCTCTTTTTATTTTACATCTTGTAGAGTACCTTATACTAATTTAACATATTATAATATATATATATATATATATATATATATATATATATATATATATATATATATATATATATATATATATATATATATATATATTTATCCTGCTATCAATGCTGCGTCCGTACATTGACACGATACCATTCACTAGTGCGTCCTGTACAATAGTGCATCCGTATACCGGACGCAGTATTGTTTTTCCATATTATCTTCACCATATTTCGCGAGTGATCCTTTTACAACTTCTCAGATTATTCTGTGTCACCTGAGCTACCGATAAACATAGAAATAATTTCTGTATCATTTCAATTAACTGAGATATTGACTGGGTAATTTTTCGATTTTGGACGCGGTATTATATGTCAAGTGTAAGCAAGAGTATATTTTTAGTTCCAACAAACTTAGTTTGGGGTCGCGTCGATCTTTGTACAGAAATATACATCTAATATACTCTTTCAGTTATAGTATAATGCTGCATCCGAGATTTGGCAACAACGTATCGCATAAATATATATAATCATTCCTTTTTAGTGGGACGTTTACTCGCGCGTACTAGTGCATTCTGTGAGTCGGACGGAGCCAACCAAACTACCGTCTCCCCCCGTTTTCAAACATGCTGAACACGATGGTGATGATTTTTCTGCTCCCTAAGTTGACCCTACCCCCCAAACGGCCAAAAAACCGACCCCAAAAGGGGAGAAGTGCGTATTCGACGTCTTCCACCGGCAGAACTTATGTCACCCCCCATTTTCGAGGATGCTGAACACGATGGTGATGTTGATTCTGCTCCCCGAATTGACCCTACCCCCCTAATGGCCAAAAACCATCCCCAAAGAGGGGGAATCGCGTATTCTACGTCTTCCACCGGTAAAACTTATGTCATCCCCCCGTTATTGAGGATGCTGAACACGATGGTAATGTTAGTTCTGCTCCCTGGGGCAAACCAACCATCCGAGCGGGCAAAAACTACCCTCCAAGGGGGTGAAAAATGTGTTGTGCTACAAACGAGAAAACCCACGTTATGTCTTGTTTTTGAGTATGCTGGGCAAGAGAAAAATATTATCAAGTCAAATGTTGAAAATGATTTATATTTACCTATAGTAAATAAGTAATTTTATGCGTCAACAAAAATGTTTATGATCTAACTTACTTCACTTACTTTATAAAACCGCGCGTCAAAGGGCTAGTTTGTGTCCTTTCGAGGGGCTCGCGGGGATCGAGGTGACTTGGTAATATTTTTCTCTTGCCCGGCACACTCAAAAACGAGAGATAACGAGGGTTTTCTCGTTTGTAGCACGAAACACATTTTTCACCCCCTTGGAGAGTGGTTATTTGGCCGTTAGGGGGGTAGGAACAACTCAAGGAGCAGAGCCAACATCACCATCGTGTTCAGCATCCTCGAAAACGTGGGAGGGAAGTAGTTTGACTACCCAAATACTTGTTTTTCGAGGTTTTTTCCGACTCACAGCATGCACTATGAGATTCGTGTTAGTGTATAATAAAATCGAAAATAACAGACCATTATATATTATATTTATATGACTAATGGTCGAGATGGTAGCGTACCTGCCTCTCACCCAAAAGCCCCGGGTTCGATTCTCGTTCGTGGCAATAAAAAATACTGTGAGCGGGATTTTTCCATTATACACGAATATTGGATGTGTCCCTTGTCTTTAAATGTGCAGCTCCCTCCCGCACAACGCTCTTAGAGCCTTCTGGGATAAAGGGGGTCGTAATTACATACAGGGTGTTTCATGAGGAACTGTACATAGTCCAATGGTAGATAGGGCCCATCAAGGTTAGTAACAAATCACTATTTAAAATCATTTTAGCCAAGTATTTAGGGTTGTACAGGGTGATTTATGAATTTTTACCAAAATTTGCTTTCGTTGCCTTCAAGAAACTAGTTGTCCGATTCAATTTATTTTCGGTACACTTTAAGTACTATCAAATACCAACAGTTCGCCATAATTACAAAACCAAAATTCCAGGTCTGTATTAGGAAAAATTTCATTTTATCTGTGCCCCCTAAAAAGTTCACCCTGTATATATTTTTTTTAAATTTTATTACTGTAGTTTGAAAGTACATAAACTACCAACAAAAGTGGAATACTTCGTTTTCTTGTCACACTTACAACAGATACAAAATAAACACATTAAATTTAAACATTATCTTGTTAAAATTCAAACTTTCAGTAATTCAATGTTATTTGTCAAAGTTCCTATCAGTTTAAGTTTCTAAGTAATTATAACTATTATTAGTTAAAAATAGTATGAAATACCAACAGTTAGTCGCAATCAGACAAGACTCCAGGACCGTATTAGGAAAAATCATCATCTCGTCGATTCTTCCTAAAATTTTCACCCTGTATATCTTATTCTTAACTTTACTTGCTATAATTTAAAAGTACATAAAGTATCAACAAGTAGTGTAGTGTGATCCGTTTTCTTATTACACTTTCAACAGGTTTTAAACCAACCAAGAAAATTTATCTCGATAAAATTGACATTTTCAATAAATTGGTTTCAGTTAGAGCAGCTATTCTGTCTGTAAATAATACTCATTGAATTTTAAAACAATTTAATAGTAACAGAACAGAACAAGTAAAATAAAAAACGCAACATGAATACAAAACAACGTAACAAAACAAAATAATACATACTCGAATACATATTAACAAAATAAAAAGCAAAAATCTATAACTTATTTTCAAAATGTAAACCCCCCCCCTCTTCACGGCATTTTATTACCTACTACTAACTAAATGTCCCACAGATTTTCGTATAACGTCCGGGTAGTTTCTTATTACGATACAATACTATTCAATTCGGTCTATTAATTGCTGCTCTCAAGTTGGACTAATGGTATTAGTAACGTAGAAACAAAAGTTATACCTCATCAACAATTATACCTGTCAAACTATTGCCAAAGCCGACTACCTCTTGTTAACAGTGTCAGTAGATAAAAAGTCTATTATATCCTACTGTAGAAAGAATTGACAAACTTTCGCAGAAATCCTGCACAAATGTCTTTAGCTGCACACTAAATAAAATAAGTTAATTTCTTAAAACTAGAACTGAACATGAAAATATTCTACATTACAAATTAGAACAGAATGTACAAGATTACCTTTTAATAATTACTACACAACTTATGTGTCGGTAGTTGGACGTTCGTAATTATTATTGAAAAGTGTGGATCACACTACACTGCTTGTTGATACTTTATGTACTTTTAAATTATAGCAAGTAAAGTTAAGAATAAGATATACAGGGTGAAAATTTTGGGAGGAATCGACGAGATGATGATTTTTCCTAATACGGTCCTGGAGTCTTGTCTGATTGCGACTAACTGTTGGTATTTCATACTATTTTTAACTAATAATAGTTATAATTACTTAGAAGCTTAAACTGATAGGAACTTTGACAACTAACATTGAATTACTGAAAGTTTGAATTTTAACAAGATAATGTTTAAATTTAATGTGTTTATTTTGTATCTGTTGTAAGTGTGACAAGAAAACGAAGTATTCCACTTTTGTTGGTAGTTTATGTACTTTCAAACTTCATTAATAAGATTTAAAAAAAACATATACAGGGTGAACTTTTTAGGGGGCACAGATAAAATGAAATTTTTCCTAATACGGACCTGGAATTTTGGTTTTGTTTTTTTTTTTTTTTATTTCGGGATTTTTGGCTTTGGTATGTATGTTTACCATTAGCACAGTGCCATGTATTTTTTAATGTTTATTTGAGACAACGGCACGCGGTCTTCCCGAGTGGTGTGACCCCATCTCGGTACTAATCGCGCCCAACGCTGCTTTACCTCGGTGATCGGCCGAGAGCCTTTTCACTAACGTGGTTAGCCGTTGCCCCTATGGTTTTGTAATTATGGCGAACTGTTGGTATTTGATCGTACTTAATGTGTACCGAAAATAAATTGAATCGGACAATTAGTTTCTAAAAGGCAACGAAAGCAAGTTTTGGTAAAAATTCATAAATCACCCTGTACAACCCTAAATACTTGGCTAAAATAATTTTAAATAGTGGTTTGTTACTAACCTTGATGGGCCCTATCTACCATTGGACTATGTACAGTTCCTCATGAAACACCCTGTATTGTGATGTTATTTATTATTTATTATACAGGGTGTCCCGATTTTAAACCGACAAACTTCGGGTACAGAAAGTTCACATGAACTTATGACATACCCCTTCTAACATTTCTTCTCTATCGAGCCTCCTAACGGAGATACAGGGTGTTGAAAATTCAATTTATTTTTTGTTTTTCTTTAATAACTTCCACAAAATTAAAGATAGGGTAACTAAACTTGGTACCTACACATATTTAGGTTGTGAGGGTCCATCTTTGCTATGGTTCAGAGTTAAACAGAGGCGCGCCAGTGCCGTGCGGTGTGGTCACGTCGACATAATTTTAAGGAAAAAAGTATGTGCACTAATTTTTTTCACAATTCTGATCAGATTTGCATAATTTATGGTTGATTTTCTAAAAAAACTTGTACATGTAAAATTTTGCATGAGGCAGTAGTTTTCGAGATATTTGCGTCTGAACAAAATGATGCACCAAAAACACAATTATCATGTCGGGAATAGTTCTGATGAAATCACGATATATTCCTTCTAAAATTTCTCTATAGCCATTCCTAACGGATTGATATTTGGATGTTGATAATTTGTTTATGCAATTTCGTAACAAACAAATTTTTCTTTTGGCAAAAATAATATTGACTGCAAAAGACCTTAAAAACGCCTCATTGCAAAAGAAGAAAAACATTAAAAACATTAAATTGACAGTTCAGTTCAGTATATCCCTTCGAAAATCAGATTGAAAATAATTTTGAAAGGGCTATCTTAATTAATTAATTGTGTTTTTGGTGCATCGTTTTGTTCAGACGCAAATATCTCGAAAACTACTGCCTCATGCAAAATTTTACATGTACAAGTATTTTTAGAAAATCAACCATAAATTATGCAAATCTGATCAGAATTGTGAAAAAAATTAGTGCACAAACTTTTTTCCTTAAAATTATGTCGACGTGACCACACCGCACGCCACTGGCGCGCCTCTGTTTATCTCTGAACCATAGCAAAGATGGACCCTCACAACCTAACTATGTGTAGGTACCAAGTTTACTTACCCTATCTTTAATTTTGTGGAAGTTATTAAAGAAAAACAAAAAATAAATTGAATTTTCAACATTTCACAAATCGAAGACTAATACGAAAATACGCGAAATACCTCATTTCTCATTACTTTCCCACCTTTCAAGTAGCATTCTGTCGGACTCTACATCTTTCCTGAGACTCTTCCACCGAATCCAACTAAATTACCCGAATTCCTTAACTAATCGAAGACTAATACGAAAATACGCGAAATACCTCATTTCTCATTACTTTCCCACCTTTCAAGTAGCATTCTGTCGGACTCTACATCTTTCCGGAGACTCTTCCACCGAATCCAACTAAATTACCCGAATTCCTTAACTAATCGAAGACTAATACGAAAATACGCGAAATACCTCATTTCCCATTACTTTCCCACCTTTCAAGTAGCATTCTGTCAGACTCTACATTTTTCCCGAGACTCTTCCACCGAATCCAACTAAATTACCCGAATTCCTTAACTAATCGAAGACTAATACGTGAAATACCTCATTTCTCATTACTTTCCCACCTTTCAAGTAGCATTCTGTCAGACTACATTTTTCCCGAAACCCTTCCACCGAATCCAACTAAATTACCCGAATCCCTTAACTAATCCAAGATGCCTACGAAAATACGCGAAACGCCTCTCTTCTAATGACCTTATCACTTTTCAAGTGGAATCTCTGTAGGACTCTACATCTTTCCCGAGACTCTTCCACCGAATCCAACTAACCCAAATCACTTGACCGCAGCTTAATAAATACACTTAACCACACCTTAAAAACTACAGCCCCGCAGGGGCTGTCTCAAACATACTATAAAAAAATTCCTGGGCCCGTTAGGGCCTAAAGAAACCCCCGCGGGGCTCTGACCTTTTTTTTCCTCAATTTCAATTTTGAATTTTTCGGAAATTTAAAAAACCGTCTTTCAACTAAAAACCCCGAGATAAAACTATTGATATTCCGCGCCAGCGGCGCGGCGCGTAGTCCTAGGTCGCGGCGGGCCCCCGGCTCGACCTAGTAATGAATTAAACAGGGAGTACAAAATAGTTATTTACGTATCAAGGCATTAAAGTTCAACTATTTATCATGAATGTGGAGTTTAAACCGCATGAGTGATAAAAAGCAACTTTAATGCCGAGGTGCATATTGCATTTTTTTTAAATCCAGAAACTGTGAAATTAAGATTAATTAACTCTATTTTTTAAATAATTTTCAGTGACATTAAGAAATGTCATAATTATTTTTAAATGTCAAAATCGGGATAATTTTTTGTAAGAAAACCATTATTTTTAGCATTATAATAGTGATAATTCTGAACTTAAAAAACTGTATTTATTTACCTTTTATTACAACACAATTATTGTTACAAGCATGTTTACATTTATCTGGTCACCTCTGCCAACTACAAAAATCGTACAATAATGGATTACTTTATAATAATAAATAAATAAATACACCACATGTAATTACGACCCCCTTTATCCCAGAAAGCTCTACAAGAGCCTTGTGCGGGAGGGGGCTACACATTTAAAGACAACGGACACACATCCAATATCCGTGTATAATGGAAAAATCCCCCTCACAGTATTTTCCATTACCACGACCGGGAATCGAACCCGGGACTTTTGGGTGAGAGGCAGGTACGCTACCATCTCGACCATCACTTTAATGACGATTTTGAGGTACTTTAATGCCAATTTAAAAAAATATATTTTAATGAATTAAATAATTTAATTAAAATAGAAAAAATGAATTATTATACGCTTAAAGTGGAGGAAATAGATCCTCCCCAAAATATTTGTGGGAAGTCACAAATGAATTCTGTGGAATACAAAGAAATAGGGTTTCCAATCCCGGGATCCCCAATCCCGGGATCCCGGGATCCCGGGCAAGTTTTCACTCCCGGAAATCCCGGGATTTCAAAAATCAATCCCGAATATTAATAATATGAGCAAATTACATAAAATATATATTACTTTTTATCTCACATGTATTCTGTGTACAAAGATCCGGTCCAGATTAGGGAACGACACCCTAGACACACTGGCCATTCTCAGGTAATTTTTTCAAAGTAAATTTTAGGCATTCATTTTTATAGAATAGATAATCAATAGATTAAAGTAGCAATAGATTGTTAATTTTTAATTTTTTTTAGAGTTTTATTATAAATTTTTTTTTGTAGTATTATTATTCTTGCTCAATAAATCGTTTCTTCTTTAATTTTATGTTGATATTCGACAAATGTATTTAGATCCCGGGATCCCGGAAAATCCCGGGATTTGATTTTCTAATCCCGAAAAATACCGAAAGCCTAATCCCGTCCCGGGATTGGAAACCCTACAAAGAAATAAATCTAAAATATCCAAGTAGGTACTATTAGAAATAACAGAGGTGAAAAAGTAACAAGTAATGACAAAAAGCAAATATTATTTACTGCTTCTTTAGTTGTATCGGCAAATCACTTGCAAATAAAATCAATCCCTACATCCAATTTAAAAATTTGGGGGTTGCAACTGTCACTCAAAGGAGGTTGAATTTAGGGATGAAGTTTTGACGTTGCAGGATGTCATTCCAGAATCTAAAATTGACGTGTTTCGGCATTTCCTTGATATGTGTCAAAATATGAAGATATTGAATTTATTTATATGGAATTCTAGGTTGGAGAGGACATACATTTACAACAGTTAGATACTTTGCAAAACAGGTTATTTAAAATCATATTCAATAAAGAACTAACTTATTCTACAAATTCCCTTTTTAAAGAAACTAAAATAATGGATATCAGGTTGTTATTCATTTTCCAGAGTATTATATATTAATGGAAAACTAAAGTCGAAATACGAAAGATGCATAACACCAGAGGCAATAAAAATAATAACTTAAAAATTCCAAAAACAAATACATTCTGTGGTCAAAGATACGCTACCATCTCGACCATCACTTTAATGACGAATTTGAGGTACTTTAATGCCAATTTAAAAAAAAATATTGTAATGAATTAAATAATTTAATTAAAAAAGAAAAAATGAATTATTATACGCATAAAGTGGAGGAAATAGATCCTCCCCAAAATATTTGTGGGAAGTCACAAATGAATTCTGCGGAATAGAAAGAAATAAATCTAAATTATCCAAGTAGGCACTATTAGAAATAACAGAGGTGAAAAAGTAACAAGCGATGACAAAAAGGCAAATATTATTTACTGCTTCTTTAGTTGTATCATTGTATATGGAATTCTAAGTTGTAGTTATATACTTTGCAAAACAGGTTATTTAAAATCATATTCAATAAAGAACTAACTTATTCTACAAATTCCCTTTAAGAAACTAAAATAATGGATATCAGGTTGTTATTGGAAAAAAATGGAAAACTAAAGTCGAAATACGTAAGATGCGTAACACCAGAGGCAATAAAAATAATAACTTAAAAATTGCATTTAACGGTCCACAAATTTTTAAGGTAGCAAAATGGTACTAAGGTTTATGCAGCTAAAATTATTTATTTTTACTTAAGGAACCTATTCCTACTGTTTGTCCCATTCTTTAATAAACACCCATGACCAAATTATTACCAACTTTTATTTGACGTCCAACGTTCTGAGTAGATTTAAAATAAAAACTAAGAGCGATAAATGTGGCAACAGTGCCGGACGCCGTATTGTACCAAGTTTGTCAAAAAATATACACTAAGGACGTGGTATCATGTGGGATATACACATGATTATACTCCGGACGCTATATCGTACTATTAGTGAAAGGACGCAGTATTGTCAGTATATCTTAACTTCTTTATTTATTAAGATATCAGTAATCTAAAACCAGCTCTGGGCTGGATTTGATGAGTAGATCCAATATACTCCATCACATTTGAACTAACTAGTGTATTTCTGGGAGACGCCGTATGGTTGGCTTTTGTAAGGACGCAGCATTGTTAGCAGGATGTATATATATATATATATATATATATATATATATATATATATATATATATATATATATATACAGGCTGTCTATTTTACGAGGGCCACACCAAATATCTCGCTTAATATCTATTGTTGAGGAATAAAGTTTTAGAAATAGTAATTCCATTTTTTGTGAGCTATATTTCAGTAAAAAGAAATTAGAAATCCATAGCCTACTTTGTGAGATATATTACAAAAACCTGAAAAGTAGGAAAACTACAAACGGTTATAGCTCCCTTATTTGAGGAGATACTAAAAAAGTTAAAGGGATGATAGTTGACGGCAAAGACAATAAGAATAATAATATGTATAAAAAAATTCGAAAAACGCAGTTGGCTTTGACATACGCTCTTGTGCAAAAATTAAAAGAACAAATCTCAAAGTAGGCCATGACACCATTAATTTCGTTTATTTTTTCTCTTTCCAGCGATATAAAACATGTCACAAAAATTTTAACTGATAGTGCCAATATTTAATATTTTACGAAAACCACAATTCATATCGTTAAATCGTAAAAATCAGCTATGCCATGATAGTAAAAATTCACTTTATAATAATTATAATTCAGTAATGTGGTACACCCTGTATTTTTTTATATTTTTGGATTCTAAGTATACGTTTTTCAGATTTTAACCATATAAATATGTCATATGTTTGCTCCGGTAGTTATTAAAATATTAATTTTTTGGGAAAGCAAAACTAGCTTTCAGCGTAATTGCAGTTACAAGATGCCGAAGGGATAGCAAAATATTATTTAAAATAAACTACCGGAGCAAACATATGACATATTCATATGGTTGAAATCAGAAAAACGTATAGAATCCAAAAATACAAAAAAATACAGGGTGTTCCATTTAAAAAAACATAACTTGTATCGGTAGATCGTAAATACGATGTTCAATTGTTTTTCTAAAAATGGGATTTTTAAGCCCTTAACATGTCCTACAACTTTTACTTGAAACTTTTTTTTTCTAAAATTACAAATTAAAAAGTTATCGGGGTGATCATTTTCGGTGGAAAACCTTGTACATAATTTTTCGTTTTTTTGGTTATTTATTTTGTACTTTTATTTTTATTTATGAGACATTTGTTAGTTTATATTAAATTGTAATAAATAATTACTGAATTATAATTATTAAAAAGTGAATTTTTACTATCATGGCATAGCTGATTTTTACGCTTTAACGATATGAATTATGGTTTTCGTAAAATATTAAATATTGGCACTATCATAATAACTGTGAGAGATAAGTACATCCCTCTGGTGGTCAGTTGCTACTACCAGTCAAGACATCGAAGATGTCTAGTGACCGATAGCGGCTTGCCAAGCAAGCACCAAGAGCGGCGACCTCTAGCCCTGATGGACTAAAACATGCTTAATAAATAGGATTATAGGAAACAACTACTGGACGGGCAAAGGCCCCGACTCCCATTGAATTATACCTATAAATCCAAAATTGGTAGCCAAATTTGTTATTTGTCTTTTCTCCACCAGACACAGACCGGTTTCGAACTCTTTATGTTCTCATCAGTGTGCCACAGGTAGCTGAAAAGACAAATAACAAAGGCAAACCAAACTGGTCTATGGCAGACCCAGCACACTGATGAGAACATAAAGAGTTCGAAACCGGTCTGTGTCTGGTGGAGAAAAGACAAATAACAAATTTGGCTACCAATTTTGGATTTATAGGTATAATTCAATGGGAGTCGGGGCCTTTGCCCGTCCAGTAGTTGTTTCCTATAATCCTATTTATTATTGGCACTATCAGTTAAAATTTTTGTGACATGTTTTATATCGTTGGAAAGAGAAAAAATAAACGGAATTAATGGTGTCATGGCCTACTTTGAGATTTGTCCTTTTAATTTTTGCACAAGAGCGTATGTCAAAGCCAACTGCGTTTTTCGAATTTTTTGATACATATTATTATTCTTATTGTCTTTGCCGTCAACTATCATCCCTTTAACTTTTTTCGTATCTCCTCAAATAAGGAAGCTATAACCGTTTGTAGTTTTCCTACTTTTCAGGTTTTTGTAATATATCTCACAAAGTAGGCTATGGATTTCTAATTTCTTTTTACTGAAATATAGCTCACAAAAAATGGAATTACTATTTCTAAAACTTTATTCCTCAACAATAGATATTAAGCGAGCTATTTGGTGTGGCCCTCGTAAAATAGACAGCCTGTATATATATATATATATATATATATATATATATATATATATATATATATATATATATATATATATATATATATATATATATATATATATATATATATATATATATATATATATATATATATATATATATATATATATATATATATATATATATATATATATATATATATATATATATATATATATATATATATATATATATATATATATATATTTATCCTGCTATCAATGCTGCGTCCGTACATTGACACGATACCATTCACTAGTGCGTCCTGTACAATAGTGCATCCGTATACCGGACGCAGTATTGTTTTTCCATATTATCTTCGCCATATTTCGCGAGTGATCCTTTTACAACTTCTCAGATTATTCTGTGTCACCTGAGCTACCGATAATCATAGAAATCATTTCTGTATCATTTCAATTAACTGAAATATTGACTGGGTAATTTTTCGATTTTGGACGCGGTATTATATGTCAAGTGTAAGCAAGAGTATATTTTTAGTTCCAACGAACTTAGTTTGGGGTCGCGTCGATCTTTGTACAGAAATATACATCTAATATACTCTTTCAGTTATAGCATGATGCTGCATCCGAGATTTGGCAACAACGTATCGCATAAATATATATAATCATTCCTTTTTAGTGGGACGTTTACTCGCGCGTACTAGTGCATTCTGTGAGTCGGACGCTGTGAGTCGGACGAAGTCAACCAAACTACCGTCTCCCCCCGTTTTCGAGCATGCTGAACACGATGGTGATGATTTTTCTGCTCCCTGAGTTGACCCTACCCCCCAAACGGCCAAAAAACCGACCCCAAAAGGGGAGAATTGCGTATTCGACGTCTTCCACCGGCAGAACTTATGTCACCCCCCATTTTCGAGGATGCTGAACACGATGGTGATGTTGATTCTACTCCCCGAATTGACCCTACCCCCCTAATGGCCAAAAACCATCCCCAAAGAGGAGGAATCGCGTATTCTACGTCTTCCACCGGTAAAACTTATGTCATCCCCCCGTTATTGAGGATGCTGAACACGATGGTAATGTTAGTTCTGCTCCCTGGGGCAAACCAACCATCCGAGCGGGCAAAAACTACCCTCCAAGGGGGTGAAAAATGTGTTGTGCTACAAACGAGAAAACCCACGTTATGTCTTGTTTTTGAGTATGCTGGGCAAGAGAAAAATATTATCAAGTCATCTCGACAAATGTTGAAAATGATTTATATTTACCTATAGTAAATAAGTAATTTTATGCGTCAACAAAAATGTTTATGATCTAACTTACTTCACTTACTTTATAAAACCGCGCGTCAAAGGGGTAGTTTGTGTCCTTTCGAGGGGCTCGCGGGGATCGAGGTGACTTGGTAATATTTTTCTCTTGCCCGGCACACTCAAAAACGAGAGATAACGAGGGTTTTCTCGTTTGTAGCGCGAAACACATTTTTCACCCCCTTGGAGAGTGGTTATTTGGCCGTTAGGGGGGTAGGGACAACTCGAGGAGCAGAGCCAACATCACCATCGTGTTCAGCATCCTCGAAAACGTGGGAGGGAAGTAGTTTGACTACCCAAATACTTGTTTTTCGAGGTTTTTTCCGACTCACAGCATGCACTATGACATTCGTGTTAGTGTATAATAAAATCGAAAATAACAGACCATTATATATTATATTTATATGACTAATGGTCGAGATGGTAGCGTACCTGCCTCTCACCCAAAAGCCCCGGGTTCGATTCTCGTTCGTGGCAATAAAAAATACTGTGAGAGGGATTTTTCCATTATACACGAATATTGGATGTGTCCCTTGTCTTTAAATGTGCAGCTCCCTCCCGCACAACGCTCTTAGAGCCTTCTGGGATAAAGGGGGTCGTAATTACATATTGTGATGTTATTTAGTATTTATTATACAGGGTGTCCCGATTTTAAACCGACAAACTTCGGGTACAGAAACTTCACATGAACTTATGACATACCCCTTCTAACATTTCTTCTCTATCGAGCCTCCTAACGGAGATACAGGGTGTTGAAAATTCAATTTATTTTTTGTTTTTCTTTAATAACTTCCACAAAATTAAAGATAGGGTAACTAAACTTGGTACCTACACATATTTAGGTTGTGAGGGTCCATCTTTGCTATGGTTCAGAGTTATACAGAGGCGCGCCAGTGGCGTGCGGTGTGGTCACGTCGACATAATTTTAAGGAAAAAAGTATGTGCACTAATTTTTTTCACAATTCTGATCAGATTTGCATAATTTATGGTTGATTTTCTAAAAAAACTTGTACATGTAAAATTTTGCATGAGGCAGTAGTTTTCGAGATATTTGCGTCTGAACAAAACGATGCACCAAAAACACAATTATCATGTCGGGAATAGTTCTGATGAAATCACGATATATTCCTTCTAAAATTTCTCTATAGCCATTCCTAACGGAAATATGGGGTGTTGATTTTTTTGATATTTGGATGTTGATAATTTGTTTATGCAATTTCGTAACAAACAAATTTTTCTTTTGGCAGAAATAATATTGACTGCAAAAGACCTTAAAAACGCCTCATTGCAAAAGAAGAAAAACATTAAAAACATTAAATTGACAGTTCAGTTCAGTATATCCCTTCGAAAATCAGATTGAAAATAATTTTTAAAGGGCTATCTTAATTAATTAATTGTGTTTTGGGTGCATCGTTTTGTTCAGACGCAAATATCTCGAAAACTACTGCCTCATGCAAAATTTTACATGTACAAGTTTTTTTAGAAAATCAACCATAAATTATGCAAATCTGATCAGAATTGTGAAAAAAATTAGTGCACATACTTTTTTCCTTAAAATTATGTCGACGTGACCACACCGCACGCCACTGGCGCGCCTCTGTTTAACTCTGAACCATAGCAAAGATGGACCCTCACAACCTAACTATGTGTAGGTACCAAGTTTACTTACCCTATCTTTAATTTTGTGGAAGTTATTAAAGAAAATCAAAAAATAAATTGAATTTTCAACATTTCACAAATCGAAGACTAATACGAAAATACGCGAAATACCTCATTTCTCATTACTTTCCCACCTTTCAAGTAGCATTCTGTCGGACTCTACATCTTTCCTGAGACTCTTCCACCGAATCCAACTAAATTACCCGAATTCCTTAACTAATCGAAGACTAATACGCGAAATACCTCATTTCTCATTACTTTCCCACCTTTCAAGTAGCATTCTGTCAGACTCTATATTTTTCCCGAGACTCTTCCACCGAATCCAACTAAATTCCTTTACTAATCGAAGACTAATACGAAAATACGCGAAATACCTCATTTCTCATTACTTTCCCACCTTTCAAGTAACATTCTGTCAGACTACATTTTTCCCGAGACCCTTCCACCGAATCCAACTAAATTACCCGAATCCCTTAACTAATCCAAGATGCCTACGAAAATACGCGAAACGCCTCTCTTCTAATGACCTTATCACTTTTCAAGTGGCATCTCTGTAGGACTCTACATCTTTCCCGAGACTCTTCCACCGAATCCAACTAACTTACCCAAATCACTTGACCGCAGCTTAATAAATACACTTAACCACACCTTAAAAACTACAGCCCCGCAGGGGCTGTCTCAAACATACTATAAAAAAATTCCTGGGCCCGTTAGGGCCTAAAGAAACCCCCGCGGGGCTCTGACCTTTTTTTTCCTCAATTTCAATTTTCAATTTTTCCGAAATTTAAAAAACCGTCTTTCAACTAAAAACCCCGAGATAAAACTATTGATATTCCGCGCCAGCGGCGCGGCGCGTAGTCCTAGGTCGCGGCGGGCCCCCGGCTCGACCTAGTAATGAATTAAACAGGGAGTACAAAATAGTTATTTACGTATCAAGGCATTAAAGTTCAACTATTTATCATGAATGTGGAGTTTAAACCGCATGAGTGATAAAAAGCAACTTTAATGCCGGGGTGCATATTGCATTTTTTTTAGCATTATAATAGTGATAATTCTGAACTTAAAAAACTGTATTTATTTACCTTTTATTACAACACAATTATTGTTACAAGCATGTTTACATTTATCTGGTCACCTCTGCTAACTACAAAAATCGTACAATAATGGATTACTTTATAATAATAAATAAATACACCACATGTAATTACGACCCCCTTTATCCCAGAAAGCTCTACAAGAGCCTTGTGCGGGAGGGGGCTACACATTTAAAGACAACGGACACACATCCAATATCCGTGTATAATGGAAAAATCCCCCTCACAGTATTTTCCATTACCACGACCGGGAATCGAACCCGGGACTTTTGGGTGAGAGGCAGGTACGCTACCATCTCGACCATCACTTTAATGACGATTTTGAGGTACTTTAATGCCAATTTAAAAAAATATATTTTAATGAATTAAATAATTTAATTAAAATAGAAAAAATGAATTATTATACGCTTAAAGTGGAGGAAATAGATCCTCCCCAAAATATTTGTGGGAAGTCACAAATGAATTCTGTGGAATACAAAGAAATAAATCTAAAATATCCAAGTAGGTACTATTAGAAATAACAGAGGTGAAAAAGTAACAAGTAATGACAAAAAGCAAATATTATTTACTGCTTCTTTAGTTGTATCGGCAAATCACTTGCAAATAAAATCAATCCCTACATCCAATTTAAAAATTTGGGGGTTGCAACTGTCACTCAAAGGAGGTTGAATTTAGGGATGAAGTTTTGACGTTGCAGGATGTCATTCCAGAATCTAAAATTGACGTGTTTCGGCATTTCCTTGATATGTGTCAAAATATGAAGATATTGAATTTATTTATATGGAATTCTAGGTTGGAGAGGACATACATTTACAACAGTTAGATACTTTGCAAAACAGGTTATTTAAAATCATATTCAATAAAGAACTAACTTATTCTACAAATTCCCTTTTTAAAGAAACTAAAATAATGGATATCAGGTTGTTATTCATTTTCCAGAGTATTATATATCAATGGAAAACTAAAGTCGAAATACGAAAGATGCATAACACCAGAGGCAATAAAAATAATAACTTAAAAATTCCAAAAACAAATACATTCTGTGGTCAAAGATACGCTACCATCTCGACCATCACTTTAATGACGAATTTGAGGTACTTTAATGCCAATTTAAAAAAAAATATTGTAATGAATTAAATAATTTAATTAAAAAAAAAAAAATGAATTATTATACGCATAAAGTGGAGGAAATAGATCCTCCCGAAAATATTTGTGGGAAGTCACAAATGAATTCTGCGGAATACAAAGAAATAAATCTAAATTATCCAAGTAGGCACTATTAGAAATAACAGAGGTGAAAAAGTAAATAGCGATGACAAAAAGGCAAATATTATTTACTGCTTCTTTAGTTGTATCATTGTATATGGAATTCTAAGTTGTAGTTATATACTTTGCAAAACAGGTTATTTAAAATCATATTCAATAAAGAACTAACTTATTCTACAAATTCCCTTTAAGAAACTAAAATAATGGATATCAGGTTGTTATTGGAAAAAAATGGAAAACTAAAGTCGAAATACGTAAGATGCGTAACACCAGAGGCAATAAAAATAATAACTTAAAAATTGCATTTAACGGTCCACAAATTTTTAAGGTAGCAAAATGGTACTAAGGTTTATGCACCTAAAATTATATATTTTTACTTAAGGAACCTACTCCTACTGTTTGTCCCATTCTTTAATAAACACCCATGACCAAATTATGACCAACTTTTATTTGACGTCCAACGTTCTGAGTAGATTTAAAATAAAAACTAAGAGCGATAAATGTGGCAACAGTGCCGGACGCCGTATTGTACCAAGTTTGTCAAAAAATATACACTAAGGACGTGGTATCATGTGGGATATACACATGATTATACTCCGGACGCTATATCGTACTATTAGTGAAAGGGCGCAGTATTGTCAGTATATCTTAACTTCTTTATTTATTAAGATATCAGTAATCTAAAACCAGCTCTGGGCTGGATTTGATGAGTAGATCCAATATACTCCATCACATTTGAACTAACTAGTGTATTTCTGGGAGACGCCGTATGGTTGGCTTTTGTAAGGACGCAGCATTGTTAGCAGGATGTATATATATATATATATATATATATATATATATATATATATATATATATATATATATATATATATATATATATATATATATATATATATATATATATATATATATATATATATATATATATATATATATATATATATATATATATATATATATACGTGCACGGCTATCTTAATCGCCTCCACACATCACACAGGCACCCAAGCCTCCACGTTAAGGAAGTAAGTTTTTTGTGTGTATTTTGTGCAAATGGTAAATAATAACACACCTCTACACAAGCACCAAGAGAGGGGTAAGAAATAAGCATTCTGAATATATACAAATTTTTGCCATATTTGTAAATGTAACACACCTCCAAATACAGAGTAGCGGAAACGCCTCTTTTGTATACATTCTTGTACACTAGAGTTCGGTTACACCTCCAGCAGTGTTGCCGCATATTTTGAGCGGGAGTGGGGGGTGAGTTCGTATTAAGATGATGCGCTAGAATATTATTCGTTTGTGTAGCAGACCAGGTGGTATGGGTGCAGTCGTTTCGAAGTAAATTCGGACTTCATTTTTTTGCTGGAATCGATTTTGAAACTTACCAAATGGTAACCTGGTCTGATATTGTTTAAAACAATTTTTGTTATAACAAATAGAAAAATTACGATTTTTTACTTAAACTATTACTTAAACTACGGGAAGTGCAAGTAATTCGCCAAGTCTATGCGAATTTTCATACACACAACTTGCGACTTTCCGAGTACTTGATAAGTACTTACCAAGTACCGTGTAGTGAGTAGCCGGCTTAAGGTTTTTCTTTAATCACTCTTATTTTTTCCTCATACAGACCATTTTTGGCACATTTCTCGTAAACTACTTTAAACAAGTTGGTAAAAGGGTAAAATCTATAGAGTTAACTATTTTTTAAACAGAGTTTATATCAATCATATGGTGTCCTATGTAAAAAAATATTACTGTTATAGCTTTGTGAAATATGACGAAGAAAAATTGTCAACATTATAGAAAAGTAACTTTTTATGATATACTAGTTGACCTATATTTTGCTTTTCTAAAAGGCAAACAAAAAAATATAAATTAAATTCGTTACTTTTGGAACACAAAACATACCGTGCCTTCATTTCAAAACACTACACAAGAAAATATTCGGTAAAGCTCGTGAGTCCGACCGTAATACTGGGGATAGCTGCCATGTATCATCGTCCGTACGCAAACGCATTCATACGCGTTTGCATTCGTGAACATGAATTTACCATGCACACGATACTCCCCACTACTTCGAATGTACACGATCACGTTATCTCCATGTAGCTACGAAAATTGAAGGCACGGTATACCTGGTGACCACGAAATGACGCTTGCTATATCTTCTTGGTTTGACAAGATATGAATTTTGAAAATTTGGGCACGTCAAATAACGGTTAAATGTGCATTATCTCGACCAATTTTACATTTTCCGTCACTTCCGGTTTCACCGGAAATTAAACTAACTTTGATTTTTTAAATGGAACACCCTATATATTTTTACATTTTTTGATTCAGGTCAGTTTGGATACAGTTATGGCATATTGAGATAAAAATATTAATGGCTGATATTTTTATGAGCAAACTTAATTTTTCTTCTAGGCGGCCGTGACCCCAAAAATATGTTTTATTTTGCTTCAATAATTAATCAAAAAATACAATTATGGTATTATATCATATGAAATTTGTGTTATAAGATCTCGAACATTTCGGAAATCATTTTTTCAGAATAACTACTTTTTTTAAATTAGACCATGGTGTTATTTCAATAAAGCATTTTATGTTGTTCATATTTATAATACATAGAAATACATAAGAATAATATAACATTCAACAAGATATAAATGAAAAAAAAAACTCATAATATTTAACAGTGGATCTTTATGAAGCAGATGCCTTTGACCCCCTGAATCAAGAAATGTGAAAATATACGGGGCGTTCCATTTAATAATCCAGTGTTAGCATCATTTCCTGTGAAACCGGAAGCAACCGAAAATGTTAAATTGGTCGAATTAATGCATATTCAGCCGTATTTGACGTGTCCAAATTTGAAATTCATATCTTGTAAACCCAGAATATACCAGGTGACCACGAGATGTCACTTGCATCTATCTATATCTTCTTGGTTTTATAAGATATGAATTTCAAATTTGGGCACGTCAAATAACGGCTAATATGCATTAATTCGGCCGATTTGACATTTTTTGTCGCTTCAGGCATTGAGTAAATAATATAAAGAGGCACAACCGTCAAGGGGCCGAGATTTTAGTGTTGTATTTTTTTGCCAATAACTATAGAATTATCTACAATATCTAGGACTATGCAACCGAATAACAAATACCTTCTCGTAGCACTAAAAATTGAAAACAATCCTGAAGCTATTGGCAAAAAATACAATACTAAAATCTCGGCCCCTTGACGGTTGCGCCTCTTTATATTATTTATTTACTCAATGCTTCAGGTTTCGCCGAAAATGATGCTAACTTTGGAATTTTAAATCGAACACCCTGTATATATTTTTACATTTTTTAATTCAGGAGATCAAAAGCACCTACTTGATAGAGATCCATTGTTAAATATTATAACTTTTCATTTCTAGTTGAATGTTATTCTTATGATAAATAGAATTTATAGGAAACAACTACTGGACGGGCAAAGGCCCCTACTCCCATTGAATTATACCTATAAATCCAAATTGGTAGCCAAATTTGTTATTTGTCTTTTCTCCACCAGACACAGACCGGTTTCGAACTCTTTATGTTCTCATCAGTGTGCCACAGGTAGCTGAAAAGACAAATAACAAAGGCAAACCAAACTAGTCTATGGCAGACCCAGCACAAGTAAGTAGTGAGGGATAAGTGCATCCCTCTGGTGGTCAGTAGCTACTACCAGTCGAGACATCGAAGACGCCTCTGTGACCGATAGCGGCTTGCCAAGCAAGCACCAAGAGCGGCGACCTCTAGCCCTGATGGACTAAAACGTGCATGATAAATAGAATTTATAGGAAACAACTACTGGACGGGCAAAGGCCCCTACTCCCATTGAATTATACCTATAAATCCAAATTGGTAGCCAAATTTGTTATTTGTCTTTTCTCCACCAGACACAGACCGGTTTCGAACTCTTTATGTTCTCATCAGTGTGCCACAGGTAGCTGAAAAGACAAATAACAAAGGCAAACCAAACTAGTCTATGGCAGACCCAGCACAAGTAAGTAGTGAGGGATAAGTGCATCCCTCTGGTGGTCAGTAGCTACTACCAGTCGAGACATCGAAGACGCCTCTGTGACCGATAGCGGCTTGCCAAGCAAGCACCAAGAGCGGCGACCTCTAGCCCTGATGGACTAAAACGTGCATGATAAATAGAATTTATAGGAAACAACTACTGGACGGGCAAAGGCCCCTACTCCCATTGAATTATACCTATAAATCCAAATTGGTAGCCAAATTTGTTATTTGTCTTTTCTCCACCAGACACAGACCGGTTTCGAACTCTTTATGTTCTCATCAGTGTGCCACAGGTAGCTGAAAAGACAAATAACAACTACTTACTTGTGCTGGGTCTGCCATAGACTAGTTTGGTTTGCCTTTGTTATTTGTCTTTTCAGCTACCTGTGGCACACTGATGAGAACATAAAGAGTTCGAAACCGGTCTGTGTCTGGTGGAGAAAAGACAAATAACAAATTTGGCTACCAATTTGGATTTATAGGTATAATTCAATGGGAGTAGGGGCCTTTGCCCGTCCAGTAGTTGTTTCCTATAAATTCTATTTATCATGCACGTTTTAGTCCATCAGGGCTAGAGGTCGCCGCTCTTGGTGCTTGCTTGGCAAGCCGCTATCGGTCACAGAGGCGTCTTCGATGTCTCGACTGGTAGTAGCTACTGACCACCAGAGGGATGCACTTATCCCTCACTACTTACTTGTGCTGGGTCTGCCATAGACTAGTTTGGTTTGCCTTTGTTATTTGTCTTTTCAGCTACCTGTGGCACACTGATGAGAACATAAAGAGTTCGAAACCGGTCTGTGTCTGGTGGAGAAAAGACAAATAACAAATTTGGCTACCAATTTGGATTTATAGGTATAATTCAATGGGAGTAGGGGCCTTTGCCCGTCCAGTAGTTGTTTCCTATAAATTCTATTTATCATGCACGTTTTAGTCCATCAGGGCTAGAGGTCGCCGCTCTTGGTGCTTGCTTGGCAAGCCGCTATCGGTCACAGAGGCGTCTTCGATGTCTCGACTGGTAGTAGCTACTGACCACCAGAGGGATGCACTTATCCCTCACTACTTACTTGTTATTCTTATGTATTTTAATGTATAATTTTTTTTTTTTTTTTTAATCACTTATTTAACGTCGGCCTATTTCCGCTACGGAGGCCAATCACCGACGCCAGGAGACGAGCAACCCCCAACCTGGAAATTTTGCCGAACCTCTTATCTTACTAAGAGTAGGGATTTTTTACTTGCCTAACATTTAATAGACAAGGGACTGACTGCTTTACATCCCCTCCGAAGGATGGTATATCCTCAATACACCTCTCGCCTACAGTTGTATTGCTTCTGCGATATAGCTGATATACAAGCCGCTAGAAGTAGGGAAGCGAGACCGCGTCTTTCCATGGATAGTCCCCATCCATGTACTACATGCGGTAAATGTTGCTTTACTCCTAATATCGCTATGAAGTGAGTGAAGTCAGTCCTCCGCTCGCTGCCCTAATGTATAATAATATGAAGATATTGTGAATTATTTGGTACCACGTAATCGGTAATTAAATGCTTTATTGAAATAACGTAGTGAGCCACAATGGTGCCATTTAAAAAAAAAAAAAATTTGTTAATTTGGAAAAATAATTTCCGAAATGTGGCATAATGTCAAAGATATATTTTTTGATTAATTACCCAAGCAAAGCAAAACATTTTTTGGGATTACGGCCGCCTATGATAAAGAATTATATTTGCTCATTAAAATGCCATTAATATTTTTATCTCAATATGTTATAACTGTATCCAAAATGACATCCTGAATCTAAAAATGAAAAAATATGTTCCAAATAAGGTATCACAAGTCACAAGTCCTTACTTCCCATTAAAAAATTTAGGGGTTGCAACTGCCACTCGAACGGGGTTGAATTAAAAGATGAAATTTGTACGTTGCAGGATGTCATTTCAGAATCCAAAATCGACGTAGGCACCTAGGGATTTTTAAAAAATATGCCCAATAATTGAGATAATGAATTTATTTCATTTGGCTGTTCCACACGTATTAACACAAGAACATTACTTAACTATTTGATATGACATGTTGCTAATAAAATCTTAAGCTTGTTTTTTATGCAATATATATCCACTTACTTTTGAATAATGTCGAATCTGCAAATAAAGCCATAATTGGTTATAAAAATTTAAAAAGAATAATACTACTACTTACCCATATCTGTATTAATAGATTGTCGAGTTCATCATATTCAGGTTAAAGCTGATCTTTTAACACCTTTGTATAAAATGTGTATGTGTATCTATTTAATCTACTCAGAACAGTTTACAAATATTTTTGATACTATTCATTTACAGAGGATTTTATTATTGCTAATTTACATATTTTATACTGGTTTAATAACTGCAATTTTAGTTACTTTTTTATGAAAAACATATTGAAATACTACGTACACTACCAACATTAATTTTTCAACCAAAGGAATAAATAAATAATTTTACACACACCAAAATCATTCACACAAATTTTTGTTCTGAATAAATAAAAACGTTAAATTAGGTTTATTCTTATTTTGTTTTAAATAAGCTACTTCCAAATTATTTTTGAACTAATTGTATTTTCTGAGACTGAGTAATAATTGTAATACTCGTCTATTTTAATTAATCATTAATCAATATGTCAATCTAGTACTAACACTAGTTACTAGTCGAACAACTATATTACTTCATAAACAAAGCTAGTATACGTATACATGTTAATAAAACATTATTGAAGTCAAATCGCACGCGAGCGCTTTTCCACAGAAGGTAAAATAACACCAATGAATAATATTTACACACATATAAAACTAACGTACTAACTTACCTCCGTACACTGTTGCCATATTTCTGAGGTGTATTGGTGTAGAGAACAAGTGGAGGCAAATTCTGCTTAACCATCATTTGTAGCGTATATGCATATTAACTGGTGGCGCCTTCTGGTGGAATTACAGTGAACTACATTGTATAACTGTATATGTGCACCGTACTTATTAGCCTCCGACAGAAAATTTGGGAAACGCCTACTAATGACGTAATAATGACAATGAACATGTTTTACACATAGGTTCGTATTGGTCACCGATTTTTCGAAGTCGCCTCCGATTTTGGAGGCGTATTCGTTAACTACGTATATCATTTTGGAGGCGTATAAGACACTTTGCATATATATATATATATATATATATATATATATATATATATATATATATATATATATATATATATATATATATATATATATATATATATATATATATATATATATATATATATATATATATATATATATATATATATATATATATATATATATATATATATATATATATATATATATATATATATATATATATATATATATATATATATATATATATATATATATATATATATATATATATATATATATATATATATATATATATATATATATATATACATCCTGCTAACAATGCTGCGTCCTTACAAAAGCCAACCATACGGCGTCTCCCAGAAATACACTAGTTAGTTCAAATGTGATGGAGTATATTGGATCTACTCATCAAATCCATCCCAGAGCTGGTTTTAGATTACTGATATCTTAATAAATAAAGAAGTTAAGATATACTGACAATACTGCGTCCTTTCACTAATAGTACTATATAGCGTCCGGAGTATAATCATGTGTATATCCCACATGATACCACGTCCTTAATGTATATTTTTTGACAAACTTGGTACAATACGGCGTCCGGCACTGTTGCCACATTTATCGCTCTTAGTTTTTATTTTAAATCTACTCAGAACGTTGGACGTCAAATAAAAGTTGGTAATAATTTGGTCATGGGTGTTTATTAAAGAATGTGCCAAACAGTAGGAGTAGGTTTCTTAAGTAAAAATAAATCATTTTAGCTGCATAAACCTTAGTACCATTTTGCTACCTTAAAAATTTGTGGACCGTTAAAAGCAATTTTTTTATTTAAATTTTTTGTTATATTTCTATTACTATTAACACGATTACATCCAAATTTGGTACATGGGGGTTTCTTGGGCCGCTGAATAAAGTAGTGTAAACAATTGTTTCAAATAACGTAGAGGGCGCTGCGAACGCCTAATTATTTCTTTTGTTTTAGTCGTGAATTTATTCAACATCGACTTTTATAAAAGTAATATTGGTTTTGAATGCAGCATTCAATTCTACGTCAAAAAGGTATACTTATTTCATGTATGTAAAATGCACCGTTTTCAAGTAAAATGCATCTAAACTTCCTATGGCACAATGAAGAGAATTATATAAAATTTAAATTGTTCATTAAAGAATGTGCCAAACTGTAACAGTAGGTTCTTTGAGTAAAAATAAATCATTTAACTGAACATACCTCAGTACCATTTCACGTCCTTAAAAAACTAGCTAGTTATTAATTAAAAACTTTTTAAATTGCTTAATTTTTTATATTAATAAAATTTTTCTTTTTAAAAACTGTGTTTTATCTATTATACCTACTTAATTATTTTACTGTCAGTATTAGTCATGTACCTAGTAGATTTATAATTTAAATTTTACGTAATTCTCTTCGTTGTGCCACAGGTTTGAATGCATTTTTCTCGAAAACGGTATATTTTACCGACATAAAATAAGTATTCCATTTTTACGTAGAATTGAATGCTGCAATAAAAACGAATATTACTTTTTTAAAAAGTTGAAGCTCAAAAGATTAACGACTAAAACATAAGAAATAACTAGGCAGCGCCCTCTACGTTATTCGCCACAATTGTTTACACTACTTTTCTCAGCGGCCCAAAAAACCCCCATATACCAAATTTGGATAAAATTGTGTTAATAAATAGTAAGAGAGATATAACAAAAAATTTAAATGAAGAAATTGCTTTTGTCGGCCCATAACCGTTTAAGGAAGCAAAATGGTACTAAGGTATGTGCAGCTAAAATGATTTATTTTTACTCAAGGAACCTACTTCTACAGTTTGGCCCATTCTTTAATAAACACCCTGTATTATAAGGCTATATTATACGGCTTTAGGACCAAGGTATGTAAAACATCTTTGTCCACAGGTTGTATTTGTTTTTGAAATTTTTAGGTTATTATTTTTATTGCCTCTGGTGTTATGCATCTTACGTATTTCGACTTTAGTTTTCCATTGATTTATAATACCCTGGAAAATGAATAACAACCTGATATCCATTATTTTAGTTTCTTAAAGGGAGTTTGTAGAATAAGTTAGTTCTTTATTGAATATTATTTTAAATAACCTGATTTGCAAAGTATATAACTACAACCTAGAATTCCATATACAACGATACAACTAAAGAAGCAGTAAATAATATTTGCCTTTTTGTCATCGCTTATTACTTTTTCACCTCTGTTATTTCTAATAGTACCTACTTGGATATTTTAGATTTATTTCTTTGTATTCCACAGAATTCATTTGTGACTTCTCACAAATATTTTGGGGAGGATCTATTTCCTCCACTTTATGCGTATAATAATTCATTTTTTCTTTTTGAATTAAATTATTTAATTCATTACAATATTTTTTTTAAATTGGCATTGAAGAACCTCAAATTCGTCATTAAAGTGATGGTCGAGATGGTAGCGTATCTTTGTCCACAGATTGTATTTGTTTTTGGAATTTTTAAGTTATTATTTTTATTGCCTCTGGTGTTATGCATCTTACGTATTTCGACTTTAGTTTTCCATTGATTTATAGTACTCTGGAAAATGAATAACAACCTGATATCCATTATTTTAGTTTCTTTAAAAAGGGAGTTTGTAGAATAAGTTAGTTCTTTATTGAATATGATTTTAAATAACCTGTTTTGCAAAGTATCTAACTGTTGTAAATGTATGTCCTCTCCAACCTACAATTCCATATAAATAAATTCAATATCTTCATATTTTGACATATATCAAGGAAATGCCGAAACACGTCAATTTTAGATTCTGGAATAACATCCTGCAACGTAAAAACTTCATCCCTAAATTCAACCTCCTTTGAGTGACAGTTGCAACCCCCAAATTTTTAAATTGGATGTAGGGATTGATTTTATTTGCAAGTGATTTGCCGATACAACTAAAGAAGCAGTAAATAATATTTGCCTTTTTGTCATCACTTGTTACTTTTTCACTTTTTCTAATAGTACCTACTTGGATATTTTAGATTTATTTCTTTGTATTCCACAGAATTCATTTGTGACTTCCCACAAATATTTTGGGGAGGATCTATTTCCTCCACTTTATGCGTATAATAATTCATTTTTTCTTTTTTAATTAAATTATTTAATTCATTAAAATATTTTTTTTTAAATCGGCATTAAAGTACCTCAAAATCGTCATTAAAGTGATAGAAATAGTCATTAAAGTAATCCATTATTGTGCGATTTTTGTAGTTGGCCGAGGCTGGCCGAGGTGACAGATAAACGTAAACATTAATTTTTTATTTCTTGTAATAATAATTGTGTTATAACAAAAGGTAAATAAATACAGTTTTTTACATCAGAATTGTATTATCACTATTATAATTGCTAAAAATAATGATTTTCTTATAAAAAATTATTCCGACTTGACATTTAAAAATAATTATGACATTTCCTAATGTCACTTGAAATTTTAAATAATTATGACATTTCTTAATGTCACTGAAAATTATTTGAAAAATAGAGTTAATTAATCTTAATTTCATAGTTTTTGGATTTAAAAAAAAATGTAATATGCACCTCGGCATTAAAGTTCCTTTTTATCACTCATGTGGTTTATTTGCCTCGGCCCTTAGCCTCGTCAACTAAACTCCACATTCATGATAAAAAGATTAATTTTAATGCCTTGATACATAAATAACTATTTTTTTTAATTGGCATTAAAGTACCTCAAAATCGTCATTAAAGTGATGGTCGAGATGGTAGCGTACCTGCATCTCACCCAAAAGTCCCGGGTTCGAATCCCGGTCGTGGTAATGAAAATACTGTGAGAGGGATTTTTCCATTATACACGGATATTGGATGTGTGTCCATTGTCTTTAAATGTGTAGCCCCCTCCCGCACAAGGCTCTTGTAGAGCTTTCTAGGATAAAGGGGGTCGTAATTACATGTGGTGTATTTATTTATTTATTATTATAAAGTAATCCATTATTGTACGATTTTTGTAGGTGGCAGAGGTGACCAGATAAATGTAAACATGCTTGTAACAATAATAATTGTGTTGTAATAAAAGGTAAATAAATACAGTTTTTTAAGTTCAGAATTTTCACTATTATAATGCTAAAAATAATGGTTTTCTTACAAAAAATTATTCCGATTTTGACATTTAAAAATAATTATGACATTTCTTAATGTCACTGAAAATTATTTAAAAATAGAGTTAATTAATCTTAATTTCACAGTTTCTGGATTTAAAAAAAATGTAATATGCACCTCGGCATTAAAGTTGCTTTTTATCACTCATGCGGTTTAAACTCCACATTCATGATAAATAGTTGAACTTTAATGCCTTGATACGTAAATAACTATTTTGTACTCTCTGTTTAATTCATTACTAGGTCGAGCCGGGGGCCCGCCGCGACCTAGGTCTACGCGCCGCGCCGCTGGCGCGGAATATCAGTAGTTTTATCTCGGGGTTTTTAGTTGAAAGACGGTTTTTTAAATTTCGGAAAAATTGAAAATTGAAATTGAGGAAAAAAAAGGTCAGAGCCCCGCGGGGTTTTTTTTAGGCCCTAACGGGCCTAGGAAATTTTTTATAGTATGTTTGAAACAGCCCCTGCGGAGCTGTAGTTTTTAAGGTGTGGTTAAGTGTATTTATTAAGCTGCGGTCAAGTGATTTGGGTAAGTTAGTTGGATTCGGTGGAAGAGTCTCGGAAAAGATTCGGATTCGGTGGAAGAGTCCTACAGAGATGCCACTTGAAAAGTGATAAGGTCATTAGAAGAGAGGCCTTTCGCGTATTTTCGTAGGCATCTTGAATTAGTTAAGGGATTCGGGTAATTTAGTTGGATTCGGTGGAAGGGTCTCGGGAAAAATGTAGTCTGACAGAATGCTACTTGAAAGGTGGGAAAGTAATGAGAAATGAGGTATTTCGCGTATTTTCGTATGAGTCTTCGATTAGTAAAGGAATTTAGTTGGATTCGGTGGAAGAGTCTCGGGAAAAATGTAGAGTCTGACAGAATGCTACTTGAAAGGTGGGAAAGTAATGAGAAATGAGGTATTCCGCGTATTTTCGTATTAGTCTTCGATTAGTTAAGGAATTCGGGTAATTTAGTTGGATTCGGTGGAAGAGTCTCAGGAAAGATGTAGAGTCCGACAGATATGCTACATGAAAAGTGAGAGGGTCATCAGAAATGAGGCGATTTTTGTTTTTTTCGTAGGCGTCTTCGATTAGTCAAGGGATTCGGGCGTTTTAGTTGGATTCGGTCGAAAAGTCTCTGGAAAGATGTAAAGTTCGACAGAGATATTACTGGAAAGGTGAGAAGGTTATCTAAAATGAGGCGTTTCGCATATTTTCGTAGGCGTCCTCGATTAGTTAAGGCATTCGAGCGTCTTAGTCGGATTCGGTCTAAAAGTTTCGGAAAAGATGTAGAATCCGGCATAGATATCATAGATAAGGTGAGGTAATCGGAAATGAGGCGCATCTAGCTTTTTTGTAATCAAATTTTTCCTTTTTTATCATTATGTTTAACTTTAATAATATTTGTACTTGTTTTTGTCTCATTTTTTATTATATTAATAAATTTGTTAGTAGCATTTTCCAGATTTTCATTTTTCAACCATTCCCATATTTTAAGTGAATTTTTAAATTTTCTGTAATCCATATACATAGTTTTGTGAATTATGTGAACTTACCTTTGTATTAGTTAATATTATTTGTACTACAATTATATAATAAATAATAAATAACATCACATGTAATTACGACCCCCTTTATCCCAGAAGGCTCTAAGAGCGTTGTGCGGGAGGGAGCTGCACATTTAAAGACAAGGGACATATCCAATATCCGTGTAAAATGCAAAAATCCCTCTCACAGTATTTTTTATTGCCACGAACGAGAATCAAACCCGGGGCTTTTGGGTGAGAGGCAGGTACGCTACCATCTCGACCATTAGTCATATAAATATAATATATAATGGTCTGTTATTTTCGATTTTATTATACACTAACACGAATCTCATAGTGCATTCTGTGAGTCGGAAAAAACCTCGAAAAACAAGTATTTGGGTAGTCAAACTACTTCCCTCCCACGTTTTCGAGGATGCTGAACACGATGGTGATGTTGGCTCTGCCCCCCTAACGGCCAAATAACCACTCTCCAAGGGGGTGAAAAATGTGTTTCGTGCTACAAACGAGAAAACCCTCGTTATCTCTCGTTTTTGAGTGTGACGGGCAAGAGAAAAATATTACCAAGTCACCTCGATCCCCGCGAGCCCCTCGAACGGACAGAAACTACCCCTTTGACGCGCGGTTTTATAAAGTTTTTTTTTTTTTAATCACTTATTTAACGTCGGCCTATTTCCGCTACGGAGGCCAATCACCGACGCCAGGAGACGAGCAACCCCCAACCTGGAAATTTTGCCGAACCTCTTATCTTACTAAGAGTAGGGATTTTTTACTTGCCTAACATTTAATAGACAAGGGACCGACTGCTTTACATCCCCTCCGAAGGATGGTATATCCTCAATACACCTCTCGCCTACAGTTGTATTGCTTCTGCGATATAGCTGATATACAAGCCGCTAGAAGTAGGGAAGCGAGACCGCGTCTTTCCCTGGATAGTTCCCCATCCATGTACTACACGCGGTAAATGTTGCTTTACTCCTAATATCGCTATGAAGTGAGTGAAGTCAGTCCTCCGCTCGCTGCCCGTTTTATAAAGTAAGTGAAGTAAGTTAGATCATAAACATTTTTGTTGACGCATAAAATTACTTATTTACTATAGGTAAATATAAATCATTTTCAACATTTGTCGAGATGACTTGATAATATTTTTCTCTTGCCCAGCATACTCAAAAACAAGACATAACGTGGGTTTTCTCGTTTGTAGCACAACACATTTTTCACCCCCTTGGAGGGTAGTTTTTGCCCGCTCGGATGGTTGGTTTGCCTCAGGGAGCAGAACTAACATTACCATCGTGTTCAGCATCCTCAATAACGGGGGGATGACATAAGTTTTACCGGTGGAAGACGTAGAATACGCGATTCCCCCTCTTTGGGGATGGTTTTTGGCCGTGAGGGGGGTAGGGTCAATTCGGAGAGCAGAATCAACATCACCATCGTGTTCAGCATGCTCGAAAACGGGGGGAGACGGTATTTTGGTTGACTCCGTCCGACTCACAGCGTCCGACTCACAGAATGCACTATTACGCGCGAGTAAACGTCCCACTAAAATGGAATGATTATATATATTTATGCAATACGTTGTTGCCAAATCTCGGATGCAGCATTATACTATAACTGAAAGAGTATATTAGATGTATATTTCTGTACAAAGATCGACGCGACCCCAAACTAAGTTCGTTGGAACTAAAAATATACTCTTGCTTACACTTGACATATAATACCGCGTCCAAAATCGAAAAATTGCCCAGTCAATATCTCAGTTAATTGAAATGATACAGAAATGATTTCTATGTTTATCGGTAGCTCAGGTGACACAGAATAATCTGAGAAGTTGTAAAAGGATCACTCGCGAAATATGGCGAAGATAATATGGAAAAACAATACTGCGTCCGGTATACGGATGCACTATTGTACAGGACGCACTAGTGAATGGTATCGTGTCAATGTACGGACGCAGCATTGATAGCAGGATAAATATATATATATATATATATATATATATATATATATATATATATATATATATATATATATATATATATATATATATATATATATATATATATATATATATATATATATATATATATATATATATATATATATATATATATATATATATATGTCTAAGGGGACATATGGGGTCGCAGTCCCCACTACCTCCCCACCACTTTTTTAGCCAAAATTTTTTTTTTGTCTCTTCAGATAGAGAATTCTTTTCTGATTATGAAAATGTAAAGTTTTTCAAAATATTTCTTCTAGTTTTTGAATTATGGGCCTTATACTATAAAAGGGTGCGATCGGGGTCCTTAGGACGCCAAAGGTCTCAAACCGTTAGAGAAAAGAGGGGGGTTTGCGACTTCGCTAAGTTAATCAAAGCGTTTGATTTGTGCAGTATGATACTAATGAGGTCCTTTAGCCTTTAGTGCCATTTTCTTCTTAAAAATGATTGCAATTGATTATAAGAATTAAAAATAGGAAGTACAAATAAATATACATATAATAGGATATAAAAATGTCATAGGGGGGTCTATAAATAAGGAGGAACAATTTCCTTATGTAATAATTTACGAAGTAAAAACAAATATACATTAAATGCTGCTTCTATTATATCCCTTAAAATAACTAATCAGATTTGAGTTTATAAACGGTGTCCACGGGTGAAATAAACAGGAATACATTTTCCTATAATCGTGAACCTGTCAAGGCATCTTATTTAAATACATATAGACAGGGCCACGGGTAAGCTGTTCAAAAAACAAAGAATTAACAACTCCAAACCTAAATTTTGATGCTGTTTTTGTGTAAAATTTCTAGGAACTTGTTAGGTAAAGAGGGACGATGTCCCTGCAGCTTATTGTAGAGTCCAAATCACTTAAGCATGACTCAAACCCCTTACGGTAGGTACCTGACTTCAGTTTGCTAGCTAGATGCACGACTATCTCCTATGTCAGGATTCTACTGTATTTTTTAAGACATTTCAGATAGGTAATAATTTTTTATATAATTAATACTAATTATTATTATAAATTTATAAATTATAAATTATTTAATATAATATGTTGTAAAATTGTATATCTTTTAATTTCAACATATCTGCTTTATTTAAGAAGACTGACTAGAAAGTAAAAATCTGTATAAATTGAAAAAATTACAAACAAATTTCGAGACTCTAAATTCAATAAACAAAGACAAAAGTGTTTTGATTTGAATTTTTTATTTTAAATATGATAAGCACTACGGAATAGCCAGAGCTGTAGCATTAAAAAAGATGGCCATAGTACAAGATACCTATCATCTAGTCACTGACCACATCCCAACCCCTACAGCATGCTATTTCTCTTTTTCATGAAACTGGGGAGTACGCAAAACCTGATTCTGGACGAAGATACAAAACTTCAAGGATTTGTGGCTGTTCTTTATGTTAGAACTTTGTGGCTATAGCGTGTTGTGTGGCAAGCAGGTTTTAGTCGCACTAGCTGCAATGAACTGATTTCGACTCCCAGCTTTGGCACAGGTAATGCAATGGATAGAGGATGCATTTTCCAAGTGTGTAACCTTCTGGGCAGTCTTGCCTTTGAATTTGGGGGTGTCGAATTCTGTGTTGCGTTTGTTTTGTTTATGTTTTGGAATCATTTTTCCACTTCCATGGAATTAACACATATATGGTCCCCATTAGGCTTAGGCAAACTACTTACAACTTGGCTTCACCTCCATTTTCATGTAATTTTAAGCAAACTTGTTTCAAATATCTTGTTACTATAAATGTGGTGCCTACATAGCTTGTGGAACCTTATGGAGAGTACAAAAACGACTCCGTCATGACTTGAATTAAAGTATAAAAAATAGTCAACATTTGAAATTTTGCATCTTCACTTTTACCTAGAACCAGGCAATTAATACAAAAATATTGCGCTGACGTTTCGGAAACTATATCCGTTTCCTTTTTCAAAGTTTATAATTTAATTCCTATTAGTTGTCAAAAAACATCCTCTAACTGATCCTCTGACATTACGTCAAAGGCGTAGAGGTTATTTCCCAGTTTTAAACTGGTTAATTTGAATATTTTTTAGATAAATCGAAATTTCTTTGGATAGGAATCTCAAGGAATATGGTAATAAATCCCAAAAAAAAGAAAAGGAAGAGAAATAATTCATGAAACGCCACAATTAACATTTAAACAATTAGATTAAGTGGTCAGAACTTTTTACACGAGTATGTTCTATATTACTTGTATTATGTGTCTTATACCCACATACATTTCAGATACCAAATAAATAAAGAAATAAATATATATTGCCTTTGTTATTGCTTTAGTAAAAATAATTTATTGTATAATTAACAAAATAACTTGTTACATCATAATACCAGGAAGAAACAGAAATCTGCATGTACAACAAATGAAATAAAAAAGGAAAACTTTAGAAAGTTCACTTCTCGTCAAAATTAATGCATATTTTAAAAGTGACCTTAAGTTCAATCTTTACTATTTTCTGAACTACTTCCCCGATTTCAATCATCTTTTTTCTTTAATTCTAGCTTGAATCTTCAAGAATTTTAGCATGAGGTTGGTTTACCTTTCTGGGGCATTGTGAAGATAGGAGACTTTTTGTTTGTACATGTCATTGTCAACAAAAAAAAATCAGAATTATCTTCAAGTGGGTATTAAAACAAATAATTGGCCAACAAGAAGCCCCGACTTAATCCCATTGAACATTTATGGGATTTAATAAAACATAAACACACCACAGAAATTAGACAACCCCCAAATCCAAAGCCAAAAGCTGTCCGGAAGGGGGCTACACATTTGAAAAAACGCAGACAAACATCCATACCCACCGACTTGCCATTTGCCACTGCCCGGTCTCGAACCGGGATTCGATAGGCAGTGTAGCCAGAGCCATGTCTGTCACTCACGCTTTAGCCCACTGCGCCACCGGAGCCGGAATAGGTAGAAGGATTCGAACTCTTCCTCTTTGGCCTAGAAACTTGAACGAGCTTGGCACAAGACTTGATGAGATTTAAACTCAAATTAATCAAGTTAAGATTAATGCATGCTATGACGTTGTCAAGAAGTGATAACTACTAGGGGGGGAAATACTCGGTTAAATAAGACTTTAAGGATTAGCAATGTAAAAACTTGTTTACTTCTTTTTGTACATTTAACATTTTTAACGGAATGATTTTAGAAAACGGGTTATATTATTAAAAAGTCGCATATCTTCGATCACAGATGTGATAAAAAGATTATTTACAAAACAAAATATTGGCAAAGAATGAGACTAAATGATGATTATTATTCGGTAAAGGCGCTAACACACTCCACAGGGCGTTGAAATCGGGGAAGTAGTTCAGAAAATATTAAAGATTGAAGTTAACGTCACTTTTAAAATATGCGTTTAATTTTTGATGAGAAGTGTACGTTTACAGTTCATATTATTAACATTATGGTAAAAATAAGAGTACACGGTTTGGGTTTAAAATAAACGATGAATTAATACTTAAATTCTAAGTATGATTTCCCTTCACCTCCGTCGTTGATGCTGTATTTGGCTTTTAATTTTTCTCGGTGTTCTGAATCGAAGTTCTGGAAACTTTTGTCTCATCTTCTCAATATGAGAAAAAGTGGGATAGAGGTTGCTTTCTGTTTGAATATGTTCAGCAAAAGCCATTTTTACTGCATGTCTTTCAGGAGTTGACCAAGATTTTTTCATAGGTGGTTCTGAAAAAAATCATAAATCATTAATAATTTTGGTATTTAATTTAATTTTTTTAGAATTGGTCGCAGTTAAGTGGTATTGAATTTTTCTAGGTTACTAGTCAACTTAATCCACCTTTTGGGCTTGTCTGCCAAAAAGTCTATAATTTGGGAAAAACTATTTTCTATTTTCCAACAAAATATTGATGCTCTTAGGGAAAATAGTATTTTTCTCCATTTATGAAAAAAGTATTATAATAAATTTTACTATTTATGTCAAAAATGCGAGTCCTTTTCCTCTAAAGTCTTAAAAAGATATAAACAACTCTTTACAGACCTTATTCGCAAATTCTGCATAAAAATCAAGTACTTACTACACTATAAGCAAACAATTTAATATTGCAATAAGCACCCTAGATGGATTACTTCGTAAGGACTATATCTGTATAGGTAAAGTATGTGACCATCCCATGGACCTTGATTGGCTTTTTTCGCTCTTGAAATCTGATTACAACCCACGCATGCAGTTGTATGGCGGTCCTACCCTGTAAGCATTTATAGGTATCTATCATTTCAACACAAATATCTACAGAAGGGACAATTTCTTGTTCGATATATTTTTCAAAAATTTTACGTCCGGTGGCTTTTTCTGGGGTACGCTTTTCTCAGAATAAATAGTTTCAAATCTAAAAACAGAGAACAATAAAATAGGAACGTTAAAAGAAATAAATAAAATAGATTGCATACATTCATGCCGGGACTAAAACACTCGCTTTACTTATGGTACATACCGACTTAGTAATCTGGTCCTACGTTTCTTGGGTTGATGGGTCTCATTGGTGTCAGAAAGATCATCAGATTCTTCATTTCTCGAACAAGAAGGACGATTTTTATCCTCGACTGGAGAGCTAATTTCTTGATCATAATCCTCTTTATTGATCATGTGTAGTGTCGATAGTTTATTAGGCGGTTCTCGATTGATCGAATGTCGATGGGATGTAGAGTTGGATATTTCGACAATTTCATCTTCCTTTTCTTGAACGTCATCAACTTCCTCTCCTTGGGCCCACTCCAACAGTTTAGCCATAACATCATTTTTTAGTTGGGGCTGTCTATAAATTTCCTTATGAATCTTCGGCGCATGACCTAAGAAATCTTGCAAAAGTTCAACGTCTTCTCCACCAAGGTTAAGTAAGGCACATTTTGTGGCTACATGTTTTCTAAGTTGTGTTGCTCTCAGGGCCTTTGGGTTTTTAGCCCCACAATCTGTCGAAAAGGTGCGAATTACAGCGGCAGCTCCGAGATATTTATTTAAATGACTGGTTCTTGGAACATGTTCCTTGAGGAATACCAAAAATATAAGGATTCTGCGAAAGCACACCAGCCTGTTCTCGATATTTGATGAGGAGTTCAATGTTTTTTCTCATCTGCACCCTAAAAGAACTGGGACTACTCTAGCTAATTTACCCCTTATGGAGAATCTGGAATATTCCATAGCCTTTATTTTACCCTGGTCTGACAGCGAATCATATACTTCACGGTTATCGTTTGCAGTTAAAGTCCAATTCCCCAGGACGTCTTCTGTTAAATATTAGAACTTGAACTAAAACGTATTTTGAATCTACTTCCACATTTCTTTTTCTTCGGTGGGTTTGCAACCATTGGAGCTGGAAGCTTTTGATCAGGTGGTGTTACATAGTCCTCAATGTTTATACGAACTAAAATTAATAAAATTCAAATGGGTCATATTAAGTTTTAACAAAGAACATACGATGTTATCTCAATTAATGTTTCTCATTTTTTTCTGCTACATTTATTCTATTTTTTATACTCAAGTTAGCATAACTAGAAAAATATATATTCAATTTTCAATTAGTTTGGGGATTCAGAAAATTCAATCTTTTTCTATAAGTCTGCTTGTGTAAATTTTTCTGATTGATTATATCGGGTGAGAAGCAAAACCTTGCAGAAGTGATCACACCTTAATTTCCTCCCATTCAAGCATGGGTTTTTCAATAATTTTTTTTTAAACGTGATAATGCACTCTGGCTGATATAGGCGGGCTCACCAATGTTTGCCTCTGACTTATTACTTACCTACTGAAGATATTGCAGACGTGCACGCTGTAATACTAAATATCTTCTGTGCACATTTTGTGTGCAGTTGTTCAAACTGTACTAAATGTGCAAAGAAAATATTTAAATATTTAGTATTACAGCGTGCATGTCTGTAATATCTTTAGTAAGTAATAAGTAAGAGGCAACATTGGTGAGCCCGACTATACCTTTGGACGTTTTTGAAATTTTTTCGATATCTAAGAGAATGGCACAAATTACATTCAGACAGTATTTATATTTCCAAAATTTACCAAAATTTGTTATTGAAATAATGCATATTAAAAAATAAGACTTACCCACAAATGACGTATCGTTTAACAGATTGCACACAGTGTTAAGCGTAACGTAATCCTCATGTTTGCAAATCACATATCCTTTTATAATCGTGTGGTTCAGCTTAAATTTGAGCGTATTCAATTTTCGATTTACTACATCATCTTCTCGGACAACCACATTCGTTCCATTTTCAAGAAAAATCAAGTAATACTCCATTTTTATAAATTACAAAAGCAATTAAATACTGAATATATCTATATCCTACATTATAAGATATTTCAACCACGAATTTAAATAAGTAAGTAACCACGAATTAAATTTTTTTTCCAACCACGAATAAAATTTTTTTTCCAACCACGAATTAAATTTGTTTTTTCAACGACGAATTTAATATTTTCACAACCACAAGAAAGTAAGTACAACGAGTTTAAACACCGTAGCGGAAATAGGCCGACGTTAAATAAGTGATTAAAAAAAAAAAAAAAAAAAAACATTATATGTGGAGATCACATTATTTCTCCGAGGGGATGAGATGAGGGGAAGCAACACCATCCATAAGTTTGCCACTAGTATCAATCTGGCTGAAAAAAGAACACAAAAAGAAATTAAATATAAAATATAATTCAATCTGGAAATATTTACTAATGTAATTCTTTTGCATTGTATGTTAAGATATAGTCAAGTCGTTTTCGGAAGGCGAAGTAGGCAATTTATAAAGCGATGGTGAGAGCAGATATATCTCCTTATTAATTTTAATCCATTAACTACTTATCAAAATACTGACAGTCGTTGGATACGTCCATGTAGCACATATGAGTTAAAAGGTGCCGAATTTGGAGAATTACCAAACATTTCTCAACTGAATCAGAATGTACAGGGTGTCCCAAAGTTGATATCTCGGGACTATATCTAAAGAATGAAAAAAGTTATCACAAAATCGTTTACGTGGTTTAATTTGGGATGCACTAAGGTACAGGGTGTCCCAAAGTTGACGTCTCGGGACTATATCTAGAGAATGAAAAAAGTTAAGACAAAAACGTTTACGTGGTTTAATTTGGGATGCACCAAGGTACATTTTACACTAGAATTTTTTTTTTTCGAAATCTGGAAAATGGCGAAACTGACGTCATCAGAAGATTTTTCCCAGGAATTCAAATTTGTCAAAATATACAGGGTGTTCCATTTAAAAAAACCTAACTTTTTTTGCGTACCTTGTATATTTCAAACACTATTGCCAATCCGTTAGCAGAAGTGGAATCTACGTAAAAAACTGTGTAAGGCCAGTTTTTTAATTTTTTGAATCGGTCAAAAATAAAAATAAAAATGGGGGGTTTACATTAAATTTATAAAACTAACCCTGTACGGTAAAAATTGACATGATACAGGTTTTCGAAAATTTCACACTTTAAGTGAATCATTCTGTACACCGATTCCACTAATATTCAATAGGGTTCCCCCTTGGTCTTACTAGAACTTATATGTACAGGGTGTTCCAGTTTTTTGTAGCAGGACTTTAACAGTCGATAGACATTTGAAAATTATTAAAAAAAGTTCATATAAACATAGGTTGAGAAATGCTTAGTTTTCGAAATACAGGGTGTTAAAGTTTGAAAATAAATATGGATTTATATTTATATTTCTAGAATGCTAAGAAGTATCGAATCAAAACTTACCAACTCTTTACATACAATTTAGAGGCCTATTTTAGAATAACAAACTACTACTTTACTTAACCATGGGCGTAGATATATGGATTTACTAAGGCTCTTTTTTACAAAAAAGTAGTACGCCGATGATATTTTCCCATGTTTCTAGTTTAATTCAATAAAGCAAGGAAAAACAAAAATTTAATGTCTCTTGGCACTTTTTGATATGACAAGCCGTTGTTCAGAAAATTTACATTTAATCTTTTGATGACGCATCTGGACGAATTTTAGACAAACTTGAAGTCGCTCAGAATTTCACCAAATTTTACAAAGAATTTCAAATTGCAAAAAAATTGGGGGTTGCCATTTGAAAAATCAAAGTTGACCACAACCTGACTTTTTGGGACACCTTATAGAATAAAAAATAGTTTTAAAATAGGCATAATATAAAATCAAAATCGACCTGTCCCCTGTTTCCAAAACTTGGGCGTTTTGAAGATATTGAATTTGTTCCTTACTTTTCGACCTCACTGTATGTATAAGTTCAGATTTCGAAGTTGAGTCGTTTTCGAGAAAATCGTATCAGACATACAAACACAATTTTTTTACATAATTTCGTGTCTCAAAACATTCATAATTCATAATTCCAGATTAATACTAAATAATCTGGAATTATAACAATATGCCAACACTCTTTCTAGAGATGAGAAAGTAAAATGTACCTACCTGTGAAAACTCTTCGTATTCGTATTTGCAAGAGGATACTACAAAGTTTGAAAACTACGCACATACGAAATAATAATCTCTAATAATAAGATTTAATCATGATTTAACAGAATGCATCAGACTCACCTGCAAAAGCTGTTAACCTCGTGCAAATTAACACTCAGCCCTATGTGCGTATGTATACTTGTAGACCCACGCCAACCGGTCAACTTCCCTTATTGTGGACTCATTAAATGGCAGTGTCCCGAGTTCACCGTTGAAATTTCTTCCACCGAGACATGCAACCGTTTACATTTTGTTTTAATGCATGATCGGTTAAAACACCGTTGAAAATAGTGACGATAACCGCATTTCCTCCACGGGCATCGGTGATATAGGACAAACTTCCTGCACGAGGATGTTTCAATTCTGCAAAACAAATTAAATGTATCACCGATTAAATACCAGTAAAAGAGGAATATAAAAAATCAAAATTATCGTAGAACTGTTAAGAAACACCCCCCGTGAAAAATATAAATTTGTATAGATAGATACCTACCTCTGGCTTAAGTGGCTCAACCTACGAGCAGTCACAGATTTCCTACACACTGGACATTGAATGTGGGATACGTCGAACCCAATACTGATCAGGCGCCCGTAGCAGGAAAAGCATAAGAAATGCCTACAACCTAGCAAGCATAGCTTTTTCAATTCTGGGATAATCTGGCAAACAGGAAAATCTATTTTCTTACTATCTCCCACTTTCAAATGAGCAAATTTGCACCCGTTGCCTCTAGGACACTTATCCGTCACGATACTTAAAACAAACTCCTCCTATCTACAAGTAAAAATTATCTATATAAAAATAACTACTAGCTAGCACATATTATTATTATTATTATATCATATAATTGAAATGAGTTATAACCTGAAATATCCGTAATGCTTCACTCCGTAATGCTCCGTATGAGATATTTGCATGTACGGGCATTTGGCAATTGTGCCATTTCGGACACAATACATCCATGCACAGCCCTTGTTTAAAATTGGAGCAACTAAAAAATTAAAATATAAAAAATTATTAGTCTCCAGGTACGTTAAGTAACGCAAACTTAATATAAAGTAGGTCTCTTAAATTTATCATAACCTCACTTTAGTTCCTTATATTAATATCGGCCTTTAAAGAACTTCTTTAATTTTTATTTTATTACGTTTTGAGTAAAAATGTAGAGTTTTTGTATTGTGGTTGATTGAGGAAGCAACGCAAAAAGATCTTTGATAATCACAAACAGTTTATTCAACTATCTTGCGACAGAAGAAGGGCTTGGATTTAACCACATTTTCTTTATATAGGTTGCAGGTTTAACATGCTTTATTTTATTTTCTAGGAATTAATAACTTAAATATTAGATAAATGATACTGTATACTTCACATTTTCTGTGACTTTGTTATACCTATACATCAAATATGTACATATAATATTAGGTATAGTTCATTGAATTAATGTTTTCTTAACTGCCTCTCAAGCCACCAAAGTATCCCCCAGAAAATCCTAGAAGTTTGTGTTAGGTAGAGACGAGGCCCTACAGTTTTATTGTGGAGTCCGAACCACATTCAGGGCTTCAATAATTCTCTCTCCATCTAAATCCGAGGCAAATCATTCAATAAATTTTTTATTTGCTCCAAGATTATCGATCTTTGCAACCAAGTAAATACGTACTAATGCATTTATACCTATAACACACTGAATTCAAATATCAAATTAAAACAGCCTGAGCAAAATGTTACCAAGGTTTTCGATTAAGCACATAAAAATACGAACAAAATATCAAAACTGCACTATACGGTGTGTTTGTCCAACGAACTCTATGTAGATTTTACCTATTTGACTTTAAAATTTTATTAAGGTATTTTGAATAAACTTCTATACAAAACAAAAGAAAATTAAAATCGGGCATTGCCGACTGCGAATACCTATTTGAACAATAAAATTTAAAAAATATTGAATGTGTATTTAACCTCAGCGGCATCACGTGGAAATAAATTGTCTACGCACTTTTAGTATACAGTTAAGTAATTAACGATATCTAGATATATTGTCTGGAAAATGTTCTGCTGCATTGTTTTATATCTATTAAGTACGGTTCTCCACTAATTATGGTAGCATTTTCAGCATCCATGGTGTAATAATCACTACACAGAAAGTCAAATTTTCTTGGAGCACACGCAAAAAACACAAATAATCCAAATAAATATGTCATTCACAATAAAGCCAAGTACCTATTACAATTTAGGTTTTACATAATATCGAGCCTGGCATAAAACACACAACATAACAGCAGGTTTTGAGGTTATTTTGACTGGTTATTTTTGTTTTGTTTTATCTCCAAGCAAACTAGCCACGCCCATAAGGTCACGTGCCGCAAATGCTCTAATTCGTCAACTGTTGGATCTTGTGTTTTTACCAGCGACTTAATAATACAAGACTGGAGATCGCCTATATATCCGCTGCATTTGTTTGGCCTGAATAATATTCCCCAGTTGATGCCCAATTGACACAGAGCGGTTGCGCAGTTACTTTCGTTTTGTTATTCTACACGGCCATAGTATAAGGATAATGGTATGTCAGGTTGCCGTCCAATTTGTGTATCTACTGCGCATTACGTCACTCAGTTTAAAAAACATTGAAAGTCAGTTGTGATTCCGCACATTTAATCCTTATTTTAATATTTTTAAAGTGTTAACGAATAGCATCATGCTTGCTTGTGCTGTGGCTGGGTGTAACAATTATTACACGAAGACAAAAAGGTACTGACATCAAAGTATTTTACATTTCTCCGCGTTGAAATGCTCGCGAAAGTATATGAATCAGCGATAAAATTAATATGAAAAATAGCAGGTTATTTTTTTATTTCGCCGGTTTATCCTTTTTATTACCTGTCTGTTTATAGCACGTATTTATTCTGTACATTTCAACCCAACAGAATCAACAGATTTTGAAATTTCTTTAATACAGCAGATGTTGTTATATTCCCCCCAAAAACAGTAGAAATTGAAGATCTGATGCAGTTCCAACTGTTAATATGCCTGGTGTTGTTTCTTGAATGTCGTAAAAGGAAAATAAATTGTGATAGATTGCTTAGGATGGAAAAAATATTAAAAATAGACTAATAATTTTAGGTTAGAATTCCAACTAACAAAAAGCATCTTATTTTATTAGATCAAGGCAATTAAAACTTTATTAATAATGCACTGAGCAAGATTTTAGTTGATAGTACAGAAATTAAGTAGAAATTTTAATAAAATTGACATTATATTCGGTGATTTTAGAAAATACATAGTTTTGAGGTTAATTGTATGTCACCCCTGCCACTTTTTAAACTGAGTGACGTCACCGTGCCTGCGCGCGGGCATACCATTCTCCTTATACCATGTACACGGCTTTGCGACGCCATTTTAAAGCTTGTTTGATTTGTGTGTCAAGAGTTTTTCTATCTATTTTCGTGTTAATTATCTGAATTGTGTTTAAAAACGTTATAAATACGGTTAAACAGTGTTTTTATTGTAAAAAACTTTAGTATTAACGTCAAATCGAAGTTTTCACATGTAAGTACATAAAAATCATATATTATGCATAGACGCCACTTTGGCATTTATTCAGAAAATAAATTTTGTTAATTATACCTAATCTGATTTTGTTAATCCTACATTCCGGGCTATATTATGCTTCTTATGCAAGTGTGTACAATTTGTGTTGATCATATACCTACGTGTTTATTGAAATATTATTTTCAATCGATGCCACAAGATTTTCATAACATCGTCGCTGATAACATTAAAATTATTATGGAATCTTTTATGTAGGCAATTGTTACATATTAGGTATATAATTTAACTTTTTTTGTTTTCTTTAGGTTGAAATTTTGCGACAGAAATGGTTCCAAGCAATCATCAATATGGATTGAGCCAACTGTGTATACCTATTTCGTTCGTCGATTGAAAATAATATTTCAATAATAAACACTAAGGTATATGATCAATACAAATTGTACACACTTGCATAAGAAGCATAATATAGCCCGGAATGTAGGATTAACAAAATTAGATTAGGTATAATTAACAAAACTTAAAATGTATTTTCTGAATAAATGCCAAAGTGAATATATGCATAATATATGATTTTTATGTACTTACATGTGAAAACTTCGATTTGACGTTAATACCAAAGTTTTTTTACAATACAAACACTGTTTATAACGTTTTTAAACACAAAGCAGATAATTAACACTAAAATAGATAGAAAAACGCTGGACACTCAAATCAAACAAGATTTAAAATGGCGTCGCAAAGCCGTGTAGAATCAAGGCTGGTAAACTCTAAAGGTTACCCAATCTGAACCTGACCTATCTCAATATATCATACGTCACTAGGCGACCGTCGGTATATCCATCTCTGTTCTACAACAGCAGAGCAGTGTTTAGTGTCTCTTTTTAGTATGTAAAATAAATGACAGACCGCGGTCTCCAGCCCTGCCGCAACCCGCATTTTCCTCGCCCTAATGCTGCTCATTGAGGCAACCTGTACAAAGTCTATAAGCCTTGGTGTAGAATAACGAAACGAAAGTAACTGCGCAACCGCTCTGTGGCAATTGGGCATCAACGAGTAGCGTCTATTTCTTGTGCTCTACAAATGAACATTCAGTCCGTACCAACGTTGCCAAGTGTACAGAACGTGTTACCCGAAACCTAACTGAACTTATTCTTTCTTTACACGCACTTTGCCAGTGGCGTAATAGCCTAGCGGAAACGAGCTCGGCTGGCAAGCAGAGGGTTCTGGGTTCAAATCCCACATGTTCTTGTTTTTTTTTTTATTAAATGCATCAGGCATGACATGAGATCTATTAATTGCGAGTTAGAATCCGGAGGCAGGTTAGATATGTGTTATTCCCTTGATAAAGGAATTTTTTTTATTAGATTAAAGGAATTTTTTTTTAAGAGGGCTATTATTGCGAGTTAGAAGCCGGAGGCGATAGCCGGAGGCAGGTTAGATATGTGTGTTATTCCCCTGATAAAGGATTTTTTTTTTATTAGATTAAAGGAATTTTTTTTTAAGAGGGCTATTATTGCGAGTTAGAAGCCGGAGGCGATAGCCGGAGGCAGGTTAGATATGTGTGTTATTCCCCTGATAAAGGAATTTTTTTTTATTAAATGCATCAGGCATGAGTGCAGTATATTTTTATATCAAAGAAGGAACATATTCGTTTCATTCGCGAACCATATGTTACTTACCAGATAGCGCCACAGAAGCAAGTTCATTTGTAGAGCACAAGAAATAGACGCTAGTGGCATCAACGGCATCAACTGGGTAATCTTAGGTGCTTTCCAGCTCTACGCCTGTACAGCTCAGACCTGCTCCTGTACAGCTCCGAGTTGTTCCTGTACTGCTCCGAGCTGTACAGGCGCAGAGCTGGAAAACACCTATTGTTCCAGCCAAACAAATTCAGCTTATCGCCAGTCTCCTCTTTATAAGTCGTTGGTTTTTACTAAGTACTGATAAAAATGTGCAACTTTGTAGTTCATTACAGGATTTAGATTAGAGTGATTAGACATTTGATTGTACCATTCAGTAAATAATTGTACATTTTCAGTACATTGTAATAATATAATTTTAATAGACCTACTTTGAACAATTGATTTTCTGGAAAGCCTCTTATTATAACCACGAACCTACTAGATACGTTAGTGCCAAAAATTCAGAGACAATCTGCTAAAATATAACATTATGGTATTGAAGGATGTACCTACTTACCTTTCTTGAGAACTCGAACAGCTCGCCTCCATATCGAAGGAGTAAGGCGGATTTATGCAGACTGCTTTTTCATTTTCATTTACTTTATCATTTTCACTTTTCATTAAGAATTGGAAAATATCCTTTATGCAAACAATTTAGACGTTAATTACGCATGCGCATTTTTAATCTATCATCAGTCAGTCATCATAACATAACCAAAGTTATGTTGTTAATTTTCTTAAAAATTTTCGAGATGGAAATAGAAAAATTGTTTCTCTTTTTACTTGTCGCTTGTAGCGCCTATATCAATTGATAACAAAAAGAAGAACTCGGCGATATGCAGTACGGCCATTTAATCGTGTACGGAGCATGCGCAATACACTTTTCCACTTTCATTTTCATTAAAAAGATAAAAGTTAACCAACTCTTAATGAAAGTGTAATGACAGTGGAAAGTTAATTTAAATGCATAAATGACCTTATTCAAATACATTGTTTTAACTCCTTAATGAAAATGATAATGTAAATAAAAATGAAAAAGCAGTCTGCATAAATCCACCTTATAAAGAATATTAATCAAAAAATTAATTAATTAAACACGATTGGTTTAGAGTTTAGATAGACACTTCAGAGCACTTCAGAGTATTGACCGAAAATCACCTAAAGAGGTCTCCATCATCGCCCGAGAGCGCCAAACTTTAAAATTTTACAAAATCGTCCAAAATTATTGTAAGTCAAAAATATAGGCTGTTTAATTAGGACGCTCATAAAATAATGATCGATTTAAACATAAATATATTTCTTAATAACTTGACACACAGTGACTAGTTATACGCTAGTAGCTAAAATAATTCGAACGAACTCTCACTGAACCAGAGACAGAGTTTTCTTACCGTTTCGTGAACATATTTTAAATTTCCCGCCCTAAGAGACCCCAATGGTCGCTTTATAGTCGCTATGTTCAGTTTTCAAAAACATTTTATAAAAGTATTTCGTAACTTCAGCGGCCATATTTACTGCGGTGAGGCCTAACCAGTGACATATTCTGTTACTGTAAAAATAATTAAAATTAAATCATTCGAATACATCTTCTTGCGGCAGATTCTAACTCAGATTTTAAATATGGGTATATATTATTAGATTTGCCTCTAGATCTAATTTAAAAATATCGGTTGACTTATGATGTAGAGATTCATACAAAATTATTCTATAGCTTATTGACGATAGAATGTCCGCCTGCCAACAATTGTCATAATTAGTGATGCGAAAAAAATAAATGCGGTTTGTTTTTTTTTTTGTTTTAAACCGGTTTTTTTCACGAAAAATACATAAGCCTTGTTTTTTTGGTATTTTTTAAATCAATTTGGTGTTGAAGTTAATGATTAATAAGCTTATTTAAACTTATTAAAATTGATGATCTTAATATATACTGTATTTATTTTAGGAGCAAGGTTAAGTGAATCGAGAAATTTTCTTACAAAAAAAATAAACATTGTCTTATTGATTAATAATTCTAATAAAAAAAATTATTTAATAAGTATAAGATATATCATGTTGCTTCCACAAAGCAGATAATTGTTACCCATGGATGATAGAATTTAACCGGTCAACGCTTTCAAGCAGCAGCTGTTCTTCTGACGTCATAATAGACATCGAGATGGTCAAGAAGTACGGAGTATGTATGCGCAACACAACATATGACGGCAATTTCGAGTTTTAAATGGAAAAGAACTATTCCAACCATAATTATTTTCAGAAAATAGGTACGTAAATGTCGATATAAAAATTATAGAATCAAAAAAACATATCAGTATCGCAGTTTGGCCATAAATAACACGAAAAAACCGAAAAATACGGGAAAAAAACTTTTTTTCAACTGAAAAGAACGTCAATATCAAAAAAACGGTTTTTTTACATCACTAGTCATAATGAATCAATTTATCAATTATATCCAAGGAACTCATTTTCGTAAGAAAATAATATCTAAAACTGAAGACCTGAAAAGTACGGTACCGTACTACAAAGGACCCTGTTTGTATACCAAAACACAAACTTTTCTTACCATTTCGTAGACATATTTTAAATTTCCCGCCCTAAAAGACCCGAATGGTCGCTTTATAGTCACTATGTTCAGTTTTCAAAAACATTTTAGAAAATTATTTCGCAACTGTCCGCTTATCAACAATTATAGTGAATCATCTGTTTCACATAGAAACTAATTTCCGTAAGAAAATAAAACTAAAACTGAAAACCTCAAAAGTTCCTCACTGTACTACAAAAGACCCTCCGAGTATGTGAACGTAAATTACAAGTTGTTTGATTTCGTAAAGCGATCCTAATAAAACTACTTCGGTAAAATTAGTAACGGTCCTCCGCCTGGCGCGGTGTTTAAAATATAACATTATGGTATTGAAGGATGTACTTACCTTTCTTGAGAACTCGAACAGCTCGCCTCCATATCGAAGGAGTAAGGCGGATTTATGCAGACTGCTTTTTCATTTTCATTTACATTATCATTTTTACTTTTCATTAAGAATTGGAAAATATCCTTTATGCAAACAATTTAGACGTTAATTACGCATGCGCATTTTTAATCTATCATCAGTCAGTCATCATAACATAACCAAAGTTATGTTGTTAATATTCTTAAAAATTTTCGAGATGAAAATAGAAGAATTGTTTCTCTTTTTACTTATCGCTTGTAGCGCCTATATCAATTGATAACAAAAAGAAGAACTCGGCGATATGCAGTACGGCCAATTAATCGTGTACGGAGCATGCGCAACACACTTTTCCACTTTCATTTTCATTAAAAAGATAAAAGTTAACCAACTCTTAATGAAAGTGTAATGACAGTGGAAAGTTAATTTAAATGCATAAATGACCTTATTCAAATACATAGTTTTAACTCCTCAATGAAAATGATAATGTAAATAAAAGTGAAAAAGCAGTCTGCATAAATCCACCTTATAAAGAATATTAATCAAAAAGTTAATTAATTAAACACGATTGGTTTATATAGACACTTCAGAGCACTTCAGAGTATTGACCGAAAATCACCTAAAGAGGTCTCCATCATCGCCCGAGAGCGCCAAACTTTAAAATTTTACAAAATCGTCCAAAATTATTGTAAGTCAAAAATATAGGCTGTTTAATTAGGACGCTCATAAAATAATGATCGATTTAAACATAAATATATTTCTTAATAACTTGACACACAGTAACTAGTTATACGCTAGTAGCTAAAATAATTCGAACGAACTCTCACTGAGCCAGAGACATAGAGTTTTCTTACCGTTTCGTGAACATATTTTAAATTTCCCGCCCTAAGAGACCCCAATGGTCGCTTTATAGTCACTATGTTCAGTTTTCAAAAACATTTTATAAAAGTATTTCATAACTTAAGGCGGCCATATTAACTGCGGTGAGGCCTAACCAGTGACATATTCTGTTACTGTAAAAATAATTAAAATTAAATCATTCGAATACATCTTTTTGCAGCAGGTTCTAACTCAGAATTTAAATATGGGTATATATTATTAGATTTGCCTAGATCTAATTTAAAAATATCGGTTGACTTATGATGTAGAGATTCATACAAAATTATTCTATAGCTTATTGACGATAGAATGTCCGCCTGCCAACAATTGTCATAATGAATCAATTTATCAATTATATCAAAGGAACTCATTTTCGTAAGAAAATAAGACCTAAAACTGAAAACTTCAAAAGTACTGTACCGTACTACAAAGGACCCTGTTTGTATACCGAAACACAAACTTCTCTTACCGTTTCGTAAACATATTTTAAATTTCCCGCCCTAAGAGACCCCAATGGTCGCTTTATAAAAGTATTTCGCAACTTAAGGCGGCCATATTTACTGCGGTGAGGCCTAACCAGTGACATATTCTGTTACTGTAAAAATAATTAAAATTAAATAATTCGAATACATCTTTTTGCGGCAGGTTCTAACTCAGATTTTAAATATGGGTATATATTATTAGATTTGCCTCTAGATCTAATTTAAAAATATCGGTTGACTTATGATGTAGAGATTCATACAAAATTATTCTATGCTTATTGACGGTAGAATGTCCGCCTGCCAACAATTGTCACAATGAATCAATTTATCAATTATATCAAAGGAACTCATTTTCGTAAGAAAATAAGACCTAAAACTGAAAACTTCAAAAGTACTGTACCGTACTACAAAGGACCCTGTTTGTATACCGAAACACAAACTTCTCTTACCGTTTCGAAAACATATTTTAAATTTCCCGCCCTAAGAGACCTCAATGGTCGCTTTATAGTCACTATGTTGAGTTTTCAAAAACATTTTAGAAAATTATTTCGCAACTTAAGGCGGCCATATTTACAGCGATGAGGTCTAACCAGTGACATATTCTGTTACTGTAAAAATAATTAAAATTAAATCATTCGAATACATCTTTTTGCGGCAGGTTCTAACTCAGATTTTAAATATGGGTATATATTATTAGATTTGCCTCTAGATCTAATTTAAAAATATCGGTTGACTTATGATGTAGAGATTCATACAAAATTATTCTATGCTTATTGACGGTAGAATGTCCGCCTGCCAACAATTGTCATAATGAATCAATTTATCAATTATATCAAAGGAACTCATTTTCGTAAGAAAATAAGACCTAAAACTGAAAACTTCAAAAGTACTGTACCGTACTACAAAGGACCCTGTTTGTATACCGAAACACAAACTTCTCTTACCGTTTCGAAAACATATTTTAAATTTCCCGCCCTAAGAGACCTCAATGGTCGCTTTATAGTCACTATGTTGAGTTTTCAAAAACATTTTAGAAAATTATTTCGCAACTTAAGGCGGCCATATTTACAGCGATGAGGTCTAACCAGTGACATATTCTGTTACTGTAAAAATAATTAAAATTAAATCATTCGAATACATCTTTTTGCGGCAGGTTCTAACTCAGATTTTAAATATGGGTATATATTATTAGATTTGCCTCTAGATCTAATTTAAAAATATCGGTTGACTTATGATGTAGAGATTCATACAAAATTATTCTATGCTTATTGACGGTAGAATGTCCGCCTGCCAACAATTGTCATAATGAATCAATTTATCAATTATATCAAAGGAACTCATTTTCGTAAGAAAATAAGACCTAAAACTGAAAACTTCAAAAGTACTGTACCGTACTACAAAGGACCCTGTTTGTATACCGAAACACAAACTTCTCTTACCGTTTCGAAAACATATTTTAAATTTCCCGCCCTAAGAGACCTCAATGGTCGCTTTATAGTCACTATGTTGAGTTTTCAAAAACATTTTAGAAAATTATTTCGCAACTTAAGGCGGCCATATTTACAGCGATGAGGTCTAACCAGTGACATATTCTGTTACTGTAAAAATAATTAAAATTAAATCATTCGAATACATCTTTTTGCGGCAGGTTCTAACTCAGATTTTAAATATGGGTATATATTATTAGATTTGCCTCTAGATCTAATTTAAAAATATCGGTTGACTTATGATGTAGAGATTCATACAAAATTATTCTATGCTTATTGACGGTAGAATGTCCGCCTGCCAACAATTGTCATAATGAATCAATTTATCAATTATATCAAAGGAACTCATTTTCGTAAGAAAATAAGACCTAAAACTAAAAACTTCAAAAGTACTGTACCGTACTACAAAGGACCCTGTTTGTATACCGAAACACAAACTTCTCTTACCGTTTCGAAAACATATTTTAAATTTCCCGCCCTAAGAGACCTCAATGGTCGCTTTATAGTCACTATGCTGAGTTTTCAAAAACATTTTAGAAAATTATTTCGCAACTTAAGGCGGCCATATTTACAGCGATGAGGTCTAACCAGTGACATATTCTGTTACTGTAAAAATAATTAAAATTAAATCATTCGAATACATCTTTTTGCGGCAGGTTCTAACTCAGATTTTAAATATGGGTATATATTATTAGATTTGCCTCTAGATCTAATTTAAAAATATCGGTTGACTTATGATGTAGAGATCCATACAAAATTATTCTATAGCTTATTGACGATAGAATGTCCGCCTGCCAACAATTGTCATAATGAATCAATTTATCAATTATATCAAAGGAACTCATTTTCGTAAGAAAATAAGACCTAAAACTGAAAACTTCAAAAGTACTGTACCGTACTACAAAGGACCCTGTTTGTATACCGAAACACAAACTTTTCTTACCATTTGTCCGATTCTCATCGGATCCAAACTGAGATACATTCGATATTTACTACGCTGGAATTGTCTTCACTTGGGATATCTCTGATATACCCGTACCAAACCTGTACAACACTGATGAGACCTAACAGGTCGAAACAATTGTCTGTTGTTGGTAAAAGTGTAAGAAATTCACAGTGATGGCTAAATATCGAATATATCTTTTTAGATATATACTTTTGCCAAATTTATTTGGCTGGGGCAATGTAATCCTCAAGAAATACCTATATACCATTTCGTAGACATATTTTAAATTTCCCGCCCTAAAAGACCCGAATGGTCGCTTTATAGTCACTATGTTCAGTTTTCAAAAACATTTTAGAAAATTATTTCGCAACTGTCCGCAATTATAGTGAATCATCTGTTTCACATAGAAACTAATTTCCGTAAGAAAATAAAACCTAAAACTGAAAACCTCAAAAGTTCCTCACTGTACTACAAAAGACCCTCCGAGTATGTGAACGTAAATTACAAGTTGTTTGATTTCGTAAAGCGATCCTAATAAAACTACTTCGGTAAAATTAGTAACGGTCCTCCGCCTGGCGCGGTGTTTTCTCTTTGACAACTTCTGTATCCGCCCGTGGGGTTATTTTTCGTTTCTGCAAGCAACAAATTACAGAAACGGCTAAATTAAATGCAGACTTCCGTACCTTCAAGCGCATGCGCGAACAACTTTCTTTGCGGCACGGTCGAAGTGGTAAAGATCCAACAAGGTATCTCTTGCCCTTATGGATTGTTCGAGTTGAGACGATGGTCTATGGGAAGCATAGAGGCTTTGTACGCGCAAGGTCCCGGGTTCAAGCTCCAGCGCACTCTTTTGTTTTTTTTTTATAAATATATCAGTTAAGTTGGTTTGGTTAGATTTGTTCCTTCTTAAAATAATAAAAATGGATTTGAGAGAAGGACTATTAGTACATATTTGGTTTAGTTTGTTCGGTTTTATATTTTTTTATAAATATATCAGTTATGTTAGGTTTGGTTAGATTTGTTCCTTCTTAAAATAATAAAAATGTATTTCAGAAAAAGAATATTATAGCGTTTGGTTTAGTTTGTTCGGTTTTAGACGATTTTTTGTCGAACTGCAATTTTTCCGAGAACTTTCGTGTGGGCCGGCTACGATAAATGTTCGCGCATGCTCATTTGAAGGTACGGAGGTCTGCAGGGCCCCATTCACTAGCGAACGCGGTCGGACAACATGGTTGGCCCAATGTTGGTTTAACACAAGGATTTTATACCTATCCTTGGGTTTAACATACACATGCAAGCGTCGTCGGCCATTAACAAAAAAAAATATAGGGAAGATATTTTTTTTTATTACATCTTTAGTAACGGGTTCGATATTACGTCTCTTACACAAATCTATTAAAGCTGCATAACCCTTATCTTTTAAGAGTCTATTGGAATATTCAGGGGACTTAATTTTCCACAGTGCAGTGTGTTCCTTATTTACAGGGTGTTAAGAAAAAGTAGGTCATGCCTTTAACCACAGATTCTTTGGGCGAAAATAATGTGACCTTTATTAAGTGATTTTTTATTTTGGAGCGTAGTTTTTTTTATACAGGGTGTTAAAGTTTACATTTTGAAAATTATTTTTATTAATAATTCTGTTACTGTTTAAGATTTTTACCCGAATTTTTGCACAGACTTTCATTTTATACAGTTACATTTTTTGTGTCATTTTGGTCAAAAAAGTCAAAGCGCAAACGGGAAAAAGGGGGGTTGTGTTACCCATTAACCCCCCAACTTTTTCATGCGTACGCCTATGGTCTCTAGATATTTATTTTTAGATTAAACTCTTATTTCCTCAATTTTTTTTACTCCTACATAATTTTGATTTAGGACTTGATTAACGAGATATTCCAGTTATTAATAACAATAATTGTCAAAATGTAAACTTTAACACCCTGTATAAAAAAACTACGCTCCAAAATAAAAAATCACATTATAAAAGTCACATTATTTTCGTCCAAAGAATCTGTCGTTAAAGGCATGACCTACTTTTTCTTAACACCCTGTATATTAATAAATCCAGTAATGAAATCAACTTCGTTCTGTTTTCTTTGCGCCATTTTTGAAATATTTAAATGTTAAACCTTCACAAATACTGCCAAAAATTGTTTGTGCGTACCATACATACAGCAACAAGTAGCGAGCGTAACGACGAGCCCATCCAGGATTTCAATTTCAACTGAAATCCGGCCAACCAAGTTGCGCTCGTATTGACGCCAAACACACACCAGCGCACAGTCGACGAGCGCAACCATGTTGTCCGAACGCGTTCGCTAGTGAATGCAGCCCTTTAGCCGCACGTACAATTTACAACTCGATAAAAGTATCTATAATAGGTCGCATGCGCGGGACATCACATTCACAAGTCACAAGGTTATAGTTTAATAGGATAACCAAAACAATAACAAATCGAAATGTAGTTTTCGTAATACCTAATTATTGTTTTTGTGAACTTTATATCCCATAAAATGTCAAGTTCTTGTTGTGTTTAATTGTGGAAGTGTGGCAGTACGAGACATAATGGTTTTTATAAAATACCCTTGATTACAACCCGAGGAAGAAAATTTTTCCGTCAAGAGACGCCAAATTTGGTTGGTTGGTTTAATTGATTAAATTTGCAAAGGTGTATTCCAAACATTTTGTTTTGTGGTAAGTCGTTGCATGTTAGTGAGAGATTTTGATTTTTAACTTAGGTTATGTTTTAGGAAAGATTGCCGATTTATAACTTGAGAAGTGTCGGTATTATACCAGAATTTATTGTTCCAGTCCTAAAATTTGTGCATTCAGTAGGTCAGACTTATTTAACCTATGAATATCTCAAGAAAGGAAGCAGTAGCGAAAAAAAATTGTGTTTATTAAGTATCATTTACCTATTATAAAATCTACTGAATATTATGTACTTTTTTTCTAATAAACAATAATAAAATTATTTTATTTATTTACATACAGTGTGCAGGGATGGCCCTATGCCCTATAGAGATGTAGGTAGGTACTTGTAAAAATTTGTATTTTCAGTTTTTCGAAAAAAGTCAATCTTCACTTGTTTTGTTTGTTATATATTATATATAAACACGATTCACGTTGAGATACCTCCATTTTGTTGTACATGGTGCGCAAAAAATATAAAAATGTAAATTTGCAAAATTAAAAATTTTTAAATCAAACTTCTTTGAATAATCGAAAAGCCAAACATATTTTTCAAGTTATTGTTATTAAGATATTTGGTATTAAAAATTAAATCGATGCCATTATGCTACAGTTACTCCAGATATTATTCATAACGTTTATAACGAATTTTGAAGAAGATTGGAGAAATGTGTTGGCATAGGAGGGTTTCATGTCGAATAAAACTTAACCTTTTGTCACTGTATTAAGTTAAACTCGAAGTTAAATAATTACAAACATATTGATTTTTTTCTCATATAATTTAAAAAAAAACTATTTTAGGTCTATTTTTAATACCAAATATCTCGACAATAATTCCCACGAAAAAATTATTTGACTTTCCGTCAAAGCTCTTAAATTTTAATGCCTCAAAAAAGTTTGAATAAAACATTTTTTATTTTGTAAATCCACATTTTTATATTTTTTATGCACCTTGTACAACAAAATCGAAGTTTCTCAACGTGAATCGTATTTATAAAACAAGTAAAAGAAATAACGATTGACTTTTTAAAAAAAACTGAAATTACAAATTTTTACAAGTATAGTAAAGTCTATCCGTGGACACATTGTTCATATATAATATCAGAGTTCTGTATTCCCTTTTTTATATTCCATGTAATTAGTAAACTTGACACCTCGCAAATGAAAATAGTAACAAGCGTTAAGAAAAATGTCTAGTTGTCACGCAAATGAAAACGTAAGGCTTAGGAGCTATAGATACCAATTTAAGTCCGACGTTTTCTTTTGCCTGGGAAACTTGACGTTTTTTTGACACTGTGTTATAATTGTTGCCACCGTTACGCAATATATTCTATTCTATTATTAGTATTGTTAACAGTAAATTGAGATAAACGATTATGATGATTTTGCATTTTTTTTCCTTAACGGTTGGTGCCAGCTAGTGTCCCTATACACTACAGCCTCTTTGGCTTTTTGTGCCACATTACACTTGACATGGCTGTAAATAAAAGTAAGACAAAATACATATACTAAATATATGATTATTATTTTTATCACAACGTAAGATTATTACTGCTCGTAAGAAGAAACCCAGATGAAATTTACAAGATATATTAATAAACATCTACATTATAAGAATAAATATATACCTACCAATAATAGGCAAACATATTTGCACTGTTTAAAAATAAGTACTAAATAATAAGTAATATTGCAATTAAAAAAGCTCCTACATATGTGAACATGTTTTAACCTAGAATAGCAACACAATCACAGTGAGTGCAGAGTACGGAACCATCTGGATCAGCAATAATCCAAGGAGTCCATGGCTTTTGTTAAAAACGTTGCGAGTGCATAACCCGAGGCATAACCTGAAAAATGCATACGGTACGTTAGTAATTCATGAAGTGATATTTAATTGTGCAAGCATATAGAAAAAATGTAAAAAAACAATACTTATGATAATTAAAAGCAAGTCCAAAATAAAGCTTTCACAATTTAGAAATATAAATTAAATGATTTTTATATGTCCTCGTCTAATAAATTACCACGTCACAGTAATAAACAGTGTTTAGAAGCATAATTATTCATAACTAATTCTTACCTTTGCAACAATAAGCTTTTTTGTTGTAAATTCCTTGCAGAAAACTTCCTTCATCCAACCACAAACAAATTGATAGAATGCAAGACTTGAATGCTTCGAACTCGTCCTTTGTGTGTATACTTCTCTTAAAAACCAAATAATTCAAAATGTTCCCATGTGTAATATTACATCAATATTTGTGTTAAACTGTCTTCTTTTTGCCAAGTATAGGGATCTAAATTGGTGGCACTAACTTTTTCCATATAGCAGCTAACCTGTACATCACGAGTCAATAATTTCGTAAAATACAAGCTCACGTCCATGTTTACAAACAAAATTAATTACGTAAAATAATTAAAATCGTGTTAAAATGATAAATAATCCAACATTATGAAGTTTTTGAACACCAGAAAAGTCACAAAATACACTTTGAAACACTACGTTCAATAGACAATCATTTACTGACAGCTGTTTGTTTTTCCTAAGTTCTCAAAAGTTGTGAAGTTTATGATTTAGTTATAAATACATTTTTTTTACTTTTTGGTTAATATTATTTTGATTAAGTTATTATTACCGATATACATAAATCCTAACCTTACTCGTTTGCTTATTTGAAATGTATAATAATAAAATTAAGAGCTTACTAGAATATGCAACATACAATACCCAATTTATTATTTGTTCCTTAAAGTAGGCAACCCGTAATTAACCACCAAAACTCATAGTTAGCTCAGACATAAACTACATTATTAGTTCACATTTCTACCGCTGGGCTTACCTTCCCCTCAAATTATCTGTGAAGTTGGAAGGGATGGAGTGGGGGTAAGAGAAGACCTGGAAGGTCCCGTCTAACCGGTGGGCTCTATCGGGGTCGGACCCCGATGGAGTCCAAATGACCCCGTAAGTGGCAATGCGCCTGATTTTGCGACCCCATATGTACCCTTTGACATATATATATATATATATATATATATATATATATATATATATATATATATATATATATATATATATATATATATATATATATATATATATATATATATATATATATATATATATATATATATATATATATATATATACATCCTGCTAACAATGCTGCGTCCTTACAAAAGCCAACCATACGGCGTCTCCCAGAAATACACTAGTTAGTTCAAATGTGATGGAGTATATTGGATCTACTCATCAAATCCAGCCCAGAGCTGGTTTTAGATTACTGATATCTTAATAAATAAAGAAGTTCAGATATACTGACAATACTGCGTCCTTTCACTAATAGTACTATATAGCGTCCGGAGTATAATCATGTGTATATCCCACATGATACCACGTCCTTAATGTATATTTTTTGACAAACTTGGTACAATACGGCGTCCGGCACTGTTGCCACATTTATCGCTCTTAGTTTTTATTTCAAATCTACACAGAACAGTAGTTGGACGTCAAATAAAAGTTGGTAATAATTTGGTCATGGGTGTTTATTAAAGAATGGGCCAAACAGTAGGAGTAGGTTCCTTAAGTAAAAATAAATCATTTTAGCTGCATAAACCTTAGTACCATTTTGCTACCTTAAAAATTTGTGGACCGTTAGAAGCAATTTTTTTATTTAAATTTTTTGTTATATTTCTATTACTATTAACACGATTACATCCAAATTTGGTACATGGGGGTTTCTTGGGCTGCTGAATGAAGTATTTCAAATAACGTAGAGGGTGCTGCGAACGCCTAATTATTTCTTTTGTTTTAGTCGTCAATTTTTTCAACATCGACTTTTAAAAAAGTAATATTGGTTTTGAATGCAGCATTCAATTCTACGTCAAAAAGGTATACTTATTTTATAAAGGTAAAATGCACCGTTTTCAAGTAAAATGCATTTAAACTTCCTATGGCACAATGAAGAGAATTATATAAAATTTAAATTGTTCATTAAAGAATGTGCCAAACTGTAACAGTAGGTTCTTTGAGTAAAAATAAATCATTTAACTGAACATACCTCAGTACCATTTCACATCCTTAAAAAACTAGCTAGTTATTAATTAAAAACTTTTTAAATTGCTTAATTTGATAAATTAATAAAATTTCTCTTCTTAAAAACTGTGTTTTATCTATTATACTTAATTATTTTACTGAAAGTTTTAGTCATGTACCTAGTAGATTTATAATTTAAATTTTACGTAATTCTCTTCGTTGTGCCACAGGAAGATTGAATGCATTTTTCTCGAAAACGGTATATTTTACCGACATAAAATAAGTATTCCATTTTTACGTAGAATTGAATGCAATAAAAACGAATATTACTTTTTTAAAAAGTTGAAGCTCAAATGATTAACGACTAAAACAAAAGAAATAACTAGGCGTTCTCAGCGCCCTCTGCGTTATTCGCCACAATTGTTTACACTACTTTTCTCAGCGGCCCAAAAAACCCCCATATACCAAATTTGGATGAAATTGTGTTAATAAATTAATAGTAAGAGAGATATAACAAAAAATTTAAATGAAGAAATTGCTTTTGTCGGTCCATAACCTTTTAAGGAAGCAAAATGGTACTAAGGTATGTGCAGCTAAAATGATTTATTTATACTCAAGGAAAATACTCCTACAGTTTGGCCCATTCTTTAATAAACACCCTGTATTATAAGGCTATATTATAAGGCTTTAGGACCAAGGTATGTAAAACATCTTTGTCCACAGGTTGTATTTGTTTTTGGAATTTTTAAGTTATTATTTTTATTGCCTCTGGTGTTATGCATCTTACGTATTTCGACTTTAGTTTTCCATTGATTTATAATACCCTGGAAAATGAATAACAACCTGATATCCATTATTTTAGTTTCTTAAAGGGAATTTGTAGAATAAGTTAGTTCTTTATTGAATATGATTTTAAATAACCTGTTTTGCAAAGTATCTAACTACAACCTAGAATTCCATATAAATAAATTCAATATCTTCATATTTTGACACATATCAAGGAAATGCCGAAACACGTCAATTTTAGATTCTGGAATGACATCCTGCAACGTAAAAATTTCATCCCTAAATTCAACCTCCTTTGAGTGACAGTTGCAACCCCCAAATTTTAAAATTGGATGTAGGGATTGATTTCATTTGCAAGTGATTTGCCGATACAATTAAAGAACCAGTAAATAATATTTGCCTTTTTGTCATCGCTTGTTACTTTTTCACCTCTGTTATTTCTAATAGTACCTACTTGGATATTTTAGATTTATTCCTTTGTATTCCACAGAATTCATTTGTGACTTCCCACAAATATTTTGGGAGGATCTATTTCCTCCACTTAATGCGTATAATAATTCATTTTTTCTTTTTTAATTAAATTATTTAATTCATTACAATATTTTTTTAAATTGGCATTAAAGTACCTCAAAATCGTCATTAAAGTGATGGTCGAGATGGTAGCGTACCTGCCTCTCATCCAAAAGTCCCGGGTTCGAGTCCCGGTCGTGGTAATGGAAAATACTGTGAGAGGGATTTTTCTATTATACACGGATATTGGATGTGTGTCCGTTGTCTTTAAATGTGTAGCCCCCTCCCGCACAAGGCTGTTGTAGAGCTTTCTGGGATAAAAAGGGTCGTAATTATATGTGGTGTATTTATTTATTTATTATTGTAAAGTAATCCATTATTGTATGATTTTTGTAGTTGGCAGAGGTGACCAGATAAATGTAAACATGCTTGTAACAATAATTGTGTTGTAATAAAAGGTAAATAAATACAGCTTTTTAAGTTCAGAATTATCACTATTATAATGCTAAAAATAATGGTTTTCTTACAAAAAATTATTCCGATTTGACATTTAAAAATAATTATGACATTTCTTAATATCACTGAAAATTATTTAAAAAATAGAGTTAATTAATCTTAATTTCACAGTTTTTGGATTAAAAAAAAATGTAATATGCACCTCGGCATTAAAGTTCCTTTTTATCACTCATGCGGTTTAAACTCCACATTCATGATGAATAGTTGAACTTTAATGCCTTGATACGTAAATAACTATTTTGTACTCTCTGTTTAATTCATTACTAGGTCGAGCCGGGGCCCGCCGCGACCTAGGTCTACGCGCCGCGCCGCTGGACCCTCTATATCAGTAGTTTTATCTCGGAGTTTTTAGTTGAAAGACGGTTTTTTAAATTTCGGAAAATTTGAAAATTGAAATTGAGGAAAAAAAGGTCAGAGCCCCGCGGGGGTTTTTTTAGGCCCCAACGGGCCCAGGAATTTTTTTGTAGTATGTTTGAAACAGCCCCTGCGGGGCTGTAGTTTTTAAGGTGTTGTTAAGGGTATTTATTAAGCTGCGGTCAAGTGATTTGGGTAAGTTAATTGGATTCGGTGGAAGAGTCTCGGGAAAGATGTAGAGTCCAACAGAGATGCGTATTTTCGTAGGCATCTTGGATTAGTTAAGGGATTCGGGTAATTTAGTGGGATTCGGTGGAAGACTTTCGGGAAAAATGTAGAGTCCGACAGCGATGCTACCTAAAAAGTGAGAGGGTTATCGGAAATGAGGTGTTTCGCATATTTTCATAGGCATCTTCGATTAGTTAAGGGATTCGGTGGAAGACTCTCGGGAAAAATGTAGAATCCGACAGACATGCTACCTAAAAAGTGAGAGGGTCATTAGAAATAAGGCGTTTCGCATAATTTCGTAGGCATCTTCGATTGGTTAAGGGATTCAGGTATTTAGTTGGATTCGGTGGAAGAGTCTCGGGAAAGATGTAGAGTCAGATAGAGATGCTACTTGAAAGGTGGGAAGGTAATGAGAAATAAGGTGTTTTGCGCATTTTCGTATTAGTCTTCGATTAAAATAAAAATAAATAAATACACCACATGTAATTACGACCCCCTTTATCCCAGAAGGCTGAGCCTTGTACGGGAGGGGATTAGTTAAGGAATTCGGGTAATTTAGTTGGATTCGGTGAAAGAGTCTCGGGAAAGATGTAGAGTCTGACAGAATGTTACTTGAAAGGTGGGAAGGTAATGAGAAATGAGGTGTTTCGGGTATTTTCGTATTAGTCTTCGATTAGTGAAGGGATTCGGGTAATTTCGTTGGATTCGGTGGAAGAGTCTCGGGAAAAATGTAGAGTCCGACAGCGATGCTACCTGAAAAGTGAGAGGGTATCGGAAATGAGGCGTTTCGCGTATTTTCGTAGGCATCTTCGATTAGTTAAGGGATTCGGGTAATTTAGTGGGACTCGGTCTGAGAGTCCTGGGAAAGATGTAGAGTCTAACAGAGATGCTACTTGAAAAGTGGGAAGGGCATCGGGAAAGTCTTCGATTAGTTAAGGGATTCGGGTAATTTAGGTGGATTCGGTGGAAGAGTCTCAGGAAAGATGTAGAGTCCGACAGAGATGCTACCTGAAAAGTGAGTGGGTCATCAGAAATGAGGCGATTTTTATATTTTCGTAGGCGTCTTCGGTTAGTCAAGGGATTCGGGCGTTTTAGTTGGATTCGGTCGAAAAGTCTCGGGAAAGATGTAAAGTTCGACAGAGAGATATTACTGGAAAGGTGAGAAGGCCATCTGAAATGAGGCGCTTCGCATATTTTCGTAGGTGTCCTCGATTAGTTAAGGCATTCGAGCGTCTTGTCGGATTCGGTCTAAAAGTTTCTGAAAAGATGTAGAATCCGGCATAGATGTCATAGATAAGGTGAGGTAATCGGAAATGATGCGTATCTACCTTTTTTGTAATCCAATTTTTCTTTCTTTATCATTGTGTTTAACTTTAATAATTTTTGTACTTGTTTTTGTCTCATTTTTTATTATATTAATAAATTTGTTGGTAGTATTTTCCAGATTTTTATTTTTCAACCATTCCCATATTTTAAGTGAATTTTTAAATTTTCTATAATCAATATACATAGTTTTGTGAATTATGTAAACTTACCTCTGTATTAGTTAATATTATTTGTACTACAATTATATAATAAATAATAAATAACAGCACATGTAATTACGACCCCCTTTATCCCAGAAGGCTCTAAGAGCGTTGTGCGGTAGGGAGCTGCACATTTAAAGACAAGGGACACATCCAATATCCGTGTATAATGAAAAAATCCCGCTCACAGTATATTTTATTGCCACGACCGAGAATCGAACCCGGGGCTTTTGGGTGAGAGGCAGGTACGCTACCATCTCGACCATCAGTCATATAAATATAATATATAATGGTCTGTTATTTTCGATTTTATTATACAGTAACACGAATCTCATAGTGCATTCTGTGAGTCGGAAAAAACCTCGAAAAACAAGTATTTGGGGAGTCAAACTACTTCCCTCCCCCGTTTTCGAGGATGCTGAACACGATGGTGATGTTGGCTCTGCTCCTCGAGTTGTCCCTACCCCCCCTAACAGCCAAATAACCACTCTCCAAGGGGGTGCCTCGAACGGACACAAACTACCCCTTTGACGCGCGGTTTTATAAAGTAAGTGAAGTAAGTTAGATCATAAACATTTTTATTGACGCATAAAATTACTTATTTACTATAGGTAAATATAAATCATTTTCAACATTTGTCGAGATGACTTGATAATATTTTTCTCTTGCCCAGCATACTCAAAAACGAGACATAACGTGGGTTTTCTCGTTTGTAGCACAACACATTTTTGACCCCCTTGGAGGGTAGTTTTTGGCCGCTCGAATGGTTGGTTTGCCTCAGGGAGCAGAACTAACATTACCATCGTGTTCAGCATCCTCAATAACGGGGGGATGACATAAGTTTTACCGGTGGAAGACGTAGAATACGCGATCCCCCCTCTTTGGAGATGGTTTTTGGCCGTTAGGGGGTAGGGTCTATTCTTGGAGCAGAATCAACATCACCATCGTGTTCAGCATCCTCGAAAACGGGGGTGACATAAGTTCTGCCAGTGGAAGACGTCGAATACGCAATTCTCCCCTTTTGGGGGCGGTTTTTTGGCCGTTTGGGGGGTAGGGTCAACTCAGGGAGCAGAGAAATCATCACCATCGTGTTCAGCATGCTCGAAAACGGGGGGAGACGGTAGTTTGGTTGACTCCGTCTGACTCACAGAATGCACTATCACGCGCGAGTAAACGTCCCACTAAAAAGGAATGATTATATATATTTAACATATTTATGCGATACGTTGTTGCCAAATCTCGGATGCAGCATTATACTATAACTGAAAGAGTATATTAGATGTATATTTCTGTACAAAGATCGACGCGACCCCAAACTAAGTTCGTTGGAACTAAAAATATACTCTTGCTTACACTTGACATATAATACCGCGTCCAAAATCGAAAAATTACCCAGTCAATATCTCAGTTAATTGAAATGATACAGAAATTATTTCTATGTTTATCGGTAGCTCAGGTGACCCAGAATAATCTGAGAAGTTGTAAAAGGATCACTCGCGAAATATGGCGAAGATAATATGGAAAAACAATACTGCGTCCGGTATACGGATGCACTATTGTACAGGACGCACTAGTGAATGGTATCGTGTCAATGTACGGACGCAGCATTGATAGCAGGATAAATATATATATATATATATATATATATATATATATATATATATATATATATATATATATATATATATATATATATATATATATATATATATATATATATATATATATATATATATATATATATTTATCCTGCTATCAATGCTGCGTCCGTACATTGACACGATACCATTCACTAGTGCGTCCTGTACAATAGTGCATCCGTATACCGGACGCAGTATTGTTTTTCCATATTATCTTCGCCATATTTCGCGAGTGATCCTTTTACAACTTCTCAGATTATTCTGTGTCACCTGAGCTACCGATAAACATAGAAATCATTTCTGTATCATTTCAATTAACTGAGATATTGACTGGGCAATTTTTCGATTTTGGACGCGGTATTATATGTCAAGTGTAAGCAAGAGTATATTTTTAGTTCCAACGAACTTAGTTTGGGGTCGCGTCGATCTTTGTACAGAAATATACATCTAATATACTCTTTCAGTTATAGCATGATGCTGCATCCGAGATTTGGCAACAACGTATCGCATAAATATATATAATCATTCCTTTTTAGTGGGACGTTTACTCGCGCGTACTAGTGCATTCTGTGAGTCGGACGCTGTGAGTCGGACGGAGTCAACCAAACTACCGTCTCCCCCCGTTTTCGAGCATGCTGAACACGATGGTGATGATTTTTCTGCTCCCTGAGTTGACCCTACCCCCCAAACGGCCAAAAAACCGACCCCAAAAGGGGAGAATTGCGTATTCGACGTCTTCCACCGGCAGAACTTATGTCACCCCCCATTTTCGAGGATGCTGAACACGATGGTGATGTTGATTCTGCTCCCCGAATTGACCCTACCCCCCTAACGGCCAAAAACCATCCCCAAAGAGGGGGAATCGCGTATTCTACGTCTTCCACCGGTAAAACTTATGTCATCCCCCCGTTATTGAGGATGCTGAACACGATGGTAATGTTAGTTCTGCTCCCTGGGGCAAACCAACCATCCGAGCGGGCAAAAACTACCCTCCAAGGGGGTGAAAAATGTGTTGTGCTACAAACGAGAAAACCCACGTTATGTCTTGTTTTTGAGTATGCTGGGCAAGAGAAACATATTATCAAGTCATCTCGACAAATGTTGAAAATGATTTATATTTACCTATAGTAAATAAGTAATTTTATGCGTCAACAAAAATGTTTATGATCTAACTTACTTCACTAACTTTATAAAACCGCGCGTCAAAGGGGTAGTTTGTGTCCGTTCGAGGGGCTCGCGGGGATCGAGGTGACTTGGTAATATTTTTCTCTTGCCCGGCACACTCAAAAACGAGAGATAACGAGGGTTTTCTCGTTTGTAGCACGAAACACATTTTTCACCCCCTTGGAGAGTGGTTATTTGGCCGTTAGGGGGGTAGGGACAACTCGAGGAGCAGAGCCAACATCACCATCGTGTTCAGCATCCTCGAAAACGTGGGAGGGAAGTAGTTTGACTACCCAAATACTTGTTTTTCGAGGTTTTCTCCGACTCACAGCAATAAAATCGAAAATAACACACCATTATATATTATATTTATATGACTAATGGTCGAGATGGTAGCGTACCTGTCTCTCACCCAAAAGCCCCGGGTTCGATTCTCGTTCGTGGCAATAAAAAATACTGTGAGAGGGATTTTTCCATTATACACGGATATTGGATGTGTCCCTTGTCTTTAAATGTGCAGCTCCCTCCCGCACAACGCTCTTAGAGCCTTCTGGGATAAAGGGGGTCGTAATTACATATTGTGATGTTATTTATTATTTATTATACAGGGTGTCCCGATTTTAAACCGACAAACTTCGGGTACAGAAAGTTCACATGAAATTATGACATACCCCTTCTAACATTTCTTCTCTATCGAGCCTCCTAACGGAGATACAGGGTGTTGAAAATTCAATTTATTTTTTGTTTTTCTTTAATAACTTCCACAAAATTAAAGATAGGGTAACTAAACTTGGTACCTACACATAGTTAGGTTGTGAGGGTCCATCTTTGCTATGGTTCAGAGTTAGACAGAGGCGCGCCAGTGGCGTGCGGTGTGGTCACGTCGACATAATTTTAAGGAAAAAAGTATGTGCACTAATTTTTTTCACAATTCTGATTTGCATAATTTATGGTTGATTTTCTAAAAAAACTTGTTCATGTAAAATTTTGACTGAGGCAGTAGTTTTCGAGATATTTGCGTCTGAACCAAACGATGCACCAAAAACACAATTATCATGTCGGGAATAGTTCTGATGAAATCACGATATATTAATTCTAAAATTTCTCAATAGCCATTCCTAACGGAAATACGGGGTGTTGATTTTTTTGATATTTGAAAGTGCTATCTTAATTAATTAATTGTGTTTTTGGTGCATCGTTTTGTTCAGACGCAAATATCTCGAAAACTACTGCCTCAGTCAAAATTCTACAAGAGCAAGTTTTTTTAGAAAATCAGCCGTAAATTATGAAAATCTAATCAGAATTGCGAAAAAAATTTGTGCACATACTTTTTTTCTTAAAAATGAATTTTCAACACCCTGTATCTCCGTTAGGAGGCTCGATAGAGAAGAAATGTTAGAAGGGGTATGTCATAATTTCATGTGAACTTTCTGTACCCGAAGTTTGTAGGTTTAAAATCGGGACACCCTGTATAATTGTAGTACAAATAATATTAACTAATACAAAGGTAAGTTCACATAATTCACAAAAGTATGTATATGGATTATAGAAAATTTAAAAATTCACTTAAAATATGGGAATGGTTGAAAAATGAAAATCTGGAAAATACTACTAACAAATTTATTAATATAATAAAAAAATGAGACAAAAACAAGTACAAATATTATTAAAGTTAAACATAATGATAAAAAAGGAAAAATTTGATTACAAAAAAGCTAGATACGCCTCATTTCCGATTACCTCACCTTATCTATGATATCTATGCCGGATTCTACATCTTTTCCGAAACTTTTAGACCGAATCCGACTAAGACGCTCGAATGCCTTAACTAATCGAGGACGCCTATGAATATATGCGAAACGCCTCATTTTAGATAACCTTCTCACCTTTCCAGTAATATCTCTGTCGAACTTTACATCTTTCCAGAGACTTTTCGACCGAATCCAACTAAAACGCCCGAATCCCTTCACTAATCGAAGACGCCTACGAAAAAAACAAAAATCGCCTCATTTCTGATGACCCTCTCACTTTTCATGTAGCATCTCTGTCGGACTCTACATCTTTCCTGTGACTCTTCCACCGAATCCAACTAAATTACCCGAATTCCTTAACTAATCGAAGACTAATACGAAAATACGCGAAATACCTCATTTCTCATTACTTTCCCACCTTTCAAGTAGCATTCTGTCAGACTCTACATTTTTCCCGAGACTCTTCCACCGAATCCAACTAAATTCCTTTACTAATCGAAGACTAATACGAAAATACGCGAAATACCTCATTTCTCATTACTTTCCCACCTTTCAAGTAGCATTCTGTCAGACTACATTTTTCCCGAGACCCTTCCACCGAATCCAACTAAATTACCCGAATCCCTTAACTAATCCAAGATGCCTAAGAAAATACGCGAAACGCCTCTCTTCTAATGACCTTATCACTTTTCAAGTGGCATCTCTGTAGGACTCTACATCTTTCCCGAGACTCTTCCACCGAATCCAACTAACTTACCCAAATCACTTGACCGCAGCTTATTAAATACACTTAACCACACCTTAAAAACTACAGCCCCGCAGGGGCTGTCTCAAACATACTATAAAAAAATTCCTGGGCCCGTTAGGACCTAAAAAAACCCCCGCGGGGCGCTGACCTTTTTTTTCCTCAATTTCAATTTCAATTTTTCCGAAATTTAAAAAACCGTCTTTCAACTAAAAACCCCGAGATAAAACTATTGATATTCCGCGCCAGCGGCGCGGCGCGTAGACCTAGGTCGCGGTGGGCCCCCGGCTCGACCTAGTAATAAATTAAACAGAGAGTACAAAATAGTTATTTACGTATCAAGGCATTAAAGTTCAACTATTTATCATGAATGTGGAGTTTAAACCGCATGAGTGATAAAAAGCAGCTTTAATGCCGAGGTGCATATTGCATTTTTTTTAAATCCAGAAACTGTGAAATTAAGATTAATTAACTCTATTTTTTAAATAATTTTCAGTGACATTAAGAAATGTCATAATTATTTTTAAATGTCAAAATCGGAATAATTTTTTGTAAGAAAACCATTATTTTTAGCATTATAATAGTGATAATTCTGAACTTAAAAAACTGTATTTATTTACCTTTTATTACAACACAATTATTGTTACAAGCATGTTTACATTTATCTGGTCACCTCTGCCAACTACAAAAATCGTACGATAATGGATTACTTTATAATAATAAATAAATAAATACACCACATGTAATTACGATCCCCTTTATCCCAGAAAGCTCTACAATCTACAAGAGCCTTGTGCGGGAGGGGGCTTCACATTTAAAGACAACGGACACACATCCAATATCCGTGTATAATGGAAAAATCCCCCTCACAGTATTTTCCATTGCCACGACCAGGAATCGAACCCGGGACTTTTGGGTGAGAGGCAGGTACGCTACCATCTCGACCATCACTTTAATGACGATTTTGAGGTACTTTAATGCCAATTTAAAAAAATATATTTTAATGAATTAAATAATTTAATTAAAAAAGAAAAAATGAATTATTATACGCTTAAAGTGGAGGAAATAGATCCTCCCCAAAATATTTGTGGGAAGTCACAAATGAATTCTGTGGAATACAAAGAAATAAATCTAAAATATCCAAGTAGGTACTATTAGAAATAACAGAGGTGAAAAAGTAACAAGTGATGACAAAAAGGCAAATATTATTTACTGCTTCTTTAGTTGTATCGGCAAATCACTTGCAAATAAAATCAATCCCTACATCCAATTTAAAAATTTGGGGGTTGCAACTGTCACTCAAAGGAGGTTGAATTTAGGGATGAAGTTTTGACGTTGCATGATGTCATTCCAGAATCTAAAATTGACGTGTTTCGGCATTTCCATGATATTTGTCAAAATATGAAGATATTGAATTTATTTATATGGAATTTTAGGTTGGGGAGGACATACATTTACAACAGTTAGATACTTTGCAAAACAGGTTATTTAAAATCATATTCAATAAAGAACTAACTTATTCTACAAATTCCCTTTTTAAAGAAACTAAAATAGTGGATATCACGTTGTTATTCATTTTCCAGAGTATTATAAATCAATGGAAAACTAAAGTCGAAATACGTAAGATGCATAGGTAACACCAGAGGCAATAAAAATAATAACTTAAAAATTCCAAAAACAAATACATTCTGTGGACAAAGATACGTTACCATCTCGACTATCACTTTAATGACGAATTTGAGGTACTTTAATGCCAATTTAAAAAAATATATTGTAAGGAATTAAATAATTTAATTAAAAAAGAAAAAATGAATTATTATACGCATAAAGTGGAGGAAATAGATCCTCCCCAAAATATTTGTGGGAAGTCACAAATGAATTCTGCGGAATACAAAGAAATAAATCTAAATTATCCAAGTAGGTACTATTAGAAATAACAGAGGTGAAAAAGTAACAAGCGATGACAAAAAGGCAAATATTATTTACTGCTTCTTTAGTTGTATCGTTTTGTATATGGAATTCTAAGTTGTAGTTATATATTTTGCAAAACAGGTTATTTAAAATCATATTCAATAAAGAACTAACTTATTCTACAAATTCCCTTTAAGAAACTAAAATAATGGATATCAGGTTGTTATTGGAAAAAAATGGAAAACTAAAGTCGAAATACGTAAGATGCGTAACACCAGAGGCAATAAAAATAATAACTTAAAAATTCCAAAAACAAATACAACCTGTGGACAAAGATGTTTTACATACCTTGGTCCTAAAGCCATATAATATAGCCTTATAATACAGGGTGTTTATTAAAGAATGGGCCAAACTGTAGGCGTAGGTTCCTTGAGTAAAAATAAATCATTTTAGCTGCACATACCTTAGTACCATTTTGCTTCCTTAAAAGGTTATGGGCCGGCAAAAGCAATTTCTTCATTTAAATTTTTTGTTATATCTCTCTTACTATTTATTAACACAATTTCATCCAAATTTGGTATATGGGGGTTTTTTGGGCCGCTGAGAAAAGTAGTGTAAACAATTGTGGCGAATAACGTAGAGGGCGCTGCGAACGCCTAGTTATTTCTTTTGTTTTAGTCGTTAATCTTTTGAGCTTCAACTTTTAAGTAATATTCGTTTTTATTGCAGCATTCAACTCTACGTAAAAATGGAATACTTATTTTATGTCGGTAAAATATACCGTTTTCGAGAAAAATGCATTCAAACTTCCTGTGGCACAACGAAGAGAATTACGTAAAATTTAAATTATAAATCTACTAGGTACATGACTAATACTGACATTAAAATAAATAAGTATAATAGATAAAACACAGTTTTTAAGAAGAAAAATTTTATTAATATAACAAATTAAGCAATTTAAAAAGTTTTTAATTAATAACTAGCTAGTTTTTTAAGGACGTGAAATGGTACTGAGGTATGTTCAGTTAAATGATTTATTTTACTCAAAGAACCTACTGTTACAGTTTGGCACATTCTTTAATGAACAATTTAAATTTTATATAATTCTCTTCATTGTGCCATAGGAAGTTTAAATGCATTTTACTTGAACACGGTGCAATTTACCTACATAAAATAAGTATACCTTTTTGACGTAGAATTGAATGCTGCATTCAAAACCAATATTACTTTTATAAAAGTCGATGTTGAAAAAATTCACGACTAAAACAAAAGAAATAATTAGGCGTTCGCAGCGCCCTCTACGTTATTTGAAACAATTGTTTACACTACTTTATTCAGCGGCCCAAGAAACCCCCATGTACCAAATTTGGATGTAATCGTGTTAATAGTAATAGAAATATAACAAAAAATTTAAATAAAAAAATTGCTTTTAACGGTCCACAAATTTTTAAGGTAGCAAAATGGTACTAAGGTTTATGCAGCTAAAATTATTTATTTTTACTTAAGGAACCTACTCCTACTGTTTGGCCCATTCTTTAATAAACACCCAAGACCAAATTATTACCAACTTTTATTTGACGTCCAACGTTCTGAGTAGATTTAAAATAAAAACTAAGAGCGATAAATGTGGCAACAGTGCCGGACGCCGTATTGTACCAAGTTTGTCAAAAAATATACACTACGGACGTGGTATCATGTGGGATATACACATGATTATACTCCGGACGCTATATAGTACTATTAGTGAAAGGACGCAGTATTGTCAGTATATCTTAACTTCTTTATTTATTAAGATATCAGTAATCTAAAACCAGCTCTGGGCTGGATTTGATGAGTAGATCCAATATACTCCATCACATTTGAACTAACTAGTGTATTTCTGGGAGACGCCGTATGGTTGGCTTTTGTAAGGACGCAGCATTGTTAGCAGGATGTATATATATATATATTTACATCACGCAGCAATATTGCCTCCTTTCAAAACCAAGACATTTTGCGTCCCTCGGAAGCAACGCCATTACAGTAAATCTGAGTGCGTATATTGAATCCCCTCAAAATTTTAAAGACCGCAGTGTACTTTTTAATCCGTATTTGTTCAAAGAATTATATACCATTTTTACACTTTCAGGGTATTTTGCATCATTTTATTTTACCACCTATATTGAGTCCAGTTGTGTATATTTATTTACATATGTATCACTATTTTACATCCGCATGTGTATATTTCCTTACTTTTACCATGCATTTTACGTCCGACCATGTTGCCAAGTGGGCATCAAATTGAAAACAAGAATATTAGGAGGAAACAGCTTATTTTGGTTATTCTGTCGATTGGGATTAAAGCTAACTTCATGCACTCGCGATTTGCAATTTGCGAATTTCAGGATTTAATTTGATTGGCTAGTTTTAAAAATGTTTGACAGAAGTATTTGCAATTCAATTTAATGCTAGATAAATTTGGGGGGCGGAATAATAGACATGGTTTCTATTTTCGCGATTATCGCTGAAATCTTTTTAAACTGCGCATGCACTTTTCTTCTTCTGAATTATATTTTTTGTGCATTTAAGCCCTGATCTATTCTTTTATTATAATCATGAATATGTAGGTACTTTAATAATTGGATTTAAATAAATTGATTTGAATTGAATTTATTTGAAGAGAAGTTAGTTGCATTGAATTTAATCAAGTCCAGTTTTAAAAATGTTTGACAGAAGTATTTGCAATTCATTTTAATGCTAGATAAATTTGGGGGGCGGGATAATAGACATGGTTTCTATTTTCGCGATTATCGCTGAAATCTTTTTAAACTGCGCATGCGCTTTTCTTCTTCTGAATTATATTTTTTGTGCATTTAAGCCCTGATCTTTTCTTTTATTATAATTATGAATATGTAGGTACTTTAATAATTGGATTTGAATAAATTGATTTGAATTGAATTTATTTGAAGAGAAGTTAGTTGCATTGAATTTAATTAAGTGAGTTAAGCCAGCATATACGTAGAGAATCACCAACGGCACACCCAGAGGTGTTCCCATAGGGTATACTATGCAAAAAAACGGTTTTTTTGATGTTGACGTTTTTTTCAGTTGAAAAAAACAGTTTTTTTCCGTATTTTTCGTTTTTTTGTGTTATTTATGGCCAAACTGCGATACTGATATGTTTTTTTGATTCTATAATTTCTATATCGACATTTACGTACCTATTTTTTGAAAATAGTTATGGTTGGAATAGTTCTTTTCCATTTAAAATTCAAAATTGCCGTCATATGTTGTGTTGCGCATACATACTCCGTACTTCTTGACCATGTCGATGTCAATTATGACGTCAGAAGAACAGCTGCTGCTTGAAAGCTTTGACCGGTTAAATTCTATTCTATTTATATTTCTACTTCTATTTCTATTTCTATTCTATCATCCATGGCTTGTCTATCGTTCTTGATCCATGGCTAACAATTACCTGTTCTGTGGAAGCAACATGATATACTTATCAAATATTTTTTTTTTTATTAGAATTATTAATCAATAAAACAATGTAAATTTTTTTCGTAAGAAAATTAAAAAATTTCTCGATTCACTTAACCTAGGCTTGCTCCTAAAATAAATACAGAGTATAAAGATCATCAATTTTAATAAGTTTAAGTAAGCTTATGAATCACTAATTTAAACACCAAATTGATTTAAAAAATACCAAAAAAACAAGGCTTGTGTATTTTTCGTGAAAAAACCGGTTTAAAACAAAAAAAAAACGAACCGTATTTTTTTCTTTCGCATCACTAGGTATACTCCATATACGCCGTATACTCCAAGGATTTTCTAGACATACTTTCAAGTCTCAATCCGTTTCGCCGCCGCCACACGAAACCTGCGCGCGTAATGAGTTTACTCTACTCTTCTGTCTCTAGTTATTCTGTGCTCTAGTTTAGTCTTTTATATTCTATCGAATCCTCTTCCTTGTTTCTTGTTCCTTGTTTCACGACAAATAAGAAGACTAGACCATAGAATATAAAAGGCTAAACTAGAGCACAGAATAACTAGAGACAGAAGAGTAGAGTAAACTCGAGTAGTGGGGCTGACTGAAATGTATTCGCGGCGTGTATCTGCACATTACGCGCGCTGGTTTCGTGTGGCGGCGGCGAAACGGATTGAGACTTGAAAGTATACGCCGTATGTCTAGAAAATCCTTGGAGTATACTGCGTATATGGAGTATACCCTATGGGGAACACCTCTGTTTTTATTCATCGTACATTAATATTATAAAATCATGGATTTGGTTATGCCCTTCTAAAGAAATAACAGAGTAAATTATTCGGTATTATTTATTATTTAAAACCAAATAGAATGTCTCGGCAATAGGAATTTAGGTACCTAAAGTACGTTGGCAGCAATGGTAACAGTAGCAACACAGAGTAAGTACTCTGTGGATAGTGATGGGCAGAAACGAATTATTTTGAGAATTGAGAACTCAGTATTCGAATACTCTTCAGAATCGAATGAGTATCCGAGAACCGAGAATCGAGAACCTGGAGCTGGAAGCGAGAATGCCATGCGATGTCATGTGAATGTGAATGCGGAAACGAGAACTTTACTTGGTTGCGTTATTACTACGATGACTGTCGGATTGAATGAATTCCATTCGGGCTTCGGGCTTCTCGTATTGGGTAATAAATAAGAAAACTATACTGCTATACAATTTACGTTGCGTTATTAATTTATTTAATTTATTATGTCAGTTAAGTTTTCAGACTCCTAACTTAATCGAGAACGTGAAATCTCGGATTGTTGTGTCGTATCCGTCAATTCATATGAGAATTCGGTATTCGAATACTTTCAAACAAGTTCTCGAGAACAGCGAGAACTTCCGCATGTTTTTAAATTCAACATTTAGATGTAATGGATCTAAACAATGGCTTCTGATTAGTTGATTTGAAAAATTCTTCATTTTGATTGGTCCTGCAGAATCCACCACACCAAAATTTGGAATTTAAAAACGCGCCTTATGAGAATCGAATACTTCTCGATTCTTGCATTCGAATACTCCCATCACTATCTGTGGTCAACGATTTTGATCTGTGGTAGCAACACAAAATTTGACAGAAATGACGTCAATGAACTGATTTGTTTATAACAATAAATTATTGGTTATCTCGAAATAGCCTTACTACTAACCGAGGTAAGTAGCTACTACCTATAAAGTATATATTTCCCATATGCCATGTACTAAAATTTACTAAATTCCCTTGAAACAGTAACTCATAATAAAATGTTAAAAATTCCTAATTTATTCAATTTATTTTTCAGGTCTCTCTGGATGACAACACACATAAGTTGATTAATGGGCTTGTTAAGGTGAGGGTGTTCTAATACACTGATTACTAAGAATTCATTAATAATAATAATAATAATAAGCAGGTTTATTGGAGTTTTCCAGCATAACCTCACACCTTATTTTCTCCCTTTTAGGCACTTACCCGCAATTAACCGGTAATATATATCGAGGGAAAGCTAGACCAGACAAAACTAAAGAAAATAACAATGGAAAACCCTAAGGAAACCGTTTAACACAGCTCAAATCAGTGACCCAAAATTTGCCCTACGTTAAGATCGGAGAGATTTCTTACGGCCGTGATAAAGGACAGGATACCATGCTAGCAGACTGAGCAGGTAGGTAGACAAATATATATTACATTACTCTACTAAAACTTATTGTTTACAGGGTGTGACCGGGAAATTGACCATTTATAACTGAAGAAAATAACAATGGAAAGCCCTAAAGGAAACCGTTTAACACAGCTCAAATCAGTGACCCAAAATTTGCCCTACGTTAAGATCAGAGCGATTTCTTACAGCCGTGATAAAGGACAGGATACCATGCTAGCAGACTGACCAGGCGCTGCACTTTATATTTAATGATGATTTCTTAATCAAGGCATTATTTAGAAACTTTTACGAAGAGTAAAATTTTCTGAGAAACGAATACTAAATCCAATAATTGATATTTTCACCATTTTCCACGAAAAAACGGCCATATTTCGATTATCGTTAGAGCTGGACGATCGCAACTAGGATCATTCGAAATTTTACACCAGATTACGTATTATTTGATATGTGTCACAAAGTTGTAAGTTCTAAATAAAAAGTCGATATATAAGAAATCGATTATTATCAAGATCCACATTTTTCAAGATATTTGAACCAAAGAACTTTGGGTCGAAACGAAAGTCTGCCACATGGGGTTTTTGAGGTCGAGAAACACGATTCCGTGTATATTTTCGACCGATGACCTAGCCCAAGGCCGTCAGCTGCCTATTTGTTATCAATAAATCACGTTCGTTCAATTTCCCGCCGCCGTATGCGCTGCACTTTATATTTAATGATGGTTTCTTAATCAAGGCATTATTTAGAAACTTTTACGAAGAGTAAAATTTTCTGAGAAACGAATACTACATCCAATAATTGATATTTTCACCAATTTTCACGAAAAAACGGCCATATTTCGATTACGTTGGAGCTGGACGATCGCAACTAGGATCATTCGAAATTTTACACCAGATTACGTATTATTTGATATGTGTCACAAAGTTGTAAGTTCTAAATAAAAAATCGATATATAAGAAATCGATTATTATCAAGATCCACATTTTTCAAGATATTTGAACCAAAGAACTTTGGGTCGAAACGAAAGTCTGCCACATGTGGTTTTTGAGGTCGAGAAACACGAATCCGTGTATATTTTTGACCGATGACCTTGCCCAAGGCCGTCAGCTGCCTATTTGCTATCAATAAATCACGTTAGTTCAATTTCTCGCCGTCGTATGCACTGCACGTTATATTTAATGATAGTTTCTTAATCACAGAATTATTTAGAAACTTTTACGAAGAATAAAATTTTCTGAGAATCGAATAAGAAATTCAATACTGCATTAACTTGAACATTTGGATCTTTAATGACATCGAATATTTTTCACAAAAATCTGGATTTAAACTTGTTTTGTGATTACGAACAACATATCTTATTGGCATTTTTCTTTTAAAACAAAAATACTGGTAGTTTTCTCTTGAGCCATTTTCACATTTTTTAAATTTTCAACCACCCCGTATAATTTTACGGTTATTTAACTACAGCAATATAAGTATCAGAATAAGCAAAACTTTTTTTAAAGAATGACTTTCCTGTGATAAAATGAAAATAACAAAGTTTGCAAGTAATGGGCACTCCATCCAGGGACACACTCTCCAGGGTGATTCCTATAACGTTCTTACCCCAATATTTTAGGTTTGTCTTTAGAAATAAAATAGAAATATTTAACGTAACTTATAGTATTTTTTCCATTTCGAAAATATCAGTAAAAAAGCAATTATTGAAAGTCAAATAGAAAACAATGTTTTTTTAATTATTTATTTAATTTTAATTAATTTTATAAATATAAAACAGGGTAGTCATATAATTATAAAAATGTAAGTACATTATCCATCTTTAATTAATAATAAATATAAGTAGTACGTACTTTATTTATTTTATATTATAATTAAACCAATATAATCAGCGTTGTTCAAATATTTTAGGTTTGGCGCCAAATGCTAACTGCTTTAGTCTTAGTCGTTTTGTGTTATGTCTCGCTGTTTATTAAGATACAGTGTTGCCGTGTAAATTTCAAACGGGAATCAAAATATTGCGCAAAATGAAATGGAAATATTCAATTATGTATATTAATGCGCACTCCTAACGGATCTTTCTTGAACTAAATTTGAATAATATGTTTCATATATAGCACTAAATTGCGTCCATTAAATTGATGATTAAGGACATCTGGTGATAGAAACAAAGAAACGAAAAATGGTTACAGAAAGACAAACATAAGATCAACTGAAATCTGCAAACACCGTGTGTTTCTATGCTTTTATAACGGAGGAATTAATGAAAACTATTTTGCATCCGATATACGGATGCAAAATAGTCATGGACGCAAAATGTAATGTCCCGAGTCATAAGAGGGAAGCAAAATAGTGCTACGGATGTATATATATATATATATATATATATATATATATATATATATATATATATATATATATATATATATATATATATATATATATATATTTATCCTGCTATCAATGCTGCGTCCGTACATTGACACGATACCATTCACTAGTGCGTCCTGTACAATAGTGCATCCGTATACCGGACGCAGTATTGTTTTTCCATATTATCTTCGCCATATTTCGCGAGTGATCCTTTTACAACTTCTCAGATTATTCTGTGTCACCTGAGCTACCGATAAACATAGAAATCATTTCTGTATCATTTCAATTAACTGAGATATTGACTGGGCAATTTTTCGATTTTGGACGCGGTATTATATGTCAAGTGTAAGCAAGAGTATATTTTTAGTTCCAACGAACTTAGTTTGGGGTCGCGTCGATCATTGTACAGAAATATACATCTAATATACTCTTTCAGTTATAGTATAATGCTGCATCCGAGATTTGGCAACAACGTATTGCATAAATATATATAATCATTCCATTTTAGTGGGACGTTTACTCGCGCGTAATAGTGCATTCTGTGAGTCGGACGCTGTGAGTCGGACGGAGTCAACCAAAATACCGTCTCCCCCCGTTTTCGAGCATGCTGAACACGATGGTGATGTTGATTCTGCTCTCCGAATTGACCCTACCCCCCTCACGGCCAAAAACCATCCCCAAAGAGGGGGAATCGCGTATTCTACGTCTTCCACCGGTAAAACTTATGTCATCCCCCCGTTATTGAGGATGCTGAACACGATGGTAATGTTAGTTCTGCTCCCTGAGGCAAACCAACCATCCGAGCGGGCAAAAACTACCCTCCAAGGGGGTGAAAAATGTGTTGTGCTACAAACGAGAAAACCCACGTTATGTCTTGTTTTTGAGTATGCTGGGCAAGAGAAAAATATTATCAAGTCATCTCGACAAATGTTGAAAATGATTTATATTTACCTATAGTAAATAAGTAATTTTATGCGTCAACAAAAATGTTTATGATCTAACTTACTTCACTTACTTTATAAAACGGGCAGCGAGCGGAGGACTGACTTCACTCACTTCATAGCGATATTAGGAGTAAAGCAACATTTACCGCGTGTAGTACATGGATGGGGAACTATCCAGGGAAAGACGCGGTCTCGCTTCCCTACTTCTAGCGGCTTGTATATCAGCTATATCGCAGAAGCAATACAACTGTAGGCGAGAGGTGTATTGAGGATATACCATCCTTCGGAGGGGATGTAAAGCAGTCGGTCCCTTGTCTATTAAATGTTAGGCAAGTAAAAAATCCCTACTCTTAGTAAGATAAGAGGTTCGGCAAAATTTCCAGGTTGGGGGTTGCTCGTCTCCTGGCGTCGGTGATTGGCCTCCGTAGCGGAAATAGGCCGACGTTAAATAAGTGATTAAAAAAAAAAAAACTTTATAAAACCGCGCGTCAAAGGGGTAGTTTCTGTCCGTTCGAGGGGCTCGCGGGGATCGAGGTGACTTGGTAATATTTTTCTCTTGCCCGTCACACTCAAAAACGAGAGATAACGAGGGTTTTCTCGTTTGTAGCACGAAACACATTTTTCACCCCCTTGGAGAGTGGTTATTTGGCCGTTAGGGGGGCAGAGCCAACATCACCATCGTGTTCAGCATCCTCGAAAACGTGGGAGGGAAGTAGTTTGACTACCCAAATACTTGTTTTTCGAGGTTTTTTCCGACTCACAGAATGCACTATGAGATTCGTGTTAGTGTATAATAAAATCGAAAATAACAGACCATTATATATTATATTTATATGACTAATGGTCGAGATGGTAGCGTACCTGCCTCTCACCCAAAAGCCCCGGGTTTGATTCTCGTTCGTGGCAATAAAAAATACTGTGAGAGGGATTTTTGCATTTTACACGGATATTGGATATGTCCCTTGTCTTTAAATGTGCAGCTCCCTCCCGCACAACGCTCTTAGAGCCTTCTGGGATAAAGGGGGTCGTAATTACATGTGATGTTATTTATTATTTATTATATAATTGTAGTACAAATAATATTAACTAATACAAAGGTAAGTTCACATAATTCACAAAACTATGTATATGGATTACAGAAAATTTAAAAATTCACTTAAAATATGGGAATGGTTGAAAAATGAAAATCTGGAAAATGCTACTAACAAATTTATTAATATAATAAAAAATGAGACAAAAACAAGTACAAATATTATTAAAGTTAAACATAATGATAAAAAAGGAAAAATTTGATTACAAAAAAGCTAGATGCGCCTCATTTCCGATTACCTCACCTTATCTATGATATCTATGCCGGATTCTACATCTTTTCCGAAACTTTTAGACCGAATCCGACTAAGACGCTCGAATGCCTTAACTAATCGAGGACGCCTACGAAAATATGCGAAACGCCTCATTTTAGATAACCTTCTCACCTTTCCAGTAATATCTCTGTCGAACTTTACATCTTTCCAGAGACTTTTCGACCGAATCCAACTAAAACGCCCGAATCCCTTGACTAATCGAAGACGCCTACGAAAAAAACAAAAATCGCCTCATTTCTGATGACCCTCTCACTTTTCATGTAGCATATCTGTCGGACTCTACATCTTTCCTGAGACTCTTCCACCGAATCCAACTAAATTACCCGAATTCCTTAACTAATCGAAGACTAATACGAAAATACGCGGAATACCTCATTTCTCATTACTTTCCCACCTTTCAAGTAGCATTCTGTCAGACTCTACATTTTTCCCGAGACTCTTCCACCGAATCCAACTAAATTCCTTTACTAATCGAAGACTCATACGAAAATACGCGAAATACCTCATTTCTCATTACTTTCCCACCTTTCAAGTAGCATTCTGTCAGACTACATTTTTCCCGAGACCCTTCCACCGAATCCAACTAAATTACCCGAATCCCTTAACTAATTCAAGATGCCTACGAAAATACGCGAAAGGCCTCTCTTCTAATGACCTTATCACTTTTCAAGTGGCATCTCTGTAGGACTCTTCCACCGAATCCGAATCTTTTCCGAGACTCTTCCACCGAATCCAACTAACTTACCCAAATCACTTGACCGCAGCTTAATAAATACACTTAACCACACCTTAAAAACTACAGCTCCGCAGGGGCTGTTTCAAACATACTATAAAAAATTTCCTAGGCCCGTTAGGGCCTAAAAAAAACCCCGCGGGGCTCTGACCTTTTTTTTCCTCAATTTCAATTTTCAATTTTTCCGAAATTTAAAAAACCGTCTTTCAACTAAAAACCCCGAGATAAAACTACTGATATTCCGCGCCAGCGGCGCGGCGCGTAGACCTAGGTCGCGGCGGGCCCCCGGCTCGACCTAGTAATGAATTAAACAGAGAGTACAAAATAGTTATTTACGTATCAAGGCATTAAAGTTCAACTATTTATCATGAATGTGGAGTTTAAACCGCATGAGTGATAAAAAGCAACTTTAATGCCGAGGTGCATATTACATTTTTTTTAAATCCAGAAACTGTGAAATTAAGATTAATTAACTCTATTTTTAAATAATTTTCAGTGACATTAAGAAATGTCATAATTATTTTTAAATGTCAAAATCGGAATAATTTTTTGTAAGAAAACCATTATTTTTAGCATTATAATAGTGAAAATTCTGAACTTAAAAAACTGTATTTATTTACCTTTTATTACAACACAATTATTATTGTTACAAGCATGTTTACATTTATCTGGTCACCTCTGCCACCTACAAAAATCGTACAATAATGGATTACTTTATAATAATAAATAAATAAATACACCACATGTAATTACGACCCCCTTTATCCTAGAAAGCTCTACAAGAGCCTTGTGCGGGAGGGGGCTACACATTTAAAGACAATGGACACACATCCAATATCCGTGTATAATGGAAAAATCCCTCTCACAGTATTTTCATTACCACGACCGGGATTCGAACCCGGGACTTTTGGGTGAGATGCAGGTACGCTACCATCTCGACCATCACTTTAATGACGATTTTGAGGTACTTTAATGCCAATTAAAAAAAATAGTTATTTATGTATCAAGGCATTAAAATTAATCTTTTTATCATGAATGTGGAGTTTAGTTGACGAGGCTAAGGGCCGAGGCAAATAAACCACATGAGTGATAAAAAGGAACTTTAATGCCGAGGTGCATATTACATTTTTTTTTAAATCCAAAAACTATGAAATTAAGATTAATTAACTCTATTTTTCAAATAATTTTCAGTGACATTAAGAAATGTCATAATTATTTAAAATTTCAAGTGACATTAGGAAATGTCATAATTATTTTTAAATGTCAAGTCGGAATAATTTTTTATAAGAAAATCATTATTTTTAGCAATTATAATAGTGATAATACAATTCTGATGTAAAAAACTGTATTTATTTACCTTTTGTTATAACACAATTATTATTACAAGAAATAAAAAATTAATGTTTACGTTTATCTGTCACCTCGGCCAGCCTCGGCCAACTACAAAAATCGCACAATAATGGATTACTTTAATGACTATTTCTATCACTTTAATGACGATTTTGAGGTACTTTAATGCCGATTTAAAAAAAAATATTTTAATGAATTAAATAATTTAATTAAAAAAGAAAAAATGAATTATTATACGCATAAAGTGGAGGAAATAGATCCTCCCCAAAATATTTGTGGGAAGTCACAAATGAATTCTGTGGAATACAAAGAAATAAATCTAAAATATCCAAGTAGGTACTATTAGAAAAAGTGAAAAAGTAACAAGTGATGACAAAAAGGCAAATATTATTTACTGCTTCTTTAGTTGTATCGGCAAATCACTTGCAAATAAAATCAATCCCTACATCCAATTTAAAAATTTGGGGGTTGCAACTGTCACTCAAAGGAGGTTGAATTTAGGGATGAAGTTTTTACGTTGCAGGATGTTATTCCAGAATCTAAAATTGACGTGTTTCGGCATTTCCTTGATATATGTCAAAATATGAAGATATTGAATTTATTTATATGGAATTGTAGGTTGGAGAGGACATACATTTACAACAGTTAGATACTTTGCAAAACAGGTTATTTAAAATCATATTCAATAAAGAACTAACTTATTCTACAAACTCCCTTTTTAAAGAAACTAAAATAATGGATATCAGGTTGTTATTCATTTTCCAGAGTACTATAAATCAATGGAAAACTAAAGTCGAAATACGTAAGATGCATAACACCAGAGGCAATAAAAATAATAACTTAAAAATTCCAAAAACAAATACAATCTGTGGACAAAGATACGCTACCATCTCGACCATCACTTTAATGACGAATTTGAGGTTCTTCAATGCCAATTTAAAAAAAATATTGTAATGAATTAAATAATTTAATTCAAAAAGAAAAAATGAATTATTATACGCATAAAGTGGAGGAAATAGATCCTCCCCAAAATATTTGTGAGAAGTCACAAATGAATTCTGTGGAATACAAAGAAATAAATCTAAAATATCCAAGTAGGTACTATTAGAAATAACAGAGGTGAAAAAGTAATAAGCGATGACAAAAAGGCAAATATTATTTACTGCTTCTTTAGTTGTATCGTTGTATATGGAATTCTAGGTTGTAGTTATATACTTTGCAAATCAGGTTATTTAAAATAATATTCAATAAAGAACTAACTTATTCTACAAACTCCCTTTAAGAAACTAAAATAATGGATATCAGGTTGTTATTCATTTTCCAGGGTATTATAAATCAATGGAAAACTAAAGTCGAAATACGTAAGATGCATAACACCAGAGGCAATAAAAATAATAACCTAAAAATTTCAAAAACAAATACAACCTGTGGACAAAGATGTTTTACATACCTTGGTCCTAAAGCCGTATAATATAGCCTTATAATACAGGGTGTTTATTAAAGAATGGGCCAAACTGTAGAAGTAGGTTCCTTGAGTAAAAATAAATCATTTTAGCTGCACATACCTTAGTACCATTTTGCTTCCTTAAACGGTTATGGGCCGACAAAAGCAATTTCTTCATTTAAATTTTTTGTTATATCTCTCTTACTATTTATTAACACAATTTTATCCAAATTTGGTATATGGGGGTTTTTTGGGCCGCTGAGAAAAGTAGTGTAAACAATTGTGGCGAATAACGTAGAGGGCGCTGCCTAGTTATTTCTTATGTTTTAGTCGTTAATCTTTTGAGCTTCAACTTTTTAAAAAAGTAATATTCGTTTTTATTGCAGCATTCAATTCTACGTAAAAATGGAATACTTATTTTATGTCGGTAAAATATACCGTTTTCGAGAAAAATGCATTCAAACCTGTGGCACAACGAAGAGAATTACGTAAAATTTAAATTATAAATCTACTAGGTACATGACTAATACTGACAGTAAAATAATTAAGTAGGTATAATAGATAAAACACAGTTTTTAAAAAGAAAAATTTTATTAATATAAAAAATTAAGCAATTTAAAAAGTTTTTAATTAATAACTAGCTAGTTTTTTAAGGACGTGAAATGGTACTGAGGTATGTTCAGTTAAATGATTTATTTTTACTCAAAGAACCTACTGTTACAGTTTGGCACATTCTTTAATGAACAATTTAAATTTTATATAATTCTCTTCATTGTGCCATAGGAAGTTTAGATGCATTTTACTTGAAAACGGTGCATTTTACATACATGAAATAAGTATACCTTTTTGACGTAGAATTGAATGCTGCATTCAAAACCAATATTACTTTTATAAAAGTCGATGTTGAATAAATTCACGACTAAAACAAAAGAAATAATTAGGCGTTCGCAGCGCCCTCTACGTTATTTGAAACAATTGTTTACACTACTTTATTCAGCGGCCCAAGAAACCCCCATGTACCAAATTTGGATGTAATCGTGTTAATAGTAATAGAAATATAACAAAAAATTTAAATAAAAAAATTGCTTTTAACGGTCCACAAATTTTTAAGGTAGCAAAATGGTACTAAGGTTTATGCAGCTAAAATGATTTATTTTTACTTAAGAAACCTACTCCTACTGTTTGGCACATTCTTTAATAAACACCCATGACCAAATTATTACCAACTTTTATTTGACGTCCAACGTTCTGAGTAGATTTAAAATAAAAACTAAGAGCGATAAATGTGGCAACAGTGCCGGACGCCGTATTGTACCAAGTTTGTCAAAAAATATACATTAAGGACGTGGTATCATGTGGGATATACACATGATTATACTCCGGACGCTATATAGTACTATTAGTGAAAGGACGCAGTATTGTCAGTATATCTTAACTTCTTTATTTATTAAGATATCAGTAATCTAAAACCAGCTCTGGGATGGATTTGATGAGTAGATCCAATATACTCCATCACATTTGAACTAACTAGTGTATTTCTGGGAGACGCCGTATGGTTGGCTTTTGTAAGGACGCAGCATTGTTAGCAGGATGCATATATATATATATATATATATATATATATATATATATATATATATATATATATATATATATATATATATATATATATATATATATATACATCCTGCTAACAATGCTGCGTCCTTACAAAAGCCAACCATACGGCGTCTCCCAGAAATACACTAGTTAGTTCAAATGTGATGGAGTATATTGGATCTACTCATCAAATCCAGCCCAGAGCTGGTTTTAGATTACTGATATCTTAATAAATAAAGAAGTTAAGATATACTGACAATACTGCGCCCTTTCACTAATAGTACGATATAGCGTCCGGAGTATAATCATGTGTATATCCCACATGATACCACGTCCTTAGTGTATATTTTTTGACAAACTTGGTACAATACGGCGTCCGGCACTGTTGCCACATTTATCGCTCTTAGTTTTTATTTCAAATCTACTCAGAACGTTGGACGTCAAATAAAAGTTGGTCATAATTTGGTCATGGGTGTTTATTAAAGAATGGGACAAACAGTAGGAGTAGGTTCCTTAAGTAAAAATATATAATTTTAGGTGCATAAACCTTAGTACCATTTTGCTACCTTAAAAATTTGTGGACCGTTAAATGCAATTTTTAAGTTATTATTTTTATTGCCTCTGGTGTTACGCATCTTACGTATTTCGACTTTAGTTTTCCATTTTTTTCCAATAACAACCTGATATCCATTATTTTAGTTTCTTAAAGGGAATTTGTAGAATAAGTTAGTTCTTTATTGAATATGATTTTAAATAACCTGTTTTGCAAAGTATATAACTACAACTTAGAATTCCATATACAATGATACAACTAAAGAAGCAGTAAATAATATTTGCCTTTTTGTCATCGCTATTTACTTTTTCACCTCTGTTATTTCTAATAGTGCCTACTTGGATAATTTAGATTTATTTCTTTGTATTCCGCAGAATTCATTTGTGACTTCCCACAAATATTTTCGGGAGGATCTATTTCCTCCACTTTATGCGTATAATAATTCATTTTTTTTTTTTTAATTAAATTATTTAATTCATTACAATATTTTTTTTTAAATTGGCATTAAAGTACCTCAAATTCGTCATTAAAGTGATGGTCGAGATGGTAGCGTATCTTTGACCACAGAATGTATTTGTTTTTGGAATTTTTAAGTTATTATTTTTATTGCCTCTGGTGTTATGCATCTTTCGTATTTCGACTTTAGTTTTCCATTGATATATAATACTCTGGAAAATGAATAACAACCTGATATCCATTATTTTAGTTTCTTTAAAAAGGGAATTTGTAGAATAAGTTAGTTCTTTATTGAATATGATTTTAAATAACCTGTTTTGCAAAGTATCTAACTGTTGTAAATGTATGTCCTCTCCAACCTAGAATTCCATATAAATAAATTCAATATCTTCATATTTTGACACATATCAAGGAAATGCCGAAACACGTCAATTTTAGATTCTGGAATGACATCCTGCAACGTCAAAACTTCATCCCTAAATTCAACCTCCTTTGAGTGACAGTTGCAACCCCCAAATTTTTAAATTGGATGTAGGGATTGATTTTATTTGCAAGTGATTTGCCGATACAACTAAAGAAGCAGTAAATAATATTTGCTTTTTGTCATTACTTGTTACTTTTTCACCTCTGTTATTTCTAATAGTACCTACTTGGATATTTTAGATTTATTTCTTTGTAGGGTTTCCAATCCCGGGACGGGATTAGGCTTTCGGTATTTTTCGGGATTAGAAAATCAAATCCCGGGATTTTCCGGGATCCCGGGATCTAAATACATTTGTCGAATATCAACATAAAATTAAAGAAGAAACGATTTATTGAGCAAGAATAATAATAATACATAAAAAAATTTATAATAAAACTCTAAAAAAAATTAAAAATTAACAATCTATTGCTACTTTAATCTATTGATTATCTATTCTATAAAAATGAATGCCTAAAATTTACTTTGAAAAAATTACCTGAGAATGGCCAGTGTGTCTAGGGTGTCGTTCCCTAATCTGGACCGGATCTTTGTACACAGAATACATGTGAGATAAAAAGTAATATATATTTTATGTAATTTGCTCATATTATTAATATTCGGGATTGATTTTTGAAATCCCGGGATTTCCGGGAGTTAAAACTTGCCCGGGATCCCGGGATCCCGGGATCCCGGGATCCCGGGATTGGGGATCCCGGGATTGGAAACCCTATTTCTTTGTATTCCACAGAATTCATTTGTGACTTCCCACAAATATTTTGGGGAGGATCTATTTCCTCCACTTTAAGCGTATAATAATTCATTTTTTCTATTTTAATTAAATTATTTAATTCATTAAAATATATTTTTTTAAATTGGCATTAAAGTACCTCAAAATCGTCATTAAAGTGATGGTCGAGATGGTAGCGTACCTGCCTCTCACCCAAAAGTCCCGGGTTCGATTCCCGGTCGTGGTAATGGAAAATACTGTGAGGGGGATTTTTCCATTATAGACGGATATTGGATGTGTGTCCGTTGTCTTTAAATGTGTAGCCCCCTCCCGCACAAAACTCTTGTAGAGCTTTCTGGGATAAAGGGGGTCGTAATTACACGTGGTGTATTTATTTATTTATTATTATAAAGTAATCCATTATTGTACGATTTTTGTAGTTGGCAGAGGTGACCAGATAAATGTAAACATGCTTGTAACAATAATTGTGTTGTAATAAAAGGTAAATAAATACAGTTTTTTAAGTTCAGAATTATCACTATTATAATGCTAAAAATAATGGTTTTCTTACAAAAAATTATCCCGATTTTGACATTTAAAAATAATTATGACATTTCTTAATGTCACTGAAAATTATTTAAAAAATAGAGTTAATTAATCTTAATTTCACAGTTTCTGGATTTAAAAAAAATGCAATATGCACCTCGGCATTAAAGTTGCTTTTTATCACTCATGCGGTTTAAACTCCACATTCATGATAAATAGTTGAACTTTAATGCCTTGATACGTAAATAACTATTTTGTACTCCCTGTTTAATTCATTACTAGGTCGAGCCGGGGGCCCGCCGCGACCTAGGACTACGCGCCGCGCCGCTGGCGCGGAATATCAATAGTTTTATCTCGGGGTTTTTAGTTGAAAGACGGTTTTTTAAATTTCGGAAAAATTGAAAATTGAAATTGAGGAAAAAAAAGGTCAGAGCCCCGCGGGGGTTTCTTTAGGCCCTAACGGGCCCAGGAATTTTTTTATAGTATGTTTGAGACAGCCCCTGCGGGGCTGTAGTTTTTAAGGTGTGGTTAAGTGTATTTATTAAGCTGCGGTCAAGTGATTTGGGTAAGTTAGTTGGATTCGGTGGAAGAGTCTCGGGAAAGATGTAGAGTCCTACAGAGATGCCACTTGAAAAGTGATAAGGTCATTAGAAGAGAGGCGTTTCGCGTATTTTCGTAGGCATCTTGGATTAGTTAAGGGATTCGGGTAATTTAGTTGGATTCGGTGGAAGGGTTTCGGGAAAAATGTAGTCTGTCAGAATGCTACTTGAAAGGTGGGAAAGTAATGAGAAATGAGGTATTTCGCGTATTAGTCTTCGATTAGTTAAGGAATTCGGGTAATTTAGTTGGATTCGGTGGAAGAGTCTCGGGAAAAATGTAGAGTCTGACAGAATGCTACTTGAAAGGTGGGAAAGTAATGGGAAATGAGGTATTTCGCGTATTTTCGTATTAGTCTTCGATTAGTTAAGGAATTCGGGTAATTTAGTTGGATTCGGTGGAAGGGTCTCGGGAAAAATGTAGTCTGACAGAATGCTACTTGAAAGGTGGGAAAGTAATGAGAAATGAGGTATTTCGCGTATTTTCGTATTAGTCTTCGATTAGTAAAGGAATTTAGTTGGATTCGGTGGAAGAGTCTCGGGAAAAATGTAGAGTCTGACAGAATGCTACTTGAAAGGTGGGAAAGTAATGAGAAATGAGGTATTTCGCGTATTAGTCTTCGATTAGTTAAGGAATTCGGGTAATTTAGTTGGATTCGGTGGAAGAGTCTCGGAAAAAATGTAGAGTCTGACAGAATGCTACTTGAAAGGTGGGAAAGTAATGGGAAATGAGGTATTTCGCGTATTTTCGTATTAGTCTTCGATTAGTTAAGGAATTCGGGTAATTTAGTTGGATTCGGTGGAAGAGTCTCAGGAAAGATGTAGAGTCCGACAGAATGCTACTTGAAAGGTGGGAAAGTAATGAGAAATGAGGTATTTCGCGTATTTTCGTATTAGTCTTCGATTTGTGAAATGATGAAAATTCAATTTATTTTTTGTTTTTCTTTAATAACTTCCACAAAATTAAAGATAGGGTAAGTAAACTTGGTACCTACACATAGTTAGGTTGTGAGGGTCCATCTTTGCTATGGTTCAGAGTTAAACAGAGGCGCGCCAGTGGCGTGCGGTGTGGTCACGTCGACATAATTTTAAGGAAAAAAGTATGTGCACTAATTTTTTTCACAATTCTGATCAGATTTGCATAATTTATGGTTGATTTTCTAAAAAAACTTGTACATGTAAAATTTTGCATGAGGCAGTAGTTTTCGAGATATTTGCGTCTGAACAAAACGATGCACCAAAAACACAATTAATTAATTAAGATAGCCCTTTAAAAATTATTTTCAATCTGATTTTCGAAGGGATATACTGAACTGAACTGTCAATTTAATGTTTTTAATGTTTTTCTTCTTTTGCAATGAGGCGTTTTTAAGGTCTTTTGCAGTCAATATTATTTCTGCCAAAAGAAAAATTTGTTTGTTACGAAATTGCATAAACAAATTATCAACATCCAAATATCAAAAAAATTCCGTTAGGAATGGCTATAGAGAAATTTTAGAAGGAATATATCGTGATTTCATCAGAACTATTCCCGACATGATAATTGTGTTTTTGGTGCATCGTTTTGTTCAGACGCAAATATCTCGAAAACTACTGCCTCATGCAAAATTTTACATGTACAAGTTTTTTTAGAAAATCAACCATAAATTATGCAAATCTGATCAGAATTGTGAAAAAAATTAGTGCACATACTTTTTTCCTTAAAATTATGTCGACGTGACCACACCGCACGCCACTGGCGCGCCTCTGTTTAACTCTGAACCATAGCAAAGATGGACCCTCACAACCTAAATATGTGTAGGTACCAAGTTTAGTTACCCTATCTTTAATTTTGTGGAAGTTATTAAAGAAAAACAAAAAATAAATTGAATTTTCAACACCCTGTATCTCCGTTAGGAGGCTCGATAGAGAAGAAATATTAGAAGGGGTATGTCATAAGTTCATGTGAACTTTCTGTACCCGAAGTTTGTCGGTTTAAAATCGGGACACCCTGTATAATAAATAATAAATAACATCACAATATGTAATTACGACCCCCTTTATCCCAGAAGGCTCTAAGAGCGTTGTGCGGGAGGGAGCTGCACATTTAAAGACAAGGGACACATCCAATATTCGTGTATAATGGAAAAATCCCCCTCACAGTATTTTTTATTGCCACGAACGAGAATCGAACCCGGGGCTTTTGGGTGAGAGGCAGGTACGCTACCATCTCGACCATTAGTCATATAAATATAATATATAATGGTCTGTTATTTTCGATTTTATTATACACTAACACGAATCTCATAGTGCATGCTGTGAGTCGGAAAAAACCTCGAAAAACAAGTATTTGGGTAGTCAAACTACTTCCCTCCCACGTTTTCGAGGATGCTGAACACGATGGTGATGTTGGCTCTGCTCCTCGAGTTGTCCCTACCCCCCTAACGGCCAAATAACCACTCTCCAAGGGGGTGAAAAATGTGTTTCGTGCTACAAACGAGAAAACCCTCGTTATCTCTCGTTTTTGAGTGTGCCGGGCAAGAGAAAAATATTACCAAGTCACCTCGATCCCCGCGAGCCCCTCGAAAGGACACAAACTACCCCTTTGACGCGCGGTTTTATAAAGTAAGTGGAGTAAGTTAGATCATAAACATTTTTGTTGACGCATAAAATTACTTATTTACTATAGGTAAATATAAATCATTTTCAACATTTGTCGAGATGACTTGATAATATTTTTCTCTTGCCCAGCATACTCAAAAACAAGACAAAACGTGGGTTTTCTCGTTTGTAGCACAACACATTTTTCACCCCCTTGGAGGGTAGTTTATGCCCGCTCGGATGGTTGGTCTGCCCCAGGGAGCAGAACTAACGTGTTCAGCATCCTCAATAACGGGGGGATGACATAAGTTTTACCGGTGGAAGACGTAGAATACGCGATTCCCCCTCTTTGGGGATGGTTTTTGGCCATTAGGGGGGTAGGGTCAATTCGGGGAGCAGAATCAACATCACCATCGTGTTCAGCATCCTCGAAAATGGGGGGTGACATAAGTTCTGCCGGTGGAAGACGTCGAATACGCAATACTCCCCTTTTGGGGTCGGTTTTTTGGCCGTTTGGGGGGTAGGGTCAACTCAGGGAGCAGAAAAATCATCACCATCGTGTTCAGCATGCTCGAAAACGGGGGGAGACGGTAGTTTGGTTGACTCCGTCCGACTCGCAGCGTCCGACTCACAGAATGCACTAGTACGCGCGAGTAAACGTCCCACTAAAAAGGAATGATTATATATATTTATGCGATACGTTGTTGCCAAATCTCGGATGCAGCATCATGCTATAACAGAAAGAGTATATTAGATGTATATTTCTGTACAAAGATCGACGCGACCCCAAACTAAGTTCGTTGGAACTAAAAATATACTCTTGCTTACACTTGACATATAATACCGCGTCCAAAATCGAAAAATTGCCCAGTCAATATCTCAGTTAATTGAAATGATACAGAAATGATTTTTATGTTTATCGGTAGCTCAGATGACACAGAATAATCTGAGAAGTTGTAAAAGGATCACTCGCGAAATATGGCGAAGATAATATGGAAAAACAATACTGCGTCCGGTATACGGATGCACTATTGTACAGGACGCACTAGTGAATGGTATCGTGTCAATGTACGGACGCAGCATTGATAGCAGGATAATATATATATATATATATATATATATATATATATATATATATATATATATATATATATATATATATATATATATATATATATATATATATATATATATATATATATATATATATATATACATCCTGCTAACAATGCTGCGTCCTTACAAAAGCCAACCATACGGCGTCTCCCAGAAATACACTAGTTAGTTCAAATGTGATGGAGTATATTGGATCTACTCATCAAATCCAGCCCAGAGCTGGTTTTAGATTACTGATATCTTAATAAATAAAGAAGTTAAGATATACTGACAATACTGCGTCCTTTCACTAATAGTACGATATAGCGTCCGGAGTATAATCATGTGTATATCCCACATGATACCACGTCCTTAGTGTATATTTTTTGACAAACTTGGTACAATACGGCGTCCGGCACTGTTGCCACATTTATCGCTCTTAGTTTTTATTTTAAATCTACTCAGAACGTTGGACGTCAAATAAAAGTTGGTAATAATTTGGTCATGGGTGTTTATTAAAGAATGGGACAAACAGTAGGAATATGTTCCTTAAGTAAAAATAAATAATTTTAGCTGCATAAACCTTAGTACCATTTTGCTACCTTAAAAATTTGTGGACCGTTAAATGCAATTTTTAAGTTATTATTTTTATTGCCTCTGGTGTTACGCATCTTACGTATTTCGACTTTAGTTTTCCATTTTTTTCCAATAACAACCTGATATCCATTATTTTAGTTTCTTAAAGGGAATTTGTAGAATAAGTTAGTTCTTTATTGAATATGATTTTAAATAACCTGTTTTGCAAAGTATATAACTACAACTTAGAATTCCATATACAATGATACAACTAAAGAAGCAGTAAATAGTATTTGCCTTTTTGTCATCGCTTGTTACTTTTTCACCTCTGTTATTTCTAATAGTGCCTACTTGGATAATTTAGATTTATTTCTTTGTATTCCGCAGAATTCATTTGTGACTTCCCACAAATATTTTGGGGAGGATCTATTTCCTCCACTTTATGCGTATAATAATTCATTTTTTCTTTTTTAATTAAATTATTTAATTCATTACAATATTTTTTTTTTAATTGGCATTAAAGTACCTCAAATTTGTCATTAAAGTGATGGTCGAGATGGTAGCGTATCTTTGACCACAGAATGTATTTGTTTTTGGAATTTTTAAGTTATTATTTTTATTGCCTCTGGTGTTATGCGTCTTTCGTATTTCGACTTTAGTTTTCCATTGATATATAATACTCTGGAAAATGAATAACAACCTGATATCCATTATTTTAGTTTCTTTAAAAAGGGAATTTGTAGAATAAGTTAGTTCTTTATTGAATATGATTTTAAATAACCTGTTTTGCAAAGTATCTAACTGTTGTAAATGTATGTCCTCTCCAACCTAGAATTCCATATAAATAAATTCAATATCTTCATATTTTGACACATATCAAGGAAATGCCGAAACACGTCAATTTTAGATTCTGGAATGACATCCTGCAACGTCAAAACTTCATCCCTAAATTCAACCTCCTTTGAGTGACAGTTGCAACCCCCAAATTTTTAAATTGGATGTAGGGATTGATTTTATTTGCAAGTGATTTGCCGATACAACTAAAGAAGCAGTAAATAATATTTGCTTTTTGTCATTACTTGTTACTTTTTCACCTCTGTTATTTCTAATAGTACCTACTTGGATATTTTAGATTTATTTCTTTGTAGGGTTTCCAATCCCGGGACGGGATTAGGCTTTCGGTATTTTTCGGGATTAGAAAATCAAATCCCGGGATCCAGGGATCTAAATACATTTGTCGAATATCAACATAAAATTAAAGAAGAAACGATTTATTGAGCAAGAATAATAAGACTACATTTTTAAAAAAATTTATAATAAAACTCTAAAAGAAATTAAAAATTAACAATCTATTGCTACTTTAATCTATTGATTATCTATTCTATAAAAATGAATGCCTAAAATTTACTTTGAAAAAATTACCTGAGAATGGCCAGTGTGTCTAGGGTGTCGTTCCCTAATCTGGACCGGATCTTTGTACACAGAATACATGTGAGATAAAAAGTAATATATATTTTATGTAATTTGCTCATATTATTAATATTCGGGATTGATTTTTGAAATCCCGGGATTTCCGGGAGTGAAAACTTGCCCGGGATCCCGGGATCCATTGGGATCCCGGGATTGGAAACCCTATTTCTTTGTATTCCACAGAATTCATTTGTGACTTCCCACAAATATTTTGGGGAGGATCTATTTCCTCCACTTTAAGCGTATAATAATTCATTTTTTCTATTTTAATTAAATTATTAAATAAAAATATATTTTTTTAAATTGGCATTAAAGTACCTCAAAATCGTCATTAAAGTGATGGTCGAGATGGTAGCGTACCTGCCTCTCACCCAAAAGTCCCGGGTTCGATTCCCGGTCGTGGTAATGGAAAATACTGTGAGGGGGATTTTTCCATTATACACGGATATTGGATGTGTGTCCGTTGTCATTAAATGTGTAGCCCCCTCCCGCACAAGGCTCTTGTAGAGCTTCCTGGGATAAAGGGGGTCGTAATTACATGTGGTGTATTTATTTATTTATTATTATAAAGTAATCCATTATTGTACGATTTTTGTAGTTGGCAGAGGTGACCAGATAAATGTAAACATGCTTGTAACAATAATTGTGTTGTAATAAAAGGTAAATAAATACAGTTTTTTAAGTTCAGAATTATCACTATTATAATGCTAAAAATAATGGTTTTCTTACAAAAAATTATCCCGATTTTGACATTTAAAAATAATTATGACATTTCTTAATGTCACTGAAAATTATTTAAAAAATAGAGTTAATTAATCTTAATTTCACAGTTTCTGGATTTAAAAAAAATGCAATATGCACCTCGGCATTAAAGTTGCTTTTTATCACTCATGCGGTTTAAACTCCACATTCATGATAAATAGTTGAACTTTAATGCCTTGATACGTAAATAACTATTTTGTACTCCCTGTTTAATTCATTACTAGGTCGAGCCGGGGGCCCGCCGCGACCTAGGACTACGCGCCGCGCCGCTGGCGCGGAATATCAATAGTTTTATCTCGGAGTTTTTAGTTGAAAGACGGTTTTTTAAATTTCGGAAAAATTGAAAATTGAAATTGAGGAAAAAAAGGTCAGAGCCCCGCGGGGGTGTCTTTAGGCCCTAACGGGCCCAGGAATTTTTTTATAGTATGTTTGAGACAGCCCCTGCGGGGCTGTAGTTTTTAAGGTGTGGTTAAGTGTATTTATTAAGCTGCGGTCAAGTGATTTGGGTTAGTTGGATTCGGTGGAAGAGTCTCGGGAAAGATGTAGAGTCCTACAGAGATGCCACTTGAAAAGTGATAAGGTCATTAGAAGAGAGGCGTTTCGCGTATTTTCGTAGGCATCTTGGATTAGTTAAGGGATTCGGGTAATTTAGTTGGATTCGGTGGAAGGGTCTCGGGAAAAATGTAGTCTGACAGAATGCTACTTGAAAGGTGGGAAAGTAATGAGAAATGAGGTATTTCGCGTATTAGTCTTCGATTAGTTAAGGAATTCGGGTAATTTAGTTGGATTCGGTGGAAGAGTCTCAGGAAAAATGTAGAGTCTGACAGAATGCTACTTGAAAGGTGGGAAAGTAATGGTAAATGAGGTATTTCGCGTATTTTCGTATTAGTCTTCGATTAGTTAAGGAATTCGGGTAATTTAGTTGGATTCGGTGGAAGAGTCTCAGGAAAGATGTAGAGTCCGACAGAATGCTACTTGAAAGGTGGGAAAGTAATGAGAAATGAGGTATTTCGCGTATTTTCGTATTAGTCTTCGATTTGTGAAATGTTGAAAATTCAATTTATTTTTTGTTTTTCTTTAATAACTTCCACAAAATTAAAGATAGGGTAAGTAAACTTGGTACCTACACATAGTTAGGTTGTGAGGGTCCATCTTTGCTATGGTTCAGAGTTAAACAGAGGCGCGCCAGTGGCGTGCGGTGTGGTCACGTCGACATAATTTTAAGGAAAAAAGTATGTGCACTAATTTTTTTCACAATTCTGATCAGATTTGCATAATTTATGGTTGATTTTCTAAAAAAACTTGTACATGTAAAATTTTGCATGAGGCAGTAGTTTTCGAGATATTTGCGTCTGAACAAAACGATGTACCAAAAACACAATTAATTAATTAAGATAGCCCTTTAAAAATTATTTTCAATCTGATTTTCGAAGGGATATACTGAACTGAACTGTCAATTTAATGTTTTTAATGTTTTCCTTCTTTTGCAATGAGGCGTTTTTAAGGTCTTTTGCAGTCAATATTATTTCTGCCAAAAGAAAAATTTGTTTGTTACGAAATTGCATAAACAAATTATCAACATCCAAATATCAAAAAAATCAACACCCCGTATTTCCGTTAGGAATGGCTATAGAGAAATTTTAGAAGGAATATATCGTGATTTCATCAGAACTATTCCCGACATGATAATTGTGTTTTTGGTGCATCGTTTTGTTCAGACGCAAATATCTCGAAAACTACTGCCTCATGCAAAATTTTGCATGTACAAGTTTTTTTAGAAAATCAACCATAAATTATGCAAATCTGATCAGAATTGTGAAAAAAATTAGTGCACATACTTTTTTCCTTAAAATTATGTCGACGTGACCACACCGCACGCCACTGGCGCGCCTCTGTTTATCTCTGAACCATAGCAAAGATGGACCCTCACAACCTAAATATGTGTAGGTACCAAGTTTAGCTACCCTGTCTTTAATTTTGTGGAAGTTATTAAAGAAAAACAAAAAATAAATTGAATTTTCAACACCCTGTATCTCCGTTAGGAGGCTCGATAGAGAAGAAATATTAGAAGGGGTATGTCATAAGTTCATGTGAACTTTCTGTACCCGAAGTTTGTCGGTTTAAAATCGGGACACCCTTGTATAATAAATAATAAATAACATCACAATATGTAATTACGACCCCCTTTATCCCAGAAGGCTCTAAGAGCGTTGTGCGGGAGGGAGCTGCACATTTAAAGACAAGGGACACATCCAATATTCGTGTATAATGGAAAAATCCCTCTCACAGTATTTTTTATTGCCACGAACGAGAATCGAACCCGGGGCTTTTGGGTGAGAGGCAGGTACGCTACCATCTCGACCATTAGTCATATAAATATAATATATAATGGTCTGTTATTTTCGATTTTATTATACACTAACACGAATCTCATAGTGCATGCTGTGAGTCGGAAAAAACCTCGAAAAACAAGTATTTTGGTAGTCAAACTACTTCCCTCCCACGTTTTCGAGGATGCTGAACACGATGGTGATGTTGGCTCTGCTCCTCGAGTTGTCCCTACCCCCCTAACGGCCAAATAACCACTCTCCAAGGGGGTGAAAAATGTGTTTCGTGCTACAAACGAGAAAACCCTCGTTATCTCTCGTTTTTGAGTGTGCCGGGCAAGAGAAAAATATTACCAAGTCACCTCGATCCCCGCGAGCCCCTCGAAAGGACACAAACTACCCCTTTGACGCGCGGTTTTATAAAGTAAGTGAAGTAAGTTAGATCATAAACATTTTTGTTGACGCATAAAATTACTTATTTACTATAGGTAAATATAAATCATTTTCAACATTTGTCGAGATGACTTGATAATATTTTTCTCTTGCCCAGCATACTCAAAAACAAGACATAACGTGGGTTTTCTCGTTTGTAACACAACACATTTTTCACCCCCTTGGAGGGTAGTTTATGCCCGCTCGGACGGTTGGTTTGCCCCAGGGAGCAGAACTAACATTACCATCGTGTTCAGCATCCTCAATAACGGGGGGATGACATAAGTTTTACCGGTGGAAGACGTAGAATACGCGATTCCCCCTCTTTGGGGATGGTTTTTGGCCATTAGGGGGGTAGGGTCAATTCGGGGAGCAGAATCAACATCACCATCGTGTTCAGCATCCTCGAAAATGGGGGGTGACATAAGTTCTGCCGGTGGAAGACGTCGAATACGCAATTCTCCCCTTTTGGGGTCGGTTTTTTGGCCGTTTGGGGGGTAGGGTCAACTCAGGGAGCAGAAAAATCATCAACATCGTGTTCAGCATGCTCGAAAACGGGGGGAGACGGTAGTTTGGTTGACTCCGTCCGACTCGCAGCGTCCGACTCACAGAATGCACTAGTACGCGCGAGTAAACGTCCCACTAAAAAGGAATGATTATATATATTTATGCGATACGTTGTTGCCAAATCTCGGATGCAGCATCATGCTATAACTGAAAGAGTATATTAGATGTATATTTCTGTACAAAGATCGACACGACCCCAAACTAAGTTCGTTGGAACTAAAAATATACTCTTGCTTACACTTGACATATAATACCGCGTCCAAAATCGAAAAATTGCCCAGTCAATATCTCAGTTAATTGAAATGGTACAGAAATGATTTCTATGTTTATCGGTAGCTCAGGTGACACAGAATAATCTGAGAAGTTGTAAAAGGATCACTCGCGAAATATGGCGAAGATAATATGGAAAAACAATACTGCGTCCGGTATACGGATGCACTATTGTACAGGACGCACTAGTGAATGGTATCGTGTCAATGTACGGACGCAGCATTGATAGCAGGATAATATATATATATATATATATATATATATATATATATATATATATATATATATATATATATATATATATATATATATATATATATATATATATATATATATATATATATATATATATATATATATATATATATATATATATATATATATATATATATATATATATATATATATATATATATATATATATATATATATATATATATATTCTGTGTCACCTGAGCTACCGATAAACATAGAAATCATTTCTGTATCATTTCAATTAACTGAGATATTGACTGGGCAATTTTTCGATTTTGGACGCGGTATTATATGTCAAGTGTAAGCAAGAGTATATTTTTAGTTCCAACGAACTTAGTTTGGGGTCGCGTCGATCTTTGTACAGAAATGTACATCTAATATACTCTTTCAGTTATAGCATGATGCTGCATCCGAGATTTGGCAACAACGTATCGCATAAATATATATAATCATTCCTTTTTAGTGGGACGTTTACTCGCGCGTACTAGTGCATTCTGTGAGTCGGACGCTGTGAGTCGGACGGAGTCAACCAAACTACCGTCTCCCCCCGTTTTCGAGCATGCTGAACACGATGGTGATGATTTTTCTGCTCCCTGAGTTGACCCTACCCCCCAAACGGCCAAAAAACCGACCCCAAAAGGGGAGAATTGCGTATTCGACGTCTTCCACCGGCAGAACTTATGTCACCTCCCATTTTCGAGGATGCTGAACACGATGGTGATGTTGATTCTGCTCCCCGAATTGACCCTACCCCCCTAATGGCCAAAAACCATCCCCAAAGAGGGGGAATCGCGTATTCTACGTCTTCCACCGGTAAAACTTATGTCATCCCCCGTTATTGAGGATGCTGAACACGATGGTAATGTTAGTTCTGCTCCCTGGGGCAAACCAACCATCCGAGCGGGCAAAAACTACCCTCCAAGGGGGTGAAAAATGTGTTGTGCTACAAACGAGAAAACCCACGTTATGTCTTGTTTTTGAGTATGCTGGGCAAGAGAAAAATATTATCAAGTCATCTCGACAAATGTTGAAAATGATTTATATTTACCTATAGTAAATAAGTAATTTTATGCGTCAACAAAAATGTTTATACTTCACTTACTTTATAAAACCGCGCGTCAAAGGGGTAGTTTGTGTCCTTTCGAGGGGCTCGCGGGGATCGAGGTGACTTGGTAATATTTTTCTCTTGCCCGGCACACTCAAAAACGAGAGATAACGAGGGTTTTCTCGTTTGTAGCACGAAACACATTTTTCACCCCCTTGGAGAGTGGTTATTTGGCCGTTAGGGGGGTAGGGACAACTCGAGGAGCAGAGCCAACATCACCATCGTGTTCAGCATCCTCAAAAACGTGGGAGAGAAGTAGTTTGACTACCCAAATACTTGTTTTTCGAGGTTTTTTCCGACTCACAGCATGCACTATGAGATTCGTGTTAGTGTATAATAAAATCGAAAATAGCAGACCATTATATATTATATTTATATGACTAATGGTCGAGATGGTAGCGCACCTGCCTCTCACCCAAAAGCCCCGGGTTCGATTCTCGTTCGTGGCAATAAAAAATACTGTGAGAGGGATTTTTCCATTATACACGAATATTGGATGTGTTCCTTGTCTTTAAATGTGCAGCTCCCTCCCGCACAACGCTCTTAGAGCCTTCTGGGATAAAGGGGGTCGTAATTACATATTGTGATGTTATTTATTATTTATTATACAGGGTGTCCCGATTTTAAACCGACAAACTTCGGGTACAGAAAGTTCACATGAACTTATGACATACCCCTTCTAACATTTCTTCTCTATCGAGCCTCCTAACGGAGATACAGGGTGTTGAAAATTCAATTTATTTTTTGTTTTTCTTTAATAACTTCCACAAAATTAAAGATAGGGTAACTAAACTTGGTACCTACACATATCTAGGTTGTGAGGGTCCATCTTTGCTATGGTTCAGAGTTAAACAGAGGCGCGCCAGTGGCGTGCGGTGTGGTCACGTCGACATAATTTTAAGGAAAAAAGTATGTGCACTAATTTTTTTCACAATTCTGATCAGATTTGCATAATTTATGGTTGATTTTCTAAAAAAACTTGTACATGTAAAATTTTGCATGAGGCAGTAGTTTTCGAGATATTTGCGTCTGAACAAAACGATGCACCAAAAACACAATTATCATGTCGGGAATAGTTCTGATGAAATCACGATATATTCCTTCTAAAATTTCTCTATAGCCATTCCTAACGGAAATACGGGGTGTTGATTTTTTTGATATTTGGATGTTGATAATTTGTTTATGCAATTTCGTAACAAACAAATTTTTCTTTTGGCAGAAATAATATTGACTGCAAAAGACCTTAAAAACGCCTCATTGCAAAAGAAGAAAAACATTAAAAACATTAAATTGACAGTTCAGTTCAGTATATCCCTTCGAAAATCAGATTGAAAATAATTTTTAAAGGGCTATCTTAATTAATTAATTGTGTTTTTGGTGCATCGTTTTGTTCAGACGCAAATATCTCGAAAACTACTGCCTCATGCAAAATTTTACATGTACAAGTTTTTTTAGAAAATCAACCATAAATTATGCAAATCTGATCAGAATTGTAAAAAAAATTAGTGCACATACTTTTTTCCTTAAAATTATGTCGACGTGACCACACCGCACGCCACTGGCGCGCGTCTGTTTAACTCTGAACCATAGCAAAGATGGACCCTCACAACCTAACTATGTGTAGGTACCAAGTTTACTTACCCTCTCTTTAATTTTGTGGAAGTTATTAAAGAAAAACAAAAAATAAATTGAATTTTCAACATTTCACAAATCGAAGACTAATACGAAAATACGCGAAATACCTCATTTCTCATTACTTTCCCACCTTTCAAGTAGCATTCTGTCGGACTCTACATCTTTCCTGAGACTCTTCCACCGAATCCAACTAAATTACCCGAATTCCTTAACTAATCGAAGACTAATACGAAAATACGCGAAATACCTCATTTCCCATTACTTTCCCACCTTTCAAGTAGCATTCTGTCAGACTCTACATTTTTCCCGAGACTCTTCCACCGAATCCAACTAAATTACCCGAATTCCTTAACTAATCGAAGACTAATACGCGAAATACCTCATTTCTCATTACTTTCCCACCTTTCAAGTAGCATTCTGTCAGACTCTACATTTTTCCCGAGACTCTTCCACCGAATCCAACTAAATTGCTTTACTAATCGAAGACTAATACGAAAATACGCGAAATACCTCATTTCTCATTACTTTCCCACCTTTCAAGTAGCATTCTGTCAGACTACATTTTTCCCGAGACCCTTCCACCGAATCCAACTAAATTACCCGAATCCCTTAACTAATCCAAGATGCCTACGAAAATACGCGAAACGCCTCTCTTCTAATGACCTTATCACTTTTCAAGTGGCATCTCTGTAGGACTCTACATCTTTCCCGAGACTCTTCCACCGAATCCAACTAACTTACCCAAATCACTTGACCGCAGCTTAATAAATACACTTAACCACACCTTAAAAACTACAGCCCCGCAGGGGCTGTAGTCTCAAACATACTATAAAAAAATTCCTGGGCCCGTTAGGGCCTAAAGAAACCCCCGCGGGGCTCTGACCTTTTTTTTCCTCAATTTCAATTTTCAATTTTTCCGAAATTTAAAAAACCGTCTTTCAACTAAAAACCCCGAGATAAAACTATTGATATTCCGCGCCAGCGGCGCGGCGCGTAGTCCTAGGTCGCGGCGGGCCCCGGGCTCGACCTAGTAATGAATTAAACAGGGAGTACAAAATAGTTATTTACGTATCAAGGCATTAAAGTTCAACTATTTATCATGAATGTGGAGTTTAAACCGCATGAGTGATAAAAAGCAACTTTAATGCCGAGGTGCATATTGCATTTTTTTTAAATCCAGAAACTGTGAAATTAAGATTAATTAACTCTATTTTTTAAATAATTTTCAGTGACATTAAGAAATGTCATAATTATTTTTTAATGTCAAAATCGGGATAATTTTTTGTAAGAAAACCATTATTTTTAGCATTATAATAGTGATAATTCTGAACTTAAAAAACTGTATTTATTTACCTTTTATTACAACACAATTATTGTTACAAGAATGTTTACATTTATCTGGTCACCTCTGCTAACTACAAAAATCGTACAATAATGGATTACTTTATAATAATAAATAAATAAATACACCACATGTAATTACGACCCCCTTTATCCCAGAAAGCTCTACAAGAGCCTTGTGCGGGAGGGGGCTACACATTTAAAGACAACGGACACACATCCAATATCCGTGTATAATGGAAAAATCCCCCTCCCAGTATTTTCCATTACCACGACCGGGGATCGAACCCGGGACTTTTGGGTGAGAGGCAGGTACGCTACCATCTCGACCATCACTTTAATGACGATTTTGAGGTACTTTAATGCCAATTTAAAAAAATATATTTTAATGAATTAAATAATTTAATTAAAATAGAAAAAATGAATTATTATACGCTTAAAGTGGAGGAAATAGATCCTCCCCAAAATATTTGTGGGAAGTCACAAATGAATTCTGTGGAATACAAAGAAATAAATCTAAAATATCCAAGTAGGTACTATTAGAAATAACAGAGGTGAAAAAGTAACAAGTAATGACAAAAAGCAAATATTATTTACTGCTTCTTTAGTTGTATCGGCAAATCACTTGCAAATAAAATCAATCCCTACATCCAATTTAAAAATTTGGGGGTTGCAACTGTCACCCAAAGGAGGTTGAATTTAGGGATGAAGTTTTGACGTTGCAGGATGTCATTCCAGAATCTAAAATTGACGTGTTTCGGCATTTCCTTGATATGTGTCAAAATATGAAGATATTGAATTTATTTATATGGAATTCTAGGTTGGAGAGGACATACATTTACAACAGTTAGATACTTTGCAAAACAGGTTATTTAAAATCATATTCAATAAAGAACTAACTTATTCTACAAATTCCCTTTTTAAAGAAACTAAAATAATGGATATCAGGTTGTTATTCATTTTCCAGAGTATTATATATCAATGGAAAACTAAAGTCGAAATACGAAAGATGCATAACACCAGAGGCAATAAAAATAATAACTTAAAAATTCCAAAAACAAATACATTCTGTGGTCAAAGATACGCTACCATCTCGACCATCACTTTAATGACGAATTTGAGATACTTTAATGCCAATTTAAAAAAAAATATTGTAATGAATTAAATAATTTAATTAAAAAAGAAAAAATGAATTATTATACGCATAAAGTGGAGGAAATAGATCCTCCCCAAAATATTTGTGGGAAGTCACAAATGAATTCTACGGAATACAAAGAAATAAATCTAAATTATCCAAGTAGGCACTATTAGAAATAACAGAGGTGAAAAAGTAACAAGCGATGACAAAAAGGCAAATATTATTTTCTGCTTCTTTAGTTGTATCATTGTATATGGAATTCTAAGTTGTAGTTATATAATTTGCAAAACAGGTTATTTAAAATCATATTCAATAAAGAACTAACTTATTCTACAAATTCCCTTTAAGAAACTAAAATAATGGATATCAGGTTGTTATTGGAAAAAAATGGAAAACTAAAGTCGAAATACGTAAGATGCGTAACACCAGAGGCAATAAAAATAATAACTTAAAAATTGCATTTAACGGTCCACAAATTTTTAAGGTAGCAAAATGGTACTAAGGTTTATGCAGCTAAAATTATTTATTTTTACTTAAGGAACCTACTCCTACTGTTTGTCCCATTCTTTAATAAACACCCATGACCAAATTATTACCAACATTTATTTGACGTCCAACGTTCTGAGTAGATTTAAAATAAAAACTAAGAGCGATAAATGTGGCAACAGTGCCGGACGCCGTATTGTACCAAGTTTGTCAAAAAATATACACTAAGGACGTGGTATCATGTGGGATATACACATGATTATACTCCGGACGCTATATCGTACTATTAGTGAAAGGACGCAGTATTGTCAGTATATCTTAACTTCTTTATTTATTAAGATATCAGTAATCTAAAACCAGCTCTGGGCTGGATTTGATGAGTAGATCCAATATACTCCATCACATTTGAACTAACTAGTGTATTTCTGGGAGACGCCGTATGGTTGGCTTTTGTAAGGACGCAGCATTGTTAGCAGGATGTATATATATATATATATATATATATATATATATATATATATATATATATATATATATATATATATATATATATATGTATATATATATATATATATATGTCCGTCGAGACTTTGAGGGTCCCAAAATTTTCCGAACATCTCCGATGTTATGGCGGGTAAATTTTTTATTGTCCATTTGCATTCAGAACAAAATTACCTTTCAAACGGGATGTGAATTATTGAGATATGTCAATTCAATTTTGAATTACGGTCATTCAAAGTTTTTCCAATTATGCAATGCTACTTTCTGGGTCTTCTAAATGCATAGCTGTACATAAGTTATATATTATTTTATTTCATCCCGTCCGGAAAGTACAAGATTACAGTACTCATATGCTGCCGGCAAGTAAGTTATTAGATACTGTAATGTTCCGGAAGCTACAGGAAATTGATTACGAACCAATCACAAACTGTTATTATACCTTATGACAGTTATTTGACATACAAAAATTATCTTTATTAAAAAATAATGTCAAAATTGTCAAATGTCAAATGATCCAAGAAATTCAAATTCAAATTATACAAATAGACAATAAATAAAGGAATGAAATAAAATATATTTGATACACGTCCATTAGATGTTGTTCCAGTCTCGTTTAGATATTCTGAACTCGGCTCCTTCGTCGCCACGTCCATAATACCTACTAGACTGTTTAGTTTAATAATAATTTAATGATTTTTATTTATGTCTTTATGAAATGTATTTTTCTCGGAAGTAAATAAATGGAGACGTCCAGTTTTGCCTGTGATTCGGTACAATTCCCAAAAGAAATATCGACTTTCTGTTTAAAACTTAAAACGTCGTGACACCTATCACCATTTGGTCTAAAATTTCGAATGACCCTAGTTGCGAACTTCCAGCTCCAACGATATTCGAGATATAAAAGTTTCTAAATAACGTCATAATTATGAATCTATCACTGCATAGCATGGCGAGAAATTAACCTAACGTGATTTATTAATAACAAATAGGCAGCTGGTGGCATTCAACTAGGTCATCGGTCAAAAATATGCACGGAATCAGGTTTTCCGACCACAGAACCCTTATTTGGCAGAATTTCATTTCGTACGAAAGTTCTTTGGTTCAAATATCTTGAAAAATGTGGATCTTGATACTAATCGAATCATTGTATATCGACTTTCTGTTTAAAACTTAAAACTTTGTGACACCTATAAAATTATATGTAATTCTGTCTAACTTTTAGAATGGTACTAGTTGCAATCTTCCAGCTTCAACGATATTCGAAATATGGCCGTTTTTTTGTGAAAAATGGCGAAAATGTCAATTACTGTATTTATTATTCGTTTCTCAGAAAATTTTACTCTTCGTGAAAGTTTCTAAATAACGCGATAATTATGAATCTATCACTAAATATAATCTGACAGTGCATATGGTGGCGAGAAATGAACCTAACCTGATTTATTAGTAACAAATGGGCAGCTGACGGCATTCAACTAGGTCATCGGTCAAAAATATACACGGATTCGTGTTTCTCGACCACAAAAACCATATTTGGCAGAATTTCATTTCGAACGAAAGTTCTTTGGTTCAAATATCTTGAAAAATGTGGACCTTGATACTAATCGAATAATTGTATGTCGACTTTCTGTTTAAAACTTAAAACTTTGTGACACCTAGCACCAAGAGCCGCGACCTCTAGCCCTGATGGACTAAAACGTGCATAATAAATAGGATTATAGGAAACAACTACTGGACGGGCAAAGGCCCCTACTCCCATTGAATTATACCTATAAATCCAAATTGGTAGCCAAATTTGTTATTTGTCTTTTATCCACCAGACACAGACCGGTTTCGAACTCTTTATGTTCTCAACAGTGTGCCACAGGTAGCTGAAAAGACAAATAACAAAGGCAAACCAAACTAGTCCATGGCAGACCCAGCACAAGTAAGTAATGAGAATTATACCTATAAATCCAAATTGGTAGCCAAATTTGTTATTCATGGCTGGGTCTGCCATGGACTAGTTTGGTTTGCCTTTGTTATTTGTCTTTTCAGCTTTCACTTTTTCTCAAATTTATTATAAACAAACTACAGGTATGCCAATGAGCAGCCCTGTTTCACCGATCCTAGCACAATACGTTATGGATGATCTGCTTGACAACTGTATAAACAGACTCACATTTCAAATTCCGTTCATCAAAAAATATGTTGATGACTTAATTTTAAGTATTCCGCAGGGAGGCACAGAAGAACTATTACAAGTCTTCAATAGTTATGATCCTATCATGCAGTTTACAATAGAACAAGAAGATACTAATCACAGTGTACCCTTTCTTGATACCAAACTCATTAGAAGGGCAGATAATACTATTATTACCACTTGGTACACCAAACCAGGGTTCCTCTGGAAGATTCCTACATTATGAATCTTACCACCAAGAACGACAAAAAATTAACCTGGTACTTGGCATGAAAAATAGAATCATTAAAACTAGTCACACTTCCCTACGAACAACAAATTTAAAAAAACTTGCTGTACTGTTTAAAAATTGTGGATATCCCTCAAATTTAATTCACAAATTGTTGTTTGGCAGATCATCCATTAACGATGTTACGATCAATCCAAATAATCCCCCACCTAATAATAATCTAATTAAATATTACTCTTTACCCCATTTTGGCAATTTACAAACTCAATTTAAACGAATTTTTATGAATTATGATAACGTTAAATTAGCTTTCAAAAATAAAGTAACAGTTTCTAATCTTTTTTCAAAATTAAAAGACAAAGATGATTTACTGAATTTATCAAATGTTGTTTACAGTATCCCTTGTAATGGCTGCAACCAACAATACATAGGTCAAACGAGCAGACGTCTCAAAGACCGTATTACATCTCACAAAAGTGACATAAGAAACAATAAAAGAACATGTACTTTGGCCAGACATGCTGTTGACTGTAATCATGACATATCATATGATAGGGTCAGTATATTAGACCGTGAAAATAACTAAAAAAAAAGGACGTTTCTGGAAATGACTAACATTTTCAAAACGCCTAATACTTTAAATTCTATTGGCTGTGTGGTTAATGACCTAATGCCAAAAAAAAAAAAAAAACTTTAAATTCTAGGACCGACATGGATGGTCTTGACAACGCCTTAGGGGTACGAGATTGGAAAATGTTTGGAAAAATTCCCCGAAGGTGCCTGGATACTGGCTGGGGTTAGTTAAGTGACTACCACAAATTTATAAATAAAAAAAAAGTTGTTGGGCGCCAGTGGCAGCGTGTTAACTAGATCTCGATCCCTGGTCGTACTTGATGTGTTTGATCTCAGGGTGTGTTGCTTTGATCAACAAAGGAGTTATAGCACTTGCACTTACCTTATGATGAAGGTCTAGGATGAACTTAAAAAAATAGTAGCACTGGCACTTGAGCTTTATATGAATAGCAACCGGTGTAACCGGAAGGGTTCACCATTAATGACTGGACTAGTAAAAATATTGGAATAAATTCCTAGCTCTGTTTAATGTTAGTATATTTGGCCTTGGCCACCCTCTTGGAGTAAGGTTACGTCTCGCTTTGATAATCCTGAGCGTTACAGAAGACTCACTAGGGTTTAACACGACGTAGGTATTAGTTTAAAGAAGCGCGCACTAGATGCACAGAAATATTTATTGAAATTCGAAAAAATCCTCGGCAGCGGACACACACGTCCAATACGAGTATTTGTTGAAAAATTCCTGACTACGGACACACACGGTCAATACGAGTATATGTAGAAAGGTTCGTAACTACGGTCGCACACGCACAAGATAAATATATTTAAAAAATATTTGAACTGCAGGCGCACACGCACAATGTAAGTATATTTGTAAAATGGTCGATACCACAGACGTACACATACAGTGTAGTTGTAGGTTATAAGCACTTCACACTCGCGCTGGTTTACACACGAATGAGTTAAAATAGGATTAGGTTGTATACACTTCACAGCGAACACGCACGCACAAGGTAAGCACTCGAGATGAGGATACACGTATGAATGTTCAAACTACTACTACTAAACTACACCGACGCTTAATGGTGACGAGTTTGTAAGAAGCACTTCACAGCGAACACACACGCACAAGATTAGCACTCGCGATGGTTATTACACGTATGAGTTGTATTTGATTGAGATTAGAAACACTTCACAGCGGACACACACGCACAAAGTAGACACTCGCGATAGATGACACACGTATGAGGTTTCGGAACTACTACGCCGACGCGAGATGGTGACGAGTTAGTTTCTGGAGAAGAACCGACGTTGACGTTATGAATGCTCGGCGGGAACTCTCTATTCCCAAAATTTGGTTTATCTTTTATAATAAAAATCAGAACAAAATTTTGTTCTAGAAGATTTAAACGTAAACAATTTCTAAAAGGCCCCGGTCACGTGACAAAAATTAAATAAAATTTTTCTTAAAATCCCCATAACTGAAGTCTTCTGTACTTTTGGTTTAAATTTTTTGTATGGGGGTCTAGTACACCCCCCCACCATGATGTGGCTGTTATTAATTTAATTCTCAGTGGGCACATAACAGTCTCAGCATTATATATACTTACCTTTTGCATTTAGATAAAAATAATCAATTTCAGAATAATAATATTGAACGTGATCTTTTGGTTGGCTCTGACGTCCTGACATAGCGGGTTGGGGGTGAACTGGTGAACAGAGGTTCTTACTACAATCGTAGTTAGATACCCCTGTTCACTCTAATCTGACCTGCTCTAGTCGGGCTTCAGAGCTATCCAAAAGAACACATTTAATCGGTTCAGTTACTGGTGGAAGTTAGTTACTTTTGTCCTGTAGAGTTTCTTTCGTTAATATTTTAATTTAAATTCAATTTTATTGTGTAATCCTCGTAACAATATTATGTATTTTTAAAGTAGAATGTCTTTAACTTATAGTCCAGTGATTGTGGTGTCATTATTTCTTTTATAACTTTTATAACCTGTTCCACACATGTGCAACTTTTATTTAATCTCATTTTATCGTAAGTACTAAACACTTTGTATAATTTTTAACATCACTAATGGATGTAAAAATCATTGTAGCGTTCCTGATGAAGAGACAATAAAGCCTCGAAAGCTCGAACAGAAATAAAGAGTATTCTTATATATACAGGGTGTGCGATTTAAGACCGGAACACCCCATTATTTCGGAACGTGTAGACCGATTTTAATATTTCTTTTTTTGGGATATAGTGCTCGATGAGCTCTATTTGACCATGTGGAAAAATTTTAAATTTTCATTTTTTCAAGGCCTGCTAAGACCCTCTAAATGGGTCGAAATTTAGAGATCGACCATTAGGCAATTTTTTTTCGAAAAAATGGATAGCGCATTCGATTCAGACGTGCCTCAAATACCCTTATACAAATTTTGAACTCATTACCTTATATAGGGTGTTTGTTACTGCGTAGCGAAATTTCACATTTTACACTTTTCGACTGACCCTGTATAAAAGTCTATTATGCGTACAAAAAAGGTAAAGTATTCATTCAACTTAGAGCCATGTCAGATATCTAGGAACGAAGTTTTATTGCTGTAACTTCTACAGGTAGATGTCTGAATTTCAACAATTTTTTTTTATTAAGTAGATACTTTGTTTAGAATCTTCTTTTTTAAAAAGACATATTACTTTCAAAATTTTAAGCAAGTCTGGAAAAAGACCTTCAGCAAAGCAATGATTTATAATGTCAGATAAGGGTTTTTCAAGAAAATGGGCACATTGTTTAATAATTTTTATAGAGAAATTGTCATGTCCAGTTGAACTTGAATTTTTCAGATTATTAATAACGTTAATAATTTCAGACTCAGTAACATCATGCAAAACAATTGATTCGTCTACAATACTCAACATATTATGATTATTAGTTTTCTGTTGATTAGATTTTATAATAGATTTCGGCAGATTTATAAAGTATGAATTAAATTCATTTGCAATGAGAATTTTATTATCCACTTCTACATTATTTATTATCATGGTGGATGTTTCATTTTTTATTTGTTTCTTTGCTCCCCTAATAGATGAATTAATAATATTCCAGACAGTTCTTGTTTTATTTTCAGAATTTATTATAATATTGTCAAAATACATTTTCTTTGCATGCCTTATAACACGGTTATAAATAGTCTTGTAATTTACGTAATAGTTTTTCTCAATTATACCTAGATTTTGCAAGTTAAATAACTCTTTTAAGCGTTCAGATGAAGTTCTTATTCCTGTTGTCAGCCAATTTTTATTGTCTGATGAATGATTAAAATTTTTTGTTACCATTTTAAAGCTGGTATCATAATAATATAATAATATTTCGTAAAAAATTTTATATTTGTTTTCAATATTATTTTCAATAAGAACATTTTCCCATGTTTCAGCTTTGAGATAGTCAGTAAACTGAGAAATATTTTTTTTAGAGAAGGATCTGTATTTGTAAGGCTCAGAGTTTTTCTTAGTGATACAGTTAAAAGATATCTGTTGAGCAGAGTGAGAGGCCAGTATGAGGTACATTTTTTTCAACTAAATCATCATTAAAATTTGTGAAAATATAATCAATGGCAGTACTACCTTTATTACTAAATCGGGTAGGTTCATCAAAAACAGGTTTAATATAAAAGGAACTAACAAGATCAATAAGTTCAGCAGTTTCGTTGTTCTTATTTAGGTAATTTATATTTATGTCACCACATATTATTATTCTGAAACACTGTCTCTTACAAAATAATAAATTTAAACATTTTTCAAATTGCGCAAAGAAAGTTGTGATATCAGACTGCGGGGCTCTGTATAAACATAATATATAATAAATTACATTGTTTACATTTAACTTTATAGCTGCACATTCAAAAATTTTATCAATGCTTGTGGCATCCAACCACTAGAGGGCACCACAGAAAGGAACGACAGGACCAGCAGTCTGCTCGTACCCGTCTCGAGAGATAAAGGCGCATAGAAGACAACTGTGATAACCGATTGTTGTAACATATCTATATTGTTTAAATATATCTACATAAAATATAAACGTTATATGTATATGTATTGTTTGTGTTAAATCGAATGACAGTAATAAGAAGGTAGAATATAACACTGGCGACGAGATCAAAACGGATTATAAACGCGGACATTGCAAATAGTGAACGTGCACATGGCGGCATCCAGCAAATTCGGACCTTTCAACCCAGAAACCAATGATTGGACAATATATAGCGAGCAATTAGAACAATGGTTCATTTCAACGAAAACTACTGAGGCAAAGGAAAAGGTAGCAAATTTATTAAGCGTAATAGGAACGGAAACGTATACCCTCCTTAGGAATTTAACATTCCCGGACCTCCCAGCAAACAAAACGATCGCTGAACTTCTTAACCTCCTGGGAAAGCAATTCTGCATCCCAAGAAATGAGTGGAAGGAAATTAGAAATTTCATGGAAGCAGCCCAAAAGCCCGAGGAAAGCGTACAAGAATGGAGTGCGCGGGTAAGGAAACTAGCAGTCAATTGTAGTTTCGGCGACAATTTAGCATATATGTTAAAAATCAAGTTCGTAACGGGCATGGCAAAAGGAGAAGTTTTCGATAGACTCATGGAGGAAAAGCAAGGTGAGACGTTAGAAAAGTTAGCCAATATAGCAGTTCGGAAGGAGCATTTAACTATCGAAGAAAAAACGGTGAACTACGTGAAAAACAGGAATTCGAATTTCGCCCAATCACAAAATGAAAGGATACAGCAGCGTCATCGCAGTCGACCCCCACCACCGATGTCAAATTCTAGTTCCAAAGTACGACGGCAGATACAACATGGCGGCTACTCCCAAATGTCATCCGCATCGGGAAATACAAGGAATGTCACGAAGTGCCGATGTTGTGGGAAGAAGCATCCAGGAACCTGCAAATATAAGGACTACCAGTGCCAAAAGTGTGGTAAAGTAGGCCATTTAGCAAGGGTATGTGCAAAAAACGTAAACTTCATCGAACAGGACACAGGGTATGTAGACTTAGTTTGTGAAAATAGTGATGGTGGTCCTACCATAAAACCGTTATTTAACATTGAGTCAGAAAAAGACAGTCAGAAATACAGTAAATTACCATTTAATGTGAACGATAGTATTGGTAATAACTTTAAAGTAAATGTCAAAATCATGGACAACAATTTTTCATTTCTTATTGACAGTGGCTCTTGTATATCAGCCATAAGCCAAAATACTTATGAAAAATACTTTAAAGATATTAAACTAAATTATGATTCAACCATTTTAAAAAGTTATAATGGAAGCACTTTCAAACCAATGGGGTTCATTGTATTAAACGTTTTATACTTGAATGTTTTTAAATATGTAAAATTTTATGTGATATCAGATGGGGAAACGAATATATTAGGCAAAGACTTTTTAAATATTTTTAATATAAAATTTCAAATGATTAATAATATTAGCAGGTTAAATAACGAAATTGAAGGTATAGTAAACAAATTTCCACAAGTTTTCAGTGAAAAACTGGGCGTCTTTAAGTATGTTAAAGTTGCATTACATTTAAAATCTGAATCTAAACCTATCTTCTGTAAACCCAGGTCCATTCCATTAGCGTATCGTAAACCAATGGATGAAGAAATCAACAGATTATTAAAGGAAGGCATCCTGAGCCCCGTGGAGACCAGCGAATGGGCAACACCACTTGTACCAGTCATCAAAAGCGATGGAACACTTAGGATCTGCGGAGACTACAAATCAACTGTAAACAAATACCTCATGGAAGAACAGTATCCACTGCCAAGAATCGACGAGATTTTCGCCAAGCTTCATGATGGTGAGCATTATTCTAAACTAGATTTATGTCAAGCTTATAATCAATTTGAATTAGACGAACAGGCAAAAAAGATATTAACCTGGTCGACTCATAAAGGTCTTTTTGCGGTAAACCGCATGCCATTCGGAATTAGCCCTGCAAGCGGCATTTTCCAAAAATATATTGAAAATTTATTCACGAATGTAGATAATGTCATAGTTTATCTTGACGATATTTTAATCACTGGTAAAAATAAATACGAACATTTGGAAACTTTAACCAATGTTCTTGAGATTCTTAACGAGGCAGGCCTTACTGTACGAAAAGACAAATGTGAATTTTTCAAAACCAAAATAAACTATTTAGGGCACGAAATTAGTAAAGAAGGGTTGCGAAAGAACGAAAAAAAGGTTATAGCAATAAATGAGGCACCTTGCCCACGTAACGTCACCGAGGTAAGAAGTTTTTTAGGAATGATCAATTATTATAATCGTTTCGTCCCTCGTTTAGCAGAATTGTTAAGGCCAATTTATGATTTACTAAAACAAAATTCAAATTTCAATTGGACAAAAAAATGCCAAGAAGCATTTGTCAAAGTAAAAGACATAATGGCAACTGAAACGGCGTTAACCCATTTTAATCCTAATTTGCCGTTAACGCTAACAACCGATGCCAGTAACCTTGGTATTTCGGCCGTCATCTCTCACACCATGAGCAAGGGGCAAGAACGAATAGTAAGTTGTGTCTCGAGAACTCTACTTCCAGCGGAAGAGAGGTATTCCACACTCCATAAGGAAGCGTTAGCCATATACTTCGGAGTAACTAAATTCCATAATTTATTAGTAGGGAGAAAGTTTAAAATAAGATGTGACCACAAACCACTAATAAGCTTATTCGGAGAGCATAAACCCATACCAAAAATGTATGAAAACCGGTTGCAGAGATGGGCAGCGTACTTGTCTGGCTTCAAGTATACTATAGAATACATACGGGGTAAAGAAAATGTTATAGCTGATTATCTTTCCAGATCTCCACTCAAAGCGGATCCCAAGGACTGCGAAGAACCAAAAATCAGTTTTTTAAATTTCACTTCACTATCAAAAGAGTGGCCCATAGACAATGAGGAAGTCAGGAAAGCCACCGAAGATGACCAAGAACTGCAGACTGTCATTTGTTATGCAAAGCAAGGAAAATGGCCCAAGGAAGTAAGCGAATCTTTGAAGTACTATTATAATCGACGGGACGCACTTTGCTATGAAAGCGGTATACTCCAATGGGGGCTAAGGATTGTAATTCCCACGAAGCTTCGAAAAGCCCTGCTTAAAGAGCTCCATAATGGACATTTTGGAATAGTCAAAATGAAAACAAAAGCAAGATCTCTTTTTTGTTGGCCAAACATCGACCAAGATATTGAAAACATGACAAAGACGTGCAGAGCATGTCTAGTAAACAAACCAGCACCATCCAAATCCAACTTGACACCATGGCCTCTAGAAGTAAAACCATGGAACAGGATCCATATTGACTTCTTAGGACCATTAGAAAATAAAACATTCCTAATAATCATAGATGCATATTCAAAATGGATAGAGGTTTTTCCCATGAGAAATATCACAACTGACGAAACCATTGAAAAATTAAGAGAGTCCTTCGCAAGGTTTGGAATCCCTGCAGTAATTGTAAGCGACAATGGTCCCTCCTTGGTATCGAATAAATTCAAGGAATTCCTAAAACAAAATGGTATCAAGCACGTAACATCACCTCCTTATAACCCTATAAGCAACGGCGCCGCAGAGGGAGCCGTTAAACTCTTCAAAAACAAAATAAAAACTTTGGTTACAGAGGAAAACAGTCATAACGGTCTTTCCACCTTAATTTCCAGATTTCTCTTGCAGTACAGAACAACACAACACAGCTCCACCAAGGAGACACCATCGAAGCTGATGTTCGGTAGAGAGGTAAGGACCAGATTATCCTTAATACAGGAGGAAAAAGGAAATCTGAACGAAGGAGTACAGGAAAACATGAAAAAGGCCCAGGAGAGGCAGATTAAGCAATATGGAGGAGGGCAAAATAGAAAGTTCAACGGAGGAGAGGAGATCATGGTCAGAAATTACAACGAGAATGGCAAGGACTGGATAAAAGGTACTATAAAAAAGAAAATCGGAAAATCTACGTACCTATGCAATGTGGAAGGTAAGACATGGAAAAGACATGGCAATCAACTACTAAGGTTTGGCACCGAAGAGGTTAAGAAGGTAGGGCAGGATCACGCGGCGCATGTAAGTCGTAATTTAAATTCTAAAACAGAAACAAAGTACTTACCTTCAAAGTCGAATAAAAATTTCAGTTTTTATCAGCCTATTCCCCCAAATGATAATTTTAATGATGATCTTACCATTGTAGGTAATATGTTAGATAATAATGATCTTACTATTATAGATAATGTGTTAGGCGAAAGCTCGACACAAGGCAGCTCTGAGTACAACTCTAGTCAAAATGTAAAATCTATTGTTTCAGATATAGTGGTGCTACCACCAGGTCAAAATTTGGCACAAAAGGGTACAAGGCCAGTAAGATCCCGAAAACCCCCCAGTCGTCTAAAAGATTTCGTGGTGAGATAAACGGTAGCAAGTACAAACTTTAAAACCAACACCGTTGATCAGGTTGTGCCAGGTTTTGAAATGAAAACTTCCCAGTTTCTAAAATTAATGTCTGCACATGATTTGATCCTAATGTACTAAACATAAAACATAAATCAGACAAAATTTTAGAAACAGGCCATTATGGTATAAATTATGAATGTGAAAATAACACTGTAAACAAAACAAACAAACAAAAAAAAAAATGGTTACATAACTTAAAGTGAATTGTTTATAAATGAATCATTACAGAAATATGGACAAAGGTCTTAGGGTGGGAGTGTGTGGCATCCAACCACTAGAGGGCACCACAGAAAGGAACGACAGGACCAGCAGTCTGCTCGTACCCGTCTCGAGAGATAAAGGCGCATAGAAGACAACTGTGATAACCGATTGTTGTAACATATCTATATTGTTTAAATATATCTACATAAAATATAAACGTTATATGTATATGTATTGTTTGTGTTAAATCGAATGACAGTAATAAGAAGGTAGAATATAACAGCTTAAACTAACCACATTAGACAATTCCATTACATTGAGCGTATCTTTAACTATTACAAGAACACCACCATGAATAAAGGATTTTCTACAGTAAAAACTTTTTATGCTGTATCCCGGAAAATTAATAAAAACTATTTCATTTTCATGAATCCAACTTTCTGACACACACAGTATATCAATATTCGTATGTAGTAGATAGAAAAATTTCGATGTTTTCAATTTTATTTTTTAAGCATTGAACATTGTGATGCACGACGTTTATCACATTTTTTTGTTTACAGCACAGTTTTTCGTCTTTTCTGATTAGTTGCTATTCACTTGTAACACATTCCAAAGTTCGTTGTTTAACTGCATTAAGTTTATTAATATAACTTGGACACTTGTTATCTTTAGCTGAGTGATTTATGTCATGATTTGTTTTAAAATTAATGTTGGATCTTATACAATTTGCACATTTTTTAAAATTGGAACTGCACATTTTATGTTCATGAGCTTCAGCACATAAAAAGCAATCGGGAAATTTACTATTACAGTTGTCTGAAAGATGTCCAAAACTGCTACAGGTGTTGCATCGCTTAATATGGTATGAATCGGCAATATTGCATCTGGTCCAATTTACATACAGACGTCCCATATTTAATATCACATTTCGCGTTTTTATGTCTACAGCTACAATCAAATTGACAAGGCCGTCGTGGTTTATTTTTCTAACAATCTTAAACAAAAAATTATCTGCACCAGATGGAATGTTATTTGCTGAGATTATATCTTTTGCTAATGTCAGGTCATCTATTGGTTCATCGGGTTTCTCTAAATTCTCTAAATAATTAGCTTGGGTGTTATGTTTCTGGACATACTTATATCACAGTTGTTTTGTAATTTAGGTGTTAATGTATCTTTGAGTTTATTTAAAGATTCAACATTGTCACAGTGAATTAATACTCCATTTTTGGTAGACTTTATTTTATTGACAGCAACTGATAGTTTAGCCGGGTTTACTGTTGATTTTATCATTTTACATAAATCTTCTGGTTTTTCGTCTACATTATGTGATTTAATAAATAGAGAATTATTTTGTGGCACCTTTTTGGTTTTAGCAACCGTACTATAGTTATTGTTTGGTTTTTGATGGATGTCATTGGAAAAAACCGAAGTGTTTTGTTCTCTTATCATATCGGCAGCATGTTTACTGGATGTTTGTTTTTGGGTCAAGTCGACTGATTTTGACACTGCAGATACATCTTTTAATAAAGTTGCAAGCAAAATTTCCTTTTCCTTATCAAATTTAGCATACAGTTCAATAAACTTATTATCTATCAGATTTTCAATAGCACGTTGAATAGGTGTAGTTATAATTTGGCTTGATTCTTTACATACCTCACACAACCATTTTAGAGAATCATGTGTTTTGACGACATTAATTAAATTTTTTTTCAGATCACTACACTCGATGTGAAATACTCCGTTGCATAGTCCATCACAGGCAATATAATTTTCATCAGTTATCAATTCACTACACTTTTTACACGGGAGCTCGGACTCGGCATCCTCACTATCCGCCATATTCATACATATATATGTGTATATATATTTATCAAGAAGACAAAATATCATCTATAGTCTGTGCACTATGTCAGTTTGGTCACTCAATATGCTGCATGGTCAATGACCTAATGCCATTAATAAAAAAAAAAAAAAATATAAATATTATAGTGGAATGTAGATATCACTTCAAACTATTTAAGGTATAGCAGGCCTGTATAAATGGTAGGAAAATTCTTGTGAATCCGGAGCCTTATGTATTATGACATGCAATCATTTTTAAACTTTACACATTTTAACATTAGATCTCTTGCTACAGGATTTGATCTCTTTTACAGATGTTTTAGGGAGTGGACTGTTCGATGTCGTGGGTCTTTCCAAGACGTTTAAACCAAACATTCCTGATTATGGCTTGGCAATTGATGATTATAATTTTATTCGAAAAGATCGCGCAGTACGAGGGGACGGTGGTGTGGCCTTTTATTTAAAAAAATATTTAAAATACAAAGTCATAGAAATAGGCGAAGAAAATTCTTCGTTGGAACAGTTATGGATTGAAATTAAGTATGCTGGTAAGAAATTGTGTTTAGGCACACTTTACAGGCCTCCAAATGAAAATCTTGCTCAGTGTGTAATCACTTAGAAAATGCCCTTGTCAATTTGTTACCTGAGTATGATCATGTCATTTTTGGAGGCGACCTGAATGTAGACTTCTTAAAAACAAATAGTAATAATTTTGGTATCGTTAATAATTTGCTTAATAAATATGGCTTGATTCAACATATCTCACAACCTACTAGAACTACCGGTGCATCTTCAACTCTTATAGATATTGTAGTTTCGTCATGTCCAGACATAGTAATAAATGCAGAGGTTTTAAATATGGAAAATATCTCAGATCATGATATGGTAACAGTAACTTAGTAACTATTAAAATTACTAGAATAAAACAGAAACCAGTATTTAAAACTTACAAGGACTTCTCCAAATTTAATTATGAACAATTTACAAATGATCTATATGTGGTTAACTGGGACTATATTTACGACCTTGAAAATATAGATGACATGGTCGAAGTTTTTAATAATAATGTATTAAATTTATTTAATACTCACGCACCATTTAAAACAGCAAAAATAACCAAGTCACCAGCTCCCTGGCTTACTGAGAATTTAAAATTCATGATCAAGCTTCGCGGCAAGGCTTTAACAAAATATAAAAGAAATAAAATAGAAAATGCGTGGGCAGAATACAGAACTCTAAGAAATATGGTAAATATGGCAGTGAAATCAGAAAAAAAGCCTATCTGCAGCATGTCTTCAACACTAACCCAAAAGATTTTTGGTGTACCATTAAATATTTAAATATAAGTCAGTCTAGTAACAATAGCTTTGTCTCCCATGATCTTGCAAGTCCTAATGAGTTTAATACATATTATCAAAGTAGTGTGCCTCAAGCTAATAATATTAATGAGGAATTTATCACGGAAGAGTATTTAAATAAATCATTTCTGGGAAACGATGTAGAAAAATTTCAATTTCATTTAGTTAAGACAGAGTGCATTGAAAAAATTATTCATAATTTAAAATCAAACTCCAGAGGCCCAGACGAAATAAATTTAAAATTATTACTGTTTCTCGTCCCACATTTGAGCTGTCATATAACTTTCTTGATAAACAAGTGTCTGGAACTTGGTGAGGTACCAATCGCTTGGAAACGAGCAAATGTAATACCGCTTCCAAAAAAGAATAATCCCTCTGAGTTAGCACATTTTCGTCCCATCAGTATTTTGCCGACTTTGTCAAAAATTCTAGAGAAAATTGCTGCCGAGCAATTAACTAAATATTTAGAAAGGAATAATATTACACTGACCACGCAATCTGGGTTTCGTCGGCATCACAGTACAACATCAGCATTACTTAATGTAACGGATGATTTGATTAGAGCATATGATGACAAGAAGAATACGTGTTTAGTTCTACTTGATTACAGCAAAGCGTTTGACACTATAAATCACTCCACACTCGTAACTAAACTAAACTTAAATATTTTGGTATTGGCCATAGTGCGCTAGATTTTTTTGTAAATTACCTGCAGGAGAGGTGTCAAAGAGTAGTTCTAAATAACGTATCTTCTGACTTCATATGTCTCGAGAGGGGTGTACCCCAGAGAAGAGTACTCGGTCCGTTGCTTTTTTCAATATATACATCTGACTTGGGAAGGTACATTAGACATTGCTCTTAGCTGCTTTCCATTTGCCATAAAGTACTGTAATGTACGGTATCGAGTTGTACTAAACTGGATTTACGCTTTCCATTTGAAAAATACAAAGCGTCCCTGACTGTACTAAAATTACATTCCCCCGTCCCCTAATGTCCTTACCGGATTTTTGAGACGTTCTGTACCAGCAAGCGCAGTAGCGCCAAGTGCGAAATTTGATTGTTTTGTTTGTCGGGTTGTCACGTAATAAAGGTTATGTTATGCGTTGTGCTTATTTTCGTTCGTGGTACTAGTTTTATAAAAATATGGAAAATAATTGTTCATCAACTAAACTTGCGTCGAGTGTGTGTTCCTTTTGACCAGATCGAAGTACAGTAACGTACAGTATAGAATGGTACAGTACTGAACAATTAGAATTACAAATGGTAAGCAGCTCTTCTCACCAGTTTGCTGATGATACCCAAATTTATTATACTTTTTCTGTGAACGAATCGGAGCGGCTATGCAAAGAATGAATAGAGATTTGGGACATAATAGGCAAATACTCTAATGCGCATGGACTACAGCTTAATGAAAGTAAAACCCAAATGCTGATATTCGGAAAAGATAGGGAACTTTTAACTAGGGATCTAAGGTTCAAGATTACGATAAACAATGTTGTTTTACCAGTTTCAAATACCTGTAAAAATTTAGGTCTTCACTTAGACAGTGATATGCGTTTCATAAGCCATGTGTCCCACTTAACTCAAAAAGCTTTTGGGCTCCTAAAAATAATGTATATGTACAAAGATAATTTAAGTACTGATATTAAATTAAGATTAACAGATACATTAATTCTTTCGCACTTAAATTACTGCAATATTGTCTACTGGCCTGTGCTTTTGCAAAGAGATAAATATAGTCTGCAGAAAATTCAAAACGCGTGTATCAGGTATTGCTACAGTTTACGCAAATTCGACCATATATCCGAGAAATTTAGAGAATCAAAATGGTGTAATCTAGAGGAAAAATTTCATATTCATATGACGCGTACTGTTCACAAAATAAATTGTTTAAAAAAGCCCACGTACTTGCACGAAAAACTTACCAGAGGTACTGATATACATGACCACATCACTCGTCGTCACCATACTTTTGTTGTTCCTAAGCATAGAACAAGCCTGTTTCAAAAATCATTTAGTTATAATGCTGCCAAAATATATAACGCACTACCCCATGACATCAGAGAAGCCCACATCCTAACCACATTTAATAAGGGAGTTAAAATAAACATTTTAAGAGAAATAATGTTTAACTTTTTTTTTTGTTTCTTTTTTGTTGTTGTTTGTTTGTAAAGTTTGTATAAATTGGTAATAATGAATATAATAGCTGTTAATTTGGTGGTTACATATGAGCAACTTTGTTGGATGTCGCCACCTACTTTATGCTATTCTGTGAATTGTAATTTCCTTGAATTGAAAATAAAGGCATTAATATTATTATACGACTATACATAACCTATCTTTTTGCGAAGTGTTATTTATGTTTGGCACGTTGTGCAGAATCCTGTCTCGTCAAGTCGTTATTTACACTGTTTAAATAAGTATAAAATACAATAAAGTATTTAATATTATTACATTTATTTATATTATACCCTATAAGCGTATTTTAGATAATAATTCTATTGGGTTTTTAAGGAGTGATTATCCTTGACTTGCCTTTAGATTAAAACTTTATTATTTACGCACAAATGTAGTAATCTATGATATACATCCTAAAATACCTAAATACGTGATTATCGAGATACAGGGGAGATAATAGTAACCAAGGTTTAGACGAACTACTTGAAGGGAATCAATATAAACACACACAAGACCCTTGTGGTAATTTAGACAATGAAAACGTAATTTTGCCTTTCAGGGAATAGATCTAAATTATGTTTTAAGTTAAAATATATTTCAGGACATTTTCTGAAGTAATTATTACTTAGAGGTTTTAAACTTAAACGTGGAAAGTAGGAAAGTAAAATTAACGTAAAATATACCTAAAATTGACATTAACTTTTACCATCAAGTTAAATATCTGACTGACAACACAAAACTCAGGTATTAATTACGTCAAGGTTAGGTAAAATTTACCTGTCTTAGGGCCGGTTTATTCATCTTCTGATAAAGTTACGGATAGCAAATATCTAAAAGATAAGCATAAAAAGTGTTTATTCACTCTCTGATAGATAAAATAGTACGGATAAATGACCTATCAGGCAGATTAATTTATATGCCGGTACATCGGCCAGATTCCGAGTTACCAGTCGATATATAACCTCTTTTATTTCAAGTTGTCAACAAATCGCTTATTTTAAAAATGGAATTTATCGAAAATTTTGAGGATATTTTTACCACAGAAGAAGTTGAAATGTTTGAACATTTTAAACAATCGAAAATCCTATAATTCAGTGAATCGCATACAACATGTGGATTATTTTAACGAATTAGATGATCGTGATTTTAAAAAAAGATTTCGTTTAAGTAAAGAAAGTGTGCTCGAACTTTGTAATTCTATTGCAGATCATATTAAAGCTCCGACTACTAGGTAAAATCATTGATTCAATGGTAAAATATTATTTACATACTTATAAGTTTTATTAATTGAAACCATTTTTATTTCTTAGGAATAATCCATTTACACCACACGAACAATTATTAGTTGCACTACGATTTTAGGCCACATGTTCATTTTATATTGTTATTGGAGACTTTGGCAAAATGCACAAGTCAACTTGCTGCAAAATAATTAAAAAGGTAACGAGAGCAATTTGCAGTCATTGTTTTAATATAATGCAGAACGTTATTCACAATACCTATTACAAGCTTTGTTCGTAGAACCGATTTGTGATAGTTTGATGACTGTAGAGATGTGATTTTTAATAGAGCTCTGAAATTTGAAAGTGCTTATACTTAACACGCGCAACTCTACAACCAAATGCGCATGCGTCGGACAGTTTCTGATGGTTTCTGACTACTCTACGAACAAAGCTAATGTTTAAAATTCGACAAGCTGAATCGCGCTCTTCAAGTATGTTACTATCTTTCTTTTACTCATTAGTATTTATATAAGTGTATCCTTTACATTTATCCACGAGTATACTACTCTCGCAAAAACGTCGTTTTCAGCCAGATACGTATCAGTGGGATAAATAAACGTGAATAAACCCAAATGATTATCTGCTACCCGATAAATTTATCTGATAGATAGTTACCAGCAAGATTATCTGAATGTGAATAAACCGGCCCTTAGTAAAGTAAATAGATTGCGACTTAAAAGTTAATAATTTGGTGTAGTATTACGTAATATTTTCTTGTAGATAGACTTCAATTTGCACTTTAACTTTGTTTAAATTTTATGGAGTAATTACGTAAATATTTCTTGCAAATTACAGCAAGATAAATTTAACTTATCTGCCGATTATTCAGAAAATATTACCTAAATATTACTTAATAAATTACCAGTACGTCCATATGCGTTCGAAGTTGAATATCATAGTGCCAGTTACGTAATATCGACTAATTCAGGTTTTTGTGGCTTTAAACTGGTAAAATAAACTAATTGTGCTGCTTGGGGATACCTACGGTCATTTCTGACTAACTTATACCCTTGAATTGATATCATCTCATTACTTATCCTGCGTGAGAGGTGGGTTTCAGATAGACAAAAGGGGTTTACGGAAACTTACTCCCTGTACCCAGATCACTAACTCTGTCTTTGTTATTCTTATTGATAACTTTTAGTATATAATCGTTATAAAACAACACCTTTTTCTTTAACTGTAATTCGTTTTATTTGACAAGAACAATAAGAAACAGGCGAAACAGCATAGACAAAATATATTCTGGCCTCATTCAGTAATGAGCCTAAATTTTTTTCCCTAATTAATAAAGATGTATCATCTGCATAATTTATAATTACATGTTTAGTGTTGGATAAAATGTTACATAGATCGTTGATGAACACATTGAATAAGAAAGGTCCTATTATGCTACCTCTTGTGGAATGCCAATTTTCGTATTTTCTATTTCTGATTTTATGCCCTTATTGTGAGAAAGGATTGTAACATATTGCTGCCTATTTTCTAAGTATGACTTTATCCATTTTAAAGCCGTTCCTCTTACTCCATATCGTTCTAGTTTTTGTAATAAGACTTTTAAGTATAAAAATCATAATTGGATCTGTTTAAGAAAGAACAATCATAGTTATATATTATTAGATTGCTTATTTGTAGTTATCGTCACTCATTTTTTATTACATTTAAATAATTTTTAAATTAATTTTGCTTCTTACGATAAAAATTAAAAGCTAAAAACTGTTGTTAGGTATAGTCAGTGAGTAAAAAAATAATATATATTTAATCAATGGTATAGTCCCACTAACCATACTAACTATAAAAAAATAATTTCTAAATTTTTTGTGCTTTATTTTTTAATAGAAAACTTTTAAAATTGTGTAGCACACATTCGTCAAAACCAATAAGTATCTCATTTTGTAAATATTGGAGAAAAATGCATAGTTATTCCAAATTTATCAACTATACCTACATACTTCAAATCTGTTAATTTGAAATTGTATTTTTATGACACTCCAGTAGTTGATAATGTAAGATTAGCTATAGTAGGTAAGTACCTACTTAGAATTTAATACCTACATCAAAATCGTGTTTAATTTTGCTGGTTATTTTTAGGAGCAGTACTAATTACTTCCCAACAAAGAAAATTTGAAACGGCATCTGCTGAATGGTTTCGCTATGCCAAACAGAGATTTCAGCGAGAGAAAAGCTAATGAGTAAATACCTAGTATTTTTAATTAATTCATTACTATTAACGTTAACTTACTCTAAATAAAACATTAAAAAATATATGCTTTATTTATTTTTAGATTATTCTAAAGACCCCTGTATAGCAGTGATGGCTCATGGACTTTCGGGATACTGTATATCAAGTTTTAAAGAGATGTAAGGCCTACACCAAACCGTAAGAGATTTCACCCACAATCGAAATAATTAATATTTGGTGAAATAATTTCAATATCAATTTACAAAAGAAAAGTTGGGAAAATCCCATGCCGACCCTGGAAAGTGTTGAAAATCGTTGTTTTAATTATTTCTCAAATACCAGCATAATCTACGATAAAATATATGGCCTCCCTTTTTTCTTTTAAAAAAATGTTAATTTTTGTGAAAGTATAGGCATTTGAAACTTTATACATATTTTAGTCTCAAGAAATTTCAAATTCCGTATTTCCAAAAATTTATATTTCTTTAAACCAAAAAAAAATGGAGCCACGTATTATCACATCACTGATTATGTTGGTATTTTTGAAATTATTGAAACGATTTCCAACATATTTCTTGGTCGGTGGAGGGTTTCAATTTTTTTTTTGCAAACTGACACTGAAAATTTTTTTCACCAATATTATCAGTTCGATAGCTGGTGAAAGCTTTTATGATTTGGTGTAGGTCCCATATCTTTACAACTTGAAATATATGTAATCGTTAGTATGTCTAATGTACGAGCACAAAACTACATTGGAAGTATATACCCTATAGTATATTATAGAGATAAAGTTAAGTTATATACCAGTGCTGTCACGATGTACTATTCTATGAGAGTACTCACTGGTATGTACCTAGAATTAGAATGTAACATGGACTATGTACATAGTATGTATTATTCAAGTGTACATGAGGAGGATATTAAGAGGTACCAAGTAGGTACAGACATGCGACGTACATGGTACATTGCCTGCAACTTCTAAGTTGAATTGTTATATACCATGTCTGGTACGTGCATGTGTTTACTGGGTTAGGTATGTAATAAACTTCCTTTATGTAAAATAATTAGTTTCTACAAATTATACATTTTAAAAAAAAAAGATTAGTAAATAAATTATAGGAAATTCTCTCTAGTTAATTTATCACATTACCATTTTCTGAAAATAGTAATGTGATAAATTAAACTAGAGAGAATTTCCTATAATTTTCTGAAAATAGTAATGTGATAAATTAAACTAGAGAGAATTTCCTATAATTTATGTACTAATCTTTTTTTTTTTTAATTTATAATTTGTACGATGAAAATAATTTTCATCGTAAAATGAGTCGGAAAGGAGATATCAAAGAAATGTTTTTGGGCGCCATTTCTCCAATATGGTGGCGCGAGCGGCACAGATACAAGGTGGCAAAATAAGAATTCGAAAAGAGCACGTCAAAATCTATAAATTACCAATTTGCAAAACCCCCGGAAAACTTTCCTGGTAAAACTACCAAATTACCGAACTAGAATAAGTGATTTCTTGAGTTTTGCATAATATAAATCATTTACCTACCTATGGCGTCTTACAGGAGGTAAGTGAAGCATAAGTACATGCATACAATAAATCTGAATATTTTAAACTTAACAATTAAACTTAATTTGAACGAATTAAGATACACGTTTTGTTAGATTTTTTTTATTGAAATATCTTGAATTCTGTAATTCTTTTCCTAGGTCTTTCCGCTCGTATTAGAAAGTTATTTGTTGGCCTCGTTAAAATTTTTTTAGGAAACTAATCTCTATTGTTCGACTTTCTATTGCATTCAGATATAAGTAAAAACCATCAACACTTGCAATAAAACAAAAACATTTCAATAATCAAGACCAATGTTAACAAATAAAACTCTAAAACATAGGAATTTAAATAAAACAGATGGAGATCTATATTTTGTTATATTCCCAATGATGATTGGGATTTTATACATAACTAATTTTATAAGAATTTGTAAAAGTAATTAAAATATAATTATTTTATTAATTTAGTTTTCCATTGAGTACAAATAATGATACCTAAAAATCTGATTTTTAAAATGGTTTAAATTTTCTATCTCTTTTCATGAGGTTAACTTTATTTTTTGCTTCCTCAAAATTTTTTCTTAGAGTTGCAATATTTTTCATTTTGGAGTCACGAATTTGAAACGTATAAAAGTTTTTTAATTCTTTCCTGTCTGATTCCAGTTTAAGCTTCTTCTTTAATTTGTTTTCTATGCTTTCTTTTCTATCTATACCAGGCCGTCTTCCTCTTTTCGTAACAACAATCCATCCGTCATCATCTACAATATCTTTTTTATCATTTTTTTTCTCTTCTGCTTTGTCATAGTTAGCCATGAAAATATTAATTCTGTTCTGCAATTTTTTAGAATCACATACAATGGAATTATATCCCTCGATCCAAGATGACAAGCCAATTTTTATTGGTTTTTTGTCTGACGACAAAGGATTAAGCTTATCTAATTTCATAATGTTCAATAAACTTTCCCTTTTATCAAAAATTACATATCCTCTTTTAAATCCATCATTTACATGATTTTCATTCTCAAATATTACCGAGTTTACGCTTCCGGCTATTGAAAAGCAAAGCTTTAAATCATCTTCCGTAGCATATGGTGGCACATTAAGTATAAATAAAGTTTTACCAGGAGGTTTTTTTTCATCAATATGCCTTACCAAATGTTCTTTCAATAAAAGACTGTGGAAACTGGTGTTCGTGTGGGAGAAACGTATTGGCAAAACTAAAAACAAAATTAATTTTAGTATCAATAATTTTTTATCTCTTAACTAAAAATTACCTTTAAAATTTAGTTCTCTTTGGGATTTCATTTTGCCTCTTTAATAAATTGATAAATATACACTATAGGTACATAAAATTACTTTCATTAATTTAACCTATGTATGTAGTATGTATCTAAAATATTGTAAACACAAAACCATGCACAAAACGATTGTAGAAATACTAGATTATGGACCACAGAATATAAAATACACAGAATATACTGCGTTCGGTTTTTACATATCTGAAAGCTAGCTTTGCTCGTTTACCTCATTTACCGTTCGGCATGATTGAGATCTCTACCATGACCGTTCGGTAATAGACAATTACTGCGTTCGGTTTTAAAAATCCAGAGGCGAGCGAACAGATACAGATATACTCTGGCTAATGAATGTTAGTCGTTGCGTCATCACTGGTGATCGTACGGGCCAAGGCGGCCGATTATACCAGTGCCGGCGATGAAAAGTTGATGATATGATTGTCATCCTCCACTTACAAAATATTTCATTATACCTTTACAATTTTATATTAGTAAAAAAAAATATTATTGTCCAAAACTGCAAAATTAATCTTATAGATGTTGAAAATAACAATTTATTTTATATGGACCTCAAATTTGTTTGTATACTGTAAAAATATAGCCTGCTTATTCTTGACACAAAGGAACGTCTATGAGTGAAACCAGTACCGCGTCGTAAACGCTCAGACAAACTTGCATCCACCTTTGTCTAACGCATAGCGTGCGAGAGACGCATTTCTGTTCAGTAGGTGGCGTTATGCCGGCGACGTTCGGGCCTATTTCAGTTTGATAAACAGTGCGCGTTGAATAAAGACAGCATTTAGATTGCAATGTCTGTGATACATTCAATCAGTCGTGACGCAACGACTAACATTCGTTAGCCAGAGTATATATTACACGTGATCACCGAGGCAAACGAGCCTAATTTAATTACCAAACGGATACCAAGGAATAACATAAACTTCCAAGAAATTATTTATTTTTTATTTTGGTGTAGCACTCAGAAAGAATAATGTCGTTTTTAAAAGATGCAATTATTGCAGTTAAGTAGGTATTGCCCAAAATTTATTTTTTGATGATTCTCTCTAGATTTAAACAATTCAAATAAAAATAATATAGGTACCCAACCTTCGACCATTACGGTCGAAGCTCCCAACCTCACAGGACATTTTTGCGGTTATTTCAGTTATGTTGTACCATTAATTGTTTTTTTTTTATAAACAATGGTAATAGTAATATGTGTTTAATTGTTTGAAGGGTCATTATAATTGAGGATAATGAATTTATTATTTGTAAAATCATTGAGTAAAAAATAATAAAGAGTTGCAACTGTCAAGGTTTCGAGATTTTAGTATTGTATTTCTTTGCCAATAACTTCATGATTGTCATCAACTTTTAGTGCTACGGGAAGGTAATTGTAATGTGGCTGTAAAGCCCTTAAAATTGAAGACAAGCATGAAGCTATTGGTGAAAAAATACAACACTAAAATCTCGAAACCTTGACAGTTGCGCCTCTTTTATTTTGTACTCAATGGTAAAATACAACTGCTCACCATTCATAACCTAACAAATAAACGTCAAACGCAAAAAACGTTAAACTGCCACACAGTTGATGTCCAACGTTAAAACTTGGTCAACTTTCGCGCCACGCTGATTTTGAATACGACGTCGTGTAGTGGTTTATTGTGATTGGTTTGCTGATGTGCAGTCATACAGTTCGTAGTCGTACTGCCACCGTAGAGACTCACTCAACATTAAACTTAAAATTCTTAAAAATAATGAACATGGATGAAAGGGCGGAGTGTCACCCAGCTTGGGTGTTTTTCAACTCTACCTGGGAATTTTACACTGACAATAATAGTAACAACGGTATATGTTGCAACACATATAAAAAAGTTATTATATTATATTATATTTAGGTGTTTAATGAAACGCCGATCATGGGTAACTAACTCATTTTATTTTAATATTCTACAACTTCAGCCGTCAGCAGTGCTTGGTGTAAAGTAATCTCGTGTGCTCTTTGATGAAGGAGTATAGTGGGTGGTACTCATGATACAATAAATTACAAGATATGATCGATAGCCGTCCGAAATTCGTCTGCTTTGCGCATGACGTCACCTGGAGCCACAAATTTAAATTAATGGCATTGTAGTTCATGATAGAATGTTTATTGGATCATGATGTGAAAAGTAGTAGATTTTGGGCAGAAACCTTAGCTAAGCCATTCTTTTCCGCATTATTTTTGCTAAATCCTAAAATATTGTTTTTATATACTATTGTTTTTTTGTCTGCCGCTTAATTTATTTTTATTTATTTTATTTAATTTTTTCTCTTTATTTAATAAGCTGATTACACCGTTCTAATGTATGTTCTGTCTAGTTATCTTTTTTTAGTGGAAGCTGAGTGAAATATGTTAATTGGACAATTTAATGTAAGATCATTACTCCCCAAGTTTAATGATTTAAAGGAGCACATTTTGGCAACTGGATACCACATTCTATTGGGGTTTACGGAAACATACTCTGAGCGATCTGCAAATATACTTCTCTTTTTCTAAAACTATAAGTGTTACCATTTGGTATTGTATGTTCTGTGTTATAAATATATAATAGTGTCTGTGGTTTAATAATTAAGAAGAAGAAGAAGAGTTAAGTTTTAAGTTTTATATTAGGAAAAATCTGTTACCAATATATTTTTTCTTCAAGCGTATAACAATACTTACATTACATAATGCAACACGTCCTGTGTAGAAAGAGCCTATTATTGTATTAGTACAAATATTTCTCATTTTTTTCCTAGTACAAAAATGAAATAATGGATCCATGAGGCGTATTCTTTCGAAGCAAGTGTTCCGATCAAGTGAATCATGATTTTGAAAACAGGATCTGAAAAGTTTTTGAACAAGATCTTCATATTTTTGATGAGAGAACGCCGCGTTTGCCCTTTTAATAGACAACAAAAGTTGTGACGTCACCCGAACCCGGTAAAATATGATTTGGTTTCCAAGCTCACTTTGCTATGACCCTTATTTAGCCGTAACATAAGGGTCACACTTTTCTAAATATGGATATATTTGTGTTATTTTCCACATTTAACGATTGAAACCATTTGCTTATGGAACTATAATTAATCTCTATTAATGTTCTATAAGTAAAAAATATTTAATTTCTCACAATAATTAAAAAAAGGATAAAATGTATATTAGCCTTGATTACGCATGCGTACGAGAAGAATGTAAATGACGGCTGGAACGTCGCTCTTGGATTAATTTCTGCACAGAATATAATTTCTGTGTCAAGTGTCCACTATTCTATCTATATGTTTTGTGGTATATTTCTTGGGCATATCGGTCATATATATTAAAACAAATTTATTTTTTTTCCAACGTTTCGGTTTATTAAAACCATCATCAGGGACTACAAGGTGAAATGTTTAGTGAACAAGGTATATACAGGGTGTTCCAGTTTTTTGTAGCAGGACTTTAACAGTCGATAGACATTTGAAAAATATTAAAAAAAGTTCATATAAACATAGGTTGAGAAATGCTTAGTTTTCGAGATACAGGGTGTTAAAGTTTGAAAATAAATATGGATTTATATTTATATTTCCAGAATGCTAAGAAGTATCGAATCCAAACTTACCAATTCTTTACATACAATTTAGAGGCCTATTTTAGAATAACGAACTACTACTTTACTTAACCATTGGCGTAGATATATGGATTTACTAAGGTTCTTTTTTACAAAAAAGTAGTACGCCACTGATATTTTCCCATGGTTCCAGTTTAATTCAATAAAGCAAGAAAAAACAAAAATTTAATGTCTCTTGGCACTTTTTGATAGGACAAGCCGTTGTTCAGAAAAATTACATTTAATCTTTTGATGCAAGCCTCTGGACGAATTTTAGACAAACTTGAAGTCGCTCAGAATTTCACCAAATTTGATGGTGCGAAAAGTCTCTTAAAAAGAAAGAATGAAACATTTAAAATATTTATTGTAAAAGTTTATTATCATGTAAATCAAAATTTTTATAACACAAATGTATTAAAACGCAACGGTCGAACTAAAATAAATTATTAGAAACACAAACACAAAAGCTAGCAACATGTAAAAGTGTCTTACTTCATTACAAGCATCATTAGCGATGTTTCATTCTTTCTTTTTAAAAGACTTTTCATACCATCAAATTTGGTGAAATTCTGAGCGACTTCAAGTTTGTCTAAAATTCGTCCAGATGCGTGCATCAAAAGATTAAATGTAAATTTTCTGAATAACAGCTTGTCATATCAAAAAGTGCCAAGAGACATTAAATTTTTGTTTTTTCTTGCTTTATTGAATTAAACTGGAAACATGGGAAAATATCAGTGGCGTACTACTTTTTTGTAAAAAAGAACCTTAGTAAATCCATATATCTACGCCCATGGTTAAGTAAAGTAGTAGTTTGTTATTCTAAAATAGGCCTCTAAATTGTATGTAAAGAATTGGTAAGTTTGGATTCGATACTTCTTAGCATTCTGGAAATATAAATATAAATCCATATTTTTTTTGAAACTTTAACACCCTGTATCTCGAAAACTAAGTATTTCTCAACCTATGTTTATATGAACTTTTTTTAATATTTTTCAAATGTCTATCGACTGTTAAAGTCCTGCTACAAAAAACTGGAACACCCTGTATAAATTTTACACATAACTTATGGTGAACCAACTTACAATTTTTTTTTTTTTTTTGTTTGTTTGAAATTAAAATGTATTACACATATTGTATAAAGTAGATGTTATTCTTTGAGAGTCTTAAAAGCAACTGAAAATATTTTTGTCAGTTTCACATTTAAAATAATGCGTAAGTGAGGGTTTATTTATGTTATGGACAAGATAAGGGCTAGCAGGTATACATTATAAGTGGATGTTTTTTGTGACATGAGTAATAAATATTAGAATTAAGTATTTGGTGTTAACAATTTTTGTAAAGTAAATTGGGAAGATGTATAAACTTACTAATTATATTATACCCCATTTGTTACAAATGGGGTATAATATAATTAGTAAGTTTATACATCTTCCCAATTTACTTTACAAAAATTGTTAACACCAAATACTTAATTCTAATATTTATTACTCATGTCACAAAAAACACCCACTTATAATGTATACCTGCTAGCCCTTATCTTGTCCATAACATAAATAAACCCTCACTTACGCATTATTTTAAATGTGAAACTGACAAAAATATTTTCAGTTGCTTTTAAGACTCTCAAAGAATAACATCTACTTTATACAATATGTGTAATACATTTTAATTTCAAACAAACAAAAAAAAAAAAAAAAAAAAAAAAATTGTAAGTTGGTTCACCATAAGTTATGTGTAAAATTTATATATACCTTGTTCACTAAACATTTCACCTTGTAGTCCCTGATGATGGTTTTAATAAACCGAAACGTTGGAAAAAAAATAAATTTGTTTTAATATATATGACCGATATGCCCAAGAAATATACCATAAGCATTTGAATTTCAACGGTCAAGAAATAAAAAACTAAAACTATATATATGTTTTGTGGTGTCCACGTGTCGACTGTCGATGTTGTTAGTTGAGGTTAAATTTCCTGAAATTTAGAAATTAGAAAATTCTACAAGACAAGTGTTAAGAGACAGTCTCCAATATGGTGATGTGCTTTGTACCAGACTGTAAACATTATAGTGATAAACAAAGTTGTAAATTCTTTAGGTTTCCAAAAGACCCTGCTGTAAAAACAAAATGGATTTCATTGATAAGGTAAGAGCAGAGTTTGTAGTTACCTAAAGCAATTATTTGTATCTACCTGTTGTATATTAATTGATTGTTTTATTTTATTTTTAGGCGTGCCGACAAAGATGCTACAGTAAATTCCTTGATTTGCAGTTGCCATTTTTTAAATGGAGATAGAAATAATCTTCCAACAATATTTGACCACAATAAAGAGAAATTATTTAAGTTTCACTCTCCAGAAAAAAAGAAACAAAGGTACCTTATAAAGCATAAGAATAGTACCTAGTTATAATTTTTATATAATACATATACAACATTTCCGTAAATACCTGCCAGTTCGTTTAAGGACTGGCCACACATTCAGATATAGTAAGAAAAATTATTTTTTAGAAAATCATATGAACTTCCATCTACATCAGCATCTACAGTGACCCGTCCATTACTATGGGATGTTCCATCAACATCTAAAGCAGCAGAGCTTGTTGAGAAGGAAAGTGTGATACCGTCAGAAAGTCGCAGTTCATCAGTGCTGCAAGGATATGCAACAGATAGCCGCAGTTCTTCGAGACAAGAAGCATCAGATAGTGATAGTCGCAGTTCGTCCAGACTACAGAAAGAATTTGGTGATCTTACGCTAAGTAGTAGTGGAAGTGCCCAACAGGAGGCAGGAATGTATTTTTTAGAAAAAAATATCTATGGGCTGCAAGAAAAATTAAATAAATTGACCACATCATTTTCATTTGAACATGTAAAGCACGATGACAAATTAATAAACATGTATACGGGCATCCCAAATAGATACTTCTTCGATGCATTATTTGGTTTATTCGAAAATATACATTTAAATTATTATTTAGGGTGGAATGTCGGTAACATATCGAAAAAAGATCAACTATTTTTAACGTTAATGAAGCTTCGGCTAAATCTTCTACATTTGGATCTGGCTTGTAGATTTAATTGTAGTGCAACAACCGTAAGTAATGTTGTGTCTACTTGGATATATGCATTACATGAAGTCCTGTTTTGTCAGTTGATGAAAGATATTCCTTCAAGAAATAAAAACAAATCCTGCAAATGAAGTTCGTTGAGAACTCGAAAGTGTTTTTAAAAAGATTTTATTTAGACGAACAGACAGAGTTGGTAAATTATGATTATAACCGTCTAACAACGTTTGTGCTTAAAACGAAACTAATCTAACTTGCTATAAAAATGCATAGAAGGACATATGATACACTACAATCTACATGAATGTGATGTCATCTTAAAAGATAACAAGAATGTCGCACATACATAACTCCTCCATCACTAAGAGGAAAATAATACGGTAGTATTATTTTCAGGATTTCTAATTTTATTAATATTTGTTTCATTCTTGTTTTCCTGCTTTTTGTATGCCCTAAAATATATTAGTATATGCTGTTTGTATTTGAAAGCTACTTTAAAAACAATATATGAAATAACTATGATAATTAATAATAAGAAAATATACAGGGCGATATAAGAAGTGTTGTCTTCCTCCAGAGCTTGTAGTCGATGAAGCTGAGTTCTTTCGGCTAGTTTCTGTAGTCTGGTAAGGCCATCCAACTTAATTTTCTCTGGAACTTTCAGAGGGTTGTTTTCAGGGTTGAACTTCTTAACTTCAATCTGGGGTAGTTCAAATGGAGTCGCTCGTTCATTTGGAACATCATTGTTGTAGGTGTAACCGTTTATTATTACACTACACTTATATGGGATTCGAATTAACTGTGGTTGGTTAATCTGTTCATATCCATATTCACTACATTTCTTTTCAACTGTGGTTTGTTTTACAGGTACGATGATTAAGTAGGCATCATTGATTGGTTCAATCACGTCTTGTTCTAGGTGGACTTGGAGAGTTTGGCAATAATGATTGTTTTTTCCATTAAGAAATTTTGGAATACAATCTTCTCTTGACATTTGGTGTTTAACATAGTAGATACAGGTGTCCTCTATTTCGTGACATGGTTCGTCTTCATAATGATGATAAGTCGAGTTTAAAATAATATAGGGTTTTAAGGGAATTATGGTTTGGTCATTTAATGGAATAGGGTATAGGTGGTAATAATCGTAAAGATTTTCTTGTAGTATTGGAAAATGTATTGCAAATAAAATTATATTACCTTTGTAATGGATTTCAACTTTTAGTAATCTATAATATGATTGTAAATTTTCGAAATGCGGTAGACTTCCTTTATGAATTTCATTCATTAATTTAATGAATTCATTAAGTTCAGGTAGTGGTAAAATAGTACTGTGTATAACATTCAGTTCAGCAAATAAAATAGAGTCCTCAATATTATTTAGTATTGATAGGATATTTTGACAATCAATAATCATTGTGTCGAGAGAATTTTGAAGTTGTAAGAATATAGTGAACTTATTTAGGCTATTTACTATGTTTCGAATTTGGTTGTTTATTAATTCTTGATTATGAATGATTTTTTCCATAGTGATTGTGGTTTCATTCATAAACCTTTTTGTAATAGTTAAATATTTTTCTAAGTCATTTTGTAATGAATTTTGATTATTTGCTAATGTGGAAATAGCTTTATTATATCTATTTTCATCCTCGTCATCTAGTGTGCCAAAGAGCCATTTATTTGCTCTTCCTACTATATTTAATAGACCACGTTTTGAGCGTGTGTGTTTTTGGGGCTTTAAATAATTTAATTTTAGCGTTGTTTGATTTAATAAATATATCAGGTGTTCGTAAGTATGATGTAATTGAGGGTATAGCTCATCTTTAATAGAAATAAGGCCATTTATAGTTTTAATATTCCGTTTAATGTCATACAGAGGTTTGTCAAATTGTATAAGGTCAATGTACTTTATGAAAGTATGTTTTTGCGTGGTAGTTCTAGCTTTGCCAAGGGAAAAAGGAAGTAAAGGATTAGTTATTTTAGTTATTTTGATTTGTTGTCCTGTCACCATCACCAAGATTGTGAGAAGTATCGGGTACAACGTTGTCATCTGAAACAACAACAGGTTTTCGTCTGATAAGTATTCTTTGTGGTTTTAAACTACGTTTGTGATATGTAGTTTTTTGTGTTTTAATTTTAATACCACGGTTCGATTTAGGTTGAATTTTTCTGTAAAGAGGTGATAGTTTATTTCGCGGTGTGTCTTTAAGAAATACGTTTTCTTCGACATTTATTTCAGGGGGATCGTTCCGGTTAGAGTTTACTTTTGTTAAGTCCTTAGACTTTTCGTTGTTTTCTTTGATTATTTCATTTAATATTTTAATATTATTCGCGTGTTTCTCCATGTAGTCAGATGTTAGTTTTTCTAAAGTTAAATCAAATGGATTTTCGTAACTTATGTTTCCTTTTATAATCTGGAGAGGCGTAAATTTTGTTGCGGAGTGAATCGTATTGTTATATCCTAGAATAGCATATAACATTTGCGTATTTATAGATCGATTTGGTGTTTCTCTTTTTAATATTCTTAGTTCTTCTACTAAAGTAGAATGAAAACGTTCAATCGGACTGTTACTGTTAGGATTTCGGGGTGTAATATAATGTAAAGTAATTTTGTGAGTTTCACAGAAATTTTCGACAAGGTTGTTTTTAAATTCTGGTCCAGAATCACAGGTTATTTTGTGCGGAAGGCCATAGTGGGCCATAAATTGTAATAATCCATCTAAAATGCCTGTGGCAGATAAATGTACAGGATATGCTTGAGCAAATCGTGAAAAACTGTCGATAATTGTCAAGAATTTAGTTCTGTCTACTGAGAATGTATCGATATAAATGTGTTCAAAAGGGTGTTCACCTATTGGAGTAGGTCTAAATTTTATTATGTTAGGGTGACGTTCATATTTTGATGTTTGACAGGAGATGCAAGTGTTTATATAATTTGTTACATCTTGAATCATGTTTGGCCAGTAGTAAATTTTAGATAAGGATTGTTTTGTTTCATTTATGCCACGGTGTGTGGTTTTTGTCTCGTGATGATACTTTATCTTTTCAGTTTGTATATCATTACTTTCTATATCTTTCAGGAGTATGTTACTTTGAACTAATTTAAAAGCTGAATGTTGAAAATGTTTTTGAATTGTAGAAATTATAATAGGTGCCATATTTGGTTGGAATATTATTCCATAAAGAGTTTTAGGTTTTAAATATTCTTTCAGGGTTTTTACAAGGTGAGGCTCTAAATTTCTAATAGGTATCGTAATTTTTAAGCGGGTTTTGTCAAATATTTTAATTAGGTTTACTCGAGGTGTCAGAGCGTCATTACTAATGGAAAGAATAATTTGATGTTTGAATTTATTTAATGGTTGTTCTGAAATAGGAATTTCTAAAATTGGGTTTTCTTGAGAAGAATGTTGCGTTTGAGTCAGGTATTTCAGGTGGTTGTGGGTCAGGTATAATTACATCAGAAATTATATTTACTTGATTATGGTTATCTACAGAGGTACTTGGATTATTCGCTACTTCGTTTGATAAAATATCGTCTAAGTCTTGCAAATCTTCGGGTTGAATATCGGTAATTTCCGGTATGTTTATTATTTCTGAGAATAATTCGGAGAAATCTTCTTGTAATCTGCTATCTTCATTCGGATCGGTATTAGCTATCATAGATTGGGTTTCTATAGGGTGGATTTCTATTCTTGATAAAGCGTCGGCGACTTTATTATCTTTTCCTTTTCGATATATGATTTTGTAATCATATTCTTCCAACTTAAGGCGCCATCGCACTAAACGTGAATTTGGTTCCTTAAGATTAAAGAGCCATTGTAACGGTTTGTGATCGGTTACGATAGAAAATTTCCTACCAAATAGATAAGGGCGAAAATACTTTGTAAAATTAACTATAGACAATAATTCTTTTTCGATCACCGAATAATTTTGTTCGGCCGGGTTCAAAGTTCGTGATGCATACGCGATTGGTTTATCATTGTTTGGGCCGCCCTGGGATAAAACTGCGCCTATTGCTATATTAGAAGCGTCCGTTGTTAAGATAAAGGGTTTACTAAAGTCCGGGTACTGAAGAATCGGCTCGTTAGTTAACATTTGTTTACACTTTTCGAAAGTTTCTAAAAATTCAGGAGTATGAATAATTTTTTCTCCTTTCTTCAAACATTTTGTGAACGGTTTTGTTAATTTAGCGAAATCTTTAATGAATCTACGATAATATCCTAAACAACCGAGAAACGATTTAATTTCTTTAGCAGTTGCTGGTAACGGAAAGTTTTGTATCGCTTTTATTTTATTTGGATTTGGTTTTATGCCGTTAGGGGTAATAACATGTCCTAAAAATTCAACGTTTTGCTTCAAAAATTCAGATTTATCAAGTTGTATCTTAAGTTTGCTTTCGCGTAATTTTTGAAATACTTGTTTAAGATTTGAAATATGTTCTTGTAATGACGTCGAAAAGATTATAATGTCGTCCATGTAAACCAGGCAGATTTTATTTTGTAAACCTCGGAGAACATGATCCATCACACGTTGAAAGGTGGCGGGTGCATTTTTCAATCCAAAGGGCATGCGAACATATTCGAAATGCCCATGTTCCACATTAAAAGCAGTTTTCTCGATAGATTTTTCTTCCATTTCTATCTGGTGAAAACCTGACGCGAGGTCCAAGGTGGTGAAATAGTTGCATTTACCCAATTTGTCCAAAATATCGTCGATATTTGGTATTGGATATCGGTCATCTACGGTTTTTTCGTTAAGTTTTCTATAATCGACGACGATTCGCCATTTTTTCTTTCCTGAGGCATCGGCCTTTTTTGGGACGATCCATATTGGGCTGGACCAAGGTGACGAAGAGGGTCTTATAATTCCATCATCCAACATTTTGTCGATTTGGCGGTTAACTTCTTCCTTGTGACAATGTGGAAAACGGTACGATTTTGTATGAGTAGGCAATTCATCAGTTGTTTTAATATCATGTTTTATTTGGTTAGTAAAAGTAAGCCGGGAATTTTCATTATGAAAAATATCTGAGAATTCATTACAGAGTTTCAAGATAGCACGTCTTTCTTCGGCGTTCATATGACTTGTACGGATGTTATTATTTAAATTATTAATAAAATATGTTCTATTTGTCATTTCAGTCACGTCATTTGGTAATGCAGATTCTATGTTAAATAGTTCAAAATAATTAGTATTTATAGAATATACAGAAAAAGGTTCATTAATCGTTACACAAATCGTTCGGTCTGTATTATTGTAAATTTCAAAACATGCTCGATAATTTGATGCATATGTCAAAGTTTCGGGAATAAACAAATTATTTATATAACATCTTGGAATTATAATTTCACCATCTGAAATATTTACGGGGTAGTCTCGTACTAAAGATTCATGGGGAGATATTTCAAATGTGAATGAAGTTTCGTAAGGTTGTCTATAATAAAAAGGAATTTGTACATAATCGTTATACAAAATTTGGTTAGTAAAATTGATAGTTAAATCGAGATTTTTCAATTCTTTTAATCCTAAAATTCCGTCGAAAAATTCGTGAAATTGAAAAAGAATAAATTCTATTTCGTAATCACTTTGGAATTCCTCGAATGCGGGGATAATAGCTTTAAATTGAATTTCTCTTTCACCTAGAGATGTTTTTAACTGTGAAGGGTCTCGAAATATAAGATTTGGATAATATTTTTCTACAATTGAGGGTCTTAACATTGAGGTATGACAACCAGTATCAATTAGAAGTTTCATTGGGGGATTTAATATTTGTATATAGGGAAGTGCATTAACTGAAGCAGAATGTAATTCTATTACGTCTTCTCGTCCGGTTGAGGCGAAATGAAAAAATTTTCAGTTTCACTTTCATAATTTTCTTCAGGATTTTGTTCATTATATTCATATGGTTGATCAGGAAATATCGAATAGTTTTCATATTCATTAGGATAAGGTTGGGGTGAAGTGTCAAGTTTTTCGTCATTTTCTTCCTCATGAGTATTCAACTCTTGGTTAGTAAATGTTTGTCTGGGAAGTTGTTGTTGCTGTCTTATAGACATGGGTGTTTGGAAAGTCGATCTTTGAATTGTGGGGTTTCGAGAGGTTGTTGACATCGGTTCAAACACTCTTTGGATAGGTTTATTAGAAGGTTTGAAAACATTTTGAGGTGGTCCAAATACTTGTCTGTTAGTTGGGAATTTATATTGAAATTGTCTGGGTTGCATATTTATTGATTGTCTCGGAAATTGTGATTGATTCTGAAAATTGGTTACAGGAGTCTGAAAATTATTTGCAGAATTCTGAAAACTAGGATATGTAAAGTTACGTTGAAATTGTTGTTGTTTTGTCGTTAATGTGTTATGCGTTTGTTTTGTAGGAAACTGTTGACTAGTACTTGCTCTATTCTGAACAACTAAATTTTGCGTTTGATTAAAATTTTCGTCTTCTAAAAATAAACTCATTGCGGTTTCAAGTGTGTCTGGTCTTTGTACACTTATTTTGTCTCGTAAACGTATATTTAGGTTTCTTAGGAATACTTTTAAAGATTGTGATTCATATTGTCTAAGGTGAATTAATTTTGTATTGGCACTCATTTCAGTAACATTGATTGAATTAATTTTAAAAGCTAATTTACTACGAATTAATTGTATCCGTTTAGCAAAATCTAATGGATGTTCATTTTTGTTTAACGTTAGAGTAAATAGACACTGTTCTAAATTGTCAAGGCTTTGCCTATCACCGAAAGTATTTCTAAGCTCTTGTTTTATTAAAAACCAAGAATTTAATTCCTGTCGAGCTCCAATTAACACTTGGGCTCTATCAGTTAGTTTACCCATAATAACACTATCTACACATTGGTTTAAAGCGTCATCATTGCCATGGTACATATTATAAAATTTGTCAGCGGCATTTATGAAAATTTCGAGGGTTACCTCGGATCCATCATAATTCGGTATGGTATCTGAATAAATTTTGAATAGGGTATAATTAATTTCGTTTGACATTTTTGATACAGAGAGTGACTTTAAAGAATTTATTAACTTGTCAATGGAATTATCAGTCATAAAAAATAATCAAATAATTATTAATGCAATTTCAGGACAATAAAATTAATCTGAATAAAATGAAGATTAGAATTAAACTTGAGAGTTCACAATATTCTCTTACTTCTTAGAAAAGTATAAGACCTTTGCTAAAAGATAATAATGACTCGTGTACAGATACGTTGGAATGTAATAAAATAAAACTCAGCTACTTTTACGTTACTGAAAGTAATATCTCTTACGCAGAATTAATAAAATAATTTTATTCTAATAAATGTAAATAATTTGTGCAAAAAATTCTTAAATCTATTTGACTGCAATAGTCGGTCTACCAGATTTCGATTGCGATAAAAGAAATTGGCGTTTTTTCTTTTTGATTGCGATAATCAACACTTAAAATTAAGCGACTTTGATAGTCAATTTTCCAAAATCTTTACGATAAAAATTTGTGGAAAGGAAGCAGAAAGGAAAACTCGACTTACCTCGATGGTTGTGTCAAAGGTATCCTTCTGGAGTTCGTTTGTAGCTGCTGCTAGGCTGATGGGCTGGTATAATCCGGGTCGTCTCACACTTTTAGGAACTTTGCAAACAAACGGTTGAAACCGACGAATTTCCACGATGGATTTCTTTTGCAAATCCTACCGACTGCGCCAATGAAGTTCGTTGAGAACTCGAAAGTGTTTTTAAAAAGATTTTATTTAGACGAACAGACAGAGTTGGTAAATTATGATTATAACCGTCTAACAACGTTTGTGCTTAAAACGAAACTAATCTAACTTGCTATAAAAATGCATAGAAGGACATATGATACACTACAATCTACATGAATGTGATGTCATCTTAAAAGATAACAAGAATGTCGCACATACATAACTTGCATGCCTGCATGCTTCAGCACTTTTATGAATTGCCGAATTGTTTTGGACTGTACAGAAATTAAGTGCGTTAAACAATCATCTATGGACACACAAAGACTTACATATAGTAGTTATAAACATCAGAACACCTTCAAAGGTTTAGTTGGAGTTGCCCCAAATGGTGTTCTTACCTTCATGAGTGACCTTTATCCTGGATCCACGTCAGACAAGAAAATAGTGCAAGACTGTGGCATATTAGAAAAAATAGTTCCAGGAGATCTTATTATAGCCGATAAGGGTTTTTTAATTAAAGATATTCTCCCCCCAGGTGTGAATTTAAATATCCCGCCATTTCTCAGTACATCACAATTTACACCACAGCAAGCCATACAAACGAGAACGATCGCTAGAGCTAGAATACACGTCGAAAGATCAATTCGAAGAATAAAGTGTTACTCAATTTTAGACTTGATTCCTAGCACCTTAGCACCCTTAGCATCAATGATATTTCAAGTGTGTGGAGCATTAACTAATTTCCAGTTTCCACTAATTTCAGAAGTGGAACATTTATATGGAACTGATTAAAAGTACAAATACAGGGTATACAGTTCTCCCGGTACTCCACGAGCATGTTGTTCAGTTTATTTCAAGCGAAAAAGTTTATATGAACATCGATTCTCTATTTATTGAGCTATACGAGTTTGAAAATAAATTCATCTTAAATAATTTTTACTTCTATGATATGCTAAATAACAAAATAAATGATTACAGATTAATAATGAATTGTTCAATTAAAAGAGCAGTCATAAATTTTCTAAAATTTTTTATTCTTTTTCAATATATTTTGCCACACGTCTGTATTGCACGCATTCCATTCATAATCTTGTCTTTAATGACAACGTTTGTGAATTTAAACTGTCATTTCTCCCGACGCTTCATCTGAGCTGCCGCTCAACATGATTTATGTCGGTATGTCTATACTTGGATTCGATTATTGTTTTCTAATTATTGGGTTATTGGTTTATTTACCATTTATTAAAGTATTTAAAATTAGTTTGGGAAATTTTATATGTGTAGTAAATTAAAATAAGGCGAAGTTATTATTCAATAAATATTACATATAGGTATCATGCCATTAAACATTATATTATTTCACTTTGTCTTGATAAATATAACTCGATATTACTTTTTTACAGGTCAACTTCAAATAATTTTTGTTTGATCCGCCATTTAAAATTGAACAAACTTGTGATTATAAACTGTTATGTAAAGTTTGTTTAGAAAATGAACTGTCTGTGGTCTTTATGCCTTGCAAACATAGTTTGTTGTAGTGATTGTTCAGTTAGTTTTGATAAATGATGATTTATATATAGGCAAAATATCACTTCTTGAAAATATTTATATCTTTTTTTAATTAATATTGTAAATCACACATCTTCCCTCTAATGTTTATAATGAAATATACTTACTATTGTAAAACATTGGCTGAAGGACTTCGGCCGATGGCCAATTGGTACCTACTCTCATTGTATTTTACCAATAAAGAGCTGTTATTAATTAATTTATTTACATCATAAAGAATAAAAAATACATAATAATGATTTAACTGTTTTATTTTCTTTATACATAGAAATACAAAACGGAAACAGGTTACATAAATCTTTATTACAAGAAAAATAGTTGTAGGTACAATAGCAATAATAATAATAATAATCCTAACTATTTTACATTGTTTGGTATCGGTATTATAACTAAAACAAAAATTATTCTGTTATAATCGAGTAGTGGCCCCAAAGTAAAGTATCGGTAGAGTCTTTTAAAAGATATTGTTTTCCATCATAAGGGCTGAGAGCAATTTTAGTTTGTCCAACCGAGTAAACATTATGCAAGGAAAATTGTACAGATCGTTGCATTCTGTGTATATTTCAGTTTTCATTTCAAGACATTTTTGATAATAAATAAATAAATATAAGTATTGCATGAAGAAAAAAGACCTACATACAAAGGGTGGGAGGTACCACAAAGTGTATTTTAACTTCCACCTGTCTTAGTTTTAAAACTTAATAATAGTAAAAAAAATAATAATGATCAAGAAGTAAATAAAATTACTGATTTAGCAGCTTGGCATTTAACATAACCTTAATACAACAAAATCAACAATACAATATAGTGACATAAAATATAGTATAAAACATATAAGTAAAAGAAAAATAATCTTTAAAAGAAATAGTGTTTTATATAAAATAAATGGACTCGCCCTGGAATAAATATTGACCTTTGCAACCGAGAAGATATAATATTATGTAATATGCGAAGTAAATGTGAAATAACTATAGGTATAAAAGATGTAAATCTGAAAAAATACCATTTTACTTCTCAAGAAACATAAATGTTTAACTAACTTTCTAATATAGAAAATCTATTTTTAATTAAAAAAAAATTGTGAATTTTGAAAAACTGTTTTTTACTTGTCAAATTTTCACTTTATTGATATTTTACAACAATAGGATGAATCTAGTTAAAAATTTGGCAAGTAAAAAATAGTTTCAACAATTTTTTATTAAGTAGGTATGAAATTTTTTTTGATTATTAACTAACTTTCTTCTCACCAACTAAAAATGGTATATAATGATTTAAATAAAATTTTTTCATGACTTCTATGCTTTCCGAAAAATCTTCTACTTCTATATCAACGATAATTACTTCCTTTGGAGTCCACACAACTAAATGGCAAGTACTCCTTTTTGTAAAGGCCAACTCCCCCTGTATTTGATAATAATACTCATGGTTTTTGTTGATTGTTATTGTGCCTTCACTATCGGCTATAATAATATAATCCCTAGTTTGTTTTATGGCCTCCATTATTGAAGAATCTCTATATTTATATGGACATTTTATTTCCACCAATGCATGTTTTCCCACTAGGCCATCAGGACTTGCCCCCAAGTAGCCACATTCTTGAAGCCATAGGCCAGTGGGAGTAACTTTTATATTTAATGCATTTTCTAATCCTTTATCCCCTTCTCCTCATGATCCCTTCCCCATTGAATGGCCTTAATATGATCCAAATAATAAGTCCCTAAAAAAAAATTATTTCTCTTAAAATAATATATATTTTATACGCTAAATAACTTTTACATCAGTATTTTATCCATTATAAAAATATGTTCATGTGGTTACGTCCTTTTAGTATTTATTTTGGGATTGAGGTTTGTGGATGTTATAGTTTACTCAGGCTTAATGATTATATATATTTTTTAACAAACCCATCCGTTGTTAAATTGCCCTTTGGATTAACTTAGCAAAAATGCGCACGACTAGCCTTAAACACAGTAGAGGAGAGCAGGGTGGGGTTCGGAAAATGGGCGCCAGATCACGTAGTATGATCAGAAAGAAGAATTTAGATAAAAAGATAAATAGCTATTTATTACAGATTTGGTAGATTCAAGACGATTTAACAATTTAAAATATGTTATCACAGATCTTAAAGTTTTCCTTTTGACCTTTATGCTTACAAACTACACATTCCTATAATAGGAATAAAAATTATAAACTCCCCAAAAACAGACTTTAGAAATAGGAATATAAATCCCCAATATAGACTAAAAAAATTGGAATTATAAATATTCAATATAGATTAAAAAAATGGAAATTTAAATATCCAATTTGTATTAAACAAGGTTACTAGCCTAAATGTGTTCTGCACCAATTTTTTATAAACTTAATTTAGTATCGATAAGTCTAACTATAGAATTATCTCAGATTTAGCAAAATTACTTTCTACCAACGATTATGCTAATACCGAAAGCACAAAAATTAGTTAAGCTTAAACAGTGCTAAATGAGGGCCAAAGGTAATTTTTCTAAATGGGGGGACAATAACACATTAAACTTATCAAGAACTCTTATTCTACTTACAACACTAAATAATAATATAAGATCATGTTTCTGAGCTACCTACTATGCTACTATTAAAAGGGAATTCGTTATATAATTACTTCTCGTTAAAAGTCTACAAACTTGGAAATTATATGACCTGATAGGTCCTAAATAAGTTATAAGTGTCTGGTAGCAATATTTCAACCAAAAGAAAGCCAAGGGCGAAGTATATAGGGTAAGGCTTATATCAAGAAGGAAATTACTTATCTTTGGGGTCTTCCGAATACGAGGTGGAACAGCAAATATCAACCTAGGGGGAGGACAGCAGGGTTCATTAACACATCTTTGGGTAATGGGAGGTTCAGCCGGCCAGTCGTACCATCTATCTCGCAGCAGGGCCCCGTGGAGTCAACAATGCCAGAACAAATTCCCGGTGGTATTCAGTATACCACATAATCCCGCGAAGGCTGGGAACTTCCGATAACCGGTAAGTTATGGTCCGGCAAGGCTGGGGGTCCAACTCAAAATTTACAGCTGAAACAGAGCCTGTCGAACTTCCCGTTCCAATAGCGTTTACTACGTAAAGAAATGGACCGTGGTCTCCCAGATGTTGGTGGATTCACTCTCCTCTAACGTCCTTCCAGTCCAGGGAATTTTTACCTTATAGCACGTCTACCATAAGACAAATGTTCACTATACCATATCGATAAAACAGGGTAACCCCGAAAATACTCATATAACTTTCCTTGTATAGCCGAAATTAAGTTGAAAATAGTTTAGCAAAGCCGGACAGCGTGGTGTCTTAAAGGAATCCAGGTAAAAAAATCACTCCATACAAAAACGATAACCAATAAAAAAAACTTTAGCCATACTTAAAAAACCTAAAATGGAGGGAAAACTAACCGTAGTTATTTGTTTGATAATTTTTAAGTACTAAATCTTACCTTATTGATATATAAGGTTTTCACATTTACTCCGTGTTTAGCAAATTATTTAATCCATACAAGATGATATTAACACAACTGTTAAATACAAATTTTCTAGACACGGCGATAAGCACCTGCTCGGTAGCTAGCCAGAAACGAAAAGAGCTCCGCATTCCTCCGTCAATCCGATATCGTTCTTGTTGCCAACTTCAATTTATGCCCGTTGCCTGGCCCTAGTCCAGTTTAATATGCTCAACTTGGGGAACGGAATAGTACAGTTCATTGTTTTATAGACTTAAATGTTTATATCCAATGGATATATTCTTCAAATTTAAAGTTGTAACGCGAAATGAACATGGACCCGTTACAAAGTATAAGAATAATAAATATGCTAGACATGGTTACACTCTTTATATTTCATTATAAGTATGTATTAGCTATTTGTACCTGCAAGTCTTTTAAATAATGAAGGGGGGTATCCATTTCTGCGGCAGGCGGACAAAATTACCCCAAAGTTACTTGCTGTAATCCTGTTCTTTCTGCATACTAGCCATTTCTCATTTCTACTTTGACCTATTGTTAAATTGGCCACTGCAAAAATTAAGTCTTGATTGACTGTGACTTTCTCCTCAAAATATTTACATTTATTTTTACTTAAAAGAAATTCTTCGCAAAATAAAATATCTTCAATATCAACAACAATGCTCTCCTCTGTCACATTTTCTTTTGCTAGCAACCACGTAAACCCTACTGTGCCATCAAAAATCTCCAATTTTTTTCGTAATTCCTCAATCTCATTCTCGCTCGCATCTCTCTTTGTGGATCTGTGCACTTTTGGCGGATATATATCTTTAATTTTTTTCACGTTCTCTTTTACTGGCTTCTTGATAGCCCAAGAACAGGTCTTATCTGTGACAGAGATATTGTAATGTCCAAATATAGCCAATGATGCCATATGATGACATCGGAATTGTCCTCTTGGGCAGGTGCAATATGCATTTTCAATCGCCCAATCTGAATCAAAGGTAACCTGAAAATATATAGGCAGTGTAAGAAAAAAATTATTCTTAAGTAACACGTTATGAAGACACTAATTTTATTTAACTCGCTCGCTTCACTCGTTTGTTTTGGCAAATATTACATTAATTGTCAAATAAAATTAGTCTTTTCAAAACTGCTTAGATAAATAACTATTATATTTTTTATATTACCTACAAATTTCTTAAAAAACTAGAGCGTTATACAATTTAATTTAAATTACTTCCACTTTATACTGTCTGTCTCGCATACTAGCATGTACCAAGCCTTTTAACATTTTTAATTCATCATCAAAAGTCATATTTGGTACATGGCCTGATTCAACAGCATTTTCTCCACGGCTGATCAATTTCTCTTCGTCTTTAAAAAATCTTAATATTGAAGATAGTTTTATAACATGCTTCTCAGACATTTTCTTAACAATAAATAACACAATTTACACAATAACTGTAAAACACTTTTTCTCGCTTTAATTTTAACAATAACCTCACACTGCACAGCAACCAGCAACCGTTTGTTACTCAGAAATACAGATTAAAAGTAAGGTTATTCTATAGGGCGCGTGCACCGTTTGACAGCTGGAGAGATTGGAGGACACACAACCTCAATCTTCCTATTTGTTGCGTGTAAAGTGACGTTGTTTTTGGAGTGTTTTGTGCCCTTTTGCTTTACGATTTTATTGGTTTTGTGATATATTTATTTGTGGTGGACATTTATTTCATTAAATTTTAGTTGATTTTTGTTTTATATAGACAATTACGTGCGTTGTGCCTCAATTTTTGTTTGATTGATTGACAATCTACTTTGACACTTGTGTACTAAAGTTAATTTTTCTTTTGTGATAAACAATCTATAGGACTTATTTTATTATTATTAAAGTGCATAGGTAGGTCCTTAGTTTATTTAAAAGTTAAATATTGTTAAATACTTTGTTAACAGTTTATAACAATGCTTTCCTTTTGTATGGTAGTGGGTTGAGGAAGTCGAGCTGAAAGGGATACAAATTTAAGCTTTTGTAGGTAAATATGTGTTCATTATTTAACAAGTGTTGTATTATATGAATATGTATAAAGTTATTGTTATTTCAGAGTGCCATCAATTTGTTCTAAAGGAAGGAAAATTTGTCTTTGATCAAAGAAGCGAAGAGAAATATGGATAAGTCCTTTAAAAAGGACAGATCTTACTGAGTCAAAAATTAAATATGGTCGCATATGCTCCAAACATTTTTTAACAGGTAATATTTATAAATAATTATTTTATTTGTACAGATTTAAGTAATGTTTTAATCTCTAGGAAAACCTTCTAAACTAACCGAAGAAAATCATCCAGATTGGATACCAAACAAATGTATGGGTTATGCAGCATCTTTTGACGCAAAAGATCTTGGCAGATATAATCGACACATGAAACGCCAAGAGGTTACATAGTTGTCAACGGAGAAATAGATTCTGGGATATGGACGAATGCCACACTGAATAAAATAGTACATTATACACTAAGGGAGAGAAACGTCTTATTTTTCCTGGGTGCTTATTCTCATCGAGGAGACGAAATCGAGAGAAGTGAACCTTCTCTCACACGAATGGGAACGCTCCTCGTTAACCTACAACTTTTCTTAATCCTGTGCCTACAATGCAAAGTAAATTACACTATGCGCACACTATATGCGCATGCGATTCTCTTGAAATTACAAAATTCGCTTGGTGGAAAGCAGGAGAACAAAATTGCTCGTATTCTACTGAAATATCGTAGGAAGGGAATGGTCGAGAATACGGCTTATTAGATTTCAGTAGAAACATGGCGGATTTTCTCATAGGAACGCTGATATCCACTGGCTGAGAATAAGGCCCCTGAGGTGTAATTTGAGGCCCGAGGACGAAGCCCGAGGGCAACAAATACATCGAGGGAAAAATGGCGGTCTCTCCCGAGGTGTATATACTATTTTTTCCACGATCGGGAGTAGAAACATTTATTTCATAAATAAAGAATTACAATAAATCTGAGCGAATTAAAATATTTAGAAGCCTTTGGGATGTTTCCATTCAACGTACCATGGCAACAGATATTTGTTTACAAATACATTTGTCAAGTGCAAAAGTTGAGTTTTGGCATTTTTGGTATGGAAAACCAAAAAGAACCGCAAGAAATCGTTGAAGCTGCCGGTGCGGCAGTTTTAAACTTATTACCCACAAAATCAAGACATTTGTATGATAAAGCGTACAATCAGTTCAGAGAATGGTGCAAGAAAAAGAAGGTACAAACGTACACGGAAAATGTTATGCTGGCCTATTTTCATGAAAAATCAAAGGAATATAAATCTTCCACGGTATGGGTGTTGGGAATATTTAATCAAATGTTCCTGGATTTGTGAAAAGGGTGACTATGGCGACGAAGATAAAAAAAGAGTAGTTGTTATATTTTGAAATGTAATAGTTTGACTTTTATACTTAATAAATGTTTCCACATGTTCTAAGATTAATAGTTTACATCCAATAAGATAAATCTCATCAGGTTATGGGCCCAGGTGTGCTTTAAAACTATAAAGAACTGATTGCAACGAGTATTCCAGAGAAGGCTGTACGTGAAGTTCCGGCTGTGAAAACGTTTAGAAGATTTGAGTTTTTACTCAGGTGTTTGAAGTGCACAATGGAGTGCAAACACATCGTGATTGGAAAACTGCAAGGTGCAAGTGATTGGCCAAAATGGAAGTTATTGGTACAGTTGCAGCTGAGGAAACATCGTTTGCTAGACATTGTGAGTGGAGATAGAAAGAAGCCAAACCCTCCTGCTAGTGGATCTCAAACTACAGAAGATGAAGAAATATACGACATAGAGCTTTTGTCATGGGAACAAGCAGACGCTGATGCAATGTTGTGCATGGTTAGTGCTTTAGGCGATGAACCTGCTACGCTTGTTATGACATGTACTTCATCAAGTGAAGTATGGAAAACGCTTCAGTCAGTATATGAGCAAAGTAGTGAGCAGCGGCTAGATAGGTTACTAGAAGAATTTTTCGGTTGGTCAAATTGTGTAAATGACATTGCTTCACATATCGCACTCCTGCAAAAACATTTCATGGAGCTGAATGATGCTATGACTAAACAAGCAGAACACCCCCTAAGTGAACGTGTTTTGATAGTCCGTATTTTGTCAACTCTTGGTCCCGAATATCATGAATTTCGAAATGTTTGGGAAGCAATGCCACCAAGTAATCGCAACCTTCGAGTATTGGTAGAAAAGCTGAGAACAATAGAGCAACGTAATCTTTCAGATACACGAAGTGCTTTTGTCGCTCGAACTAGTACTAGCAAAGTAAGGAAACAAAATGGCACAAAGATATCCGAAAAGTCAGGGAGAGCGAGTACAAGCTCAATAAATACTCAAGGAAGTAGTCAAAATAAGAAGAAAGGTGGACGTTTTTCATGCCATAGATGTGGACAAAAAGGACATTTTCAGAAAGACTGTCCTGTGAGATCTAGTGATCGCAGTAAATATGACGAGAGGGAAACACAGTCAAAAACGCCCAAGGAGTCAAACTTTGGTGGGTCTCTGGTTTGTTACAATGGATTTTTCTCTGAAGATAGCTGGATTGCAGACACTGGTGCAACAGTGCATGTAACAGCAAACAAGCAGTATTTTGCAACTTATGAAGCTTTTGCTGTGCCACAAAAATTACACGGTTTTAATGCTGCTTCTTTCGGACATGCATTAGGACAAGGGAACATAAACGTTGAAATAAGGGTTGGAAAACGTCAGATGCATACATTTCTCGAAAATGTATGGTATGTTCCGGAGGCTAATCGTAATTTGTTTTCTGTAAGTCAAGTTATCAAGAAAGGTTATACTTTTGAAGCTGATCAAGATTCTTGCTATCTTCTAATGAATGGTGTCGTGCAATTAGTTGGACAGCTACATGGAGAACTCTACCTGCTGAATATGTGTGTAAAAATGCCTACTATATCAGCGGTGTATGTTATTAATCCGGCCAACAGCTTGCAACTGTGGCATGAAAGGTTAGGCCATCAACATAAACGTCACGTGAAGAAAGTCTTGTGTAAATATGGGATTACCTGTGGAGCAGATGGAGAATTCTGTGAGGGATGTGCACTCGGTAAGGCTCATCGCCATAGTTTTGAAACACGGAAAAATCGACCTAACATCGTTGGTGAACTGATCAATGCAGACGTCTGTGGTCCGATGGAAACCGTCTCTTCTGGTGGCAATAGGTACTTCGTATTATTTAAAGATGATTATAGCAAGTTTAGACGTGTGTTCTTCATCAGTCAAAAAAGTGAAGTTGCAAACTGTCTGCGTACATTCCTGAATGAAGTTAAAACAGCTGGACATACTGTGAAGGAACTTTTATGTGATAATGGAAATGAGTTTGTAGGAAGGCCAACAGTACAAGTTTTGCAAGACTTTGGAATCTCCTTGCGGACTACATCACCATATTGTCCTGAACAGAACGGAGCGTCTGAAAGGGAAAACCGAACTATAGTAGAGTCTGCTCGTTCTATGCTGCAATCTCGAAGTTTACCAAAATTCTTTTGGGCCGAGGCGTGTAATGCAGCTGTGTATTTGCTTAATCGAACAGGTCCTACACCCGTCACAGGAAAGGCACCATTTGAACTATGGACAGGAAAAGATGTCAGTGATATCTTACACCTAAGAGTTTACGGTACAGATTGTTATGCACATATTCCTAAACAGCAACGACAAAAATGGGATGCCAAAAGTGTCGCTGGCAAACTGGTGGGATATCACGGTAACAAAGATGGTTATCGTGTGTGGATACCAGAAAAACGAAGAGTTGTTGTTTGTCATGATGTTACCTTTAAACCAGAAATCGTGATTTCAGCACCTATAGCACAGTTACCAGTAATTGAAACCAATGAATCTGTTTCAAAAAATGGCAATACAATTTCGGAAAAATATGAATTATGTGATGGGAGAAGTGCTACTACTGCTTCTCATGAAGATCCTGAGCAAATTCACATTGAGGATGAAATTCAGAATGAGGAAGAACCTCGGCGCAGTACAAGAGAAAAGAAGAAACCCAGATGGCAGAATACTGGAGATTTTGTACTGCATGCGGAAATGGGCATGTTAGCTGTGATTAATAAAGATCCTGAAACATTCCAGGAAGCCATATTGTCTGAATATTCAGAAGAATGGAAGTCTGCTATTGATGAAGAAATGTCATCCCTTGCTGAAAATGGTACATGGTGTCTAGTGGAAAAACCTTCTGATGTTAAGGTGTTAGGTTGTCGTTGGATTTTTAGAACAAAGTTCAATCCTGATGGAATGTCCGGAAAACGAAAAGCTCGACTTGTTGCTCAGGGGTGTAGTCAACGGTCTGGTATAGATTATGATGAACTTTTCAGTCCAGTAGCCAGGTACGATACAATTCGTGTGGTACTTGCACTGGCAGCTTGGGAAGATATGAATTTAGCTCAATTTGATGTAAAAACAGCTTTTTTGTACGGTGCACTTTCGGAGGAAGTGTACATGCGTCAGCCCGAAGGCTATGACGATCAATCAGGACGAGTATGTAAATTAGAACGCAGTTTGTATGGACTTAAACAGGCCCCTAGGTGCTGGAATGAACGTTTTACAAATTTTCTCAAAAATCAAGGCTTAAAAAGCAGCACTGCAGATCCCTGTCTCTTTATACGTCGGACTGAACACTCAAAATTGCTAGTTCTAATTTATGTTGATGATGGTCTGGTCGCTGGTACAAACCCCGAGGATATACAGTTATTCCTAAACGAACTTGGACGTGAATTCAAAATCACAAATGGTTCTTTAAATAACTTTCTGGGTATGCAAATTATAAAGAAAAATGATGGATCGATCTTTATTAGTCAAAGTGCATATACAAGAAAGGTGCTGGACCGTTTTAATATGAGTGGATCAAAAGCTGTTTCAACCCCTTGTGAAAAGTCTCCTGTTGTAGAAACAGAGTTTATTGGAGACAAGGTGCCATATCGAGAAGCCGTTGGGAGTCTCATGCATTTGGTAGCTGTGTCTAGACCTGATATAGCTTATGCAGTGAGTGTGGCAGCGAGATCTTTAGATAAAGCCACACAGGCTGACTGGCTCTCAGTAAAACGCATATTTAAGTACTTACAAGGTACATACAATTTTGGAATTTTGTACAAGACTGGATCAAGAGATTGTATCATTGAAGCATACAGTGATGCTGATTATGCTGGTGATCCTCTGAGTCGTCACTCCACAACAGGTTGTGTTTGCAAAATTGGAGGTGGTCCAGTAACATGGTTAAAAGCAAAGGTCAGTAGCAGTGTCAACAACTGAAGCCGAATTCGTTGCTGCCAGTGAATGTTCAAGGGAGGTGATGTGGTTGACTCGTCTCGTTGAAGAAATATACCAGTCCGTGAAAATTCCTGTGTTACATGTTGATAACCAGAGTGCCATCAGACTAATTAAGAACCCGGAATTTCACAAGCGGACGAAACATATTGAGGTACATTATTTCTTTGTTCGTGAGAAGTATTTGAATGGATTTCTAAACATTCAATACGTTGAGAGTAGTGAACAGATTGCTGATATGCTGACTAAACCGTTGGAAAGGATAAGATTTCAAAAATTGCGAAATGCGGTTGGAATGTGTGAACTCGAATCTAACCGAAACATTTGTGGAGGAAGTGTTGGGAATATTTAATCAAATGTTCCTGGATTTGTGAAAAGGGTGACTATGGCGACGAAGATAAAAAAAGAGTAGTTGTTATATTTTGAAATGTAATAGTTTGACTTTTATACTTAATAAATGTTTCCACATGTTCTAAGATTAATAGTTTACATCCAATAAGATAAATCTCATCAATGGGCCCAATATTCTATGTTAAAATCGTGTATGATTGTGTACGATAACATAGATATAAGTAAATATGCAAAGCTGATGGCTTTTTTAAAAAGAAATTCCGATGGTTATAAAGCAAAAAAATCAAAAATTTTGACAAGGGACCAAATTGACTCTTTTTTATCGCAAGCAAATGACGATGAATATTTAATGATAAAGGTAAGATTATATTAAAGTGTTTATTAAGGTATGATTATGCATTAATGATTTGTTACTTTTTTAGATTGCGTTGATCTTCGGAATTTCAGGCGCATGCCGTGGAGACGAATTAACTAATAAAAGTTGATGATATTGAAGATGTAGTATCATCTTCAATAATAACAATACCTAATTAAATATGCAATGTTTTATTAATTAATAAATAAGAATTACATTTTGTTTAACTATTGGGCATGAAATAAAAACTCCCCTAGGGAAATTGTTGTCTTATTTCGTTACTAGGAAGTAAATGCTTTACTTCTGTCACAATTTTGATGCCACAGAAATCAATTTCTACTCCCGGTCGTGGAAAAACTATCTTATTTGTTACTTTCGCAATAATCCACGGTGATAAATATTTTTCATTTAATCTTGTTGTGAATGCATCACCTAAAATTAACAATATGTATGTATATTATCTTTTACTTAAACCAATGTAATGCAACGCACCTTTCCTAATCCCAAAATATAGTCCTTAAATTCCTTCGTTGATATTTTTCGCACCCATCCACAAGCTGCCTAATTATAAGCCTCCAAGCTCTTATAGGCACTCACTTCCTCTAGGGTATAAACACTTTTCTTGAGACTAAATAGTTTACAATATCAGGATATAAAATATTTGGAAAGTGTTCCACATTTGTAGAACAACCATTCCAGTTTACAAGATAAGGATCAACTTTGATGAGTTTTATTTACTGCAAATATCGATCCTGGACTATTTCCTCCAAGCCTTTGCAATATTCACTAACTTCCATATCTAATAATAACATCCATAATTACAGTTTATTTACTTCTACTTCTTTTATAAAATACCTACCTACTGCTCCTATTGAAAACGTCTGTATAAATGTTTTTATTGTCTGTATATAACAAAAACTAACTAAAGCTTAACGTAAAAAATGTCTATCACAAATTGTTTTATCATAAAAGAAAAATAAGAAATAACTAAACACAAAAGTGTGAAAAGTAGATTGTCAATCAATCAAATACAGATTGAGGCACAACGCACGTAATTGTCTATATAAAACAAAAATCAACTAAAATTTAATGAAATAAATGTCCACCACAAATAAATATATCACAAAACCAATAAAATCGTAAAGCAAAAGGGCACAAAACACTCCAAAAACAACGTCACTTTACACGCAACAAATAGGAAGATTGAGGTTGTGTGTCCTCCAATCTCTCCAGCTGTCAAACGGTGCACGCGCCCTATTCTGCCTCGGAGATCGGAAGAACACAAACCAAGCTATGGAACGCCGTTTTAATATTTACTCACTATTTATTCATTTCTGCTGTTAATTAGAGATATCACTAATTTAATTTCAGATATCTGGAATTAATTGCTGATATCAGAAATTAATTTCAGATATGAGAAATTAATTTCAGATATCTGAAATTGAATTAGAGATATCGCTAATTGAATTTCTGATATCTGAAATTAATTTCAGATATCAGAAATTGAATTAGCGATATCTCTAATTCAATTTCAGATATCGAAAATTGAATTATTTATATGCATATAGATATAATTAAGTAATAGTAATATGTATATACATATAATAAAGTAATTTTAAGTATCAGAAATGAATTTACAGGTACATTTACAAATTGTAATTTCAGATATCAGAAATTAATTTCCGATATCAGAAATTAATTTCCGATATCAGAAATTAATTTTCGATATCAGAAATTAATTTCTGATATCAGAAATTGATTTAATTATTTCTATATAGATATAATTAAATGATTAATAATATGTATATACATATAATAAATTAATTACAGATATCTAAAATATAATTAGAGACATCTCTAATTCATTTTCAGATATCGGAAACTGAATTATTTTTATGTATATGGATATAATTAAATAATTAATAATATGTATATACATATAATAAATTAATTTCAGATATCAGAAATTAATTTCAGATATCGGAAATTAGCGCCATCTAGTGACCAGTAGCATAGATAGGAGATATCTTATTTAATCTGGCAACACTGTACTCTGACTAACTGCAAATAGTGCAAATTCTTGGCGTAATATAATTTGAAAATACTGTTATAAATAAGTATTCTTTGTTTAAACTTTTTAAACATTACACGGTATTTTATAACACTGGGAAGAAGATGATAACACAACCGCAAAATCGCTTAACAGCGCGCTCTTTTATCATCATGAAACAGTTAAGAATTACGGTGTTGCCAAGTATTTATTTTATAGTTGTTAACCTATTGATCAGTAGATGGCGGCATTTTCTGATATCGGAAATTATTTTCTGATATCGGAAATTATTTTCTGATATCGGAAATTAATTTCTGATATCGGAAATCAATTTCTGATATCGGAAATCAATTTCTGATATCAGAAATTAATTTCCGATATCAGAAATTGATTTAATTATATCTATATAGATATAATTAAATGATTAATAATATGTATATACATATAATAAATTAATTTCAGATATCTGAAATATAATTAGAGACATCTCTAATTCAGTTTCAGATATCAGAAATTGAATTATTTATATGTATATAGAAATAATTAAATAATTAATAATATGTATATACATATAATGAATTAATTTCAGATATCAGAAATTAATTTCAGATATCAGAAATTAATTTCAGATATCAGAAATTAATTTCAGATATCAGAAATTATTTTCAGATATCTCAAATTGATTTAATTATATCTATATAGATATAATTAAATTATTAATAATATGTATATACACATAATAAATTATTTTCAGATATCTGAAATAGAATTAGAGAGATCTCTAATTCAATTTCTGATATCTGAATTATTAGAGATGTCTCTAATTCAATTCCAGATATCTGAAATTAAATTAGTGATATCTCTAATTAACAGTAGAAATGAATAAATAGTGAGTAAATATTAAAACGGCGTTCCATACCAAGCTACGTCGCACGTCCGAATTCTGATACGCAAGCGTAATAAAATTTATAATATTTTAAATCTTTTTCTAGGACTCTTTTTGGCAAAATGTTATTATGGAAAAAAGCAAACTGTATTGGTAATAAATAAAAAAAATAGTTCAATGGTTAAATAACGATAATTCAATAAGAAAATTTAAATTGAAAATTTGTGTGGTCTTATGTAAAGAGACAATAAGGTTCACTATTAATAGGGTATGGAAACATTAAGGTGGGGATGAAACGTCACACTTTTCCGGTCTATAGAATGTAAAAATCTTTTGCTGCTGGTAGTATTTTCTCAAAATAAAATTAAAAAAAAAATACGTACCATTTTCTGCACGATTATAATCTTCACACGTTACCATAACAGTAATTATACGATTAGAATTGTTGTCGAAAATATTTAATTCTTTCAAAATATCGTTTTCTTGTTTTCCTTCCGCCATATTTAAGGTTATGTCAGAGACAACTCGTTATGTTATTATTTTCCGTTTGTATATTTTACCCACAGAATAGAATATCTACTTAGAGAAGGGAGAAATCCGTGCTATTCGACAGAAGCAGAATAGCGCCATTATAGTGGATGAAACGGAACGCGGGAGATTTGAATAGCAAAATGCTCTCATTTCAATATACAAGGACCGGGTTTTCCGCGTCCCGCTAAATTTGTTTGGTAAACAAATTTCATGAAATTCGTTAACCAAATAAATTTAACAGGACGTGGAAGAGACAATTTAAAAATTGGAATAAAGTAAAAATAAACATTTTAAATAAAATAATTTATTGATAATTCACATTTTAACAAACCATTTTAGTACAATTACCTTAGTTTGCACAAAAAATAGCTTAAAATTAATTAAATGAAATAAAGAAATAGAAATTTTAGATAAAATTAGATAGGTGTCTCAAAATTCCAATTATTTCAATAAAATATAATCATTTTTCTTATTTTAGCATTTCATTTATAAATTTATTAAGTACGTCAAACACGAATATTAAAATTCAATTATGACACGGTCCATTATTTGCTATAGTGATCTTCAAGATGAAAATAAAAACAATTGTAATAACAGTAATTAAATAATTTATGCAACAATATCTTTCCGAAATAAATTTTTAAATATACATACCATATACCTAACTTTAAATCTAAAAACAATATCCTCGTTTACATTACCGTATTACATCGATTATAAGATGCACGTTTTCACATATTTTAGTGTTTCTGTATACATGGACGTCTTATATTCGATGGCATCTTACTAAGATAAACGGTACCTACGCTAGCTTAGAAAAATAAAAGTGCGTTTTATAATCGGTGACATTTTATAATCGATGTAATACGGTAATTACTGCATATTCTGTTGAAACAAAATAACAATTATAAAATATATAAATTTAACAAAATAAAATGTCTTCTTCTAGAATAAATTAAACTTAATTTAGTGTCAATTATATGCTCCGTTTTTGGATTTTAAACAAAATTTCTGACAAAAATTCTAAATGTGGAGAACCGTCAGACAGTGCGCATTTAAATTTTTTGCCATCTGGGTAATATAAATTTGATCTATTCATAGAATCAAACAAATTGACCACCATAGATACAAATTTTACATTGCAAAGCTGCATGTTTTGTGGATGGCTTTCAAATAAAAGCCCCGATTCAAGGATACAACGATCAAGTTTATCCATTTTCATTTATAATTTTAAGTGTTATAAAACTGCAAAAAAATACTCCAAGATATCTATACAAGCGAAGGTTTCGTTTATTGATGGTAGGGTAAATGACTTGTCCAAAATGGTCCTTCTTCTAAATATGTTACCGGCCAATTTCCTTTCTTGGTTTAACCCATTTCCTAACTCATTAACCCATTGCAAATCAGTCTATGGCATATCCTAAAAAACAAATTGATATATTAAAAATAGTAAATAAAGCATAAAGCACTTAAAAATCATGAAATTATGTCTTCATAGCTAAGCATCATTTTACTATGCAAGGAAAGTTAATTAATTGCTGGTAAAAAAATGATATCTAGAATGTTATTGCTTTACTAATATACTTGTTTAAGTTTCTTTAACAATGTTTTTTACAAATATTAGAGGTAGGCAATCATTGAATTTGTTGGCAAACTTAGGTTTTTTATTAGAAATATTATTTTGCTTAACGTTAACAATAGTTGTATTTTTAGAACATTTTCAAAGTTTACGTATAACGAAAAATGCTTTCGTGCTATTAAAATTAAAGTTTACAACGATCAACTGAACTTTTATAAATTAATTAGTGAACGTAACTTTGCACTTAGTTACTATAATGCTACTTACGATTGGATCAAAAAGGAAATATCTCTGAGGACTGCTTGCTGGCCTGGCCACTCAACTTCTTCTGCTAATTCATTATTAAGAAGGTGTCTCATTGAAACGGTTTCTAACTGCAATGGGGAATGAGGTGGAGCTCCGTCCTGCATTTTCACATCGTCCACATTTCTTTTCTTAAATCTAGTTAGAAATTAACCAAAACGTCAGCAAGAGTATTTTGTGAGAAAAATAAGTACGATTCACTATCATAGTATTCCTAGTAGTCTGTCGTCTATATAGCCAAACCAAATATTTAATTTAAATTCAAGCTGATTTTTTTTTCTTTAATAGCATGTAGGGTTTCTATTTCTTAGTAATGACTGTTTCTCCAATTGAAAACTCCTCGTCTGATAAACGTTGCTTCATCGATAAATAAGATATCTTAATAAAATTGATGTCAGTTGTTTCTTCTCAATAAGTGGTAAAATTGTGTGTCGTGGAAAATTGAATCAAAAAGAAAATATCTCTTTTATATGCACTCACTGGTTTCGGGGTTAATGACCGCTACCTATAATATTAATAAATTTAATTAGTACTAAATATCTCCAGACATATAATAATATACAGAATGTAACTGTTTAAACCATTTTTATAAATGTATGATCTTCAAATGAATTGAAGTAGGTATTTTTAGAATATTTGTCATTGGTATATACACTTTAAAGATTCTTTCATACTCAAAAAATATAAATCACAAAAACTTTCGTAACTTACCGGTTACAAGAAAATCCTTTAGACACTTGCACTTGAATTAGATTAAGACAAAATGTATAAAATAACAAAATTAGTTTCAAGCATGGTATAAGGAGAATGGTATGCCCGCGCGCAGGCACGGTGACGTCACTCAGTTTAAAAAGTGGCAGGGGTGACATCACAATTAACCTCAAAAATATGTATTTTCTAAAATTATCGAATATTATGTCAAGTTTATTAAAATTTCTACTTAATTTCTGTACTATCAACTAAAATCTTGTTCAGTGCATTATTAATAAAGTTTTAATTGGCTTAATCTAATAAAATTAGATGCTTTTTGTTAGTTGGAATTCTAACCTAAAATTAGTAGTCTATTTTTAATATTTTTTCCATCCTAAGCGATCTATCACAATTTATTTTCCTTTTACGACAGTCAAAAAACAACACCAGACATATTAACAGTTGGAACTGCATCAGATCTTCAATTTCTACTGTTTCTGGGGGGAATATAACAACATCTGCTGTATTAAAGAAATTTCAAAATCTGTTGATTCTGTTGGGTTGAAATGTACAGAAGAAATACGTGCTATAAACAGACAATAGGTAATGAAAAGGATAAACCGGCGAAATAAAAAATTAGCCTGTTATTTTTCAAATTAATTTTATCGCTGATCCATATACTTTCGCGAGCTTTTCAACGCGGAGAAATGTAAAATACTTGATGTCAGTACCTTTATGTCTTCGTGTAATAATTATTACACCCAGCCACAGCACATGCAAGCATGGTGCTATTCGTTAACACTATTAAAAATATTCAAATAAAGATTAAATGTGCGGAATCACAACTGACTTTCGACGTTTTTTAAACTGAGTGACGTAATGCGCAGTAGATACACAAATTGGACGGCAACCTGACATACCATTATTCTTATACTATGGTTTCAAGCGTCTATCAACATCCAATATGTCTTCCAGTCTTCTTCCAAATGTCATTGAATAGAAAATTTTGCGATTGGCTGTTAAAATAAATATATCTGATTGGCTTCACTCAAATAACGGTGCCGGCTTCTTGTACCTATTTTTACTACATCTCAATGGAGTCAATGGACGCCTTTCGAAATTTCGTGTATATTGGGAAAAAAATCCTGATAATAAAAATAATACCATAGACTTAATAATACTATATGGACCGAGCCTAGAGAGAGAGGTGATGAGGACGGGACCTCGAGAGAGACGCCGATAAACGATCAGCTGATGGTGGTCTATGTGGGTTTGAAAACGAGCGCGTGTGCTGTGTACTGTGTGGCGTGGTGCGCGTGGTCTGTTGACGTGAGCTGCGTTGTCGGCTACGTTTTGCGTATTTTCAAGTTTTTTGCGCGTTTTAGTGAATTTTCTGTAAGTAAAATAGAACATGGTTATATCTTGCTGTGCTTATGGGTGCAACAGTAAGTTTCAAAACGGTAACGGAGTTTCATTTCACAGGTAAGTTTCTTGAATATAGAACAAACCTATTTTTGTCCTGTCATTGTATACGTAATTAATCGAATATTAGGCTATTTCTAGTGTAATATTATATAAATAATACGTGATTTCATTTTATAGGTTTCCTAAGAATGATGAACGGCGGAAAAAATGGGAAACAGCTCTCAAAAGAAAAAACTTTTCTCCAAGTGGGAGTTCAAGGTTATGTAGCAAACATTTTAAAACTACAGATTATGTAGTTAATTTTGTAGTTAATAATCTAATCACAAATCACTAAAACGTGCTAAAATATATTTATAAAGAATCTCGGTAAAATGTTCCCATCCGCCCAGCAAACACGACTTGGTCGGCAAGAAGGCTAGCCGAAAGAGGCATGCCGAAATGCCTAATTCGGCCGGAAGGCATTTTGCCGCCATAAACCCTAGGCCCGCCTTCGGACCGAAGGCAAAATGTCCCACTCGACGAAAGATTTCCGCAGTGTCTTTAAAGGGGCGGGTTTACTTCGGTGTACAGCTATCTTTTATTAAGCTTATTTTCTTCTTTTTAGTTGCCACAATTGGAATATTTTAAGATTCACTTTTACTGCTTTTTTAATTCGGCAATAATCCTCCATTTGGATTCTAATTAACTGCTGATAATAATAGTCCAGGAGGCAGTGAATTTTTTTGGTACTTATTTTCCCAGTCAGCAAACATTGATAGAATTATTGTTCAGTTAGTAATTCTAAGCAATATTGTCTATATTCAATGGGGGGGTTTTCCGATGGGTTCCATAGAAGCTGTTTTAAGCTATTTCCAGAATTGCCAAAATAAGGGAAATCATTTTTTTAAAATAATTTTCCGTTTTTCCCCTGCCAGACACATTTGCCAAAGTGTCTGGTCAAAAAGTGGACCGCGCATTTGGATCTTCTGAGACATTTTCCACCTCAACCCATCGGAACCCCCTCCCCATTGAATATAAACAATATTGCTTAGAATTACTAACTGAACAATAATTCTATCAATGTTTGCTGACTGGGAAAATAAGTACCAAAAAAATGCACTGCCTCCTGGACTGGACTGTAAAGGCGCATTCAGATTCAAAAGTCTTTAAGTCGAGAGACTAACCACATTGCGCTGTAAAAAATAATAAATAAATAAATAATAAAATAAATAATAATCAAATTTACTTCAACAGTTTGAAAGCAATTTTTTGCGCATAATTAGATAATATAATTTGTTTTCTAAGGACTACCATTTTCTATATAACTGGATAAATTAGGAGATGCCTTTTTACAGCGCAACCCTTCCAGTGTTCACATAAAAATTTGTGACATAAAACATAAAAAATGGAAGCAAGAATTAGCATTGGTAGGGTAGGTAATAAGTTAAAAAAGTATAAACACATAAAAACAAACTTTATTTTATATAAATACTAAAACATAATATATGTATACTTCATTAGAACTAAAACAAAATAACCAGTGGCGGGATCTCAGGAATGGTCTGCAAAATATTTGTAATATAATTTTTTTCATAATCAGGAGATGAATACAATGAGATTTTTTTAATTATGAGAAAATTAAAATGTTTCTGAAAGTTATGGCCATTTGAATTTTAATTTAGTAGAAACTTTTCGTTTGCTAAACATTGTAGTACTATAACTTGTATAAAAATTCTCGGAAATAAATGTTAATCTAACCTCACATGTCTCACGTCAAGCGTATTTATTTCAGGTGTTTGATGTGTATTTTCGTGATAGTTTTCAATATAATATTACATTTAGTATATAATATTCATGGAGGGTTTTAATGATGAACAATTCATAGAACTAATCACTAATCCATCAGTTTGCGGTATTATCTGGGACAAAAAACATCATGACCATAAGAACTTTTATAAACAGATAGCAATTATTAAGACTAAGTTAGGACTAGGACTACTAAGTAAAGAAAATAAGACTAATACATTTCTAGGACATTTTTATGAACTGGCCATGACGCAGTTTGCAAGTTTATTTTTTATTTTCAAATAAAAATGATAAAAAATTTTGTTGCAAATAACGCCCTGTCCAAGCCTAGAAACGGTAAAACGTAATAGAAATTTTAATTTATTTTACAAAAAAAAATACCTTAAACCGAAATCAAAGCTATATACGAGCTTAAAAGTAAATGTAAGATGGCGGTTTAGTTTAGAATAGAAAATGTAACAGTAAAAACACATTTTGTTATGTGAAGTCTTAAAAATGAAAAATCCTACATATTATTTATATTACTTACATAAATTTCAAACTCCACTGATATGCTCCATCCAGAATCTATATATACGCTTAAAAAGATTAATGAGAAAAATATAGGTACCTACCAATAAAATACCCAATTCCTAAGTATTATTTAATTCCTTCTGGTACTTTAGTTTAATAAAATAAGTATAATTAAAAAATATATTACCTACTCTAATATTTCACTACAAGCACAATTCTCCATTTTTATCAAACATCCAACGCACAGATTATATATACTAATACTAAAACTAAAAATTCAACGCAAAACTTCATGGTAAGGCGTGAGGCGTGCAAGACACAGACATGTAAAATGGCGAAGTCGGTTTAGGATTCAAGGTCCAAGGACGATGACGATGTGACGTATCTCTTCTCTATTGGCTAAAAACAATCACATGATGCTGATAATAGCGCATGGCACGGCTTTAAAACTGCAATGAGAATAATTTCCGACAAATTCCGACAAAACGGCTTAGATCATCGATATTACAGCTTCGTTATTCCACCCGCCCGACGGCGGCTACTGATTCAAAATTTACTTAATAGATGGCACTGTAATAGCAGAACTCAAACCGAAATGCCGAAAGCGGGCCGCCTTTTTACCGAAACACTGTGTTTGCTGGGCGGCACAATCTCTGACCAACGATATTTTTGACTGGCGGCAATTTTTCTGCAGATGGAAAGGGTCTATCAACCCTGTCTGCAGCAGCCAACGTAGACAAAACTGAGTCTATCGTTTTCTCAAAACGATCCATTTGAGGTTCAGTGCCAAAACAGTTTCTAAATAATCGTGAATCCTCATTTCAGTCTTTCTCTCTTCCACAGATATATTTGTCTTTCTTTTCTTACTTAATTGTGATAAAATTACTTCAGATTCATCAACGGCATTGTTGCTTATGTAAATCATTTGGCATTTCTGATGTCCCTTCACCATCACCTAAACACAAACAGAAACATTGTCAATGTTTTAATGATGAAAATCTAGGTATTTTGTTAAGATTAAGGACAAGTTTTCCCCTTCCCACAAAGTTACCTTTTTCTAAAAAAAACTGACTCTAGAATGAAAAAATATCATACATAGGTCTACCGCCACCTATACAATACTGCACAAGATACAAGGTCGATGTTATACCGACTAATGTTTAAACAAAAACCACCCACTCACCCATGTTAGAAGTGTCCATAGGCGAACACTTTCCTAATTTGATATTTATTTAATTATATTGATTAGTTTGTTGCAAATCAATTTTTGATTTTTAAAATTGTACATACATACCATCTTAACAGTGCTGTGGTCATCGGTCACATATTCAGACTTCTTCCGGAACTGGGCAAGGAGATATATGTGTTTACATATGTTAAATTTAAATGAGGAATCCATGCACGTACAACAATATCTGTGGAAGCAAATATTGCAATCGGAACGAGTTAACTGGCATGTACATGAATTATTTACTTCTTGAATAAAATAAGTTCATTGCTGCTACTGGATGGAACTTCCCAGCCATTTTCTGTTGCAATAATCAAGGATGAATCTAATTTCTTCATATTTTCATGTCGAGCACGAATATTTCTTAATTTATTTGATATTTTTCCTTTATTCATTACAAGTTGATCAATAAGTTTATCTCTTATAAAACGCATCAAGGCTGCAATTCCTTTATCTAATCTTTTGACTCTTTTTCCTTTCAAATAAATATATTTGATTGTCTTGTGCATTCGTTCCAAGTGCATATTTGTGTTAACCCCTGCATTCAACCTACAGCAATATGCCCAACACACGTAATTTTTCTGGTAATTAGCTTGATATTTGAATATTTGATAAAGGCACTCTGGTTGCTGCATCGATACTCTACTGCATTCTTAAAGGCTGAAGCATCTCGTTCCTCTAGAAGGGTTCTTAGTTCGCTATAAACTATCACCTATAGAAATAATTGTTGAATTATGTGGAATCATCATATAGCTTATATACCTACGTACCTGCCTTTCTTTTGATGTTATTTTCACCAAATTTTTACGCCACGCCCGGTCTGTGTGCCACGTGTAGAAAAGTCTGAAAATAAAACCTAATATAGTTGTTTGAAATGCAGTTATCTATACTTATGTGGAGCAGTTTATTGAATGTTAAGTACATATACAATATACCTATTCTGTAGGTACGACTACTTACCGAGGAACAGACGTGACCTCAATCCAAAAAGTAGTAAAAGTAAGTAATCCTTGCACTACACCCAAGGATTGTAAATTTGTTTACAACCTTGCTCTACACCTGTGCTGATTCATTATAAAACTATTTGATATGACACTCCGCTCGCAAATCGCAAAACACCAAGACGAATTATTATTTGAAAATAGCCGCTAAGATCTGACAGCAGTGACAGTTGTTTGAAGGCAAGAAACGCGGGCGATTCGTGCCGGCACTACCCAAGAATTTGCCGGCCCGTGCAAAACTGTAACTTGGTCACGTGACTGTGGACTGTGGAAACAACCGTCACGTGGTCTCAAATCTTACTATCCTTGTTCGACGCACACAATTTATATCGCTCTATCTCTCTTCAATGTCGTCCTCACACTGGCGAACGGAAAGTGGCACAAGGCTCCGTCCATACGTTAGTATTATTAAGTCTATGAATAATACATTTTAAGAAATAAAAGAGTAATAAGTAAATGACGTAATTTTGATGGATATTTTTAAATTAACGCTGTCTTTTGTTGAAAACTTATATTATGAGAAAATTTATAGCATATCGGCCACTAATAAATAAATTTAGCAACACTGCTTTATGAACTATGTTGCGGCATTCTCCATCCTAGTGGGTTAGCCCTGATTTTACGATCGGATCACACAAATCAGCCTTGTTCGTAGAGTAGTCAGAAACCATCAGAAACTGTCCGACGCATGCGCATTTGGTTGTAGAGTTGCGCGTGTTAAGTCAAAGCACAGTCATCAAACTATCACAAATCGGTTCCACGAACAAAGCTATCATACATTTTCTATGTTCCACAGGGGCAAGGGGAAAACGGAACAAGATCTCAATAACCGCTGTGGTGGGAGTTAATGACATTTCAAGAGAACAAACATTTTAGGATCCTGTTCAAATAATCCTGTTTTGTTCCGAACATTGGTGTCGAAAGAATACGGCTATGGCAACGAATTAAAAATCTAAGTTATGACACAGTTAAAATTATTATACTGTGGTTATGATTTGTTATAAACTGTCATTTTAAAAATTGACGTCTCGCGTCGTGCTGTTTTTTAAATTTAAAAGCGAAAAAGTCTGAAGAAATGCATTGCATTGCATCTGAAATATTTGAAATTGCTAATTTACCTATGTCATGTTTCATTGATAAATAAAATGGTTAGTATTACATATATTTTTTTTACTACGCTGGAACGCATTTGACCTGATGTCATTTTTCAAAATTAAAGTTTTGATATTTTTTATTTTAACGCTTGAAGAAAAAATAGTATAGGTATGTCACTCGGAGTAGAAGGCTCATTATGTGTTTCGCCCAGTTTGCTGCCTCGGCTTAGCAAACTTCTGGGCTCAACAATAATGGTCGCCTTCTACTCCTTGTAACATAATATACTATTGTCTATGCTGTTATAATAAACGCCGCCGCCTGCCAGTCCGTATAACAACCGTTGCCACTAGTATAACAACTATGGGGTGGCGACGTATGTTTATTTAATTTGGTGCGAAAATAGCTAGCACTTGCTTTTGGCGAGTCTATTTTTTTCTAATGCACACCAAAGAGAAAAGCCGCTATTAGCTTTATAAAGGGTAGCGTTTTTGCTGCCACCAGGTCAAGACACTTATATTCCGCTTGACCTCGGAATTTTTGTGCTGAAAAATATACCTAAATCTGCAAGCAAGAAAATAGATATTTCTTCGGCTACTGGTTGAGAAACCTCTTCGGACGCCTGAATTCGGCCGCGGCTTAATGTGATATGCACGGTCTTTATGTGGGTATAATAGGAGATAATAAACAAAATCAACAAACTACTTCGTGACTAAAATCAGATTTTATTACCACGAAAACAAAACTTACAAAACAATTATCTATATCAAAAAATTTTGTCGATGACATAATGAAACAAATAACTCAAATAATAAGTCTATAGTGATCTCAATTTTTAAATCTAAGATGGGGTGGCTCTTTTCGCTTTACTATCAAAATACAACGCCCGCCAAGATAGACGTTACTTTTTCTTTATTTACGACAATTATTTACGTTGCCTAAAACTACGGTGAACTAAATTTAGATGAAGTCGCCCCCGACCTCAGATTTGTTTGTATCTCTTACAAACACTATGGTTAGGACCTTTAAGCCTTAAATTATATAATATATGAAACTAAACACCACAAAACATACGAAATGTCAACACGAATATTTTTAACCTCAACCAGTGGCTATTTCAAATTTACTCAATGCGCCTTTTTTAATAGGGGTTAGTGTAAATGTTTTTCAAACTACACTTACCACGTCCCTGGACTTTGTAACTGAATTACTCCCAAACGTAATTATTACACTTGTGCACTTTATTTCTTTTCACCTAGAACCCAATTTTGTCAACTAATTTATACTCGCCGTCATGAGATTCGCCCGTCAACCCGACTTAACTATATCTTTATTTTCCCCCTTGAGAAACTCAAACTATCGTTCCCGTTTCCTTCTCCCAAGAAGAAACACAATTTAGACGTTAAACGACAGCCCTGCTGTACGTCTATAAGTAAGGCCCTTCACGCCCAATTAAACTTAAAAGGTCTCCAAAAGCCCCAACAATATGTCACAACACAAATTATTCGTCAGCGCCCCGACACTACACCGTGTACTTGCGCTTTTTCGCCGACGCCGATGTGCGCCTCTGGCTAATTACCGACCCGAAGTCAACTCTTCACTCCTCGCGACGTCGAAGTGCCGTCTCTCTGCACGACGCCGAAGTGCAGCTTTATTTCTCGCTGACCGAAACTACCCGTTCCGTGAGTCTAATCGTGACTCTTGCCCGGCCCGAAGTCAAGTCTTGCCCGGCTCGAAGTCAAGTGAAGTCTCCGCGCTCCCACTTAGTAGTTCGTCTGCCACGGTACCCCCTGGTAAAAATCGCTGAGTCGCCCTATTTTTGCCCAATATATGGTCAGGCGAGTCCATCTCACAATTTCGCGTAGCTAGCAATTTCCCTGGGAATCGACTCATGTAATTCTTTCCCATCGAATTTCAACTCCCTGATAAGCCAAATCTATACAAACATGAATTTCCTGTTGCTGCAGACATAAACAAAAACTCAACCATTTACTTCTGATATACCCCGTGGCACAAATTAACATTTTTAAATTAGTAATAGCTATTTTCTTCGTTTATAAAATTTCTATACCCCCGACTTGCTACAATACTTCCCCCTTTAAAAAAGTTCGTGGCCTTATCCTGGCCCTAACTTTTAAACTTCATGTTGACATTTTTATATTACCCTGTAATTTCAATTCAAGATATTTCGTTAACCTCTACCCTAAATAACATCTTTCCCTAGAAAGCTGCAAGTCCCCTTATGGACAAGTGAAAGAAGGGTTTATCCTTAAACTAGGCCAGAGCCTTACGAAAATCTTTAAAATAATCTACATATAACACGCAACAGACAATGTCCAATTGCAATATCCTTAAAATTAAGCATACAAAAGTTCCCGACATTCTAAATTTCGCACTTCACACCACGCACAATCACTACGCGTTGTTGTGAGAGCTAGTCTCTGTCACCTCCGGACCTCCTCATGGCCTGTCGTTGTTGTGGTTCTGAGGTGTGTAGGGTATAATTACATGGAACTCTGCGAATGTTTTTAACTCTGACTAACGTTAACACTGTCCTTACGTTTTTCGTTCTCGGTCCAATGACCGACCGGTTGTAGACTCGGATAGATATTCGGAGCCACGTTTCCTAAATTGTTTATAGGCGCATTACTTGGATTGGTTTCGATAGTTCCTAACTGTTCATCGTGCCCGGCACTACACATCTCATTGTCTTTTGACTTAGTCAACTCGTTCACATAATAACGATGTATCACCCACATCGTTAGCTGGTTCCACAAACATGCCAACATAGCAATTCCACCTCCTATGGTGCGGTACAAATGGAAGGCATTTATAATTACTCCGAAAGCATATTTGATGATTCTGAATATGAAAAAGAATCCAATTAGTCCACTCATAAAAATGCCCAAGTCGGAAAACCATCCCCACATCTGTCTCATAGTAGAATGGGCTAGGTTTTTTTAATTCTTCAGGATTAAACATACCTAAAGTGGAAAATCCTTGTCCCCCGGCTTCCATGCCAACTACTCGTCTGGTTATAATATTTTCCACGACCTTTCGCTCTACTCCGAATGTGAATAGGTTTTGCACCTTTCCGATTTCTTCTGGCGTATACAATCCTTTGGACCCTACTGGTTGGATTGGATGAAATTCGATACTGGGGCTTTCTTTTACTTCTAACTCTCTGGGTGCTGTCCTAACCGTAGGATAAGGTATAAGTCCCATCCATTCTCCCTCAATATGAAATAACGGTGGTGTTAGACTATTACAATCAATCTCCTGACCATACTCCTGGATTATTCTAGTAATTGGTGCCATAAATTTGGTCTGATTATTCACGTCTATCGGGAGTTCTTGATAACATTTACTGGTTCTTCTAATTTTAACTGGTCTTGGAGCGCATCTGAGTATGTATAACACTTCTCCTAGTACTTGTCCTAGATGACCTTCGTGGTTTTGGATAATTTGACTGGCTGCGTCTGGGACCAGTGGAGCTAATAGTAGCCTATTCTTCAAAATTTCTCTTTTCGCCTGACATCTTCGGTGTATGGTATCTATATACATTGTCTCCAAACCTCGTTTGTAAGATTGTTCTATATATAAAAACTTGCTATTTATGTAACTCAGGAGGTCAACGTCTTGCGCTGAAAGGATCGTAGATGGTTGTATTATCTGATGATGTCCTTCACACACCAACAATTTTGGATGCTCTGTTTGCCATAATTCTAAATTACAAAAGGCGGCTCTTTTTATAAGGGCCACTGCAAAAATCTTCGTATCACTCTCTACGACTATGAAATTTTCTTGTGTTCTATTATATGAGAGTATTTAAATTACAGAAAAGAGCTGTGCGTTCTATAGTAGGAGTAACAAGGCGTACTAGTTGTAGGGATATTTTTAAAGAGTTGGGAATACTTACACTACCTTGTTTATTTATTCTTAGTTTATTATTGTATGCTAAATCCCAACTGAACGGTACTACCCTTAATTCAAATCACATCTATAACACAAGAAATACTAATTTGTTGGAAATTCCTTATCACAGATTAGCATTATATGAAAAAAGCCCAAAGTATTTAGCTATTAAAGCATACAATAAATTACCTGAATCATATAAATCCATGAACGAAAAAATTTTTAAAATGGAAATAAAATGTTTACTCAGAAGTAAATGTTATTATTCTTTAAGTGAATACCTTAACGATAGGCTTTAATTTTATTATATGTATGTTAGTATGATGTTATTGTTAATATACATATTATGTGTTGTGTGTTACCAAAGGACGATGTAATAATAATTGTACTATTTTACAAACTTTTTATTCTTATTGTTTTTGTTTATTTGAATAAGATTATATATATATATATGTAATTATATTGACATGTTCTATATCATGTAAATGATCTATTGAACCAATAAATTATTATTATTATTATTATTATTATGTTACTTTTTCGGCGGATCCAACATATAATAAATTAAAACGTTCTTCGCATGACGACGTCTGGGGAATCACTTCCCAAGTGGTTTCTCCTAAAGACGCATCGAAACAATATCCCTTTAGAAATGGACAGGTTATGCTTCCTCTCAAACTAACCTCATTGTCCTTCAACTCAACCATCGCATAATAGTCTGATATGGTGATTTTTACGGCCGCTGTCACTATGACATCGTTCCAAGATTTTCCATCTTCCTGGTAACTTGTCCCATCACATTTTCCCGTGTCGTCTAGACTTCCATGCAGAGTTATTGCCGCCGTAGTGGTTCCGTTTGCTGTAATTTGTCCTATCGCATTCTTGTATAGTTTCAAAGTTTTATATCGATGAATCGATCGGCACTCCTCACTTCCAACTTGATGAACATAGTTTAAAAGTCCTCCTGCCACCACCGAACTGTGACTATGCATTCCGCAATGTGTGATTAAACGCGTAACCTCGATTAAACAAGTCCATACGTGTTGTAGTCCTATCTCTCTCCTTTGTAACACCCGCACAAATACTGTCTTACTTTGATAAGCGGAACTCGGTTCAGGGCACTTAGCTACGTCCCTTAATGATACGGCCGAAATGTCTGTCTTTTCACTCTCGCAATCATATGCAATTAACCCTTCCACCTCTAACCTCAGTAATGTCCATACCATTAACGCCACTATGACCATTGTTTGCCATCTCTGCAGATTCCCCATTTTGCTATCGTTCTCCAAAATCGTACGCACTATACCAAGTATAAAAAAAACATTTACAATCAATCCACATTCTACTTTAACAAAATCAAAATTTCACTCGTCTAACACACTATGAAGCATACAATCCTTTATATCAATAAGTACATGCACCTACCCTTCCTATTGCCTGCATTGGGTCCTAATTCAGTGCAGCCATTAGGTTAAATGATAAATCTCAAATTTATCTCGAAAATCCCGTTCCTAATGAATTAAGCCAAACTTCTATTATACAGAAGTAGTTACGCTTATTGATATTTAATAATTCTAACTACATTCTAAATTGATAAACCTCATCAATATCAAAAAAAAAATCCTCGATACCAAAACGCTTAGATCCTTAATGATGCCCATTTAAACTTTCCCTTAACTTACTCCCACTTCCTCTAGAAAATACTTACTGGTTCTCTTCAGTAATTAAGGCGTATCAGCCAGATATTTTCTAATTATCTTAAAACTAAATAATTGAAATGACACCCCCTTGCTCTAATTAAAGAAACAAGTGATGCCCGTGTAGCGACGGTTCCATTTAAAAGAACGGTCTATATAAAAACCTTCTCCACTATTAAAAATTGACTGTTAAAAGATTAAGCACAATATCCCCATCGGTGAAGCCGTGAGGTGGAGAAGTAAACGCGTGTGTACAACAATTAATATCTTTCTATCGATCGAGCTGTAGTCATAAGTATTTCATTTCTCAACCGATGTGTATGAAGGTGTTATGTCCACCTTATAAATCCAGTCTCACTGGAGGTCGCCGTAGCCTTGTTGATCGTCTCAATATCACAGGTTCTTCTGGCTCTTCGTCACTTCCACTATCATCCTCGATTTCTTCCTCTTCCGACATCTCATCACTACTATCATCATACTGAGAATCTTCAAAAACCGTGTCCTCGTTGTCATCATCCTCTTCTTCCGACATATCATCACTGTCTTCATACTGAAATTTTTCAAAAGTATTTTCTTTCTCATAATATCCCTGTGAACTCTTTAATTTTTTCTGATTCTTGCATTCTTGCTTTTGAGCGCGAATCATTCTTGTCTTCTTGGTCCAATCGTCATTACGTATATCGATTACTCCAACACCCAATTTATTTCTATCTCCTTTTGTTACTGTCCCTAGTTTCAGCCCTGTTTTCATTGTGACTTTCGATTGTCCATTGTCCTTTGTTTTATATTCGCGTCTATGTTCCCTTTCCGTTAATTTACTTAGCTTTTCTTCCAATCCAGCAATTAATGTTTCTAAAATCTCCATTTTATCTGAAATATCCGTTTTATCCAGGCCTTCTTGGCTTCTTACATCAAGTTTGATGTCAGCTGTAGCTTGATCCTCATTATCCTTTACTGGTGATGTGTCTTTTTCATTTTTGTCACAAGTAATATTAACCTCCTTTTTCCCTGAAAACTGTTCTTCATATTCCCTTATTTTACTCTTTAAAATTCCTTGTTCATCATGCAGTTTATAGAATCGCTGTTCCCATTGTTCTGCCAAAAGTATCCACTCACTCTTTATTCTTTCTTCGGGAGCTAACCTACCCCCTAAGCTGCATTTTGGTTCTTCGTCTTGGACTAAACTATCTTCTTTGTTCTTCGTAACCATAACCATTGGTTCATATATCTTCACCTGTTCTTTTTCGTTTGACCTTGTAAAATCTTGTTTTCTCCCCTCCTTTGGACTGTGTTTCTCCATTTCCTTAGTGATACTGCTATTGGTTCTTCCTTCCGCTACTTCATCCCCTCGTTGTGGACTCCTTTCGCCCCTTGTTTGCACCCTAGAATTTTTGTAAAATTTCTTTACAGCCTTTAACCATTTCTTCCAATCTTCTTCCGGTTCGACCACTGATGCCGGCCTTTGTTTTCTTTTCCATTCCGTTTTCTTATACACTCCCCGAGGTTTCTTACAACCCCATTCTTTACCATGGGAACCTACTTCCCCCTTTAAAGAATGATGCTTATCTTCTTGCATCTTCCTAAACTTTGTTTGATACACTTCGTTTTCATTTGTTTCCATAAATTCTTCCTTCTCTTCTGCAACTCTTTGTTGCCAGGGAAATACACGCTCCCCCAGTACTGTCATTGTCGGAAACTCCCTACAAAAAATATTCACATGGTGAGCTGCCAGAAAATCTCTACCTAGTAGTATTTCAAATTCATTGCCTTCAAAAGCTCCATCCCCACAAGCTACAAAAGCACCTCGTAAGCGTCTCCTTGACGCTGGTAAAATGAGATCTGTATATACGGTACCATAATTCCGTATCACGTGACCAGTAACGCCTACCAACGTTAAATTCGGTCGCCTTTCTCGTCGAAGTCTCTCTTCCCGGACGATACGGTCCTTTATTAAAGACACTGCGGCTCCTGTGTCCACTAAGCATCTACAGAGTCTTCCATTTAACTCTAGCTCCATCAGATACGGTTGCAATTCTTGAAAACCTCTTGGGTCAAAATATGGTATTACGGTTAAACTTCCTCTTTCTTCATTAACCTTTTCTTTATTGGCGCTGTTCCAAATTTTCCGTGGTTCCCTGTTATTTCGCATATTTTCTTGTTTTCCCTTTTTCATTTCTCCTCTGCCTTCCAATCGGGAATTATTGGAAGGGCGAATTAGTTTAAATTCCTCTGGTTTTCCGTTTCTTTCTCTCTGTCTTCCCTTGGCGAAGATTGACGACCATATTCTCGGTTTGCTGTGCGTACATCTTTTGGTACGGCCCCTGTATAACTTCTTCTATACTCCTTCCTTTCCGATCCTGTTGATCGACTAAATCTTCCATTGTTCAATCTCTGTTCTCCAGAAGAACTTCCTCTATTTTCTCCTTTATAAGGTCCATAATTTGGCCGAGATGCGTTTTCGTTTTCATCTCTTCTATCTTCATGCTGGCGTCTATTTGAGGACACTCCATAGTCCTTGTTCTTTCCTTCGAACTTCTTCTTCGGGCAGTCCTTTGCCCAATGTCCACTCTGTTGACAATTAAAACACACTTCTTCTCTAGAAGTCCCCATTTTCGTTTCTCTCTTCTTGCAGTCTCTTGCAATATGTCCCAAACCATCACATACGTAACATCGTACCTGCTTGATACCTCGTTGATCCGTATTCTTCCCATGGATCATTCGTAAATTTATTTCGTGAAGCTTTACCAGTTCTTCTGCTTTTTCTAGAGTTAGCTGCGCTTCTCTGAGCAGCATTACACCTACTTCTTTCATAATGTCCTTCTTCAGTCCCATTTTAAATTGATTCAGTACCAAATCTTGATTTTTCTTCTTTAATCCCGGTACTTCCTCCGGCGTAGCGTTTTCTAAATCTTCCTGCAATACTTTTGCCCCTGCAGTTCTTAACCTTGTGCAAAAATCCGTAACCGTTTCGTCGTGCCTCTGATAGCATTTACTCAAATTTAATTGACCCTCCCCGGGTAACCTAGTTGTTACAAAATTTGAAATAAACCTGGCTTTAAGAGCCCTATAATCTAAAGTATCTAAACCCTGATCCGATTTTAAGAAATCATAGGCCGCGCCTACACATTTGAATTTAAATAAAGCTAAAGTTTCTGATTCTGACCAATTATCTAATCTCGCCCTCTGTTCTAACTTTTCCAAATATTTGGTTACATCTCTTCCGCTAAAATTGTCCAAAGTTGATGCAATCATCCCCAACGAATACATCATGGGCATACGTAAGGCACCTACACCTTGTATACCTCCACTAGGCATACTTCCAGTCGGTATACTTCCACTTGGTATACCTGTACCTGTTCCGCTAGATCCTGGCGTAATTACCGAAGTCGTTGTAACGGTGGTGGTGGTAATAGTTAAAGGGTTAGTAAGTGACATAATGAGTAAATTTGAACAATATCAAAGCTATATAAGCAATACCTGTTTATCAACCTCGGCGAAATCCTCTTGTAGAATGGGAAAATCTTTCCCCCTGTATAAAATTATCTATTCAACGTGAATAGCTAGGTAAGCCTTTCTATCTACCCCTGTATATTTAATCAAATTTCTTTTAATTCCGACTAAGTTTCAATCTACCCCTGTATATTTATTCCACAATACTTTCGGACCTATCCTTGTATACTGTATCTCAAATTAAATTATTCCCAAAATTCAAGCAATCTCTTCCAACTACCCTGTATGTAGTGAGCAAAAAAAAATTAGTCAAACTTTTCAAACTCCCCCTGTATATAGAAAAAAAATTAATCAAAAAAAAAATTTTTTTTTTTTTGTGACTATCCTCGTATGCGCTGAACTCAAAAAAAATTAATCAAACTTTTTAAAGTGCCCCCGTATAAACACTTATATCCAATACACTAGAAATTCTATTTCTACACTTTCGCGAACTACCTTGAATATCAAATGAAATATATATATATATATATATATTTATTTTGGAACACTTCGAAATACCCCTGTAATTCGAGAGAGAAAAAAAATATTTCAAAATTTCTCCTTTAAAAGTTCTTAACTTTTTGATTCCTCCCTGTATTCTATCTATTCCGTGAAATGCAACTCACTTTTTGACTTGCCCCTGTATATCGTAAAATTCTACAAATTTAAAAGGACCTAACTTAATCCCTGTGATATTTCAAAATATACACTTTCTTCGCCTATTGTACTCCTATTAACTTGGTTTCATCTATTTGACCCTTGACTATTATTTTATCCTGTCTATCTTAATCTCTACCAAACTCAAATGAATTCCGCGGGGTAAACCTCCCCTAGCACAATTTAATCCCACCTTAGTACACCTTTACTCTATATTAATCCCAGGGTAAACCTCCCCTAACATAGGTTAATCCCTATTATCCCACAGGGTGAACTACCCCTAATTTAAAATTTAAAATCCCACCGCTGCCACCAGTATAATAAACGCCGCCGCCTGCCAGTCCGTATAACAACCGTTGCCACTAGTATAACAACTATGGGGTGGCGACGTATGTTTATTTAATTTGGTGCGAAAATAGCTAGCACTTGCTTTTGGCGAGTCTATTTTTTTCTAATGCACACCAAAGAGAAAAGCCGCTATTAGCTTTATAAAGGGTAGCGTTTTTGCTGCCACCAGGTCAAGACACTTATATTCCGCTTGACCTCGGAATTTTTGTGCTGAAAAATATACCTAAATCTGCAAGCAAAAAAATAGATATTTCTTCGGCTACTGGTTGAGAAACCTCTTCGGACGCCTGAATTCGGCCGCGGCTTAATGTGATATGCACGGTCTTTATGTGGGTATAATAGGAGATAATAAACAAAATCAACAAACTACTTCGTGACTAAAATCAGATTTTATTACCACGAAAACAAAACTTACAAAACAATTATCTATATCAAAAAATTTTGTCGATGACATAATGAAACAAATAACTCAAATAATAAGTCTATAGTGATCTCAATTTTTAAATCTAAGATGGGGTGGCTCTTTTCGCTTTACTATCAAAATACAACGCCCGCCAAGATAGACGTTACTTTTTCTTTATTTACGACAATTATTTACGCTGCCTAAAACTACGGTGAACTAAATTTAGATGAAGTCGCCCCCGACCTCAGATTTGTTTGTATCTCTTACAAACACTATGGTTAGGACCTTTAAGCCTTAAATTATATAATATATGAAACTAAACACCACAAAACATACGAAATGTCAACACGAATATTTTTAACCTCAACCAGTGGCTATTTCAAATTTACTCAATGCGCCTTTTTTAATAGGGGTTAGTGTAAATGTTTTTCAAACTACACTTACCACGTCCCTGGACTTTGTAACTGAATTACTCCCAAACGTAATTATTACACTTGTGCACTTTATTTCTTTTCACCTAGAACCCAATTTTGTCAACTAATTTATACTCGCCGTCATGAGATTCGCCCGTCAACCCGACTTAACTATATCTTTATTTTCCCCCTTGAGAAACTCAAACTATCGTTCCCGTTTCCTTCTCCCAAGAAGAAACACAATTTAGACGTTAAACGACAGCCCTGCTGTACGTCTATAAGTAAGGCCCTTCACGCCCAATTAAACTTAAAAGGTCTCCAAAAGCCCCAACAATATGTCACAACACAAATTATTCGTCAGCGCCCCGACACTACACCGTGTACTTGCGCTTTTTCGCCGACGCCGATGTGCGCCTCTGGCTAATTACCGACCCGAAGTCAACTCTTCACTCCTCGCGACGTCGAAGTGCCGTCTCTCTGCACGACGCCGAAGTGCAGCTTTATTTCTCGCTGACCGAAACTACCCGTTCCGTGAGTCTAATCGTGACTCTTGTCCGGCCCGAAGTCAAGTCTTGCCCGGCTCGAAGTCAAGTGAAGTCTCCGCGCTCCCACTTAGTAGTTCGTCTGCCACGGTACCCCCTGGTAAAAATCGCTGAGTCGCCCTATTTTTGCCCAATATATGGTCAGGCGAGTCCATCTCACAATTTCGCGTAGCTAGCAATTTCCCTGGGAATCGACTCATGTAATTCTTTCCCATCGAATTTCAACTCCCTGATAAGCCAAATCTATACAAACATGAATTTCCTGTTGCTGCAGACATAAACAAAAACTCAACCATTTACTTCTGATATACCCCGTGGCACAAATTAACATTTTTAAATTAGTAATAGCTATTTTCTTCGTTTATAAAATTTCTATACCCCCGACTTGCTACACTGTTACTTATTATTGTTCTTGTCAAATAAAACGAATTACATAAAGAAAAAGGTGTTGTTTTATAACGATTATATACTAAAAGTTATCAGGTTATGGGCCCAGGTCTACGCAAATAGTAAAAAGAATAATAAGAAAAATATCAGTGTGAAAAGTGAAAGAAAAGCTTTTATCGCCATAATGAATTTAACGGCGTCGAATTTACCACAACTGAATTCTGATAATTTCAATAATTGGAAGTTTAGAGTGATAGCTCTCCTTGAAGAAAAACAAGTAAAAGTAGTGTTGGAGAAAGCAATCACGGATTATACTGAAGCAAAAGACAAGAAGGAGTTTGAACTAAAAGATGCAAGGGCAAAGTCTACTATAATACAATGTATTACTGGATAAGCATTTGGATTTGGTAAAAGATGCGAAATCTGCCAAACAGATGATGAAAGCACTTGAAGATGTTTTCGAAAGAAAGAGTGTGTTTACAAAGTTGACATTGAAGAAAAAGTTGCTCACTCTAAAATTACAAAAGAACGAAAAGCTAGAAGATCACTTCTTAAATTTTGACAAAATGATCAGAGAATTAGAGAACCTGGGATCAAGTAAAATGGAAGAATCTGATAAAGTGTGTCACCTATGACCTAGTTATTACGGCAATAGAAACTCTGAATACAGACATTACCATGGACTTTGTAAAATCTAGACTGTTAGATGAGGAACTAAAAATTAAAAATAGAAATAAGAATACTTCGAAAAATACTCATGAGGAAGTTACATTTAAAGCGTTTCCATACACATGTCATAAATGTGGAAAAAAGGGACATAAAAAATCGGACTGTAGGCAAGGTTTCAGAGGTAGATGGTACGGTTCAAAAGGAAGAGGCCAAGGTTTCAGAGGAAGTTATGGACAAGGTCGTAATTCCCAGGCTAACGAAGCTGATGAAATTTCTTTTATAGCTCTAAACACTGATACATCTTCAAAAAACAACAGTTTTATTTTAGATTCAGGTTGTACGCAACATATGGTTGTAGGAGATTTAGAAAGTAAGATGACAAATATAATAGATTTGGAAAGAAATGTTAAGATAGGTACAGCAAAAAGTAATGAAATATTATATGCCAAAAAAAAAAGGTACGTTAAGAGGAACTTGTCAAGGAAAATTAATAAAAATAGAGGCATTGATTGTACAAGGTATGTCACACAATTTAATATCAGTTTCAAAATTACTAGAAAAAGGTTTTAAATTAATATTTGATAGTAATAAAGAAGGAAAAGCAAGAGCAAAATTAATACAAAATAATTCCTCAATTTATTGTGATTCGTGGAAAGACTTATTCTTGTTAAACTTAGATTTAAATAGTGAAAATGCCGAGGAAAATGCTGATACAGCAAATGAAAATAGTCTTAGTAGTAACAACACTGTAATTAGTAGGGATAATATGAACCTCTGGCATAGAAGATTAGGGCATCTTAATAGATATAGTTTGAAACAACTAGGGTTACCATTTACCACTGAGAATTGTAAAAACTGCTTAGAAGGCAAGGCCACCAGAAAAACTTTTTATAGGTGTCATACGAAAACTGTTAGAGTTGGCGAGTTGATACATACTGACATAGCAGGTCCGGTTACAACTCCAACGTTAGAGGGATATAGGTACTTTCAAGTATTGATTGACGATTATTCTCATTTTCTAGTAGTCAAACTCTTAAAAAATAAAAGTGAAGCGGAACAAAATATTATAGATTTTATTAAATTAATAAAAACTCAACATAATGTTAAAACGCAAAGAATAAGGTGCGATAACGGAGGGGAATTTTCCTCAAATTATTTCAGAGATTTTTGTAGAGATAAGGGTATTGTGCTAGAGTATACGTTGCCATACACTCCGCAAGAAAACGGTAAATCTGAACGAATGAACAGAAGTCTTTTAGATAAAGTAAGGACAAAATTTTCAGAAACAAATCTACCTAAGGAACTGTGGGGCGAAGCGATACAGTGTTCTGCATATGAACTAAATAGGTCGCCAACAGAAGCAAATAATGGGGAAACTCCTGCCACGAGATGGTATAATAAAAATGATTTGTCAAAATTAAGAGTTTTCGGAAGCCAAGCATGGGTAGTAGTCTTACCAAGAACAAATAAGTTAGATAGACGTGCAAAATCATGTATAATGGTAGGTTACAGCGGAGCAGGATATAGACTGTGGGATTACGAGAATAATGAAATTATAAGATCTAGAGATGTAAGATTTAATGAAAACCAAACTAGTTACAATCAAATAGTTATAGCTATTAACATATCTAGAAATGTTATGACTATCATAACTGCCGCAGATGTCGGTTTGAAATCCGAGCTCGTAGAGCGAGGATTTTAAGACATCTAAGGCTGTTATGATTCATAACATCCGTGATATGTTCAATAGTTTATCGGTTTCAGAAAATAAAGACATTATTAATAGATATTACCTTTTGATATTCTCTTATTAATAACGTTTTCATTTCATTAGTTGGTCAAGTCTGTATGGGTTGATTTGTCGCCATGGTTACAGTTATATTTTGTTTGTTTTTATTTGTTACCTTTTTTCATATTACATAAATGTTTACATTTTTAATGTCACAACGGCTACATAAAAATGGACCTTGGATTGCCTGAAAATACATTTCAGTTGGATTTCAGTACTTAATTATTATTGTTTGGAGTTTTCTGTCTGTTTGTATTAATAAATAGCCCTATAGTTTCATTATTTATTATTTCATCTGTTGACAGTTATTGACAGATCTGTATTTGTAATATTACCGTATAAGTTTTAAATAACTGTACAACTTTATTTATGACTTGTTTACCAGCCTACTTTTGCATATGTAAACAAAGGATTAATATCCTGAAACCGATAAAAGATATAAATAATGGTGATCAACAAATGATATTACAAAGAGAAGAGGAAAATACAGACGACGGATTAAAAGAAAATAGAGTTGAAAATATAAATGAAGAACTTGAAAGGGAGACAGAAGAGGTTGAAAAAAATGAAGGAAATTCAGAAGATGAAAAAAATGAAGGAAATTCAGAAGTTGAAGAAAATGTTCCAACAACAAGTACACCGAGAAAAACGTTCCAAGTAAACAGTGATCCGGACACAATTTTCATTAAGACAAATGCCTAGTTTGTTCTCTAATAATATTGCATAGTACTTGTAATAAATAAAACAGAAGTTTTGACATGAAGCAAATAATCCTTAATAAGTAGTTAAATAACCCCGATATACAATGAACACTTGCATTAATAGTTTACTTCTCAGTAATCATCAGTTGTTTTATGCACGGACATTGATGTCTTTGTGGTAATTAAATAGTGCATATGACTTTTTTTTACTAGCAGTAAGCAGGCAAATCTTTCCTGTTAGTAGACAATTTCCTACCATTAGGCATTCAGTGACTAAAAATAATTAAACTTGAAAGAAAAAAAACCGTCTTCGGCTATTTTCGCGAGATAACAATCGCTTCGGGACTTTCTCTTTGCCCGATGATGCGGTTCTCGCGGTTCATTTGTTCCAGTGTGCGTGCCCGGTAAGGTGTTGTGCATCACTTGTGGAAATTTGCATTAGCATTTTTAACTCTATTTGGCCGAATTTGGCGTCATGGAATACGAAAAATTGCTGAACGAATGGGGCCTGGGTGACCATATACAGTACCCCACATATTTTTATATTCAACTTGAAAACAAGAACAGAGAATATCAGTAAGGAGTATAAAATAAAGACAGATACAAGAGCACTAGAGACACGCCTCTCACTCCATTCTACTTCAAGTTGAAACACCTAAAAACTTGGAAAAAAAACGCCGCAAAAAGAATTTAATAGGGTATCACTTACCGTATGTATGCAAGTCGACCACATAAGTAACCGGCATACATAAAACGATATTTTTACTGATGCTTTGGCGGTATTTTTTGCCCACGTTTTTAGGTGTTTTAATTTACGGTCTTTACCGCTGTCACTCTCCGTGTAGGCGTTACATATTCACCGTTTGTTTTCTCTTTTTAATTCACGCTTTTCGTACTATAAACTCATCTTTGTTTCCAAGTTGAATATAAAAATATGTGGGGTACTGTAGATATGTTCTTTTTGGTTAGGCATTACTAGACATGTTATTTGTACCAAAAGCTTTAATTTAAAAAATGTTTTAGTAATTCTATATTTTCACCATTTATGCAAGTTGTTTCCAAAATTAAGGATACAAAACTTATAATGAACGTATATATTTTTATTTCTTTTTGGTTAGGCATTACTGTCCAGCTTTTTTTTATTTTCTATATACTTATGTATGTATTTTATAATAATAATATAATAATAATAATAATAATTTATTTGCAATCTATAACAGGTAGTCACAAAATATACATGACAAGAATAGAAAAATAGTTATAAACTACAAAAAAGAGCTGACATACAGTAAGACTGATGCAATGTGCCAGCCCTCAAGACTAAATACAATTAACATAATGTTTCTAACTTTAATAAACTTAAATAGTAAGCCATAATAGTAACAGTAAAAAAAATCAAGAATGCAAGATAAAAAAAGATATTCAGGAAAGTAAATATTCAATATATTCAAGTAAATCTATTAAGCAATAAATTTTTGTAAGATCTTTTAAATTGAAAAAAACGTAGGGATTTAAAATTTAAGGGAATATTATTGTAAAGAGCATAAATACAGTAAGAGAATGACCTTCTAAATATAGCGGTGCGATAAATATCCAAAGGGAATCAGACAAAGCTACACCGAGAAAAACGTTCCAAGTAAACAGTGATCCTGACACAATTTTCATTAAGACAAATGCCTAGTTTGTTCTCTAATAATATTGCATAGTACTTGTAATAAATAAAACAGAAGTTTTGACATGAAGCAAATAATCCTTAATAAGTAGTTAAATAACCCCGATATACAATGAACACTTGCATTAATAGTTTACTTCTCAGTAATCATTAGTTGTTTTATGCACGGACATTGATGTCTTTGTGGTAATTAAATAGTGCATATGACTTTTTTTTACTAGCAGTAAGCAGGCAAATCTTTCCTGTTAGTAGACAATTTCCTACCATTAAGCATTCAGTGACTAAAAATAATTAAACTTGAAAGAAAAAAAAACCGTCTTCAGCTATTTTCGCGAGATAACAATCGCTTCGGGACTTTCTCTTTGCCCGATGATGCGGTTCTCGCGGCTTATTTGTTTCAGTGTGCGTGCCCGGTAAGGTGTTGTGCATCACTTGTGGAACTTACAATGTTTTTTAATTTGAATTTTCACAAATTCTACTTAAAAAGATAAACACAATAAGAACATACAATTCAAAATTTAGACTTCAAAATTTGTATTTAGGCTTTATTTTGGATTATAAACAACTTTGTTTTATAAACATTTTGTCTAAATTAATAAATAATGGTACTTCTCTCGCATTTTCATGTTTTCGTAATTTATTAACACCCGGTACATCTTAACTAAGATTTTTATATGGTAAACTCATTTTTTCAACAAGCAGAATTTTTTATAAAGAGTGACTTTTCGTCGTACAATCAATAATAAAGATTTTTTTCCTCTTGTCAACTCCATCCGGGGACACACTGTATATATCATTTTGACTAACAATAACAAAGAAATATGTTTTGTTAATAGGCCTATAATAACAAAAAAAAAATGTATTGAATGCTGAAATAAATTATTCAAGACATGTTATTTGTACGAAAAGCTTTAATTTAAAAAATGTTTTAGTAATTCTATATTTTCACCATTTATGCAAGTTGTTTCCAAAATTAAGGATACAAAACTTATAATGAACGTATATATTTTTATTTCTTTTTGGTTAGGCATTACTAGACATGTTATTTGTACCAAAAGCTTTAATTTAAAAAATGTTTTAGTAATTCTATATTTTCACCATTTATGCAAGTTGTTTCCAAAATTAAGGATACAAAACTTATAATGAACGTATATATTTTTATTTCTTTTTGGTTAGGCATTACTGTCCAGCTTTTTTTATTTTCTATATATGTATGTATTTTATATTTTTTCATATTAATAAATGAAAATTATAGTATTATCTGCCTTTTTTCTTTTATATCATAAATATCCAAAGGGAATCAGACAAAGCTAGAGCTGTTCGGGAGGGGGTTACATTTACAAGAAACAAACAACCGAACCCACCAACGTTGCCAGTGAAATCTTGTAATCCATCTAATATACACGGTGTTTGCCGGTCTTCTGTTTTTATTTTTAATGGGTAATAAATACTACAGGTCAAAAGAAGGTGATAAATGTTAAAATACCGTAGTAAAAGTTGTATATAATAAAAAATAATTTTCTATTTTTTATTATGGATAACAATTTTTTTTTTTTTAATTTTGTTATCCAAAATAGGAAAAATTGCCATGTTAAGAATAAAAAATTATTCTCGTCATGCATACAACTTTTACTAACATGTTTTAAGATTTATCGCCATTTCTTTTGACCTGTATATAGTTATTGCCCATTAAAAGTAAAAACAGAGGACCGGTAAACGGCATACCCTGTATATTAATGAAACTGTTTAATAATAGCTAGAATAAATATTGATCAAGGCAAGTTAACTGTTTATTGATGAATATTAATTAGTTCATTAGCTAGAAATGACTGGAACAATGTATTACAATTGATTTTTAAGGTAAGTTAAACTTTCTTAAATAAAGTATTTACTTGGTGCAAGTAGTCAGTTTCATTGTTAAAACTTGCCAAGCTAATGACGATAAATACACTGTTTACTAATGATAGAGAAATACTTTATTAAACCTCCTTAAGATATTTATTCGACACAAGTAATCAGTTTCTTTGTTAAAACATGCCAAGCTAATGATGGTAAATATACTGTTCTCTAATGACGGGGACTATACTTTATTAAGCATAAATACATTCCTACATTTGTCATAAGTACAGTGGTTTACTAATGGAAAGTAGTAGTTTTTACTCTAAAATGGTTTAATTGGTATTAGTAGTTTGTGTCAGGATTGCTAGTTTACTTGTACCAAAGAAGTGGTGGAGTAGTCCCATATACTGATGAACTTTTTACTTGCCAATATTAAAATTTTAATTGTAGCTAGTCACCTTTTTTCTCGGTGTAGAGCTGTTCGGGAGGGGGTTACATTTACAAGAAACAAACAACCGAACCCACCAACGTTGCCAGTGAAATCTTGTAATCCATCTAATATACACGGTGTTTGCCGGTCTTCTGTTTTTATTTTAAATGGGTAATAAATACTACAGGTCAAAAGAAGGTGATAAATGTTAAAATACCGTAGTAAAAGTTGTATATAATAAAAAATAATTTTCTATTTTTTATTATGGATAACAATTTTTTTTTTTAATTTTGCTATCCAAAATAGGAAAAATTGCCATGTTAAGAATTAAAAATTATTCTCGTCATGCATACAACTTTTATTAACATGTTTTAAGATTTATCGCCATTTCTTTTGACCTGTATATAGTTATTGCCCATTAAAAGTAAAAACAGAGGACCGGTAAACGGCATACCCTGTATATTAATGAAACTGTTTAATAATAGCTAGAATAAATATTGATCAAGGCAAGTTAACTGTTTATTGATGAATATTAATTAGTTCATTAGCTAGAAATGACTGGAACAATTTATTACAATTGATTTTTTAAGGTAAATTAAACCTTCTTAAATAAAGTATTTACTTGGTGCAAGTAGTCAGTTTCATTGTTAAAACTTGCCAAGCTAATGACGATAAATACACTGTTTACTAATAATAGAGAAATACTTTATTAAACCTCCTTAAGATATTTATTCGACACAAGTAATCAGTTTCTTTGTTAAAACATGCCAAGCTAATGATGGTAAATATACTGTTCTCTAATGACGGGGACTATACTTTATTAAGCATAAATACATTCCTACATTTGTCATAAGTACACTGGTTTACTAATGGAAAGTAGTAGTTTTTACTCTAAAATGGTTTAATTCGTATTAGTAGTTTGTGTCAGGATTGCTAGTTTACTTGTACCAAAGAAGTGGTGGAGTAGTCCCATATACTGATGAACTTTTTACGTGCCAATATTAAAATTTTAATTGTAGCTAGTCACCTTTTTTCTCGGTGTAGGGGAAGAAAAATAAATCCACCAAAACACTTAAACGAATACGAACTTTACACAGCATATTGCCTGTTTTCAACACATGAAGATCCAGTAACTTACAAAGATGCAATAAAAGACAAAGAATGGAACACGGCCATTGAAAAGGAACTAAAGTCACATGAAAAACTTTAAACATGGGAAGAAATTCAATTACCAGAATCAAAGAAAGCAATTCAGACAAAGTGGGTGTTTAGAACAAAGGAAGACGGTACAAAGAAAGCAAGAATAGTTGCAAAAGGCTTTCAGATAAAGGAGCAGTGGCGGCTGCTCCATAGGTGCTGCAGAACTGCCAAAAATTATAACACCCAGAACCCACGTTGACAACATTTTTAATAATTTTTTTAATGAATATAATTTATCATCTACACAAATGTTTGAAGTCCAGCCCTGTCCGTTAATACAGGCGCTCGCCGTATGGCCCACCAGCCAATTACTAATGCAGTGAGCCAGCAGTATAAAATACTAGATCATATGTATTCCATCTCGAGTAAATAGCTCAGCAACATTGAGGAGCTGTGCTCGACACTGTAATAATAGGTCTGTTCCAGCAGCATAAGGACTAGTCCGGAACCAGTTCGGGATTTTACTGAGCATGAGCAGAGACCGATAAGTGTTGCCTATCTGCTACTGCGCATGCTCAGTTAAATTCCGAACTAGTTCGAGACAGTTCTTATGCCTGCTGGAACAGACCTATTATGAATGTTGCACGAATGATCACGACAACGCGCGAGGTAGAGAGTTGGTAGGCATTTTACGTTATAAAAAGTGCTGCATTTTCCCACAGTTCAGCAACGATTTTCTTGTGTGTTGTGACTGTTTGTGTTTTGTTTTGTGTTAATTAACGTGTGTTTAAGTGTTTGAGGTTTGAGTTTTTTGTTTTATTGTGTAAAAATGGATGTTAATTCAATATATTTAGTAAAGACTCTTTGAAGCTTACATGAAGAAAAATTGCGGGTAAAAGACAACGGCCGTCCCTTGCCGGACATTAACATTGAAGTGGCGGGCAGTAGCCGTGGAAAAACATATAAAAGACAATTTAATAGGGAAATATATCTGAAAAACAATTGGATATGTGGTTGTAACAGGAGAAATGCTCTATTTTGTTTTCCTTGTGTCTTGTTTAATGGTGAAAAAGCATGGCCGGAGACAGGGGTAAGAGATTTGATGCATTTAAATGAAAAAATAAAAAAGCACGAGAATTCAAAAACACATATTTCTAATATAATGCAGTTGAATTTGTTTGGAAAAATTAATATTCAGGCTCAACTTGATTCGGCTTATTGGACTAATATTCAAAAACATAATGATGATGTAACAAAAAACAGATACGTTTTGTCTAAAATCATAAACTGTATTAAATTTTGTGGCGCTTTTGCATTGGCTCTTCGTGGTCATGATGAATCTGAAACGTCAGAAAATCCAGGTATATTTTGCGGATTAATTAATTTTTCGGCAGAACTTGACAATACTCTACGTGACCATCTACAAAATTTTTAAAGGTACTTCTAAAGAAATACAAAATGACCTTTTAGACTGTATGCTTAATGTGTGCCATGAAGAAATAACTCGAGAAATTGATGAGGCGCCGTTTCTTGCAGTAATGGCAGACGAAACTACGGACGTTTCTGCAAAATTTCAGATGGTAACAATTTTGCGTTATACAACCAAAGACGGTGACCCTGTTGAGCGTTTTTGGAATTTCTTACTACCACCGAAACACGATGCTGAAACGTTGGCTGAAACATTAATAGGTGTAATAGATCCTCTATTAAAAGGTGTCAATAATAAACTCATTGCACAAAGTTACGACGGCGCCGCAGTAATGAGTGGACAACATGGTGGAGTTCAGGCTAAAATCAAGGAAAAATATAATAATGCTCATTTTGTGCATTGTTATGCACATCAATTGAATTTAGTTATGTTAAAAGCTAGTTCAGTAAATTCACAGGTCAGGATTTTTTTTTGGAAATTTACACGACATTCCTGGATTTTTTTGTCATTCGCCTCAACGAGTAGCTGTGGTGCATATACTGTATTAAATTGATTCTCCTCCTTACAGTGGCGGCTCGTGACTTTGAGCAATGGAGGTGCTGTAGACCAAAAAGCTGTGTACACGGGGCGAAAGTTGTAGGGGGTCCGGGGGGTAGAAAATTTTTCAGATTTTTCAAGGTCATTGTGTTTTACAAGTACCTCAAAATTTGTATTAAACTTGATATTAATTTAAATATTTTCAAAATTGCATTTTTCAGCTTTCAAGGTTCAAGGTCAAAGCGCTTAAAATGAACCTCAGAAATTTCAGTAGTGATTACAGTATTTTAGAAAAATGGGTTTCCCTAGCAATAATTAAAAAATATTTGGAGAATTCCTTTCTTACCTTTTTTTTGGTGGTGGGACTGGTGAGGCACTGGGTCTTGCATGAGGTAAAATGAAGTAATGCAGAGAACATATTAGCACGAGTCCACGTCGTCCACGAGTATTAACACACAACTTTAATGCAGTTTTTTGTACATTAATGGCATCCGTCGGTCCTTCTTAGCAGTAAACTTGTCAATTACTTTTTCGTTAAAATTTGGCATATTGGAAATAAATTTTCTTTCTATTGACAACATTGAAAGAGCCGTTAAACGATCCTCACACATGGAGTTTCTCAAAAATGTCTTGATGCGTTTAAGCGTTGAAAAACATCGTTCAGCTTCGGCTGTGGTCATGGGTGTTGTTACAAGAATTTGTAACAATTTCTTTGTTTCTCCTAGTGTTGCATCCAAATTATTCAAAATCAAAAATTTTAAAAATGGCACAGCACCACGTAATTCTCTGCATTCGCTATTAGAATATATAACAGACAGCTCTGTTTTTAAACGTTCTTTATTTAAAGTTGGATAAGCTTAAGTTAAATCTAACTCATTATCGGGAAATTTATTAAAATAATCAACAAATTTTTCAGAAGAAAAAAGAGTTGCTGCTACCAGGTGATTTGTGAAAGCAAAACGCTCTTTTGCATTATTTATAATTAGATCACATACTTCTAAGGCGGCAACACGATGTTCTACTTTATTATTATTCAAACGTCTTCTTTTTACTTCGGTAGGACCAGATACTAAATTAGATGATGCTTCATCTACAACAGTGTCTATCTTCTCTCGAATGCCAGCAACACTATGATTGAATACATCTGTCACTCTTTGAACTTCTGTCGGATCAATTTGCCTTTTTTGAAGCTGGTTAAATAATATATCGACGTGTGGCATGACTTTATAGAAAAATGTCAACCAAAAAATAAACATAGGGTCCTGCAGAATACGTCGAATACCTGAAGCCCGATGGCAAGTTGTTGCATTATAATCTTCTTCTAACTCTTCCATGCACTCAATTAGTGAGTCTCTATATTCATATACAACGTTGACAGTTCGAATATTGAAATTCCAACGTGTTGGAACAGAATGAGGCACGTTTATTCCCACAATGTTATTCAACACAGCTACTCGTTGAGGCGAATGACAAAAAAATCCAGGAATGTCGTGTAAATTTCCAAAAAAAAATCCTGACCTGTGAATTTACTGAACTAGCTTTTAACATAACTAAATTCAATTGATGTGCATAACAATGCACAAAATGAGCATTATTATATTTTTCCTTGATTTTAGCCTGAACTCCACCATGTTGTCCACTCATTACTGCGGCGCCGTCGTAACTTTGTGCAATGAGTTTATTATTGACACCTTTTAATAGAGGATCTATTACACCTATTAATGTTTCAGCCAACGTTTCAGCATCGTGTTTCGGTGGTAGTAAGAAATTCCAAAAACGCTCAACAGGGTCACCGTCTTTGGTTGTATAACGCAAAATTGTTACCATCTGAAATTTTGCAGAAACGTCCGTAGTTTCGTCTGCCATTACTGCAAGAAACGGCGCCTCATCAATTTCTCGAGTTATTTCTTCATGGCACACATTAAGCATACAGTCTAAAAGGTCATTTTGTATTTCTTTAGAAGTACCTTTAAAAACGCTTGCATTTTGTAGATGGTCACGTAGAGTATTGTCAAGTTCTGCCGAAAAATTAATTAATCCGCAAAATATACCTGGATTTTCTGACGTTTCAGATTCATCATGACCACGAAGAGCCAATTCAAAAGCGCCACAAAATTTAATACAGTTTATGATTTTAGACAAAACGTATCTGTTTTTTGTTACATCATCATTATGTTTTTGAATATTAGTCCAATAAGCCGAATCAAGTTGAGCCTGAATATTAATTTTTCCAAACAAATTCAACTGCATTATATTAGAAATATGTGTTTTTGAATTCTCGTGCTTTTTTATTTTTTCATTTAAATGCATCAAATCTCTTACCCCTGTCTCCGACCATGCTTTTTCACCATTAAACAAGACACAAGGAAAACAAAATAGAGCATTTCTCCTGTTACAACCACATATCCAATTGTTTTTCAGATATATTTCCCTATTAAATTGTCTTTTATATGTTTTTCCACGGCTACTGCCCGCCACTTCAATGTTAATGTCCGGCAAGGGACGGCCGTTGTCTTTTACCCGCAATTTTTCTTCATACGTAAGCTTCAAAGAGTCTTTACTAAGTATATTGAATTAACATCCATTTTTACACAATAAAACAAAAAACTCAAACCTCAAACACTTAAACACACGTTAATTAACACAAAACAAAACACAAACAGTCACAACACACAAGAAAATCGTTGCTGAACTGTGGGAAAATGCAGCACTTTTTATAACGTAAAATGCCTACCAACTCTCTACCTCGCGCGTTGTCGTGATCATTCGTGCAACATTCATATTATTACAGTGTCGAGCACAGCTCCTCAATGTTGCTGAGCTATTTACTCGAGATGGAATACATATGATCTAGTATTTTATACTGCTGGCTCACTGCATTAGTAATTGGCTGGTGGGCCATACGGCGAGCGCCTGTATTAACGGACAGGGCTGGACTTCAAACATTTGTGTAGATGATAAATTATATTCATTAAAAAAATTATTAAAAATGTGGTCAACGTGGGTTCTGGGTGTTATAATTTTTGGCAGTTCTGCAGCACCTATGGAGCAGCCGCCACTGCTCCTTTATCTGAAAGCCTTTTGCAACTATTCTTGCTTTCTTTGTACCGTCTTCCTTTGTTCTAAACACCCACTTTGTCTGAATTGCTTTCTTTGATTCTGGTAATTGAATTTCTTCCCATGTTTAAAGTTTTTCATGTGACTTTAGTTCCTTTTCAATGGCCGTGTTCCATTCTTTGTCTTTTATTGCATCTTTGTAAGTTACTGGATCTTCATGTGTTGAAAACAGGCAATATGCTGTGTAGAGTTCGTATTCGTTTAAGTGTTTTGGTGGATTTATTTTTCTTCCCCTACACCGAGAAAAAAGGTGACTAGCTACAATTAAAATTTTAATATTGGCACGTAAAAAGTTCATCAGTATATGGGACTACTCCACCACTTCTTTGGTACAAGTAAACTAGCAATCCTGACACAAACTACTAATACGAATTAAACCATTTTAGAGTAAAAACTACTACTTTCCATTAGTAAACCAGTGTACTTATGACAAATGTAGGAATGTATTTATGCTTAATAAAGTATAGTCCCCGTCATTAGAGAACAGTATATTTACCATCATTAGCTTGGCATGTTTTAACAAAGAAACTGATTACTTATGTCGAATAAATATCTTAAGGAGGTTTAATAAAGTATTTCTCTATCATTAGTAAACAGTGTATTTATCGTCATTAGCTTGGCAAGTTTTAACAATGAAACTGACTACTTGCACCAAGTAAATACTTTATTTAAGAAGGTTTAACTTACCTTAAAAAATCAATTGTAATAAATTGTTCCAGTCATTTCTAGCTAATGAACTAATTAATATTCATCAATAAACAGTTAACTTGCCTTGATCAATATTTATTCTAGCTATTATTAAACAGTTTCATTAATATACAGGGTATGCCGTTTACCGGTCCTCTGTTTTTACTTTTAATGGGCAATAACTATATACAGGTCAAAAGAAATGGCGATAAATCTTAAAACATGTTAATAAAAGTTGTATGCATGACGAGAATAATTTTTAATTCTTAACATGGCAATTTTTCCTATTTTGGATAGCAAAATTAAAAAAAAAAATTGTTATCCATAATAAAAAATAGAAAATTATTTTTTATTATATACAACTTTTACTACGGTATTTTAACATTTATCACCTTCTTTTGACCTGTAGTATTTATTACCCATTAAAAATAAAAACAGAAGACCGGCAAACACCGTGTATATTAGATGGATTACAAGATTTCACTGGCAACGTTGGTGGGTTCGGTTGTTTGTTTCTTGTAAATGTAACCCCCTCCCGAACAGCTCTACACCGAGAAAAAAGGTGACTAGCTACAATTAAAATTTTAATATTGGCAAGTAAAAAGTTCATCAGTATATGGGACTACTCCACCACTTCTTTGGTACAAGTAAACTAGCAATCCTGACACAAACTACTAATACCAATTAAACCATTTTAGAGTAAAAACTACTACTTTCCATTAGTAAACCACTGTACTTATGACAAATGTAGGAATGTATTTATGCTTAATAAAGTATAGTCCCCGTCATTAGAGAACAGTATATTTACCATCATTAGCTTGGCATGTTTTAACAAAGAAACTGATTACTTGTGTCGAATAAATATCTTAAGGAGGTTTAATAAAGTATTTCTCTATCATTAGTAAACAGTGTATTTATCGTCATTAGCTTGGCAAGTTTTAACAATGAAACTGACTACTTGCACCAAGTAAATACTTTATTTAAGAAGGTTTAACTTACCTTAAAAAATCAATTGTAATAAATTGTTCCAGTCATTTCTAGCTAATGAACTAATTAATATTCATCAATAAACAGTTAACTTGCCTTGATCAATATTTATTCTAGCTATTATATTAAACAGTTTCATTAATATACAGGGTATGCCGTTTACCGGTCCTCTGTTTTTACTTTTAATGGGCAATAACTATTTACAGGTCAAAAGAAATGGCGATAAATCTTAAAACATGTTAATAAAAGTTGTATGCATGACGAGAATAATTTTTTATTCTTAACATGGCAATTTTTCCTATTTTGGATAACAAAATTAAAAAAAAAAAATTGTTATCCATAATAAAAAATAGAAAATTATTTTTTATTCTATACAACTTTTACTACGGTATTTTAACATTTATCACCTTCTTTTGACCTGTAGTATTTATTACCCATTAAAAATAAAAACAGAAGACCGGCAAACACCATGTATATTAGATGGATTACAAGATTTCACTGGCAACGTTGGTGGGTTCGGTTGTTTGTTTCTTGTAAATGTAACCCCCTCCCGAACAGCTCTAGCTTTGTCTGATTCCCTTTGGATATTTATGATATAAAAGAAAAAAGGCAGATAATACTATAATTTTCATTTATTAATATGAAAAAATATAAAATACATACATATATAGAAAATAAAAAAAGCTGGACAGTAATGCGTAACCAAAAAGAAATAAAAATATATACGTTCATTATAAGTTTTGTATCCTTAATTTTGGAAACAACTTGCATAAATGGTGAAAATATAGAATTACTAAAACATTTTTTAAATTAAAGCTTTTGGTACAAATAACATGTCTAGTAATGCCTAACCAAAAAGAAATAAAAATATATACGTTCATTATAAGTTTTGTATCCTTAATTTTGGAAACAACTTGCATAAATGGTGAAAATATAGAATTACTAAAACATTTTTTAAATTAAAGCTTTTCGTACAAATAACATGTCTTGAATAATTTATTTCAGCATTCAATACATTTTTTTTTTTGTTATTATAGGCCTATTAACAAAACATATTTCTTTGTTATTGTTAGTCAAAATGATATATACAGTGTGTCCCCGGATGGAGTTGACAAGAGGGAAAAAATCTTTATTATTGATTGTACGACGAAAAGTCACTCTTTATAAAAAATTCTGCTTGTTGAAAAAATGAGTTTACCATATAAAAATCTTAGATAAGATGTACCGGGTGTTAATAAATTACGAAAACATGAAAATGCCTCAAGAGAGAAGTACCATTATTTATTAATTTAGACAAAATGTTTATAAAACAAAGTTGTTTATAATCCAAAATAAAGCCTAAATACAAATTTTGAAGTCTAAATTTTGAATTGTATGTTCTTATTGTGTTTATCTTTTTAAGTAGAATTTGTGAAAATTCAAATTAAAAAACATTGTAAGTTCCACAAGTGATGCACAACACCTTACCGGGCACGCACACTGAAACAAATAAGCCGCGAGAACCGCATCATCGGGCAAAGAGAAAGTCCCGAAGCGATTGTTATCTCGCGAAAATAGCTGAAGACGGTTTTTTTTCTTTCAAGTTTAATTATTTTTAGTCACTGAATGCTTAATGGTAGGAAATTGTCTACTAACAGGAAAGATTTGCCTGCTTACTGCTAGTAAAAAAAAGTCATATGCACTATTTAATTACCACAAAGACATCAATGTCCGTGCATAAAACAACTAATGATTACTGAGAAGTAACGCTTGACTAACATAAATAGCGGGCTATTTGGAATGGGCCCTTTGTCACTATTCATACTATGTTTACATTTGTTAATTTCCAAGCTAATTTAAGGTTGATTAGAAATGTAACAAACTCTAGAAAACTAGATGCATTCGAAAGCTTGGAAATTAACAAATGTAAACATAGTATGAATAGTGACAAAGGGCCCATTCCAAATAGCCCGCTATTTATGTTAGTCAAGCGTTAACGCTTCAATGAAGCTAAATATTTTACCCGCCTTTTTTGTTACTATCGCGGTAATTGTTCGTCGAAGCGTAACGCATTTTTAGGTATAAATAGGTCCCATTGGTAGGTTAAGCTTAGTTTTAATCATCTCCCGATGATGCCAACTTGGTTGGCGAAACGCGCGTCGAGTGTGTGCAAAAGTGTTTTGGTGTGTGTGGAAAACTACTCCAAGTGTAAATTAAAATAGAACTCTTGTTATCACAATAGAGTAAAGTGTCGTTATTTAATCCAAAGTCATTTAGAATTCCTCTAAGATTTACTAGATCTTGAGCACAAGCAGCCGCTGCCACATACTCTGCTTCTGCTGTTGAGAGAGCAACACAACTCTGTTTCTTGGAAAACCATGCAACAGGTTTCTTTCCATGTAAAATCATGCAACCACTCACGCTCTTCCGATCAATTTGATCCTTTGCCCAATCTGAATCTGAATACCCTATTAATTTTACCTCCTTATCTTTACTTCGTACGTATGTTAGTGCTTTTTCTTTTGTTCCTTGTAAGTATCTTAATAACCTTTTACCTGCATTCCATGTTTCTTTAGTTGGTCTGTCCAAATATCTACTCAAATATGAAACGGCGAATGTGATATCCGGTCTGGTTGTTGTACCTAAATACATTAATCCTCCAATCAGTTGTCTATAAGGAACGTTTATTATCTCACTTTCTTCATTGTATTGAAAACCTTTTTCCATAGGAGTAGCTTTTCCTTTGCATTCTTCCATGTTGAAATGGCTTAACAATTTTTCAATAAACCGGGTTTGTTTTATTACAATTTGTTCACTGTTTCTTTCTATTGACATTCCCAAGAAATTCTTGACTTCTCCTAAATCCTTGGCTTGAAAATATCCGATCAATAAATCTACTGCTTCTTTGATATATTCCTTATTTCCGACTATCAACATTTCATCAACATAAATTAAAATAAATACATTTTCACCACAATCAACAATCATATTTTGATCTCTTAAAAGTTATGATTCACTGCAAAGTCATTAAAAGTATCATTCCATACTTTGGGCGATTCTTTGAGACCATACAGCGCCCTATTTAATTTTAACGTTGTTGTATTTGTCTTTAGTCCCTCTGGTGCATAAATATACACTTCGCTTTCCAATTTTCCATTTAGAAATGCTGTAGGAATGTCCAACTGTCTTATTTCCCAATTATTTTCTAATGATACCGACAATAGCAATCTTATAGTTGAAATCCTTGCCACTGGTGCGTTCATAGCGACGTCGCTTTTTGATCCTTCGATGTCGGCTCTTCCTATCATTGCGAAGCGTTAACGCTTCAACGAAGCTAAATATTCCCATTGGTAGGATAAGCTTAGTTTTAATCATCTCCCGATGATGCCAACTTGGTTGGCGAAACGCGCGTCGAGTATGTGCAAAAGTGTTTTGGTGTGTGTGGAAAACTACTCCAAGTGTAAGTTCTACACCAAAGGTTCCAACCCCTCTTCAGGAATAAAATGGCTTCACGGTCAACGGAACTCAATCTTTATCATAAGGTCAGTGCTAAAATTAGATTAATAGGTTCTGATATTTGGTTTTTAAAAGCCTGTAAACGTCATTCAGTTTTTCCAAATTTTATTCAAGTAAAAATCCCAAAATCCTCAAGTATTTCAGATAAAGTTTCATATTTTGCAAAACAAAAATGGCTAGATTTAGAAATCAAATATCTGTATAGTAAACGAAGTATGCTTGAATTACAAGCATATGGACTTTTCAAAAAACTTACATTTAAATTAAATAATTTAGAATATGAACAATGGTGTGACTTTCAGAGGAATATGTTTTTATCGATTAATGCAAAAATTATCAAGAAAATGTCATCACAAAATAAAAAACTTAAAAAACTAGTTTCAGCAACGCAAAAAGACAATGTTCATCAGAAAGTCATTGCAATTGTAGAAAATCATTCCTCACAATCGTTTGACAAAGAAGAACTTAGTCTCCTTAACAAAAGGGATTAAAGTTTGCTTTACCTGCCTCTACAGACGTTTTGGAGGAGATAGTGGCAAATGTGGAAAGTTCAATTCAGTCTCTGCCCGACTCCTCTAAGGGCTTTATCAGAGAAGCGTGCAGAAATCAAATTTCTACAAATATTATTAATAATGTCAATAAAAAACCAATTTCCAAAAAGAATAGAAACATTGTCAAGCGATTGCGAGAGAAAGATTGTTTTTACTTAAAAGCTGATAAGGGTAATAAGGTTGTTATCTTAGATAAAAAGGACTATTATGAAAGAGTAGACAACCTGATTAGTAATGGTCCTTATAAAAAACTTTCAAGAAACCCACTACCTAAAATGATTACCGAAGTAAGGAATGTACTTAAATCCTGTAATAACCTTATTACCCCAGCTTTAAAAAATAGATTACATATATCTAACCCAAGCGTCCCTAGATTGTATTGCCTACCCAAGATACATAAACCCGGTAAGTCGGTGCGTCCTATTGTTTCAGCAATTGGATCACCGGCTTATCACCTATCAAAATGGTTGTCGGAGGAGTTCGAAAATTTACCCATTTCACAACCTGGCTTTTCAGTTATTAATTCAAATGATTTCATTAATAAAATTAGCAATATTCAGCTACAAGATGGGGAAATTTTGGTCTCCTTTAATGTTTGTTCATTGTTTCCGAGTGTATCTACCAATTCCACAAACCATGGACTATTTCAGGGATTTACTCGAATCAAATAATTTAAGCCAAGAGGTAGTAAACGAATATATTCAACTCACAAAACTTTGTATGCAGCAAAATTGCTTTCAATTCAATAATAATTTCTTTAAACAACATAAAGGGACAGCCATGGGTAACTCTTTGTCACCATTCATTGCCAGTCTTTTCATGAATCGCTTCGAAACAGAAGCAAAAGAAGAATTCGAGTATTTTCCTAGAGTTTGGTTTAGGTATGTGGATGATATTTTTGCAGTGTTTGATACAAAAGTCGCGGATGTAGACGTTTTTGTTTCCAAATTAAATAGTCGTTTCACTTCTGTCAAATTCACATATGAAATTGAAAACAATCAACAACTACCATTTTTAGATGTACTAGTAATTAGAAATAATGAAAATAATTTAGAATTCGATGTATATAGGAAAGATACCAGCACTCTTAGATATATTCCTAATGATTCTCATCATTGTGACCAACACAAGATGGCAAGTTTTAATTTTTTGATTAGTCGATTATTAAGTTTTCCGCTAACTAAAGAGAGGTTTGAAAAAGAAAAAGAGTTAATTAAGGATATAGCTTTGAGTAATGGTTTTTATACTAATTTGATTGATAAATTAATTAGGAAGCGTAAATTTAGGGAGGCACTTCGAAATTCTTCGACCTTTCGTATTGAGAAAGAAAATTCAAAATTTGTATCAATTCCATATGAACCCCGGTTTACCCGAGGTCTTAGTAGAATTTTCAACAACATTGATATGACGGTGGTTCATCGATCAGGAAATAAACTACAACAACTTTTAGGCAACCCTAAGGATAAAATTGGAATGAACGAAAGGTCGGGGATTTACGAAATTAGCTGTAAGGACTGCAACCAAAAGTATGTTGGACAAACAAGACGCTCTATTCAGACGAGGTTTAAGGAGCATATGGCTCTTGCAAAAAAGGTAGAACAAAAGGATGCAATAATAAATTATGAACAACAAGTGCAAAACTCAATTTATTTATCGGAAACAACCGAAAAAGAAGTTGAAGAAACTATTCAAAATTTAAAACTACATAAAGCACCAGGTATTGACACAATCAAATCTTTTACATTAAAAGAAATATCTGGACATATTGTGAAACCCTTATGTTTCATTATAAATAAAATATTAGACACCGGGGTTTTTCCACGGGCACTTAAAATAGCTTTAATTAAACCCTTGTTTAAGAGCGGAAACAGACTGGAGTGTTCAAACTACCGACCGATTTCACTGCTTTCTAACATAGCAAAAATACTAGAAAAAATTATTAAAGTAAGAGTAATTAGCTACTTAGAAAAGTATGAAATATTAAGTGACGCCCAATATGGTTTCAGGCAAGCCAGATCTACAGAGGATGCAATTGCATCTCTAACGGAAAAGATTTAAAAAGCTTTGGAACTCAGCAAACCGACAGTTTGCATCTTTGTAGATCTGGCGAAAGCTTTCGATACTGTTGACCACTCTAGACTGCTCAAAACTCTTGAACAAATAGGTTTTAGAGGCACAGCACTGACGCTTATGCAAAGCTATTTATCTGACAGATCACAACAGGTGATAATAAATAAAAGTATAAGCAAGAAAAGGGAAATAAAATATGGGGTGCCGCAGGGCACAGTACTTGGGCCCTTATTGTTCAATATATATCTGAACAACTTATTTCGTCAAAACTTTATAGGTCAGATAGTTAGCTTTGCAGACGATACTGCTGTATTGTATACGGACATTACCTGGGACGCTGTACTGAATAAAGCTGAAAATGACTTTAGGGAAATAAAAAATTGGTTTGATTCAAGGGTTCTAACAATTAATCCGATTAAAACTAAGTACATACCGTTTTCTATCAATAAAATAAACACACTTCCTTCTCTTAAAATACAAGAAAATTTTGAAATCAAGCCAGTTGATGAAATCAAATACTTGGGCATAACCGTAGATCGCTATCTAAAGTGGGATAAGCATATTGACAAACTAATTCGGAAAGTTAGAAGCCTACTTGGTAAATTTAAATATTTCAAACAAATTTTAGACATAAAACAACTCAACACTTTATATTATGCATTTGTAGAGTCTCAATTACGCTATGGAATAATAGCATGGGGAGGTGCATTCAACTGTTACATAAAAAATTTAGAAGTTGTGCAGAAGTGGATAATTAAAATTATACACAAAAAAATAATTACTTACCCAACAGATTCGTTATATAAACTTGCTGGCGTCTTGGATATCAGGCAACTTTATTGTTATACTTTGATCCTACGACAAAAAAATAATATAAGTAAACAAATGGTGGATCATATTTATGAAACTAGATATAAGGAAAACTCAGTTAAAATACCAAAGGTGAGTAAAACGATAACTCAAAGAAGTTTTACTTACCTAGGTCCACGTGTGTACAATATAATTCCAACTGAAATAAAAAATATTAATTCTTTAAAATTATTTAAAAATAAATTAAAAAAATGGCTACTGAACTTAAGTAGACTATATACTCACCAGCTTATAAATGTTCAAAGTGTCTCTTAAGTAAGAAAAAAAATTAATAAATTAATAAAAATAGAGATTTAAAAAAAATGTGTTTTATGCATTCGCGTAAATAGGTAATAAATAATGTAAGTATATGTAAATATGTGTGCGTATTTATACTTAATGTAAATACAAAAATTAGTTTTGATTTGTTATTTAGATTATTCTTTTTCACGACTAGGTTTTTAGGTTTTTATTATGGAGTAAAGAAATATGGCAAGGTCGACCAAGACAAAGTTTACTTTTTGGGTCTTTCCTCCTATTTGTTTGCTAATTTATTGCTTTAAGTTATTTGTATTTTCACTAAAAAATGTTAACATTAAAATGGGCAAATAAATATTATTATTATTATTATTAATGCTGGACAGTCTCCCTGTGGCCTCCGACACCACACAGAGAGAGCGCCAGCGAATAATCTACAGCAACTCCCCACATCCCGCAGGGTTAGTCACTGTAGATTCCAGACTCGTGTGCCCTAAGTAGACGGAGGGATCCCAGGATGACCGCTTTCTGCATTTGACCAGCCAACCATTCTGCCGATGTTTGGCAGGCAGGCATGGTCTTTAATGCGGAGAGCAGCGTGGGCTTCATACCTCCGAGTACACCGATTATCAGGACGACCATCTTGACAGAGTAGCCTGGGTATAGCACTTGGAGCTCGTACCGGAGATCTCTGTATTTAGTCCGTTTCTCCTCCTCCTTCAAGGCGATGTTTGTCTCAGCAGGTGCTGAGAACTCGATGACATACATCACCTTGGTCTGATGGTCGAGGAGGACTATGTCAGGCTTATTGGCTTGAATTCGCCTGACGGTCGGGAACGAGTAGTTCCAGTAAATCCGGCATTTCTCGTTCTCGACAACGGACTCGATATCTCCGGGGATATAAGGCAGCACTGGTGTTTGGTCTATCTTGTACGAGTGCCGAAGATGGTAGTATAGCACTCGTAAAGCCGCGTTATGACGTTGGATGTAGGCCGAAGTCGCATAAATCGGACATGCAGATAATAGATGCATGAGCGACTCCGGCGCCTGACGGCAGGTCCTGCAGTTGATATCAGGAACCTCTACACCCATCACGCGACTCCGATAGACCAATGTGTTAATAACACCATCTTGGCAGGCCACAATGAATCCCTCGGTCTCCGACTTCAGCCCCGCTGACCTTAAGAATACGAAGGTCAGCTCTGTCGATAAACCCAGTGCTTCTATGTTGTTAAAGAAAACACCGTGCAGGGGCTTATCGACGTGCTGCCTGAACAGATTCCTCTGTTCGGCAGCCTTAATTTGGGCTGTCAGACGATTCGGCGGAAGCTCAGTAACTGATTCTGCATCAGCACCTCGCCTGCCTCCTCGCCTGTAGTCGAACACGAGACCGAGTTCATCTGCAGCCCTCTGTGCTGCCTTAAACAATAAAGCGCCAACTCCCACGGTTTCATGATCTCTCACTAACCGTAGGAGCGGATCCGAGCTCCTTAGGATGTTACATGCCATACTTAGTGCTACTCTGCCATGCATACACTCCAGACTCAAGAGTCCTCGGCCCCCCCCGTTGACGTGGGAGGTACACACGAGGAACGGACGATCTAGGATGAATACTCCTATGGATATTCATCATTTTGCGGGTATCCCTGTCCAATTGGCGCAGCTCATCTACTCGCCATTTAACTACTCCAAAGGAGTAGAGCAGAATCGGAACGGCAAGCATATTAGTGGCAGACACCTTGTTCTTCCCCGAAAGTTCAGAAGACCAAATCTTTCGGAGTCGGTGTCTGTACTTGCCACGGAGAGAATCCTTTATTTGGTTCACATCCTGGATGTGATTATTATTATTATTATTATTATTATATTATTATTATTATTATTATTATTATTATTATTATTATCTAAAATACGGAAGAATAGAGAAGTCTAGCGTTGCCCAACATGCTTTTGATAACAATCATAAAATAGATATTAATAATTTAAGGTTGATTAGAAATGTAACAAACTCTAGACAACTAGATGCATTCGAAAGCTTGGAAATTAACAAATGTAAACATAGTATGAATAGTGACAAAGGGCCCATTCCAAATAGCCCGCTATTTATGTTAGTCAAGCGTTAACGCTTCAACGAAGCTAAATATTTTACCCGCCTTTTTTGTTACTATCGCGGTAATTGTTCGTCGAAGCGTAACGCATTTTTAGGTATAAATAGGTCCCATTGGTAGGTTAAGCTTAGTTTTAATCATCTCCCGATGATGCCAACTTGGTTGGCGAAACGCGCGTCGAGTGTGTGCAAAAGTGTTTTGGTGTGTGTGGAAAACTACTCCAAGTGTAAGTTCTACACCAAAGGTTCCAACCCCTCTTCAGGAATTCTATTTTAATGTCAAAAAGTTATGAAAATTCCAAACGGGCTAAACATATTGACTTCAAAAATCATTATTTGAAAGACCTAGTAGCTCGTAAAGAAATCTCGATGGAGTATGTGTCAACTGACCAAAATTTGGCTGATATGTTAACTAAGCCACTTAGCAAAGAACCTTTTGTATATTTTAGAAACAAAGCTTTAGTTATTTAGTTATAGATAGGCTTAACGCTTTAATATGAATGTGCGATTTTAAATGTATAAACTTTTTTTAAATCGAGGAGGAGTGTTACCATTTGGTATTGTATGTTCTGTGTTATAATATATATAGTGTCTAGTGTCTGTGGTTTAATGATTAAGAAGAAGAGTTAAGTTTTATATAGTTAGGAAAAATCAGATCAGTAGTAATAATGTGGGAAAATGGTTACAACAAAATAGATTAATTCTCAATGAAAATAAGACCTCTTACATCATATTTAGAACAAATAGATCAAGTATACAGTTGTCAGATATTAATTTTATGAGTATAAGCATTTATTATGTATATACATATTGCCCAATCCCATAGCTTTATTGGCAATCACTTTTAAGGTTAAATTGTTCCTCCCTAGATGGCTCTATAGTCTTTATTTGAAAATAAATAGGATTTGACCTTGAGAATATAATTATCCTGATTTGTTTCATTTCTAGGTTCTCGCGTGTTACAATGCGGGAATTTCGAAATGTTTTGATTTTGCTAACTTACAGGCTTTGACTACACACTTAAAGTTATGTTATAGTTTACGTATCTATGTATTTAATATAGGTAATAAAACAAATTGATTTGTAGGGTATTTATATATACGATATAGGTATATTTAAATTTAATAAAATTATTGTTTACAATAAATTATGCAATAAATAAATATGAAATAAAATTGTATAGTGGATTAACTTAAGAAGAGAATAAAAGAGAGAATTTGTGGGGTCAATAATAAAAGATAAAATAATTTTTACCATATACCCCAAAAATAGAAACGACGAAGGGTGCCCATATAGCTTCCTTTATACGGCATCGTAGCCAGGGGGGATTATAGATTAAATTCAGTGTGACACTTTTTCATGTTTTAGTACATTTTTTCTTACAAAAGGCACAGGATTCACAGGAATACAACGTAAAATTCCAGATTTTTCAGGGTTGAGCAAAAACCCACCCTTAGAAAAAGACGACCCACCGGGGTCCGGGGCCCCTCTTTGGTGGGTTTTCCTGAGCAACTGTGGTTAATTGTGTTCTGGATTTTTGTAAAATACAAATTTCCCGCCTAATTCTTAAAACCGCTCTGAACCAATCTAAAATCGTTAAGAGTGGTAGTTTTATTCACAGGTGCAAACTTTGCACTGTTCCCGAGTCAATCTAGAATTGACAATCGGTTGGAACGGTTTTAGGACTGTTTTGAACAAATATGTTTAGATATAATAATATATTTGGTTTTGAACCTTCTCGTTTTGTTTTTAGATTAACCTCACTTTTTCTTTGGTCTAACATCAGACATTCTCTAACCAGTCTAATATCGTGTTTTGTGCCTCTAACAACACAGTGAAAAACATTTACCTAATAGTTATTAAATACCTAAATAATGATTCTATAAAATATGCCGATATAAAATAATAAAGATATATCATTTAAAAATGTTTCTTAATTTGGTAAACTAATCAAAATTTAATTTATAAAAATATGTAGGTACTTTAGCCCATCTGATGGTTCGCATCTACAGATTAATAAATAAACAATAAGCGAGAGACATAGCCAGTTTTTAACATTTATTAATTTATTATAATCACATCTGTCTAATTTTAGTTTTACATTGTTTATAAATGACTTTATTTAGGCTTTACACAAGCATAATAACAAAAACCTATCCAATTTGATATACTCACATTTAGTTTTACAATTTTGTAATTTATTAGGAAAAGATTTCAATGAGAATAATATCTTTCTTTTGTTCTCACTTTTCTAATTTCTGCTTCTTTTTTTAATTTCTGCTTCTTTTTTTAATTTCTGAAAAATCACCGAATTTGATTATTTAGCTATTGCATTGAACTATTATAGTTCATTGAGCTATTGTATCATCACTTGAAGGTTATGACAATTCCAATGGTATAATTGTGAAGTTGAAGCTTCTATGCATATTAACGAAACTTCCATTTCTAAAACCGATTAAGCTTCCGTTGAGAGTGATTCTTTCGTTATTTGTATTGCTGAAGCTGTCAGGAAGCACGTCTGAATGATATCTACGTATTATTTAATGTAATTCCAATTCCATAAATGATAAAGTTATGTGCGATGTGCGATTATCAAATTTACTTGCAAATTTGTTACTATCTCTTTTGCTTTTTGTTGGCTATTTTTAATCGAAATACCACATACCGGGAAATTATTTTATCATAAATCACTAATCACAAATAGTTTTTGTACGTTTTATACATCGCATATTGAAAGATGCACAACAAGGATACTCCATTTTGACAGCACAAAATAATCAGAAATATCTAGCTATGACAGGACAATTAGTGTCGTACACGTGATATTACAACTAACCTTAAAAATATGCATTTTCTAAGTTTTTGGAATATTATGTCGCTTTTATCAAAATTTCTGCTTGGTTCCTGTACTATCAACTAAAATTTTGTTCAGTTCATTATTATTGAAGTTTTAATTACCTTGATCAAATAAAATAAGATGCCTTATGTTGGTTTGGAAATCCAACCTATAATTAGCAGTCTATTTTTAATAACCTACAATATTAAAACTTTATATATCTACTGTCTCAAAGGGTTTTTAAATGTTATAATGGTTCCAAGCTGAAACTACAAAAATTAAAATTAAAATTGAAAATTAATTTACAAAAACTAAAAATGTAAGGTTATGTTAGTCATATGATATGCGATCTATTTAAAAAATTTTAATAATCTTGCTCTAGAGTAGTGTAGACCGAACCAATTGGAAGTAGCCATCTCTCGGTTGAGATGACAGTTATATATAATAGCTAATTTCACTCGCTAGTAGTATCACCCTCTGTTGGTTGCGGTACAGTACTACAATTAGGCCGTGCTGCCCTCTATTGGTTGCGGTACAACAGCGATTGCCAGTTTTAACAATGGGTTGGCCAATATGTATATATATAAATAAATGGTATAAGTAACAGAAATAATTATAGAATTCAGTTATGTCAACAAAGTTTTTAGGTATTATCACGGATGCCACATTAAATTGGTCAATGCACATTGGAGCATTAACAAAAAAATTAAATAGTGTATGTTACAGTATGAGAGTGGTTAAAAAATATGTCGATGACTCAACAATAAGAAAGATGTAACCAGCCTTTTTCTCCACCCCCATTTTAATATTCGGTACGCCCCTGCGTAGCCAAAAACAGCAGTGGGATTCCGGAAAGACGATACGATACTGTTACTGCGTTCGGTTTTAAAAATCCAGAGGCGAGCGAGCAGATACAGATTTATCACACGTGATCACCGAGGCAAATGAGCCTAATTTAATTACCGAACGGATACCAAGGAGGAACATAAAACATAACCCCATAAATTATTATTATTTTGTTATTTTGGTGTATCACTCAGAAAAAACAATGCAGTTTATTTAATCTATGTGTTCTGTTATGTTGTACTCAAGAAACCTAGAGAACAGTCTTCTTGGTTGTACTTAGATAGTGTCTGATACACAGATCACAGAAGAACCCTAAAAAATCTGTTTGCTCGACGTCTTGAAGCCGAGCTAAACGAGGTAGCGCTGACCGCTCGTATTTATGCTTACCGAACGCAGAGCAGATCTAAAAGAGCATGCATTGTCTATTACCGAACGGCAAATGAGGTAAACGAGCAAAGCGAGCTTTCAGATATGTAAAAACCGAACGCAGTATGTGACGATACGAATCGTCCATATTTGTGATTCCGGTCTTAAAACGACTGTCGTCAAATCGTGAGAAAACGAATGTTTTAGACGATACATATTTAGATGTCGTGAAACGTAAACGATATATGTATCTCGCTTCAATCCCTAGTGTTGTACACTGCGCGTCATATATATGTGGTACAGCAGTTAACAGTTGTAACCTGAAAATCAGGTTTTTTTAGTTGTGTATGGTGATCTTCCTGAGCTTGACTGATGCAAACTGTCATTTAAGAGCTTTGTAGGTTATGATCAAATCAGAGACAACCATCAAATCAGAGACGTCAGAATTGCAACGTCTCCAGTTCACGTTATAAGTATCTGTGACAGATAATGTCAAATTTGACAAGTTGAGCCAGATTTACATTGATAAAATCATAGTGTACCACATATATATATGACGCGCAGTGTACCCTTATAATCGACGGTTGCACCTCCCACTCTCAAGGGAATTCTAACCTAAAAATACATTTTAAAATAAAGACAAAACAATCAAGTTCTGTGGCAATATGACGTTTAAGGTGACAGACAGTCGCAGATTTTGCGACTTTATGTAACTATATGGAAATTACAGTGGAAAAATGCAAAAGGTTTGTATCCATTTATAGCTGCAGTTGTACAATTTATATTTTAGTTTCTTAGCCATGGAAATACTCATTAAAGAGGAAAGCAAGTGGCAGGGGGACCTAAAGATGTCGTATTAACAGATATAGAGGAGATATAATTCTTAATTTATTAGAGAATATTAGGGAATGTTGAGATATAAAAAAATAAAGAAACCAGTATACACTACTCCGAACTTTTATTTTTTTCAATCATTTATTTTCACAACGTGAAATATTTATCAGAAATTTTTACCATAAAGTCCTATTTTATACGTATTTTACTAATATATTAAATATATCTGCACCAGAATTCACAAAAGTAAACTATTTTTAAAAAACCACTCACTTTCCATTGTAAACTATTTGTTGTTCACGGTTTCGTCATATTTTGACATTAATCACAGCGCCATCTAGCGAGGCGTGATTAAGAACATAATTCTCATATGTTTTTTCCAGAGACATAGAGAGGGGAGAATGATCTTAGAACCTGCGCGAATGGCAAATCACAATGGTCGCCATTTTGAACACCATGGCAGGCAACCTAAATGTTATTTGGGGATTTTTGATAGGACATTTGGGGATTTTTAATGCAATACCAGGGCAGATGATTTAAAATGACGGAAACATTCTTAAATATTTCTTTATTATAGTAAAATAATATAGGTATATACATATTAAATTGGATGCTAAGGTCGATAAAAAAGACAACTGGATATATCGCTTAAAATAAAAAATATAAAAAACCATTTATTTTAGGAATAAATTTGATACGTAAAATATAATTTAATCTTATTAATATTGCTTTGAGCATAAGCGCCAAGTGCATATCACTTTAAATATTTTCTTGTATTCACATACCTGTAGTTTGAATATACTTTACACGTTTCCTCTTTGTGCTGCTATTAGTACTTGCCGAAGTATCTTGCCTAGACGATCCGTTGAAATTATAGTTATTTAACAAACTTCAAACAAAACAATTGTTATCTCAAGATTTATTTAAAAAAATATTATTAACTAGTAACATTACCCACGGTGTCGTTTCATTTTAGCATCTCTTGGCAACGCTATCGTATCATCTGAAGAGGACATCGAAGACGTAAATGAGGCCATATTCTGAACTGAAGTTACAGATCTAACTAAGCTTGTAGATGGGGTGTCTACTACCTCGGCCTCGACCTGATACATCTCCAATCTTGGTACAACATTAAGTTTTAGGCGAATTTGATTATCACTTTTTATAAAATCTGTTGCTTTAAAATTATTAGAGCAAACAAATTTATTCTCTGACCAAGTGTATTCATCACTCAACTCTCCAACCACTTCTTAAACATGTCATCTCTTGAGAAACTAGAATGTTATACTGTTATAAACGGCTGCAAAAAAAACTCATGAAAAACCTTACTGGTGAAATGTAATTCCTTCAGGCTTAAATCGCATTACGTTAGAACATCCCCTTACAACACAGGACATAATTAAAAACAAGCATTTTCAGTTGTAAAAGCAATACAATAATGATAAACAAAAACGTCCACCGCGATAACAAAGTCTAGAAAATAACAATAAAAAAGTCCACACCACAGCGTTAAATGTTAAATTAGTTTATAGAATAAATAGAAACATATATCCAGTCCGTAGGGTTTATAAATAAATATAATTAAACGCACTCCAAAAAATTTAAATAACTGTAACCTCACTTTACTCAACACTTTTTAACAGTTGCACGACAACAAACTTGAACAAACCACGTGATCATGTTCAAAATGTCTGCCCCCGTGGTGTCTTAGGAAAATTGGATGCGCAAAGGTCTAAGAGCGTTCTCCCCTCTCTATTTCTCTGGTTTTTTCCCATTTGTTCAAAAGTGTTATCGAATACGACGATACCACTCCGGAATCGTTACCATTGTCAATTGGTATACGATATCGAGTTTGATGTCGTGTCGTCAAGCTGTATCGTATCGTCAAACCAGAATCCCACTGCTGACAATTCAGAATCCCACTGCTGACAATTCTCTTAGAAGAAGAAGAGGAGTCGCAAATACTACGGTCACAGAATTAATAACAATCAGAATACTAACTCCTATTGGCGGGAAAAGTTCGCGCACCGTCTTCGCGCACCGTCTTCGCGCACGTTAGTCCGCCATGTTCTTAAGAAGTGAATGTGCCAGGCCAGTATTAGCGACAGTACGCAGCTAGTATAATTTTTATACAACTAGTGTTCGCAAGTCTCTAGACAATTTCGTCAATGTATAATCAGTTATTTAAGTGTTTGGTGTAATAAAAGTGGTGGTAGAATGAACCAATTCGACTATAAATTAATTTTAGGAAAATATTTTTCATCGGTAATAGTGTTTCCTAAATAGCAAAACCCTGATATCTATTGTGTATGAGTTGAATTGAAGTGCCTATGAAAAAAAATAATGCTAAACGGAGGAAATGATACAATTATACAGGGTGATTCATTGGTAAGTGTACATACTTTACCTGCATATGTAGGTTACTTGGGCGATTCCATATCACCTATGGTTAGTGGGTCAATAATCCTTAATTACCAAGATACAGGGTGTTTTATTGATTTTGCGTATTTTTGTCTTGGGCCATAACTTTAGAACCACTAGGTATAATAAAATAAAATTTGGCATGTATGTTTTACTCAATTAGCCATATCGATTTCTCAATTTAACGGAATCAAAATACAGGACCGGACAGAAAAAAATAGCCGAATTGTTAAATCTCAAAAACAACACCCTGTATCGAAAGTTTTAAAAATATGTTTTAAGATTCGGAAAGAGCATAGAAAAATAAGGCAAATAAAGTACATTTTCAAATTGCGCGGCTCTTTTTTCTATTTATTTTCTTTGATAAAAGGAAATTTTACAAAACTAAAAACCGACTATCTCATACAAAATAGCGTTTTTTCTCTATAATAGACTACGAATTAATAAAAACTTTCATATTCAATAAGAAACCATTCATACAACGTAAGTTCTGAAAAGTATTCAACCATTCAATTAAAACCAACAGATTTACACATTATTTTAAAAATTTTAAATTCTGATAAGTAGGCTATGAATACAACAATTAAAATGGTATCTTATTGAATATGGAAGTTTTTATTAATTCGTAGTCAATTATAGAGAAAAAACGCTATTTTGTATGCGATAGTCGGTTCTTAGTTTTGTAAAATTTCCTTTTATCATAGAAAATAAATAGAAAAAAGAGACGCGCAATTTGAAAATGTACTTTATTTGCCTTATTTTTCTATGCTCTTTCCGAATTTTAAAACATATTTTTAAAACTTTCGATACAGGGTGTTGTTTTTGAGATTTAACAATTCGGCTATTTTTTTCTGTCCGGTCCTGTATTTTGATTCCTTTAAATTGAGAAATCGATATGGCTGATTGAGTAAAACATACATACCCAATTTTATTTTATTATACCTAGTGGTTCTAAAGTTATGGCCCAAGACAAAAATACGCAAAATCAATAAAACACCCTGTATCTTGGTAATTAACGATTATTGACCCACTAACCATAGGTGATATGGAATCGCACAAGTAACCTACATATGCAGGTAAAGTATGTACACTTACCAATGAATCACCCTGTACATATAAGACTGGTTTATGAAAGAGCTACAAATTATTCGAGTACGGCCCTGAACGTTTTGACTAAGAATATGGCCGATGTATATTGAAGGTCACCGAATCTGGCTACAAATGATAAATGGTGAAAACTTTGAGTTTGGGTTCTGATTGTTATTAATTCTGTGCTACGGTTAAGGAGAGAAAAGAATTTTGCCGCCAGTATATGTTTGACAGTTACCGAATGTGTTTCTCAGTGTTTAGTGCAATTAGGGCATTTTTCAAAATTCACCGTCACATTTACCGGTTGAAGGAACCGGTTTAGAATATTTTGTTCCGGTGAATGTCCGGTTGCGTGTGTTTGGTTAATAATTTTGAAACGCTTCGGTTAAAGTTCTCGGTTCCTGTTTCCTGTTGACAACTTATTTGACATTTGTTTGTATACAAAACATTTAAAATAACATTTTGTGCTCGGAGAGTTTCGTTGTGCTTTCTGTTTTTTATCAGAATTTCGTTGTCTTTTCACATATTTGTATTATTGCAACATGGCCAATAAATCAGTCAGTATGGTAATATTGCAGAAGATGAAAAAAAAAACATACTAAGGAAGCAGTTCTAACGAGTCTTCCTCTGATGAGGAATTGTTAGAGAAAATTGCCAACAAGATTGAACTCAAAAAACATGATAAGATTAAAAATTTTATTTTAAATTATACACCTTCTGATTTTCAAAAACATTTCCGGATAAGCAGGACAAAATTTGATCAGTTCAACTTATAATCAAAAAAATTACTTGTATTGAACTTTTTTTAAATAAAATATTTCACCGTAACGGGCTACGATTTTATTTACTAAATACATTTTGTAACACTATATTATTACCATTTAACATGACTCCTTTTTCGTTGAATACGGGTTTCCAGGATTCCATTTTAATAAAAGCATGTACAATTTTCAGCCTTCACAAAATGACACCAAACGCAAAATTATTAACATTAAAGTGAGGTTATTAAAACCACCGAGATATCAACCGAATTCCAACTCAAGAACCTGGTGGATGCGGTGCCTAACCGGTTGAAACAGCTGATTACACCGGTAAATTTAAAAACACCTCATTTTTGCTCATCGGTCAATTCTGAAACGGCTCGGTGAGAAACCGGTTGGACCCATGATACAAATAAATAAACATGTATCATGGGTTGGACCGGTGTACTCATCGGTGAATATTGAAAAATGCCCTTAGTTTACCGGTGACGGTGACCTTTAAGTACGCATTTAATAACAACTTTTTTGCAATAATTTTAGTAGAAATGTATTTTTCATTTACTTACGAATGATGTTAAGTGAGGATTATTATCAAATATCTCTATGGAACGCCGTTTTAATATTTACTCACTATTTATTCATTTCTGCTGTTAATTAGAGATATCACTAATTTAATTTCAGATATCTGGAATTAATTGCTGATATCAGAAATTAATTTCAGATATGAGAAATTAATTTCAGATATCTGAAATTGAATTAGAGATATCGCTAATTGAATTTCTGATATCTGAAATTAATTTCAGATATCAGAAATTGAATTAGCGATATCTCTAATTCAATTTCAGATATCGAAAATTGAATTATTTATATGCATATAGATATAATTAAGTAATTAGTAATATGTATATACATATAATAAAGTAATTTTAAGTATCAGAAATGAATTTACAGGTACATTTACAAATTGTAATTTCAGATATCAGAAATTAATTTCCGATATCAGAAATTAATTTCCGATATCAGAAATTAATTTTCGATATCAGAAATTAATTTCTGATATCAGAAATTGATTTAATTATTTCTATATAGATATAATTAAATGATTAATAATATGTATATACATATAATAAATTAATTACAGATATCTGAAATATAATTAGAGACATCTCTAATTCATTTTCAGATATCGGAAACTGAATTATTTTTATGTATATGGATATAATTAAATAATTAATAATATGTATATACATATAATAAATTAATTTCAGATATCAGAAATTAATTTCAGATATCGGAAATTAACGCCATCTAGTGACCAGTAGCATAGATAGGAGATATCTTATTTAATCTGGCAACACTGTACTCTGACTAACTGCAAATAGTGCAAATTCTTGGCGTAATATAATTTGAAAATACTGTTATAAATAGGTATTCTTTGTTTAAACTTTTTAAACATTACACGGTATTTTATAACACTGGGAAGAAGATGATAACACAACCGCAAAATCGCTTAACAGCGCGCTCTTTTATCATCATGAAACAGTTAAGAATTACGGTGTTGCCAAGTATTTATTTTATAGTTGTTAACCTATTGATCAGTAGATGGCGGCATTTTCTGATATCGGAAATTATTTTCTGATATCGGAAATTATTTTCTGATATCGGAAATTAATTTCTGATATCGGAAATTAATTTCCGATATCAGAAATTGATTTAATTATATCTATATAGATATAATTAAATGATTAATAATATGTATATACATATAATAAATTAATTTCAGATATCTGAAATATAATTAGAGACATCTCTAATTCAGTTTCAGATATCAGAAATTGAATTATTTATATGTATATAGAAATAATTAAATAATTAATAATATGTATATACATATAATGAATTAATTTCAGATATCAGAAATTAATTTCAGATATCAGAAATTATTTTCAGATATCTCAAATTGATTTAATTATATCTATATAGATATAATTAAATTATTAATAATATGTATATACACATAATAAATTATTTTCAGATATCTGAAATAGAATTAGAGAGATCTCTAATTCAATTTCTGATATCTGAATTAGAATTAGAGATGTCTCTAATTCAATTCCAGATATCTGAAATTAAATTAGTGATATCTCTAATTAACAGTAGAAATGAATAAATAGTGAGTAAATATTAAAACGGCGTTCCATATATCTCTGCATTTTATTATTAATAGCTGTTTTAATGCAATCATATTTGACAGCTCACTAATTCTGACTTGCGTTTGGCGTGCGTGGATCAAGAATAATATACTAAGAAGGATGGTTTATTCCCATAAGACCCTATGTTGGCTCTACGACCGTCACGTACCAAGTGCTTGTGACGTCACCTCCTGACCTAAACTTTCAGTTTTCGCTTGCTTTTACGTTTGTTCTGCTGTGTTTAGACTGTTTTAAACTGTTTCTTTGTTGAATATAGACTTAAATAGTGGATGTTGTGATTATTGTGTTTAGTGTTGTTTATTGTAAGTTTTTTTCTTTGCTTTAAACTTGATGGATAACTGATAAAAACTTAATTAAATAATTTCAGAAACCGAGTAGGTAGTTATATAGAAATATACCTGGTAGGTGTGCTATTTATGGCTGCAATAATAGCAGGATGATTATAAAAAATCAGCAATGCAAGCATTGTATATCACTGTTTTTCTAAAGGTAAATATTTTGTTTCCAAAATTATTCTGAAAGAATGGATTAATTGCTGTAAACGTGCCGATAAATTTAATCTATACAGCCACATTACAAATGCCTTCCCGTAGTACTAAAAATTGATGGTAATCATGAAGTTATTGGCAAAGAAATACAATACTAAAATCTCGAAACCTTGACAGTTGCACCTCTTTATTATTTTTTACTCAATGGTTCAATGTAATTATTTTGTTCAATAAAAATTTAAAAAAAAAATCTATTTAATTCGACCGTAAAAAATGTGGTGTATCTGTTGCACTCAGCATGATTGATGATGAAATTTCACGCTTTTTACACTAGTTACACAAAACTATTTTTTAACCTTACTTAATAAATATTCATAAAAAAATTATATTTGTTTTTATTATAGTCTATAGCTTTTTCATAACATGTATATGATATAATAATAATAATATAATTATTCAAATACATATTTTAAATACCTACTTAATAAAGGTAAGCATAACTATTTATGTCTCAAGGACGCAAAATTATTTTATATTACTAAATTTTTACAATCCCATGTTGCTAAAAAATGTCATTGATCAAAGCACTGTACAATAATTAATCTTGTAAATAGGCATTGAAAATAACTGTGATGTCGTGGCTGTACAACGGTACCTTCAGCCACAGCCGGAAGTCACGTGGCCAAGGACAGCCGGACACCAAGCATATCCGCCCACATCATGATACCAAAACCTACAGATATGATCACTTGCTGAACGAATTTTGAACCAATTCGCGCATGACGTCAACCTGTGACAATAATGTATGCCGATATATGGGGCAGCTAGCTTTTAATGTATTTTTAGATTAAAGTTATTGAAATTTTCGTTGCATTCGACTGTTATAACTGTTTTGGATATTATTTAAATATACAAAATAGAAAATAAGACATTTTGCACAATATGAGGCCTGTAAATGCCGTGTAAATGCAGAAGATGCTTTACGCATGTGGTCTTATTTTGAGCTATAAACAAAAAACTTGTATACAAGTAATTGCCATAATCACAGTCTTGTATGCATAAAGTATATATTTTGTGTCTACTATCAGATTTTAAACCGTAATTTCGGTGTTATAAAGCTGAATATGCTTCTAAACAAAAACCTTAATAAATTACTTATAGTGTGTCGTGGTTGAGTGGTAGAATAGCTCTAAGCTAAACTTCGCCAGGACGTTAATATAAATAAGTCCTTAAAAAAAAACGGGAGAGGGTGGTACCAATAAACCATTGTTTATGCTATATTAAATAAACCAAAACACACAGCCACAACTGGTCAAATTAACTATTAACGTATTCACACCGAATTAAAACACAATAATCGAAGTAAACAAACTAAAATGCGTACATTTAGACATTAAACTCTGACAGCCCTCGCAAAATTAAAAAATTTGTCACGAAGTGACGTCAGCGATTACATGTCATGCGCGTGAGCTTATCTGTATTGTTTTAGTATCATGCGCCCACAATCCACATGTTGGAATGGAAGGCTCAGTCCCTGTGGCTCAGTCTGGAGCCCGTTCAGAAAGAGAAAGTAATACCGGGGTAATGGTAAACAATGAAACTTTGCGTAGTGTACCGAGGCGATGTTCGTTTATGAACGCTTTACGGCGATCAAATTATTCAAATCTTATAAAATTATAAAACATACAACATTCAACATTTTGGAGACAAATCTGACCCATGTTGAGAACAGGCTTCCTATTACTTAAGAAAAAGTTAAAGATTGTTAATTGTTAAAAAAAAAATATTTTCTATATAACCTCACTTCAAACAAAGATATAACTTTTGCCTTTCAAACTTAATTCACTTTTTATACTACGCATGTGCGGCGATTATCGCTGGGCTCCGGAGCGCGGCGATCATGGTTTACTTTTGGCGACTTACTAAGCCATTTCTGAACGTTGTAGGGTAGTTGACCTAAGAGTAACTTCACTATTTCTGAACGAGTACAGGTACACTGTGTGTACTCGGTAAGCGTTCCTGAACGCAGTCCTGACCCTAGCTAACAAGACGTAATGACGCATGATCTACGAAACACAATAGTAACTGTGATACCAATAGGTATGTGATATAAACGATAGAAACAATAAATACTTGTTCGATATATTTGTTCTCGCCTGTTTCATGATCAACCCTCGGTACACCACATCTGGCGACGACGGATTTCATAAATAAATCGAGATTTAACGGGACGGTTGAGAAGCATGACGGCGAACTCAGTGAAAATAGCAGAATTTAATCCCGAAGACGACTGGACTATATATTGTGAACGGTTAGAACAGTACTTCACGGTAACCAAAGTCACCGATGAAGCTTTAAAAGTCGCGAATTTGTTAAGTGTAGTGGGTATAGAAACCTATAAACTCTTAAGGAACTTATGTAACCCCATACTACCAAAGGACAAAACATATATTGAGTTATGTTTACTGTTAAAGAAACATTTTTGCCCACAAGTAAGTACGTGGCGCGAACGAAAACGCTTTTACGAAGCTAACAGGGTCGACAGCGAAAGTGCAGCAGAATGGCATGCACGTGTTTGCAGCTTAGTAAATTGCAACTTCGGTAACTCATTAATGAACGTCATAAAAGACAAATTCGTAACAGGAATGAAACAAGGCAGTGTTTTCGATAGATTGTGTGAAGAAGATGAAAATCAAACTTTGGAAAAGTTAAAAAACTTGGCTATCCAAAGAGAAGCCTCGAGAAGCTCCGAAGATAAAGAAGTGAATTTTGTCCATAGCAGAAATAGAGGGAAGCGTAGTCGAAACAGCACGCTGCATTACCGACAGAAGCAAAACGACAGCAATAGCAATGGGCGTCACCATCTAGCAAAGGAGCATCATCCGTCAAAATGGAGGTCAGGTCACGGTCCAGTTGGAGGCAAACCAGAATCAAAGTGCAAGGTTTGTGGAAATACTCATCAGGGAACGTGCAAATACAGAGAATATGTCTGCAAGACATGTGGCAACAAAGGTCATTTATCACGAGTATGCAAAAGAAAACAGGTAAATTTTGTGGAAAGCAATGGCGAAAGGTATGTAACAGACAATAATTTTACCAGTGGGGCTCAAGAATCGTCAGAAAGAACTTTATTTAATAATAGATCAAATTGTGATAATAAAGACAATCCTTTTATGTTATCAATTTCCATAGACAATAAGCAATTTGAGGTACTTTTTGATTCGGGAAGCTCAGTCTCCTGTATCAATGCTCAAGTGTATGAGAAAGATTTTAAACATAAATATAGACTTAAGAAAGACAACACTATTTTGAAAACGTACAATGGTACGACTTTCGCTCCATTAGGTTATTTTAAGATAAATGTGTGTTATTGTAAGAAAATTAATGTTGTAAAATTTTATGTGGTAGACAATGGTGGTCCGCATATTTTAGGGCGTGATTTTATAGAAACTTTCAAATTAAAGTTAGAAATGATCAATAATATTGAGAGACATCAAATAAATGTAGAAGTTGATAAGTTAACAAGTAAATATCCCGAGGTATTTTCAGATCGGTTAGGTACTTTTAAGTATGTGAAAATATCGTTAAATTTAAAAAATTATGCTAAACCTATTTTTCTCAAGCCCAGGTCTATTCCTCTGGCTTATAAAAAGCCCATGGAAGAAGAGTTAGAAAAGATGGTTAAGGAAGGAATATTGTCACCCACCCAAACCAGTGAATATGCAACACCTCTGGTGCCCATAATTAAGAAGGATGGTCACATACGCATCTGTGGGGACTATAAATCGACCATAAACCGTTATCTAGTAGAAGAAACATACCCCTTACCCATGATTGAGGACCTGTTTGCGAAATTGCATGGAGGGGAACGATTCACCAAGCTGGATCTCTGTTCTGCATACATGCAATTCCAGTTGGACGATGAAGCACGTAAGCTACTCACCTGGAGCACGCACCGTGGACTGTTCCACATCAACAGGATGTCGTATGGAATATCTCCAGCTAGCTAGCTAGGAAAATTTCAACGGTACATAGAACAAATTTTTCAAGGTAAGGATAACGTTTGCGTTTATCTAGATGACATCCTAATAACTGGCCATAATGATAGAGAACACTTGCAAACCTTAGAGGAAGTGTTGAAGATCTTAAGAGACGCAGGACTAACGGTAAAAACAAGTAAGTGTGAATTTTTTAAAGATAACCTAGAATATTTAGGACATAATATCTCTAAAGAAGGTCTGAGGAAATCAAAGTCCAAAGTTAGAGCTATTCTAGACGCACCACAGCCTAGAAACCTAACAGAAACCAGATCGTTACTGGGCATGCTTAATTTTTATAGCAAATTTGTGCCAAACTTTGCCCATATTTTAAAGCCTATCTATAACTTATTAAAAATTAGTAAAAAATTCGATTGGTCAGAAGATTGTCAAAAAGCTTTTAAAGAAATAAAAACAATCCTAGCATCAGATCTAGTTTTAGCACACTTTAACCCTAACTTACCTCTGTATCTCACCACAGACAGTTCAGACCATGGGATAGCTGCAGTACTGTCGCACCAAATGCCAAATGGAGACGAACGTCCGATCGCTTGTTATTCAAGAACGCTTCAGCCTGCAGAAACAAAATACAGTACGATACACAAAGAAGCACTGGCTTTGTACTGGGGAACCCAGAAGTGCTCGCAATTCCTCGTCGTTTCATCCTAAGGACGGATCATAAACCCCTAATAGCTTTGTTCGGGGAACACAAAGGCATTCCCAAAATGTACGAAAACAGGTTGCAGCGCTGGGCTGCTTATTTGTCAGGATACAATTATACCATTGAACATATTAGAGGTAAGAATAACATTACAGCTGATTATTTCTCCAGAGCACCCTTGAAAGGCATGGAATATGAAGACGACGACAAAGTAAGTTATTTAAATTTTCCTACTAAAACCTGTGATTGGCCTATTAATAACGAGAAAATCAGGGAATTCACAGAAAAAGATAAATGTTTGCAAAATATTATAACATATGTTAGAGACAATGCATGGCCTAAAAAGTTGAATAAGGAAGTAATGTATTTCTTCAATAGGAAAGATGAGCTGTTCGTAGAGAACGGAATTTTGATGTGGGGGCTCAGGATAGTCATCCCGGAAGCTCTCAGACAGCAGATCCTAGAAGAATTACATGTGGGACACTTCGGAGTAGTTAAGATGAAAAACAAGGCGCGTTCGTTCCTGTACTGGCCTAACATCGATGGAGACATCGAAACATTAGCGAAAGCGTGCACCCCCTGTCTGGAAAACAAAGCTGCACCCCCGAGAGCAGAATTAACCCCATGGCCCCTAGAATCGGAAGCATGGAATAGGATTCATGTGGACTTTTGTGGTCCAATAAAAGGCAAGATGTTCTTGGTTATAGTAGATGCATTCTCCAAGTGGTTAGAGGTAACAGAGATGAAGGTTACGACGTCGGAGAAAACAATAGAGAAATGTCAAGAAATATTTGCGAGATTTGGACTTCCGAAAACTCTGGTAAGTGACAACGGAAGGCAGTTTGTTAGTCATAACTTCGCAGAATTCCTAGAGAAAAATGGAATTAAGCATATGACATCTCCTCCGGGCAACAGCCAAAGTAATGGTTTTGCAGAAAACGCCGTAAAAACGTTCAAGAACAAGATAAAAACGTTACTAGCTGACCCCAGAAATGCAACAACATCTCTTACCACCCTTATCTCAAGATTTTTGCTGGATTATAGAACAACCCAGCATCAGACAACTAAGGAAACACCAGCAGCACTTATGTTCAATCGTGCGCTTCGGACACGAATTACGATGTTGTCCGAAAAAGAGACGAAGAACGCCAGGAGCAACCGAGAGGTTCAAAAAAATATGGCAAAAGCCCAAGAACAACAAAAAAGGAACTACGGTGGCACGAAACGCACTTTCAAGGTGGAAGAAACAGTCATGGTAAGAGATTACCGCACCGTGAACAAAAAAAACTGGGTTAAGGCGAAAATAGTAAAGAAGATAGGAAAGTCGACATACCTCTGTCAACTAGAAAACAAGACCATTTGGAAAAGGCATACAAACCAAATTTTAAAACGTGAGAAAAAGGAGGAAGCCGGAGCTGGAGAAAGATTAGGCGAGGCAGTTGATTCGGATAAGAAAATCGGTAACGTAAGCAATAAAATCAACTTAAAAGTATCTAACGTAAATGTAGACACAGCTGAAATAGCGTCACCACCATTGTTTGTAGACAATAATGTACAATTAGCTAAGGTAAATGTTAGTATAAGGAATGAAAACATGACCAATTCGGTAATTAATGATGTTTGTGTTGACAAAAGTACTGTTGTGTCTTATACACCTGTGAATGTAAATGACAAAAATAGTAATGTAGATTCTTTTAACAGGCTTGCATCAAGAGAAGCATGCGGAGAGAAGACCCAGAGAGCTGGTGACAACGGCGCGGAAGCCACCGCCAGGCCAAAGCGAAATAGAAAACAGCCCACAAGGTTTAAGGACTACACATCTGAAATAGATTAGTAAACGGGCACGTTAAACAAAAAATATATATATTTAAAAGGTAAGTACAAATTAAACAAGAAATAATTTTAATGAACCTTTTAAAAACACTTTTATTATTACAAAGGATCTCGTTAAGAAATGATTATTGGCGAAAAATTAAAGCTTATGAATCATTATGTCCGAATAATAAAAAAAATAGTACGGTCCCATTTAAAAATTTTCCATAGGACCCCTACGGGAATGAAAATGAAAATTAAATTCCGTTTTTTTGAGAAAAACCTAAAAATAGTCGTATCTATCAGTAATTTAAATAACTATTTTATTGTTTACAGACAAGCTTACTACCTTGCTAATAATTTCCATAGCCTACTTAGTAATTTTCTTACATTGCATTCATCTGACGCGGCCATCTTGTACAAAATAAAAAATCGTTCGTATCTCACTTATTTTTTGGAATTTTTGAAATTCGAAAAAACTGCTGCAGAGAATTTCATGTTTTACAAAACACCACAAAAAAAACATGGTCATTCTATTTAAGAAAAAAAAGTTGATGTCACTTCCGGTTCAACCGGAAGTGATATTTTCGTTCCTGGTAGTCTAAATATAGCCCACTTTTGTCTTATTCACGTATACCAAAAACGAAATTTTTAAATTCAAAAACAACCAAAAAATTGGGGGCGTACATTGACTCGTGGCCACCCGGTATGCCATCACTGGCTTTTTTGTAGGAAATTTTGTGCTTTACAAATTTGTATAAGTGAAATTTTATCGTATCTTGCACCGTTTTTGCAGCGTTCGCGATGATAGGTCGCAAATCGCGAATCTCGTGGGTAAAATATATATATTTTTTTTTTGTAAGAACGAGTTACACTTGAGGTTTCATATTTCCACAACAGTATTTGCCACTTGCTTTCGATTTTCAATATGTTAGTTTTCTCCCCCAGCAGTAGTTTAAATTAATATCACAATTTCTTAGCATATACGGTCCCTTACAATAATGATTTCTAAATTCTGGTCAGGAGTCTACGTCATCGTAGCCACGCCCACCGCCGACAAATTAGCGTATTTGAACTATCCTTCTAGTATACTATTCTTGTGCGTGGATAACAAACTATGAAAATGCGTTCGGCCAATATTAACTTGGTGCGCGCTGAAATTGAAACTGGTAGAGATGGGTATTAGCTTCTGGTCTCTGTAACACTGAAGATTTCGTTAACGGCTGAAGGTTACATTGTTAAATTCGGCTTAATATATAGGTGACGTGCACGATTTGACAGCTGACTAACCCTGGAGGAAAAACAACCTTTTTGCTGATATAGCAGTTTATATGTAAATAGTGTCGGTATTTCTTTATTAAGGTCTTTAAATGTCTTTAATAGTTAATTACCAGCGACAAATTATAAAAATCTTTTATATTTGTAAAGGTGGGTTTATTCACTTATATTTGTTTATAAAATCTAAATAAGTGCATACGAAATATGCCTTCTTTTTGTGTTGTTGTTAGTTGTGGTAGCACGGGATGTAGGTGTGAAATTTTTTCGGTAAGAAACGTATTTTTAATTTAAATTACTGCTGTAAAAGTAATATGATTATAATAAAATTCCATCTATATATGGACCAAATAAGAACATAAATGAATTGTCACAGCGGAGGCGACAGATGTGGATAAATGCAATCAAAAGAGCAAACTTAACAGATTACAGAGAGTAAAATTAAATATATGGTAGAGTGTGTTTCAAAGCAATTTCTTATGGGTACATCACTATAATTAAAATTTAATTTTATAGTTTATAAATATGTACCTACATAATTTAGGAAAACCATCATCTTTAAATGAGAACAATCCTGATTGGGTTCCAATGAAAGATATGGGATACACTTACCATTACTACTTCGCTGCAGTCGAAAGGTTTAGCAAGATATAGAAGGACAAAAAAAAGAGCAGAGAGGGTACCGACTAAAAAAGATGGAAATTCGCTTATCCACAATGGACTTTATTTTTGCTTTTTCCAGAGTTGGTTTTTAGTTTTCTGGTTTGAGGGCTTTCTTTTCTTAATTAGGTATAGTAATTTTTTGTGATTACAGATATTTGAATCGACCAGTATAAAACCACCTGCTGATGAGGATTTAAATCAAGCAATGGAGGTTGAAGAACCTGGAGAACTTACCACTGATGATTTACAATTTGCTTTACAGAAAAATCTGGGGACATACTGTATACTTTTTTATATATAAAAATATATTAATAAAACGTATTAATTTATTACTTTATTAATATGAATATATTTGATAAAATATAAAATAATCATTATAGATTTATTTACTTAATAAATATATTATATAAAAATAGATCGATATTTATTTGTTGCTTGTACCACATATCCAATTTCCACTTGGAACAGTGTCTAAGCCCACACATTTTAAATGATACCATTCAATTGGACGTTTTGGTGAGTCGCACGCTATCATAGGTGTTACATGGTCATCTTCTTTTTGGAAAATGCAAAATAATGGTAGTTTACTAGGACCACGTTCAGGAGAACTACTTCTTCGTAAATGTCTACATCACTGAAAACTTCCCACTCATCTTGTTCATTGTCTTGAATTTCACTTTCGCTTATTTTCTCCTTAGTAAAATGTTTACCAAGCGCTTCGGGTAAAATTACTTGCTGGAAGAACTTTTTCGCTACCTCACTTTTTTCCAACCAAAAAGATTCTTCAAAAGCAACTTGCAACACAATCACAGTGGGCACCAATGATGTAACCTTAATCTTTACAAATTATCCGTGGAGATAGTAATTTTTCATTAAGACGTTGCGAATGCATCACCTGTTGACAAAAACAATTTAAATATAAATTAATATAAAGGTAATGTATTACTTTTCCTAAAATCAAGATGTTTGAGTCAAATTGCTTTACACAAATTTTTCTCACCCAACCACATACTACTTGATTATAAGCCTCGAGACTTTTATATGCTTCCATTTCGTTCATCGTATAAGCGCTTTTAGTATATACAAGATACATTACTATATTAGGATATAATACTTTAGGAAAATCTGATATATCTGTCGAACAATCTTCTAAATTAACCACATAAAGGATCTATGCCCAATAGAGATATTTTTCAGTATATCTTTCTTGATGTATTTCACTAAGCCCTGTATAATAGGCACTCGCATTCATTTTTCTGCAACAAAAAAAAGAAAGAAGTAATATGGTAATAGGTATCATTATTCAAGTGCGTAATTATTACCCTTACCTTAATATTCTATTGAATAGGATTTTTTCGCGACTTCCCGTTTGATCAACGGTAACAGTAAAATTGTAACCGTTCTGTATTCGCGAGCTAGCGGGAATAGGGGAGTATAGTGTTGACGTCACTTAATGATGTCATTAATTGTAAAACGGGAACTGATTTACTTCCCGGTACCTTGACTGAAGTTACAAGCGGTTATGACTTGAAAAGTAAAAGGTTATGTTCTTTGGTTAATGTAAGTTGCCGAAGTGGTTGTTTCCCTGCGATTTTACCTTGTTATATGTTCATAATAAACCTTTTTCCGGCTGTGTAGGATAATTTCTACCACGAAATTTTTTTTTATAAAAAATGCCGTGTCTCCTTAAAAGTGTCTGTAATAGTTTTTCAAAAGTTTCCCGTTTCATTCGAAATAATTGGAAAAAGGTGTGATCATAGTATCTCTCCAGTCAAATATTATATGGTTAATTATTTGTCGAAAATGTTGTTCCCTCAGTTTTCCAGCCCATATTTTCGTGGAAGTGTGAATTTAAGTAATTGAACACTTCCACTAAGCCCCTATCAAAAAATATATCTTCTAATAGAATATTTAAAAACATTTTTTAACATTTTGTGGTAGTACGCCAAAACAGAAATAACCTACATCCAGCTGATCTCTGAAATTACCGAAATCCAAATTCCAGAACCCAGAATCAAAACAACAAACCGCTCACGTAACCAATTCATTTTCGTGAGTTCACGTCGAGAACAGCCAATTTTAAATTTTAGAAAACGAGTGGGGATAACCGCTGATCTGACAACGGTCCTGAACGGGAACTCGCGAAAAAATCCTTGAAATAATACAATACAAATTCAAGATAACCACGCTTCTCATATGTAAACATTAGCAGATTGTAAGGTTATTTTACCTCCAGGGTTAAACCGTGACGTCACGTGCACGTTATCTATAGGTGGTTACTATTAACACCATAATTTTGGAGGCAATACTCAAAATATCCTTTTTTTTTCACTTCTTACAGCGTTAGTAGTAATATTTTTTAGATTTTTATAATATTCCCAATGATGTGGATTGGCTGTTCTTTTAAACTTCGCTAGTGCTTTATCACGAAGCTTCATCATCAATTTAATAGTTCAGTCAAATGGTAGTTTGAAGTGGAAAGTTCTGGTGTAATTATTTTTATTGATTTATTTTATGTTTTTTGGTGTGCTGAACACGAATCTGAAGTTGTCCAACAAAAATTTTCCCCGCAAATATGAGAAATCTTGAAAAAAACCACAAAAATATATGTTTTTTAGTGGATTTTAGCTTATAACTGGCAAACCAAGCTACTTACGCAAAAAGATAAGGTTTCTCCAAACCATCAAGAGAAACCCTGCTCTAACCAAGACTATCGACATTTTTAAAGATCCTACGGCACGTGCTGACGCTGTGACTAATGCTGGTCTTACCTTTTTCACTGCATTGTATAAATTAACTGACAAGAAATGCACGTCCTTGAACAAATTGAGGTATAAATGCTACCTTAGGTCTGCATACAGAACAACAGCCCATTTGGCGTCCCTACCGCCTACCGAGGCTGCAGCACAGCAACATTCGTTGAGAGTATACTTTCAAGTACAACAATGGCTTGGAAATGAAAAAGATCCTGTGCAATGGGGTCGGAAGAAAACCAAAGGTGGTCTGCACCAGAAGCAGTTTAAAAAATAATTTCTTGCAAATGCATGAAGACCTTTCAGACCAATTGTGGATGTAAAAAAGCAGGCCTCAACTGTTCCAATATGTGCCTGAACTGAGAGAACAGCTGCAATAACATGCCCGTTGCAGAAATGGAAAAAGAAGCAGAGGATGACCCGAAGTTCCCTGAATTACCTGAAGGTAACTATGCATGGATAATTCTATTTCATCTTTATTTCTTTTCTTCACTCATATCTATTCAATAAGTTGTCAAGTATTTGGAATTAAGTCGCGTATTTGTTTCAGGCGTAGAAGAACTGGAAGGCTGCTTTGAAGAAACTATGGAACCCGTGTCTAAGAGGGCTCGTATTTATACCTAAATACATATAAATTGTACAAAAATTCGCCTCTTTTATTAGCATATAGAATAATGTTTAACTACATCAAATAAAAAATATAAGTTAATGGTGTTTTTTGCTATTTTCCAAAAATTACTTATTTCCCCGATATTTCAACACTTTTTCGTGGAAACCATACGACGCACAAAAAAATGTTAGAGATATAAATTGTAGGTAATTTTGTCCTCTTTATTTTACTACAGGGCCACTTTTTGCGTAAGTAGCTTGGTTTGCCAGTTATAAGCTAAAATCCACTAAAAAACATATTTTTTTGTGTTTTTTTCATGACTTCTCATATTTGCGGGGAAAATTTTTGTTGGACAACTTCAGATTCGTGTTCAGCACACTAAAAAACATAAAATAAATCACTAAAAACAATTACACCAAAACTTTCCACTTCGAATCCCTCTTGTGCACCATTTGACTGAACTATAATGTTATCCGTAAGCCAAGGTGGTCTACGTTTTTTAGTTTCAATATTACGAATAGGCGCTAGTACGTCAAAAATATTCAGAAGCATTGTGTTGAAGAAATCCACTTTATCATTTAAGTCATCGATATGAAATATATTATCAAATGGAGTCATTAGCAAAAAATCTTGTAAAATATTTTTATCAATGTTTTTTAAATTCCTATATTCGAAATTTTTGCTTGATTCTCCCTCTAATTTTAAATTGAGTTTGCAAAAGGTCAAAAGGTGATCGGAAACATGAAAAACTTCAGCTACGCCACTGGTAGAAGATTTGATCTCATCAGAAATTAGTATAACATCTAGAGAAGTGTGGCACTGTTTTTAGTTAATCTTGTTGGTGATGTAATAATTTGTTTCATATCAAATAAATCTATGGTATTATAAAAAATTTTTGAATTTGTGCTCTCACTATCTAAAAGATCAATGTTAATATCACCCCCGGCCACATATGATTTTGTTACTTTGTAGAATAAAATTAGATAAATTTTCCCCAAAATGGTCCAGAAAATTAGATACGTTTTTACTAGGAGGTCTATAGAGTACTCCAAAAATATATGACATTTTATTTAAATTTATTTTGACCCACAGCTGTTCAACAGAATCAATGGTACTTACATCCAGCAGTTCAAAATCAAGACGATTTCAGATATATCCCCACTCCACCTCCTCGTGCACCTCTATCCTTCCTAATAAAATTATATCCATCAATGTGTAATACATCATTAGAAATATGTCCATTAAGCCATATCTCACTAACCCCTAATAAATCATAATTCTCTTGTAAAACAAAAGTCTTAAAATCCAAAAAATTTTTAGTTAGTGATCTTACATTATAAAAAGCAAAATGTAAATGTTTCATGAAAGAGTTACTTGAGTTGAAACCAATAGAAAGCAAATTAATAATTTAATTACTATATAGCTTACACTGTAAATAGGTACTTGCAAATACAAGTGGGGTGTAAATACGTAGCAAATGTGTAGTTCCCAACACAGGTCAAATCTTTGTTATACAAAAATATTTTCAAAAAGAAATGTTAAAGTCGATAATTTTATGTTGTTTAGAATAGGTGTAAGTATATTAATGTGAATATGAAAATATGTTATAAAAATAGCAATTGACAAGGGAAAAATAAGAGAATTAATATTTTATTTAAACACCTATTACTTAATGATAATTTTTAACAAATTTTTAACTTCCTCACACCCAGTAAAAAATAAAAACTTCTCTATGGGATAATACAATTTAACACCAACAAAAGAACAAACACAAATTTCTATCCTTAAACTAAAAAGTGAATAATTTAGAATATAAAGATAAGTTTTTATACCTATATTAAACTTGATTCCGAAGTAACAAGAAAATAAAAGTTCTACCATATCGATAAATTAGGCACTATAAATGTATTCTATATTTCTACGTAGTGATGTCATCAGAACTGTGGATTAGAATCTTTTTGTTATTGACTGCCGCATAAATTTTCCCATCATGACTCCAAACATGTTCCTTGCCAAATTTTGTTGTAGCGGATTTGAGAAGTTCTAACGCTGAATTAGTGAAATCTTCTTTTATGATATAATCACTGTTCTTTAGTAATTTTTTCTTGTTAAAAATATTGGATCGAACTTTATATGACAGAAAGCGTACTAAGAGATGGGTCGCGTTTATTTGTGTTGAGAACTTTGCCAAGTCGGTGACATTTATCAATTTCTGTTTCCGAAATATTAATCTGAAGTTTGTCCTTTAAGTAAATCTGTTACGTGTTGCTCAAGTGTATTTGAATTTTCATTTTCGAGCTCCTGCATCCCATAAAACAGCAAATTGTTTAGTTTATATCGTTGCTCATTAATATCGCATTTTATATTTAGACTTTCAATTTTCGTCGTATTTTCTGAAACTTGTCCAACTATAGATTTCATTGTTTGTTCAATTATGTTAAATTTATCTTCCAGTTGTTTACTTATTGTATCAGCTTGTTGTTTGCAAATTTTAAATATCAAGTCTTCATTTAAAATATTAGTAGTAACTGGCGGAGCCGAATAAGCAGCTTGATTTCTCGTTTTCGACATTTTGTTATTCTATGGAAATTGATCGACGTGGTAGGACTACTTATACAGTAGTAGAATAATAAATTTCAAACTGTAACCTCTTTCTTACGATAATTCACTTAATTTAGTAAATATTATATTTCTACCTTCTAATCTTTTAAATTTTGCACTCGAAGAATTGTTTTTCGACACTGGAACGTTTCCACTATTTTCAGTTTATCTTTTACCAGGAAAAACTAAACTTTACTCACACTGTATCGACATCTGTATTTATATAAAATAAGTATAAATCATAAATTTCTTAAGAAAAATTGTCATTCCTGCCGGTAACGATTACACATTACGGAATTTTTGGTACCGCTTAACCCCTACTAAGTAGAGCTTTCTGAATATCCCGGTGGCCCACATCATATTTAAAAAAGAGAATTATTTTGAAAAATGTGATTTTAATGAGTTTGGAGCACCCTGTATGATGTATTATTGGACATATTGACGTTTTCGTATTTTTTATAAGAATTACATTAAATAATTTTAACATATTCGCAGGCATCTTGATTGACAACTAAGATTCGAAGTTTTCGTGCAACCCTGTATAAATTGTTCAAAATAGTATAAATGTATCCAAAATATGATCTTTATATCAAAAATGTAAAAATAATTATTATTATACCTATATAATTATTATTTGATTTTGTGGTAGGGCTTCTGATTTTATTGTTTTGTTCGGGTTTATTTAATTTTTAAACATTAAGAAAATACATGTTTCCTAATCAAACCCCCGCATTTTTTGATGATATGCTAGTTTCCGTGAGAAAAAAATTATCCGTATGACTGCCAATAAATTAAAGATAAGAATTCATGTTTTTTAATACAGACCTGAATGTTAACGTTTCTGGCCATGCAAATTGAACCACTTAAAATTTTCAAGTAATTTTTTCAGAGTCAATAGAGCATATAAAGTTCTCTTCAATGACCCATCACTAAATACCGTGTGATGAAAAAAAATTTTTGTCAAAATTTTGTGACGTCCCTGTATGCAGAATTTTAGTAAAATTATTTTGGCGGCACATGAAATCTGTCCCAAATTAAATACTGAATCCATTGGATTTTACCGCAACTCGCTATCTGCAATAGATCTCGAGAAAACGGGGGTTGATTATGTTTTCTGAATCACCCTGTATATACAGTGCGTTCACAATTAAAGGAATAAATTCAATATAATCTGAACAACGTGGTTTTGCCAAAAACACTCAGACACGTCGATTTTTAATTTTGATTTGGCAAATTTGAGTCATAGGGCAAGTCTATGTCAGTTCCGGTTTTTCCGGAAGTGACATCAACTTTTTCATTTTAAATATATCACCCTATATTTCTGTATGGATTTGTATAAAAAGGATATTTCCAAATATGTAGTAAACACATTTTTATTATGAATGCATTTTTCATTATTTACAAGAAACGTGAGATCTTAACTGAAGAATATGCCAGGAAATTCGACAAATCTCACCAAAAATGATTCACAATGTCCAACGAGAAATAATTAAAAAATGTATTAAAGTAAACGGTCAACACATATTGAACATCGATTAACTTAGAAACATATTTTAGAAAGTTAGTGCACTAAATTAGTATCTCAGGTTATAAATTATAAAGAAGTATTCATAATAAGAACATCTTTGGAAACGTCTTTTTGTCGTCTATACAAATCCATACAAAAATATAGGGACATTGACTTGCCGTATGACTCAAAATGTGACAAATTAAAATTGAAAATCGACGTGCCTGAATGTTTTTGGCAAAACCACGTTGTATAGATTATATTGAATTTATTCCTTTCATTGTGAAAGTACTGTATACAGGGTATCTCGGGAAAATTTAATAGACGATAGATCCCGCAAAAATTAAAAAAAAGTTCATATGAACTCGTATGTTTTAAAGCTTCGTTTTCGAGATACAGGGTGTTCAAGTTAATTTTAAAAAAGCCTATTTCTTCAAATATCTTAAAAACTACTTGACCGATTTTGATAAAACTTTATACAGGGTGTCTCAGAACGCCTAGGTCATAATTTCAGGTGTATTCTACTTAAAAAATAAGGTTATTTTGTTTAATAAATATGTGTCCTAAAATGCGTCATTTCAGAGTTATAGAGCGTTAAATTTTCATGGGAAAAAAATATGGTTGGCAGCAATGCAGCAAACGATTATAACTGATTTTGTGAGTGTTGACTGATATTTGGTGTTCAGTCTACTACAATAATTATTTCACTGATTTGCTTACTAACAGCTAAATATGTTAAATTCTTGATGCTAAATAACTTTGGAACGGCGCATTTTGTCAAAAATGTACAAAGTAGGTTTTTTATGTGTTATTTAAAGCACATTAGAACAAGATGATTTATTAAATTAATAGTAGTAAGTTATATTTAAGAGATATAGTTTGTATTTTTATAGTCTTATGCATTATGTAAAATGTTATATTAACAATGTTATATTCACTAGTGTTCATCGTATGTATTATACACTATTGGCAAGTTTTAACTTGGAGTGCGAAATCTGTAATTCAACTAAGAGAGAAGGTACATAGGGGCAAAGCCTTCAGTTAACAAGAGACGCCTAACCATTCCTACACTCCTACTAAAGAGGGGATGTCTGTTGAAGTGGTGCGCGACGACAACCAGCGGTTCAGCTTACGGCCGTGAGATATTTCTACGATGTTTTCATTCTTTTATCATGTTTATCGCTGTTGCATTTGACAATACAACAGCGGTTTAAGAGTTGATGTTATTTATTAGCCTTAAACCTAAAAACGAAATAAAAACTTGTATTTTAAAAATAACAGTTTGTACTTCGCAGGAGAAAGGCTTATTGATGAATAATTATTGGCGCGACATCGCGGCCGTTCGACACATTTGGCCGATTCCGTTGTCCCCTTCGACCGCGTGTTGTAAAGAATGGAAGGTGGGAGGTAAGGGATAGCGCGTTGTCTGTTTAACTTGTAAATGCTTTAAGTTATCTCCGTCTGATGCATTTATATCGGCCACCTAGATTGGACCTTACCAATAGTGTATATTTGGACTTAATCCTACTTCAATAAACATTATTATTATTATTATTATTATTATTATTATTATTAAGAACAGAAATCCGCTGTCATATTTTCAAAAAGAACAATACTTTTTTATAAAAGGGTGCTGCAATCCACCGTTGTAAGCCACTGACTCAAGAGGTTGAATTGAAATTTTGGCAGTTAATAGATCTTGAAAGGAGCACCTCTCATATAAAATTTGAAAAAAATCGGCTGATTATTTTGAGACATATGGCCAATCATATTTTTTTTCATGAAAGTTTAACGCCCTGTAACTCCGAAACGAAGCATTTTAGGACATATTTATTAAACAAAATAACCTTGTTTTTTATGTAGAATTCACCTGCACATTTTGACCTAGGCTTTCTGAGACACAGTGTATAGCAATAAATAAGGAGATTAATTTAATGTAATTAGATTTAATTTAGCTATTCCAGGATCGGCGTTGGGACATCCTAACTAGCTATTTTAAAGCAAAATTTGGGTAGGTACGTCCCTGCTTTTTTATAAATTTGATATTATATTTAGATTGAGTAATTAAAAATACAATTTTTTGTCTCTTAAATTTTTATCTATCTTACTTACTTTCTGAGAGAAAAAAATAAATTTGTTTATCCGCCCGCGCCTGAAACAATAAATAAAAAATTCAAGACAAATAAATTGTATTTTGAATTACTCAATCTTTACATCAAATTAGGCTTCTTATTAATTACTACAAACGTAAAAAGTTTTTTCAAAATCGGTGGAATATTTCAAAAACTAAGGTTTTTTAAAATTAACTTTAACATCCTGTATCACAAAAACAAAGCTTTAAAACATACAAGTTCATAACAACTTTTTCAATTTTTGCGAGATCTATCGCATATTAAATTTTCTCGAGTAAAACCTGAGCCACCGTGTATACTGAGAATCAAAAATATCTCAAAATGGTAGAAGTTAAATATAGAAATTTACAAAAAATAATTAAACAACTATTATTTTCTCTTTATGAAACTCTCATTTAATGTTGAATTTACATTTGTTGAATTGTGTGACATTTATTTTGTTGATAGATATTATATTTTAAATTTTGTCCTTAATACTACCTAGGAATGTTAATTTATACAAAAAATTTAAATCAATTTCTATCTATAAATAAAAAGGTTTAATGCAAGACAATTTATTTTTATAATGTATAACAGTTATTTTTTATAAAGCTACATATGATTTGTTAGGTTATATGTATATATATACTTATACTTTAAATCTCACTTACAGCTAATAAAACAAATCTTAATTTATCACTATTAACAACTATGCAGTGATTACAAAAAGAAATACGCATATACTCATGAATTATTATAAAATAATAAGGTCTGCCTGGTACAAATTAAAAAAACAGGTATGAAATAAACAACGTTACATTTATTTTATACCTATATGTAAATCTGTATCATTAACATGCTAATTTATCACTTATTTACATAATGAATGCACATTCTTAAAATTAAAAATGGCAGTAATTTGATTACATAGGTCCTTCTATAATGCTTACTTTCATAAAATAGTAATACAGACTACGAATTAACATTATTATTGCCAGAATAAAAGCTCCAACATAAGCAACGTAAATACCATTATAACTTTTAGCAAAAGTATAAGTTCCTGCTGTTACTCCAATACCAACAGACAAGCAAACCAGGGTTAAAATGAAAAATATGTTACCTCTACCTCTTGCATAATCTGGTCCTACAGATGACACTTTGCGACAGTGTGGGCAACGAGCCAGAGCATTATTTAATGTGTTGAACTGCAAAAAAATTATTTTATATAAATTTATACTATAACTGTTATTACTTATTAATATTAATAAAACAGAAAATATACAGTACATCCTAGGTTCGACCACTGGAATCTCATTTATAATACACTCCCCGGCACAAAATTCCGCCACCCTAAAATTTTGGTCAATTTTGATGGTTTATAACTTTTTTATTTTTCATCTGATTTTCATGAATTTTTCACCAGTTTGTAGATCCATTTATTGTTTTTCTTTTTAATTATTTTAATAAGGCACATTTTTCGTTTAGGCTATGTTATACAGGGGTAAATCAAAATGTTGTTTTTTGTCGAAAACTCAAAACACCCTGTGGGAAAATTGAGGCGAATAATTTTGTTTACAAACTGTTTGATGTAATCTTAAACGTATTTCGAACATTTTGTTTTTTGATTCATCCCATTATTTCATTTCTTCTGCGAGCAGCAAAATTTTAAATGAAACACTGTTAATTGTACTGTATTTTTAGTTAAAAATTATCGACGTTGGCTAAGTATGCGGTTATTTTAACAAAATGTTTGACAGTACAGATGATCCAGGATTTGTTTAAGGTTGCCGGATGGTCGTGAACGGGTATACAGACGTAGAAATTAAAGATATGCAGACTGTACCATATCAGAGCGAATGCAATATTACGGCGGGTATTTCTACCGATGCACCAATTTACATTAATGCATGTTAGACCTCACGTTGCTTGGGTAGTGAGCGAATATCTGGATGAGATTGAAATTCCAAGATTGGAATGGCCCGCATGTAGCCCGGATCTCAACTCAATCGAACATCTTTGGGATCTTCTTAAACGAGCAGTTCGTCGTCGTTCTGTGCAACCACTAACCTTGCAAGACTTACAACTGGCGCTGACAGAAGAATATCAGGCTATTCCTCAAGAAAGAATAAGTAATCTTATTCATTCGATCCCACGAAGAATGCAAGCTATCATTGCTGTGAGAGGACGAAATATACGTTACTAAAATGTTTGTTTTGGGTTAGGGTTTGTTTTTGTTAATAAAAATAAGCTTCAAATCAGCGTTTCATTTAAAATGTTGCTGCTCGCAGATGAAATGAGATAATGGGATGAATCAAAAAACAAAATGTTCGAAATACGTCTAAGATTACATCAAACAGTTTGTAAACAAAATTATTTGCCTCAATTTTCCCACAGGGTGTTTTGAGTTTTCGACAAAAAACAACATTTTGATTTACCCCTGTATAACATAGCCTAAACGAAAAATGTGACTTATTAAAATAATTAAAAAGACAAGCAATAAATGTATCTACAAACTGATGAAAAATTCATGAAAATCAGATGTAAAATAAAAAAGTTATAAACCATCAAAATTGACCAAAATTTTAGGGTGGCGGAATTTTGTGCCGGGGAGTGTATAAAATAGTGAACGTTTTGTAGAAATCTATTACAATATCGATAATAGCTTAAAAAATAGGTAACTATTTCATAATTATTTTTTAGTTTTTTTTTCTGCTTTTTTTTTGAGAACTTCTACTCCTTTTTTGGAAGGACAATTGATTACAATTACAATTCTAGATCTCTTTTTGTTGCTTCAGAACTTTGCGCCGATTTAGGTCTAATTATAAGGCTGGGAAAGTTGTCTTTCCTAGGTGGTTTGGCTAAAGTGTCTGCATAAGATTTCTCTCGCCATGATGAACTAACGTTTTTAGTTGAATATTCATTTCACTCATTTCTTCAATCATAGAAATAACTTTGGGTAAGTTTTCCAAAAATTTGAAGCATCCCTTACAAATCAGTTTTAGCATTCTCTTTTTCAAATGCATGCATCTTATATATAAATATATATAATGAATATATACAGGGTGTTTCATGAGGAACTGTACATAGTCCAATGGTAGATAGGGCCCATCAAGGTTAGTAACAAACCACTAATTAAAATCATTTTAGCCAAGTATTTAGGGTTGTACAGGGTGATTTATGAATTTTTACCAAAATTTGCTTTCGTTGCCTTTTAGAAACTAATTGTCCGATTCAATTTATTTTCGGTACACATTAAGTACTATCAAATACCAACAGTTTGCCATAGTTACAAAACCAAAATTCCAGGTCCGTATTAGAAAAAATTTCATTTTATCTGTGCCCCCTAAAAAGTTCACCCTGTATATATTTTTTTTAAATCTTATTACTGTAGTTTGAAAGTACATAAACTACTAACAAACGTGGAGTACTTCGTTTTCTTGTCACACTTACAACAGATACAAAATAAAAACATTAAATTTAAACATTATCTTGTTAAAGTTCAAACTTTCAGTAATTCAATGCTAGTTGTCAAAGTTCCTATCAGTTTAAGTTTCTAAGTAATTATAACTATTATTAGTTAAAAATAGTATGAAATACCAACAGTTAGTCGCAATCAACAAGACTCCAGGACCGTATTAGGAAAAATCATCATCTCGTCGATTCCTCCTAAAATTTTCACCCTGTATATCTTATTCTTAACTTTACTTGCTATAATTTAAAAGTACATAAAGTATTTTTTTTTTTTTTTTTTTTTTTTTTTTCTCCTTACAATGAATATATGCAGTGTATGTAAAGAAGAGGACAGTGACATATATTTATGTGATGTCTGTCAATCAACACAATGCCAAAAGTGTACTAACCTTACGGTGTCTGAAATTAGGGCTGTTGCTATAAAAAAACGTCAGATAATGTTTCTTTGTGATTGCTGCAAAATGAAAATTGAAAATTTAAATGTAGATACGCCTAACAAACTGCTAAATGAAGTTATTTGTAAGCTAAATGATATTCAAGAGGAGGTCAAAAACCAAAAACATATTATTGCAAAACAAGGAGAGTTAATTGAAAAACAGGGACAATTAATAGAGACACTTACGACAGCTATAAACTCAAAAAATAAGGAAATAAAATCTGATATAAATAAGGTAATTAAAACTCAGGAGGATATAGCAGAGACATATGCTGGAAAGACTAAAAAAAAGATAGTAGAACCAGTGATACTAATCAAACCAAAAGATAGTACACAAAAGAATGATGACACAAGAAAAGAAGTAAAAAATTATATTGACCCCACTAAAATGGCAGTCTCAGGTATGAAAAATTCAAGGGACGGAGGTGTCATAATTGAATGCAAAAATAAGGCAGCTGCTGACACATTAAAAGCAGAGGCACAGAATAAACTAGGGCAAAAGTATAACGTTATTGAACCAAAAACACAGCTACCTAAAATAAAAATAGTAGGTATTACAGAAACAAATAGTCCGGAAGAAATTGAAGAGTTATTGTATGTGCAAAATGAGGATATTCTAGACAGGCAGAAATCAAACATTAAAGTAGTGCATGTTACTCAGAATAAAAAAAACAAAAGAAGTTATGTAGCCTATATACAATTAGATGGAGACAGTTACAACAAGATATTGAAAGCAGCAAAAATAAATATTGGCTGGGATAGATGTGCTGTATATGATGCAGTTGATATAGCGATGTGTTTTAACTGTTGTGGTTTCAATCATATTGCAAAAAATTGTAGTAAACAAATGATATGTGCTAAATGTGGGGGAGAACATTCTACAAATACCTGTGAAGCTGTAGATAATGAGGCAACGTGTGTAAATTGCAAACATGCTGTTGAAAAACTTAAAATTAAAAATATAGACTATCATCATAACACATGGAGTAAGGATTGCCCAGCATACATAAGAAATTTGGAGATAAAAAGAAGTAGAATTAATTTTTTATAGATACAAATAGTAATTCTAATTTAGCAATAGCTCATTTAAATATTAGGTCTCTAATACCAAAATTCTTTGATCTTAAAAACTATATCATTCATGCAAACTTTGATATCATAGGCATAAGTGAGACATGGTTAAAACCGGAAATAAAAAATACTGACATAGTGATTCCTGGATATAAAATTTACCGACTGGATAGAACAAGACGGGGTGGAGGACTAGTAATTTATTGTAATACTCAAATAAGTAGTAAAATTATTGAAAATGTTAATGAAGCTACGGAGGAACTGGAACAACTATGGATTGAAGTCGAGTTTAAAAAAATGAATATTGCATTTGGGTGTGTTTACATACCACATGAACTACCATTATACAGGATGGAGATAATTGAAGAGATGTTTGGGGAAATAATTCCAAAATATCATCATTGCATATGTATGGGAGATTTTAATTTAAACTTATTAAGTAACTCTTCTACAACACAGTATTTTACAAACATATTACAAATGTTTGATTTAAATCAGCTTATTACAGAACCGACTCGGATAACTGATAATACCGAAACACTAATTGACTTTGTAATAACTGATATGACTGAAAATGTAATGGAGTCTGGAACTATTGATATGTTAGACATGGGATGTGATCATGATCTAACTTACTGTCTTATGAATATTAAGAAGGAGCCTATAGAGCCGGTAATAAAAACATACCGGGATTACAAAAATATGGACATGGAAAATTTTTATCTGGATGCTGATAGAATAAATTGGAATGATATTTATATGACACAAGGTATTGATGACAAATTGAAGCTGTTTAATGAAAAAATTCGACAAATTTATGATGAAAATGCTCCACTTAAAAGTATAAAAATAAGATCAAGAAAGCACTTACCTTGGGTTACATATAATATTAAGTGCTTAATTAGAGAAAGAGAAAAAGCGAAAAAGAATTATCTAAATAAACGGACTAATGAATCACGTGCATTCTATCAAAATATGAGAAAGGAAGTGAAGAAGGCAATAAACAGGGAAAAAGCTGCATATATAAAGCAAAAGTTGAATCAACACCAGAATAATAATACTAACATCTGGTTAGAAGCAAAAAAGCTAGGAGTTGGAAAAAATGTTAAAAATGTTGAGTTACCGCATGAATTAAATGACCCTCAAGTAATAAGTGACTATTTTCAAAGTTGTGTTATAAAACCTGAAATTAATCAGGAAATAATAGCTTATTACAGCAACAAAAATGATATACCAACATTTAATCTACATAATGTGAATTCAGAATATATAAAGAGAGCACTTAATAGAATTAAATCCAAAGCTGTGGGTATAGACGGTATATCTGTGTATATGCTGCAACTGCTACTGCCATATTGTTTACTTCCCTTAACACACATAATTAATGTATCAATAGAACTGGGAATCATACCTAATGAATGGAAAACTGCAATAATACAACCAATACCTAAGTCAGACTCTGTGAAAGAGGGTAAGGATTTACGCCCGATTAATATTCTACCAATTGGATCAAAAATATTAGAAAGAATTGTATATGATCAACTATATGATCATTTAAACACACACAGCTTGTTTCCACTCCGGCAGGCTGGATTTAGGAAAGGCTTTAGCACTGTTACAACATTGTCTAGTGTAGTAGATGATATAATAACATCAAAAGATAAAAGTATGGCTACTGTACTTGTTCTAATTGACATGTCAAAAGCATTTGATTCGGTGGATTTTGACCTACTGGTAGCAAAGCTACAATCGTACGGAGTTAGGGAAAGCTCTCTGTCTTGGTTCATAAATTATCTCAAGGTAGAACAGTTATTACTAGGATTCAAAAACAAAATGTGAATGTTCTCTCTCAGCCATGCATAGTTGAATCAGGGGTACCACAAGGCTCAATTTTGGGACCATTATTGTTTAACATTTTCACTTTAGATGCACCAGAGGTACTAGGACGTTGTAAATTGTATATGTATGCTGATGACTTCCAGGTACTCATTAGTTTCTCATATGAAGAAACAAAAATGGCTTTTGACGCTTTAAATGAGGAAATTGATAAATTAGTGAACTATATAACAAAAAATGGTCTCAAAGTGAATGCGTCTAAATCACAATTAATTGCATTTGGACCGAAAAACTTTAGAAGTGAAATAAAGTCAAACTATAAACTCAAAATCAAAGATGAACCTCTTGAGTATAGTGTAAGTGTAAAAAATCTTGGACTGATAATGGACGAAAATATAAATTTTGAACTGCATGTGCAAAATAAATTTAAAGTGGCATTTCTTAGACTTAAAACTCTATATCAATATAAAAATATTGTACCTAAGAATGTAAAAATTCTATTTGTTGATTCGTTGATTCTTTCGCTATTTAACTATTGTGACTGTGTGTATTATCCGTGTTTAACAGAAAAAATGAAGAAAAGAATACAAAGAGTGCAAAATGCTGGAACTAGGTACTGTTTGCAATTGCCTAGAAGTGAGCATACTAGTCGTCATATACAAGACATAAATTGGTTAAGGATGGATGAAAGACAAAAAATGCATTTAATGTGTTTTGTTTTTAAGATTATAACTGATAAAATTCCTGAATTTTTATACAACAAGTTAAAATATCGGCATGAAGTGCATGATCGCATAACGAGAAATAGAAGTAAATTTGACATTCCTCAACATATTACCACAATGTTTCAATCTAGTTTCTCATATATTGCGCCTAAAATAGCTAATGCTATACCAGGGGACTGTTTTAATATGAATATATCACAATTTAGAAACTATGCCAAACATGAAAAACTGTACCTATTAGTGTAAAATTTCTTAGTAATATCGCCTTTTAGTTAATTTATACAATAATATGTCGTATAATCATATATTTGTTATTATTTTGAATTGTGTATAAGGGTGAAGTTGAAAAATGTCTTACTTGGACAATACTTTCACCTTTTATGTGCTGTAAACATTATACTCTATACTTAATTTTTTTTTTATTATTTCCTGTGGTACATAAATTTTATTTATTTGCTTTATTGTATGCACATAATAAACTACATTATTATTATTATTATTATTATCAACAAGTATAGTGTAGTGTGATCCGTTTTCTTATTACACTTTCAAAAGGTTTTAAACCAACAAAATTTATCTCAATAAAATTGACATTTTCAATAAATTGGTTTCAGTTAGAGCAGCTATTCTGTCTGTAAATAATACTCATTGAATTTTAAAACAATTTAATAGTAACAGAACAGAACAAGCAAAATAAAAAACGCAACATGAATACAAAACATAACAAAACATAATAATACATATTAACATAATAAAAAGTAAAAATCTATAACTTATTTTCCAAATGTAAACCCCCCTCTTCACGGCATTTTATTTGTCTAACTACTAAATTTCGTATAACGTCTGGGTAGTTTCTCATTACGTTACAATACTGTTCAATTCGGTCTATTAATTGCTGCTCTCAAGTTGGACTAATGGCATTAGGAACGTAGAAACAAAAGTTATACATCATCAACAATTTTACCTGTCAAACTATTGCCAAAGCCGACTACTCCTTTTGTTAACAGTGTCATTAGATAAAAAGTCTATTATATTCCTACTGTAGAAAAAATTGACAAACTTTCGCAGAAATCCTGCACAAATGTCTTTAGCTGCACACTAAATAAAATAGGTTCATTTCTTAAAACTAGAACTGAACATGAAAATATTCTCCATTACAAATTAGAACAGAATGTACTAGATTACCCTTTAATTACTACACAACTTATGTGTCGGTAGTTGGACGTTCATAATTATTATTGAAAAGTGTGGATCACACTACACTACTTGTTGATACTTTATGTACTTTTAAATTATAGCAAGTAAAGTTAAGAATAAGATATACAGGGTGAAAATTTTAGGAGGAATCGACGAGATGATGATTTTTCCTAATACGGTCCTGGAGTCTTGTCTGATTGCGACTAACTGTTGGTATTTCATACTATTTTTAACTAATAATAGTTATAATTACTTAGAATCTTAAATTGATAGTAACTTTGACAACTAGCATTGAATTACTGAAAGTTTGAATTTTAACAAGATAATGTTTAAATTTAATGTGTTTATTTTGTATCTGTTGTAAGTGTGACAAGAAAACGAAGTATTCCACTTTTGTTGGTAGTTTATGTACTTTCAAACTTCAGTAATAAGATTTAAAAAAAACATATACAGGGTGAACTTTTTAGGGGGCACAGATAAAATGAAATTTTTCCTAATACGGACCTGAAATTTTGGTTTTGTAATTATGGCGAACTGTTGGTATTTTATCGTACTTAATGTGTACCGAAAATAAATTGCATCGGACAATTAGTTTCTAAAAGGCAACGAAAGCAAATTTTGGTAAACATTCATAAATCACCCTGTACAACCCTAAATATTTGGCTAAAATGATTTTAAATAGTGGTTTGTTACTAACCTTGATGGGCCCTATCTACCATTGGACTATGTACAGTTCCTCATGAAACACCCTGTATAATGAATATAATGAACTTGACATAGATAGGTATAAGTTATAGCCTTGTATATGTATTCTTATAGTAAAACGGTACAATGTAAATTTATGGCAATCGCTTTTGGATGCAAGAGCTTAGTAGTTGTGGATGCAGCTACCAGCGTCGCTGCAGTCGCTAGTTATATTCCACAAAGAAGTATTATATCATCCGTTCACTACTAGAGGGCCGCGAGCTTAAACTATATAAATAGAAGAAAACTGTATTTATTTCCGATGGGCGGGACCTTTAGGTCTATTATTTGAGATTATTAACCAAGGGCGTGCCGCGTGCCTAAATTTCTAGGCTAGGTATTAATATTTTCAAATAAACAACGTTAAAATTCCTAAATAGTTAAAAGTTTATTAATTTTAATTAGCATTAAAATTCCTACAACGATTTAAAATTTAATAATTAATTATAAATAATATTATTTGGATTTCCTTAGCTATTAGAAGAGCAAAGTTGGCCATGTGCAATAGTGGTTATATTTTCAATAAGTATTTCTTGATTTTGTCAGATTCCGATAGATCCTATCAAGACAGCATGAGTTGTAAACTTATTTTGGTTTTATTTACAGCAAGGTAGATATTTTTAAAATTTTCCAAGGTTTTTTTTTTATTGAGAGGGTCGTAGAGGTACTACGGGTACGAAATAACCGATTATTATTAAAGAATACATTTTATTAAAATACTAATTTTAGTTATGACGGGGAAAATCACAAACACAAGAATCTAATAACATTGACTTTAAATTTAAAAATTGATTGAAGAAATTTTATTAATTTTGTAGTTTTTGCAGCTAATATATTAATAAAATATATCTCTATCGTCTGAATCCAAACCTTGAATATTTCTTTGAAAATATAACATTATTTGTTAATATATCGGGTGGTCCAAAAAAAACCGGAATTTTCATTTTACCTTATAACTTTTTTATTTTTTCAGCGATTTTCAACTTTTTGGATTCGTTCGACAGCTAAAGCTTTCAGCTAAACGATTCTATGTCAGAAGCTGATATTATGATCATAAATGTCAAGGCACACGTATTTAAACTTGAGCAATTTTTAATAACTGCTGGAATTTTGTTGAAATGCCGAATTTACAAACGGTTTGTTTCATCATCATGACTGGTCTTGTGGCAATATTTTGATGGGTAGTTTTAAAAAATCGGTCAAAAAACTACGGAGCTGTACCAAAAAATGTAGAGGCGTGTTATCAACGTCTCGGCAGCAATGGTAAAAACAGAAATTTTTATTCTCCTTCATAACTTTTTTGATTCCTTACCGATTTTAATTTTTTTTGGATCATAAAAAACCCAAAGCCTTCCACTACAATATTGAATGGCAGAAATTGACATGAATCATAAATCCAATATGGCGAAAGTGGTCAAATTTACCTAATATTTAAAAGCCGCTGGGATTTTTTTTAAATGGCGAATTAAATGGCTTTTCTTTTTATCTGGAAGCCTTATCTTCTAAAAACATTTTCACGCATAGATCACGAAAATCGGTTAAGAACTTACAAAGATGTAGTTGATAACGTATTCTTGTGCCCCATAACAACAGTATTAAATTAAAACAGAGTTACCGCGATACACTTATCGTCATGGTTACAAAACAAATGAACATTGATACTTAACTGTCACTTCGGCTGTTTTTAAAAAGTGTTTTGTGGTACATACCTAGTTTTGTTAAAATGGTGTTGTCAAATGAAAACAAGATTTTCATTAAGAATTTACTAATTCGCGGCTAGACGTTTCAGTTAGTTGAGCAATTTGACTCACACTAAAACTGGAATGCGGTGTCCTTACAGGGCTAATTGCCAAATTGGCGACCTGTTCAATGTTCTCCTAAAAAATATTCAAAAATATTAGAATTAAGTTACTCTATATTTTCTCTACGTTGACACTAATTACACAATGTTACTTACTTCTACTCTTACTGATCTCGGCCTACCACTTCCTCGACGTCTTTAAATCGTTCCAGTTTCTGAAAACTTTCGTGCAAAGTCGTAAATAGTACTTTTTTAAAAGTTATTGTCTGGAAATTGTTGTATTATTTCCGAAACTTTATAGCCGCGAATCAATAAATTCTTAATGAAAATCTTGTCTTTATTTGACCAAACTAGGTACCACAAAACACTCTTTAAAAACAGCCGAAGTGACAGTTAAGTGTCAATGTTCATTTGTTTTTGTTTTGTAACCATGACGATAAGTGTATAGGTAACTCTGCTAAGAATTAATTTAATACTGTTGTTATGGGACACATGAATACGTTATAACCTACATCTTTGTAAGTTCTTAACCGATTTTCGTGATCTATGCGGGAAAATGTTTTTAGAAAATAAGGCTTCCAGATAAAAAGAAAAGCCATTTAATTCGCCATTTAAAAAAAATCCCAGCGGCTTTTAAATATTAGGTAAATTTGACCACTTCCGCCATATTGGATTTATGATTCATGTCAATTTCTGCCATTCAATATTGTAGTGGAAGGCTTTGGGTTTTATATGATCCAAAAAAAATTAAAATCGGTAAGGAATCAAAAAAGTTATGAAGGAGAATAAAAATTTCTGTTTTTACCATTGCTGCCGAGACGTTGATAACACGCCTCTACATTTTTTGGTACAGCTCCGTAGTTTTTTGACCGATTTTTTAAAACTACCCATCAAAATATTGCCACAAGACCATCAGTCATGATGATGAAACAAACCGTTTGTAAATTCGGCATTTCAACAAAATTCCAGCAGTTATTAAAAATTGCTCAAGTTTAAATACGTGTGCCTTGACATTTATGATCATAATATCAGCTTCTGACATAGAATCGTTTAGCTGAAAGCTTTAGCTGTCGAGCGAATCCAAAAAGTTGAAAATCGCTGAAAAAATAAAAAAGTTATAAGGTAAAATGAAAATTCCGGTTCTTTTTGGACCACCCAATATAAATAAAAGTGCTATACTCATTACATTAATCACAGCTCCCGCTATTTACATGGCTAAAAGGAGCAAAATAACATCACATTTTTTATTTATTATATTTTGTAAAACAATTTACAATGCTACATTCATTACCTACTTGTAGTCGATGCATTTATATTAACTTACATCGACTAAGGTCACGAGCGGTGGAACTCAAAGGACTGCCTGAGATCCCATAAATAACTATGTTTGGGTTATACGTGTATAACTGGTGCCATTGATGCTTAATAAGTGTAGAAACTAAATAGCATAATAGGAGAACATTCTGATATTTGACTTGCAAGAGTTAAGATTGTTTAGTTATGTATTTAGTAGTCATATTTTATGTTATATAGTTATATTTCTGTTTATGATATATCATATTTTTAAAACACTTTGTATGTAAAGCATTTATTTGTATCCTGGTATACGTAGGTATAAGCTCTCCCTGCGGAGAACGACAGTGGTTGAGGGCGGTTGAGGCAGTACGAGTTGAACCGTAGTAGACACTGCACGTGTATTATTACTCTGAATAAACAAATATCTACTACTAATCTTTTAATTAAAATAACAACTACACAGAAGAAAAGTTAAAATTTACAGTCCATTAAAAAACCGAAGAGAAAAGTATACATGGTCCCGACGAGCAGGATATTTAAATAAAGAACACTAATTACTTAATACTAAATATTCCTCAATACAAGAGCGAAGTGCTAAAAGTGCGTAGCAGTGAATCATCCCGATCGTCAAGATAAGAAGAGAGCTCAGGTGCAGACACGGCGACAACAACAAAGGAAAGATTGTGAGTCCCTTTTTATTGCATTCCTATTTGTAAATTTCCTGTAATATTTTAATATTGTTTTTACCAATACAAGTAGTAAATCTCATTCTATTAGTAATATTCGAAATTAAAAATTGACATTTTTGTTACCTATTTAAATATAAACATGAGTCAACTGGGAGATTTAATAAAAAAACGTGGTGCTTTGAAAGCAAAACTTACTATTTTTTCGAAATTTCTCGAAAATATACAGGGTGAACAAAAAATTTCTGACTTAGATTTAATTCAATTAAATGATAGACTTATACGCCTTGAGCGAGTTATTGACGAGTTTGATGAAGTACAAAATTTAATAGAAAGCGAAGCAGATAATTTGGAGGAACAATACTCAGAACGTGAAAATTTTGAAAAGACTTATTTTTCAAATACATCAATAGCAAAACAAATTCTCAACGAGAAACAGAAAGAGGAAGACAGTGTTTCCTCCAGATTATCTGTCTCATCGGCCGGTACACCTTCTGAACAAATTAATCACATTAAGCTTCCCACAATTCAGTTACCGAAGTTCGATGGCTCTTATCAGAATTGGTTGGAATTTCGCGATACCTATGATTCGTTAATACATAAGAATAGCAGCATAAATGACATACAAAAGTTTCATTATTTGAGAGCAGCCTTGGAAGGGGGTGCTGCTCAGGTAATAAGGTCCTTGGAATTTACATCAAAAAATTATAAGGTAGCGTGGGACACTTTATTAGAGAGATATAATAATACAAGGTTACTGGTTCATAATCATATGAAAGCCTTATATAACGTAGAACCAATTCAAAAAGAATCCGCTGAACAACTAAGAAAGATGGTAGATACGGCTTCTAAAAATCTTAGAGCGCTTGAACAATTAGAACAACCAATTGATCACTGGGATACACCCATTGTTTATATGTTAACTACTAAATTTGATACAACAACTGCGCGTGAATGGGAAAATTATAAAGCTGATAAAAATGTCCCGACACTTGATGATTTAAAAACATTTCTAAAGGCTCGTGCCGATTTGTTGGAAACTTTAGAGTTAAATCAATCCGAGAAGCACAAAAAATCTTATTCAAAAACACGGGGTTTTGTTGCAACTGAAGAAAGTCAACATACTCCTAAATGTATAGTATGTGCTAAAGAGCACTACATACAAAATTGCAATGATTTTTTGAAATCGCCTGTAAGCGAACGAACCAACAAAGTTTTATTTTTAAGATTATGCCTAAACTGCTTACGAAAAGGGCACGGTAGTAAAGTTTGTCGTCGTAGCACTTGCAGAAAATGTAATTTGAAACATCATACGCTCTTACATAATGACAATGTCACAACACGCGATTCAACTACAGAAGAAGCGAATGATAAAACAGTCACAGCAACAAGTAACGTATCGCTATCTGCATGTGATTCCATTAAACATGTATTGTTATCAACCGCGTATGTTCAAATCTTAGACACGGATAATAATTCACATACTATTCGTGCATTACTCGATAATGGGTCAATGTCAAGTTTTATAACTGTAGATTTATGCAAACATTTAAGGTTAAATACGACAAAGGTACATTTTTCAGTAACGGGGCTAAACCAAACTGTCTCAAATATTGAATCAAAATGCGATGTTAATATCCAGTCCCTACACAATGCCTTTTCTACTCCACTTTCGTGTTTTGTATTACCTGAAATTACAGGGAACTTGCCCAATATAAAACTAAACACTACAGATTTGAACATACCAAGAAACATAAAACTGGCTGATCCATTATTTTTCAAACCGGCGAAAATTGATATGTTGATTGGATCAGATTTATTCTGGCAATTAATTTGTATTGGACAAATTTCCCTAGGTCCCAATAAACCTATATTACAAAAGACACGTTTTGGTTGGATTGTGTCAGGGCCAATAAACAAACTTCAATCAAATTCAGTTTCTTGCCATTTCAATCAAAACCTTAGCATTCAACATCAGTTAGCGCGCTTTTGGGAACTAGAGGAATGCTTACCTATAAAACTCTTTTCAAATGAGGAAATCGCTTGTGAAAAACACTTTTTAGAAAACACAAAACGGGCTGATGATGGAAGGTTTATTGTAGCATTACCGTTAAAAGAATCTGTAGAAAGGCTAGGCGAATCGTACGATCAAGCAAAACGCCGTTTCCTTTTTTTAGAACGGAAATTAGAATCGAATTCTGAATTTAAAAAACGATATGTGGACTTTATGAGTGAGTACGAAGCGCTGGGGCACATGACAAAGGTGAAACAACCTAATGAGGCTAAAAGTTCATATGTAATGCCCCATCATGGAATCCTGCGTGAGGAAAGCCTAACCACTAAACTACGCGTAGTGTTTGATGCGTCCGCTCCTAGTACAACCGGGTATTCTCTTAATAATTTACAAATGGCAGGTCCAACTATACAAAATGAGCTTTTTGCAATATTGTTAAGATTTCGTCAACATTGCTTTGTTGTATCGGGGGATATAGCAAAAATGTACCGGCAGGTAAAAATAGTACCAGAACAAAGACAATTACAAAGAATATTGTGGAGGCAAAATGCTACCGAACCTCTTGAAGTGTATGAATTAAACACGGTCACATATGGCACTACCGCGGCGTCCTTTCTTGCTATTCGATGTTTATTTCAACTTGCTCACGAAAATAGACAAAGTCATCCTGAACTTGCTCTCCTTATTGAATCAGATTTTTACGTAGATGACTTGTTGACTGGTGCAAATACCGTCGAGGAAACCGCACTTATTGTTAAAGGGATTTCAGACATATTAAAACAAGGCGGTTTTGACTTACGAAAATTTTATTCCAATAATTCTAATGTTTTAAAATACGTATCACAACATGACTCACCTACAAACATTGTGGAATTCGGATTAAACGAAAATGCAAAAACTCTGGGACTTACCTGGTGCCCAAACGCGGACAAATTAATGTACAGTATAAGTAAAGAATCTGAAATTCAAAAAATAACGAAGCGTACTATACTCTCTAGCATTTCCCAGGTGTTTGATCCCTTGGGTCTTCTAAGCCCTTGTATAATTATTGCAAAAATTGTCCTTCAACAGCTTTGGCTTGAGAAGGTTTCTTGGGACGAAACATTGTCGCTAAAATTACACACGTTGTGGTCCGAATTTAGAACGGAGCTTCCCTTATTAAATGATTTACGCATAAGTAGACATGTCATATGTAACAACCCTATTCATATTGAAATGCACGGATTTGCAGACGCGTCTATGAATGCCTACGGAGGTTGTATTTTTGTTCGATCCATTGATGAAGACGGTCATATTTTTGTAAATCTTTTGTGCGCAAAATCGAAGGTAGCACCGCTAAAAACCATAACCTTACCACGATTGGAATTATCTGGCGCTTTAATTTTGGCAAGACTATCAAATAAGGTTTCTCAAGCACTTAGACTAAGATTTGACAAACGAGTTTTTTGGTCAGACTCTACCATTGTTCTTGGTTGGCTAAAATTGCAACCAAACCAATTAAAAACGTTTGTTAGCAATCGCGTTTCGGAGATACAAAACTTAACAGAATCTGATTTGTGATGCCATGTTCCTAGTAATGATAACCCAGCGGACATCCTATCAAGAGGAGTCCGACCCAGTGAAATAAAGAACCTAAATCTCTGGTGGCATGGCCCTCAGTGGCTATCAGAAGATTCATCGCGTTGGCCAAACTTAGTTTCTAGCCAACAAAATCAAGCTCAAGATATACTTGAGCTACGTAAAAATGCAGAAACCCTTACATTAACTCAATATATAGAAGATTCTATCTTTAGTAGATTTTCCGATTTGCAAAAACTTAAAATCACAACAGCATTTATATTCAGATTCATGAAAAACTGCCAAAAACAAAAGGGGCAACGTGAAACTGGTCCCCTTAAAATCTCAGAAATTAATTGTGCATTTGAAAAGTTAATTAAATTAGCACAAAGGGAATCGTTTCCTAAAGAATTGTATCGCCTTGAAAAAAATAAATCTATTAATAAAGACAGCAAGATTTTGAGTTTGAATCCGTTTTTAGACCAACAAGGTATTTTGCGTATAGGTGGACGATTAGAAAATTCTCAATACTCATACGATAAGAAACATCCGATTTTAATTTCACCAAAACATGAATTGACAAAATTGATCTTTGTTTCTGAACATCTAAAATTATTGCATGCTGGGCCGCAGCATCTTTTAGCTAATATTCGCGAAAATTTTTGGCCTATTTGTGGAAGAAATATAGCAAAAAAGACGGTGCGCCAATGTGTAAAATGTTTCCGGTACAAGCCCCAAATTGTACAACCGATGATGGGCAACTTACCTGAGCAGCGTCTCCGGCCTAGATTGCCATTCGAAGTAACAGCCGTGGACTATGCAGGTCCGTACTTAATAAAAGACAAACCTGGTCGGGGTTGCAAAGTGTCAAAAGCTTATGTATGTTTGTTCATATGTTTTGTTACTAAAGCAATTCACTTGGAATTAGTGACAAGCCTATCCAAAGATAGCTTTATATTAGCATTACGAAGATTTACTTCACGGAGAGGTAAACCATCGTGCATATTTTCCGATAATGGCGCCAATTTTGTCTCCGCCAATTCTGAACTGAAGTCTCTGGGTGATTTTATTGCGGAAAATAGTGACGAATTAGTAAGAACATTTTCCTATGAAAACATTGAATGGAAATTTATTCCTCCAAATTCACCACATTTCGGCGGTCTGTGGGAGGCCGGAGTAAAAAGCATGAAGCATCATTTAAAACGCGTCTTAGGACTCAATCATTTTACATTTGAATTTTTATACACATTACTTGTACAGGTGGAATCAATATTAAATTCCAGACCAATCTCTCCCCTCTCGGCAAACCCGTCTGACCTAAATCCTTTAACTCCATCACATTTCTTACTTGGAAGACCAACAACCGATATTCCAGATGTGGATTTAACACAAATAAAAGAGAACCGTCTTTCCGTGTTTCAACATATACAAAGTATAAAACAGCATTTTTGGCAAAGATGGAATAAGGAGTACATCTCTGAGCTGCAACAAAGACAAAAGTGGAAGCAGAATCAGAGCATGTTAAAGGAAAACACATTAGTATTGGTAAAAGAAGATAATCTAGCACCTCTTCATTGGAAACTGGCTCGTGTTATTGCCCTGCATCCAGGTTCAGATGGAATAAGTAGAGTGGCTACGTTACGAACATCCTCTGGTACCATAAAAAGAGCATTCTCCAAGATTTGTCCACTACCCCTAGAAAGCATTGAACCTCAAGTTGTTCAAGACGGGGGGCATGTTTAGTTATGTATTTAGTAGTCATATTTTATGTTATATAGTTATATTTCTGTTTATGATATATCATATTTTTAAAACACTTTGTATGTAAAGCATTTATTTGTATCCTGGTATACGTAGGTATAAGCTCTCCCTGCGGAGAACGACAGTGGTTGAGGCAGTACGAGTTGAACCGTAGTAGACACTGCACGTGTATTATTACTCTGAATAAACAAATATCTACTACTAATCTTTTAATTAAAATAACAACTACACAGAAGAAAAGTTAAAATTTACAGTCCATTAAAAAACCGAAGAGAAAAGTATACAAAGATGTGTATCATTTTAATTATTTCTAAATTAAATAATTTCTTCGTTAGTTTTGGATTTAATTGAACAATCATATTTCCATAATCACAATATCTCAGAAGTGGGATAATAGCCCTCAAAATAGGGTCAAATAACCAAAAAAATAAATAAATAAATAAATAAAATAAAACAAACAGAACTTAATACCGAAGTGTACAAGTGCGTTATTAAATTGATTCAGTGAATGTGAATGGACGATGGAATCCTCCGATATGGCATCCCAGATTCAGAGATCCGGAACTCCCCCAATATCGCCTGATTTCGTCCGGAATATGACGCAAGAACTGGAAGTATTGCGGCGTGCCCGTAAGTACAGGCTCTATAAATACAGAAACACCTAGACATTCTACTGCTAGTTGGTCATTTTTTAAAGATGATAGAATTTTGTCAGATTTTGACCCGTCTGATAATGGGTTGACTGTAAACGATTGGCTACGAAAAATTAATGATTGTTCCAGACTATACCACAGGGACGAGGTAACTACAATTTATTTGGCCGTGGGAAAATTGAAAGGGTTGGCACGCGTGTGGTATGACGGATTGAGCAGTAATCAGTTTACTTGGGCGCAATGGCAGGATTTATTGAGGAAAACTTTTCCGCCGCGGGAAAATTTTTCACAATTATTTTATGATGCTGCAACTTACAAAATAGAACAAGGTCAAAATTTGAGTGAATACTGTTTTAATAAGTTGACAAAATTAAACAGACTGAAATTAAATTTCACAGACGAACAAATTGTTGATTGTGTAATTGCTGGTATTACTAATACCCAAATTCAGCTAGTTTTAAAAGCGGCAAACTGTAAGAATTTTGTTGAGTTGTCGCAATACGTGGCCAATTTTTCATTCACGGTAGATAGGGATACAGCGATATTTAGTTCGCCTGGCACTAGTATTCAAGGACAGTTCAAGGGTGAGAAACGTGTGGCATCAGTAAACAAAAATGTTAATAAAGAAAGTAAGCGTGTAAAAGCGAGTACATTTCGTTGTTTTGCCTGTGGCGAGCTGGGTCACAAGCGTCCGGATTGTCCAGCCAAACGCACCCATAGTAATCAGCAGGTGACTTGTAATTACTGTCACAAAATAGGGCACAAGGAGGAAGCATGTCGTAAAAAGATTAAAAATGCTAGTAACAAAAATAAGCAAGTAAATTTGATTAGTGTAAATGGGCAATCTAATATTTATAAAAAAACTGCAAAAATAAATAATTGCGCGGTTAAATCATTTGTGGACCTTGGTAGCGAGTGTACTTTAATGAGAAAATCTGTCGCTGATAAATTGAATGTTATACAAGCACCTCTACAAAAGACCGTCGAGTTATATGGGTTCACAGGCGAAACTCGCGTGTTACCAGTCACAAGCTACAGTGAATATTACCGTAGATGGGATAACAGTCCATACCCTCATTTACATAGTCGATGACACTAAAATTAGATATGATTTGATAATAGGACACACGTTTACAGAAGATCCTGCGCTTCTGATCATAAAGACAAATAAAGATTTTCATATTTCAAAATTACCGTCAATTGACGATGTAAGTTTTAACGACCGATCTTTTATTAGCAGTATTGAAGTATTTGATAAACCCGGTAGTGAAATTGATAAGGAAAAATTAATAATTCAAAACTTGAAGTTTGGTAACGTAAGTAGGGGAGAGAAGAGTAAATTATGTAAATTGTTGAACGAGTTTAAAGATCGTTTCAGTTTTAATTTAAAGGAAATAGGAAAAACACCTACTTCAAGTATGAAAATAGAGTTAATAAATGACAAACCTATTGTTTATGCGCCATATAGATTATCGTGGTCCGAAAGAGAAAAGGTAAAGTCCATGATTAACGAATTGTTAGTAAATAAAATAATTAGAGAATCGAGGTCACCTTATGCGAGTCCTATACTTGTCGTGAAGAAAAAAGACGATGGTGACCGGCTTTGTGTAGATTTTCGTGCACTCAATCGAATAACAAAGAAATTTAAACATCCCTTGCCACGTATAGATGATGTTATAGATATGTTAGGAGGATACGCATATTTCATAACGTTAGACTGAGCTTCGGGATATTACCAATTATCAATGCACCCGGATTCAGTAGAATTTACTGCATTTATCACGCCCGATGGACACTATGAATTTCTGCAAATGCCTTTTGGCCTTTCAAATGCTCCCGCAGAATTTCAAAGGTTAATGAATAAAGTACTTGAAGATCTTATTGGAAAGATCGCCCTTGTCTATTTGGATGATATTATTATACCGTGTAAGTCAGTAAAGGATGGACTAAAAAAATTGCGTGTAGTTCTTGAAAGGTTGAGAAATCATAATCTAACCTTGAAATTGTCAAAATGTAATTTTTTCCAAGCATCTGTTGAATATTTAGGTAGAGAAATATCCGCTTCTGGTGTGCGTCCTGGTACAGTAAAAACCTTAGCCGTAAAAGACATGCCAACGCCGACAACCTTGAAACAAGTCAGACAATTTTTAGGTTTGGCTGGGTATTTCCGAAGGTTTGTGAAGGGCTTTGCAAATATAACACAACCTCTTACCAAACTATTAAAAAAGAATTGTCCTTGGGAATGGGGTACCGAACAAGAAAATGCTGTCCAAAATATTAAAACTATATTAATAAGTCGTCCAGTATTGGCAGTGTTCGATCAACACCTAGACACAGAAGTTCATACGGACGCCAGCAAAGTTGGTTTGGGTGGTATTCTTTTCCAGGTTGATGCAGACAAAAATAAACATGTAGTAGCCTATTACAGCCGTCAAACTTCAGACATGGAAAGGAAGTACCACTCATACGAACTAGAAACCCTTGCAGCTTTGCAGACATTACGGCATTTTAGAGTTTATTTGGCGGGAATAAAATTTAAATTGATCACAGATTGTAGCGCCCTTCGCAGTACAGCAGTAAAAAGGGATTTAGTGCCAAGAATAGGCCGCTGGTGGATGGAGTTGCAAGAGTACGACTTTGATGTCGAATACAGGCCGGGTACAAAAATGTCGCATGTTGATTGCTTAAGCCGAAATCCGCCAGTGGTCCAAACTCATTGTATTAATATAATCAATATTACCGAAGCCGAATGGCTGGAAGCTGTCCAGTTACAGGACGAGGAAATATCTAAAATAAAAGACATCTTAATGTCCAAGGAACGTAGTTCCACTAATAAACTCTATTTTGAAAATTATGTACTTAGGGACGGTAAGGTATACAGACGATTGGAGAATGGTCCAAAGTGGGTTGTACCAAGAGCCAATAGGTGGCAAATATGTAAACTCTGCCACGATGATATAGGTCACTTTGGATTTGATAAGACGTTGGAAAAAATTTGCGAAAACTATTGGTTCGCTGGCATGCGTCGTTTTGTAAAAAAATACGTCGATGCTTGCCTAAATTGTACATATTATAAAACTCCGTCAGGTAGAAAACCTGGATTTTTACATCCAATAGAAAAAGTAACGGTGCCTTTCCACACAGTCCACGTAGATCATTTGGGTCCCTTTGTAAAATCTGATAAAAAGAATACTCAATTGCTAGTAATAGTGGACGGTTTTACAAAATTTACCATCATAGAGCCTGTGCGAAGCACAAAAGCAAAATATGTCATACGAGCTATAACCGATATTATTAATATCTTTGGAGTGCCGGTCAGGGTAATAAGTGACCGAGGAAGTGCTTTTACCTCGCGATCTTTTAAAACTTTTTGTATCGAATATGGCATAAAGCACGTATTAAATGCGGTGGCAACGCCCAGAGCCAACGGTCAGTGTGAGAGGTTTAATCGGACAATACTAAGTTCCTTGGCAGCTATAAACGGGGGGTTCGAAGATTCGAAATGGGATACGCACGTTAAAACAGTGCAAAGAGGGTTAAATGGCACAGTACACCGGGTGTTAGGCAAAACGCCGTCAGAAGTGTTGTTTGGCTGTAAACCTCGGAGTGTAGCAGAGTCAATTTTATTAAATGAGTTACAAGGGGAGCTCGATAGAGTGGATCTTCCTACTTTACGTAGTGAAGTTACAGGTAGAATTGTTTCTGATCAAGCACGTCAAAAGGTTCGTTATGACATGAAGAGGTCGAAGCCAAAAACCTATGAAGTTGGAGATTTAATAACTGTCGCAAAAACCGATTTTCCGGCCACGGGCGAGAGCAAGAAGTTATTACCGAAGTTCAAGGGGCCATATCGTATTACTGCAAGGCTACCAAATGACCGATATGCGGCCTTGAAAGTATCGGAACGATACCGCAAGAATCCAGTTGTAGTATCGGTGGATAAAATTAAGCCCTGGGTAACGTTAAAAGATTCGGTAAGTAACTGCGCCGGATGGCAAATGTGCTAAACATGTTAAATGTTGTGGAAATGCTTTGGGCATCGAAACACAGCACGAACATGTAAAACATAATTTTATTATATATATTTTTTTAGTTATGGTACAATGTTCGAAACATGTTAAATGTTGTGGAAATGCTTTGAGCATCGAAACACAGCACGAACATGCAAAACATTTCTGAATCCATATATGAAATTGTGTAAATGCTTAAGGCATCGAAGCACGTAAAAAGTTCGAAACATGTTAAATGTTGTGGAAATGCTTTGAACATCGAAACACAGCACGAACATGCAAAACATTTCTGAGTCCATATATGAAATTGTGTAAATGCTTAAGGCATCGAAGCACGTAAAAAGTTCGAAACATGTTAAATGTTGTGAAAATGCCTTGGGCATCGAAACACAGCACGAACATGGAAAACATTAGGTAAATTTATTTTGAAAACAATGTTCGAACCATGTTAAATGTTGTGGAAATGCTAAGCATCGAAACACAGTACGAACATGTAAAACATTTTCTTCTTCTTGGGATGAATTGTTCGAATGTTAAATGTTGTGGAAATGTCTAGGCATCGAAACATAGCACGAACATGTAAAACATTTCTGAGCCCAAGAGTGAAATAGTGCAATGCTTAAGGCATCGAGGCACAAGATACCCAGTAAAATGTTGAATATTCTGTGTTGTTATTACAGGATGACGATGATCACAGGATTGAGGACAATCCAGAAGACCAGGATGGCCGAATGTAGTCGATGCATTTATATTAACTTACATCGACTAAGGTCACGAGCGGTGGAACTCAAAGGACTGCCTGAGATCCCATAAATAACTATGTTTGGGTTATACGTGTATAACTGGTGCCATTGATGCTTAATAAGTGTAGAAACTAAATAGCATAATAGGAGAACATTCTGATATTTGACTTGCAAGAGTTAAGATGTGTATCATTTTAATTATTTCTAAATTAAATAATTTCTTCGTTAGTTTTGGATTTAATTGAACAATCGTATTTCCATAATCACAATATACTAGTTATTACCCCTGTATATAATAATACAATTATATTATTTTATTACATTATTACTAAAACTGCACCGCAGCGATTTGCTGCGTAGCTATATGGCCCCGAGATAAGGTCGAACACAAAACAAATTCGGTATAAATAAACAAAGTTCCCCGGAAAGGCGGGCGGAGTCCCCGGACTTTCTAGTCTGGATGACCTGGGTGCTTTTTAATTCAGCAATAGGTTTGATTTAAGTTTTCTTTCGTGTATGTTTTATTATGTTATGCACGCCTATTTACATTTTGTAATACGATACATTATTATATTCAATATATTCCTTTAGAAGTATAGTATATCCAATATATCCATTAATTATAGAAATGCTGACTTTTATCTAAAATACAGACCCCTATCTATATAATATTTCATTACTCATAACATAATTAGTCAAATATATTCTAAATATTTATCTTAACTGGTTCAAATGTTTATAAGCGACTAGGCCCGATCCCTTCAAATCTATTTGTAATGTATGCCCTTTTTTATGCTAACACGGCACTTATTATTCTTTCTGTTAGATTTTAAAATCAGTCAGATATAAATTGACTGTCGATCACATCACGCGCCTATTCGTCTCCGTAATTACAATTAATAAAATCCTTTTTAAAAAGTGTCTTATAATAATTGTGGAATGCTGATTTAATTATTACTGTATTGATTGATATTTCTCCCGAGATTTCTCCACGTTTATTGTAAATGTCTGGAAACAAATGTGTACATCCAAAAGACTTTTCCCAAATTTAGTGTTACATAGATTCCCTACCAAGACGTTGGCAGATCCAAAAAAATGGATAATAAACTGTGGTAAGTACAAAAGATTGAATTTTCACATGCAGAATACCTACCTACGTAGATACATTTTACAATAACGTCAATATCATTGTTACCTCAAGAACTCGAAAATTTGTGTTAGCGGCCTTGCGGCCTAAAATTTACAAGACGTCAACTCCCGTATCAGCAGGCTGGGCGGCGTTTGTTTGGGCTATGAAAACCTCGTAGCCGCCTACCCAGGAAGAAAAACGTAGAAGGTTAGCGGTGCGGGGGAATCAATCGGCAACAGATCTGAAGGAGCATTATTCACGATTATTATTCATATATTACACGGCATACGCTAACGTGTAAAGTTCAATTTTATTTAATAAAGTTTTTTTATAATTGGCAAATCTTATTAATTGCATCTCTAATCTAACATCTGGGAAATTTTGATTGGATTTCCCACTTTTTTTTAGTTTTTAAAAGCTCATTCACTTGAGATCACGCCTTTATGTGATTGCTTGAACAATGATAAAGAGGGATGATATTTGGAACGTGTCTTTAGAAAGTTTTCAAGTGCTTCTTCATATGAAGTATTTGTTTCGGAAACATTATTTTTAATTCATATTTAATATACAGGGTGCGGCAAATATAATGAACAAATTCATTTTTGACGTTAATATGCATATTTATAAATCGGGCCGATTTTTATTTTCAATATTTACAATTTTCAATGACTATTTCCCACAGTTATCTACATCCAATAAAATTGCTTAATTCTCGTCACATGCTCCGATGAAAACGCTTATTTGTCGTCAAAAATTAAAAAAACTCCCTTGGATTTAGTCACTAACATAAATTTTTTTGCTATGTATCCATAGAAACTTTTCATTAAAAATAAATTATTCGTTTGACGTTTTATTAAAATGAATCGTTTTGGTGAAGTGTCAATCGAAATTATCAGTAGAGAAGTCGAGAATGTCACTTCCAAAAACACAATTACATATAAAAGTTCTTTATTTGGGAAATAGTCCAATCAAGATAAGATCTCGTGCTTATGATTTTGCGCGAATAAATTTTTATTTACGAAAAATTCAACGAAAAATTTTCAACTTTAATACCTTGTATAAAAAAAATAAAGGTTATATAGCAAAATGCTGAGACACGTCAATACTTTTTTTTCATGCTCTATTCACGTATTAATTTTTTACCATACAACCTCACTCACCCTGTATAGGTGTGAAATTTTCTTACCGAATCCCCCACGTGCTTGAATTAATAACCAGAAATTTTTTTTTTAGATACTAAAAATGTAGGTAGGTATATGAATTTATTAAAGAATATGGGTAAACTGCCGTCAAACGGAATAGGGTGTTTTCACATTTTTTAAAAACTCGAAAAATGAAAAGTTCGTACAACATAAATAATCACTGACAACTTTTTTGTTTAAAAATTTTTTTTATAATAGTTTTAAGGCAGATATTAGTTCAAATCACAGGTTTGCCGCGAAAAACACCAAGTAGAGTAATGCTGGTTGCATATACTATTGTGACGTAATAGCCCATATCAACAAAGCACCTTTGTCATTATATTCGTGTTACTGTTATTTTTTTGTAGTAGTTAATTTGATTTCGTTTATTTTTGTATTTTACAAAGAGTAAAACATGTATGGATCGCAGAATACGTGGTGTTTTGTGCCAGGATGTAAAAATACCTCTATAAGTGCCCCTAATAAAACATTTTTAAGTGTCCCCCAGGATTATTCACGTAAAGTTAAATGATTTAAAGCTGCCAGGCGTGATATGCCTAAATCAAAATCCAAGTTCTGTTGCTCAGATCATTTTAATGTAAGTAAAAACTAATGAATTGAACAACAACAATCTAAATTCTTAAATCTACAATTTTGAGGTTAAAGTTCGTCACTTTTGATAAATTCGGTAACCATAAAAATATGTACACATGGTAAATTGTTTGAAGAAGCTTTAACAAACCCCTCGGAAGCCATTTTTCACTTTTAATTTATATATAACACACTTTAAATTATAAAAACTCACATGACAATACTGATAACACACACATGACATATAAACAGTCCGCCATATATATGGGCTCTGACGTCACAACCGTTTTAGAAACCCTTCAATAATTTGAATTTCAGTTGAATTTAATTAATAAATATTTAATTAAAAGTTATGATATAACTAACATGAACACATTTAGGCCTTCCTGTATATGTTTTACTATATATTAATATGTAATTTGAGGTGAATTTCTATAGATGGAAAACACCCTATTGTACTAAAATGCTGTTAATATTTATGACGTCATTTAGATGACGTATTCGGCACGGGTCCAAGTTATTCTAGGTCTAGCTTTTTGACATTTTAAGAAACAAACGTACTTTTCGACCACAGACGGCCTTGAAGGTCCGAGGACCCGAAAAATTTTTTGGAACTTTTGTTTCCCGACTTTCCCCCGAATCACTTAATACAATATAAAGATTTCGCTAGGTTAGTTTCCGTGTGAACATTTGTAGATAGAATTTGTAAATGCGTGCATGTGCATGTTAACGACATTTTAGTACAATGCCGTTTGACGCCAGTTTACTCACAGCCTTTAACAATTAAATTATCACTAAATATAAAATATTAAAATATTTTTTTTTTTGGCTTTGGGTACGTAGCCCATTAGCAACAAAATATTAATATGTTTTTTTTTAGTACCTATATTCACAATCTACTTTTATATGTTTTGTTGTTGAAAATGATTTTTATAATAACTCTATTTTTTATACTCTCAGGTTGTTTTACTTTAAATAAAATGAGGATATAGATTTGCTTCATTTAAACTGAAATTTTTATTTTTACAATAAAATAAATAATCTAAGGTCCCATTTTAAAATATTTAATTTGTAATTACAACACCCCGTAAATAAATTCGTTCCGTTTAAATTGAAAGAGTGTATCCTTTCTCTCTTCTGTATCTAAAATGAAGTGTTAACATAAGCAATGAATTACTTTACTTCTCCTATAGTGTTAATTGGAAGTAAAAGGGCTCATAATATCTGAAATTAAGATTAATTAAATTAAGAATATTCATTTATCTTATTTTTTTAATGGTTTGATTATTCCTCTGTTCGCACGCCTATGGTCGGCGAGAATATTAGATCTTGTTATTGCCAATTAATAGCGCCGCCTAGTAAAATCTCCAAGAAAGCGAATAACACCTAATTTACGGAAAGTTAATATGTGAGGCTAGTGAGGATTATGGGAAATCTGACGAAAACATGCACTGGGTGACATCTTGCAAATATTCCATCAACTAAAATTCCGATTGCCTGTTTAGCCTATGTCTCCGTTCTACTATAAGAATACATATACAAGGGTTATAGGTTATAAAGTTACAATTTTTATGCCTCACTAAGGAACCAGAAGTTCCTGAGCGTGAGATATAAATATCATATATGTATGTACAGTATTGTGTTATATGTTTCAATAATCATTATTATTATATCATTAATCTTAATAGCATAAAATATATATATAATACATTAATATCACTAATCATTATGTCTTTAATGTTACAATGGTTTAGGTATAGAAATGGTTATTATACAGGTAATTATTTTTTAGATCAATCATCTGATGTATTATTAACCTACTCCTAGTTTGAATCCATTTTTTGATTCTACTCTTAAACAGATTATTGGAGATACAGTTTTTTATATCTTGTTCTAAGGCGTTAAAAATTTTCGGAGCTAAGTAGGTGAAACATCTTTGACCTATCGTTTTAGCAGGTTTCTTGATTTTAAAAGCATTTAAGGTATTAAAGTGATGATTAACTTTTGCATAGTGTGTTTGATTTTTCCTTTCCTTTTTTCTTGTTTCAGACGATGATAGACTTTGTATGAAATATTTTGGTGCAACTATCACATCATACACATTTTCTCCATTCAGCACTTTTTCAAAACACTGTACACATTCCTCTTCGTCCTCATTCATTTTCCTTAGAACCTGCTACCTTATAATGTAGAGATTTCCTGCCATTATTAATTTTATTACAGTGAAAGAAAGTAATAACCCAGAAGTTTTTATCGTACTAATTTTTTTATGTTTTTTTTTTAAATTGATAAGCTGTCTTAAGTTTTTTTCTAGGTAACAAATGGACAAAACAAAGGGGAAAAGCAACGGGTTACAGAAACTGGTGCAGTACGGACAGATTCGGGTAAACGGGAAAGGCAAAACAGAGAGACACTGATCATAAAGAAGCAGGAAGGGTACGAACAAATAACATACGCCGAACTGGTAAAGAGTATGCAAAGTAAAGTAAACATAGAGAAGATAGGGGTCGAGGTGAGGAACATACAGGAAACGAGAGAGGGGCACATAGCGGTTACCACCACAAGAAGCAAGAAGACAAGGGAGGCATTTAAAGAAAAAATAGAGGAAAAAATGAGTGGAATGGTTAAAGCGGCAACAATAGGAATTATGAAGACGCTATTCATAAGGGATATATATGAAACTACAAAAGAGGAAGATATCAGAGAGGGAATCCAAAGGCTATTAGGAGAGTCGAATGGCAAGATGGAAGACGTTAACATAAACCTGGCGATAAAACCAAATAAAAACAATGTATGTATGTATGTATGGTAACGTTACCAATAGATCTAGCAAAGCAGATTCTGCAAAGAAGAAGAATGGACATAGGATGGAATTATTGTAGGGTCAAGGAACTGAATAAACCGATCAGATGCTTTAACTGTTCGAAATTTGGACACATTAGAGCAAACTGCAAAGAAAATGAGGACACTAAGGATCTATGCTATAAATGCTGTAAAGCAGGGCATAGAGCAAAAGAATGCAGTAACACACCAACATGCATTACATGTAAAATAGAAGGGCATAGGGCGGATGAAATGGCATGCCCTGAGTACAGGGGACAAGTCAGGAAGATGAGGAACAATCAAGCCATCAAGATGCTGCTCATGAGACAACTACGGGACGGAAGGATGGAGAAACTAGTCATCCTGACGTGGAAAAAGCAGCATGACTATTAGTAGCGGGGGGGGGGGAGGAGAGAGAGACGTAAGAAAGCAGCCATCCCTAACCCACCCCAAAAAATAGTGAACACGGAGTTAAGATTTCTGCAAGCTAACCTAAATAAAGTAAAGTAAATTTATTCATGTTAATTACATTAAAAAATGTTTACACATGTCACGGAACTGGCTACATTTAAAAATATTTATAGTAATTACATACAAATTTAAAATTTTCTTTTTTTTTAAATTTAGATATATACATACATAACCATACAGAATGTTTGACATGTCACTAATAAATTCTGTAATACTGTAATATGCCCCATTTAAAAGACCATTTTTTATAGTGTTTAGGAATCGATTTTTGGATAATTTTCAGATATGGTCTGGCAGTTTGTTATAAAAGATCGGTCCATAATAATTCTCCGCATTTCTGCTTCTATTAAGCAGTAAATATTTTAATGATAAATTATCTCTCGTACGTGTTTCGTAATACCAGCAAACACAATATGTCAGGCAAAACAATGGGCCATTACAGTTATCGCTGGTTGAGTGATGGCAATTTTTGCCAATATTTGGAAAGTGAATATAGAGTACAGTCTAACCATTATAACCTCCGTGTTGTAATGGTGAATTGATGGTTTTGTGTGTTTAATATGCCCTTTCTGTTATTGGGTAGTTGAAATCACTTTAACGTTGTTGGTACATTAAACAAGTAAAAGCACTTTTTTGTCTGTGACATACTAACGTTTTTTAAGTGATGTCAAAAACCGTTTATTACATCGTCATTTTGCCGTCAATTATCCATTATTGGCCTAATACATAGTAACCAATATACAATAAATGTATCAATGGGCCATTATTCTATTCCTGTGAATGTAATCGCAATATTTGTTAATGCAAAAAAGCAATTATAAAATAATTTATAGCATTACAATTTACAATACGTATTGTAACTTTTATACTTTTAAAACTCCCGCGGTGCGAACCGCCGAAACGCGAAACTTTCGTTTGACATTTTACGGCTAGGCGGGATGGCGGGATAGTCGTTGTTGTTGGAAAGAAGATACAAGGCACGCCATTAGCTAGTTTTATGGTTTTAGTTTTACCCAGAGATGTTTAATCAGTTTTACAAAATATTGTGTATTGTGTGGTTCTACATGGCAAAGAATAAGTAAGTGCATCATTTTTTTCATAATAATTATCCATTTTTCATATAGCGACATAACCTAATAATGCTTAAGAGAAGAAGTACGAATGGTGAACAAAGGTTCGTAAAAAAAAAAAGTAAATCAAATATTACAAAACATTGATAACCAGTTGAAACAGAGAAAGAGCAACAGGTTGGAAAAAAAATTATAGATAAAAACAATGTTGAGGTTAATGTTACCAACCATATAATTAATTCCGATACAATAACTGATAAAATTGTTTGTCCAAATCTTAACTCTGAACAAAATGATTCAAGCACTAATAAAACCGATGCAGTATTATATGATGATACTGCTCCGAGCACTTCTAGCACAGAAAATATTATTGCGAACAATTTATTAGATCATGTCACATCAGTCGAAAGAAGTAACGATCTATTTTTGGCAGATTGGTCAATAAGAAATAATATCTCACATACGGCATTAAGTGAGTTATTAAAATGGATGAAAACTTGTCCCTCAATAAATAATTTACCGCTTGATGCACGAACAATATTGAAAACAAAAAGGATAGTCTGTTTAGAAAATATGGGTACTGGTCAATTCTATTATTTTGGTTTGCATGAAACTCTCACAGAAATAACTAAAATGTATAATTTTAAGTTTGAAGAATACTTTTTGCAATTTAATGTTGATGGACTACCGCTTTATAAGAGTAAAAACTTGCAGTTTTGGCCAATTTTATGTAAAATTGAAACGGAAGTCTTTCCAGTTGCAATATATTGTAGTTGTAGTAAACCTCCTTTGGAACAGTTTTTACATAAATTTGTCGATGAACTAGCTGAACTAATAAAATGTGGTTTTACATTAGATAACAAGAAAATTAAAATAAGTGTACATTCTTTTTGTTGTGACACCCCAGCCAAAAATTTTATAAAAAACACGCTAGGACATAATAGCAGATATGGATGTGACAAATGTTGTGTTGAAGGCAAATTTGTGAAAACTATGACATTTACAGATTTAAATGCACCAGCTAGAACGGATTATGGTTTTAATATGAAAATATATCAAATGTATCATAAAGGTGATACACCACTATGCAAGTTAGGTATTGGTGTGGTCACAAAGTTTCCTATTGACTATATGCATTCGGTTTGTTTAGGTGTTGTGAGAAAAATTTTGTTTTTGTGGAGAGATAGTGGCCGCAGTTTTAATATTTCTAAATTTAATATCGCCTGTATTAATAATAAAATTTTAGAACTTACAAAATATTGGCCATCTGACTTTAATAGAAAGCCTAGAACATTGAATGAGTTAGAACACTGGAAGGCCACTGAACCGAGTCAATTTTTATTATATATTGCACCACTAATTTTAAGAAACTTTATCCCAAAGACAATTTATTGTAATTTTTTATTGTTAACATATGGTATAACCATTCTGATGAATGAAATGTTGAATAAAAATTATAACGGTTATGCCAACAAATTACTAATATCATTTGTGAAACACTCCAGCACCTTATATGGCAGGGGATTTGTGACATATAAAAAGCCTGTATCAGACCATGATACTAAAACCTACAGATATGATCACTTGCTAAACGAATTTTGAACCAATTCGCGCATGACGTCAACCTGTGACAAAAATGTATGCCGATATATGGGGAAGCTAGTTTTTAATGTATTTTTAGTTTAAAGTTATTGAAACGTTGTATTCGACTGTTATAACTGTTTTGGATATTATTTAAATATACAAAATAGAAAATAAGACATTTTGCACAATATGAGGCCTGTAAATGCAGAAGATGCTTTACGCATGTGATCTTATTTTGAGCTAGAAACAAAAAACTTGTATACAAGTAATTGCCATAATCACAGTCTGGTATGCATACAGTATATATTTTGTGTCTACTTTCAGATTTTAAACCGTAATTTCGGTGTTATAAAGCTGGATATGCTTCTAAACAAAAACCCTACCAAATTGCTTATAGTGTGTCGTGGTTGAGTGGTAGAATAGCTCTAAGCTAAACTTCGCCAGGACGTTAATATAAATAAGTCCTTAAAAAAACGGGAGAGGGTGGTACCAATAACTAATTTTTCGTAACTATGTCCTAAAAGCAGGTTCTGCATTTACACGCCTCAATATAATATATTTATAGAAAAATAAATTATATTAATTCGTTCCAATTTATCTAGGTACTATGTATTGTAACTTTCCCTCGTTCCGCGGAGGTTCTTAGATGGTTATTTTGACGCCTGAGGGGCGGCGCGGGGGTGTTATCTGAACAGGTTTTATTCAGGAATTGTTAACAATTTAACACAATAACTCAATTTTGGCTACGGTTAAGTAAAGCACAGGTATATACAGGAAACTTAAAACAGGCAGGCTACATAAGGCAAATATTAAAAGCGGCAAACTTCCTCTTATTTTTAGGCAATTGGAATAGTTTTTCTTTAATATAAAAATCATCATACAAAAAACATATTTTACCGTTATTAATATTAAAATCGTACATTTGATAGCACTTTTGAATCCATAAACAAATTTCTTTAGCAGCAGGAAAACTAAAGTATCGCAACTTTTACTTCTTCTATTATTGTTACTAGTGCAATCCAACACTGCACAGTAAACCATTGTTTATGCTATATTAAATAAACCAAAACACACAGCCACAACTGGTCAAATTAACTAATATAACGTATTCACACCGAATTAAAACACAATAATCGAAGTAAACAAACTAAAATGCGTACATTTAGACACTAAACTATGACAGCCCTCGCAAAATTAAAAAATTTGTCACGAAGTGACGTCAGCGATTACATGTCATGCGCGTGAGCTTATCTGTATTGTTTTAGTATCATGGTATCAGACTATGCAATTTAGTCGCAGCGATTCGGTTGCGGCGACAAAATCGCCGCCATTTTTGCTATCACACTATGCAATTCTGTCGCGGCGACAGAATTGCACAAAATTAGAAATTGTTCTATTCTGTGCAATATATCGCCGCGATTCTGGGGATTTTTATAGGAACTTTGGTATTACCAACGTACAAATTGTCATTGGTAGCAATGGTATCTCTAGTTACTCTAACCTCCTATATCTGTGATTTTGGTTTTGTTTACATGGTTCCTTGGATTTGGAGTGGGTATTTTTTATTTAAATAATTATTGTTATTGGTGTTAATATTACAGAATTTACATAACAAAAATGCCATTTGATTGGTCACGCGATGTTGTTTTTACTATAAACATAAACCCGTAAATAGTAATCTTTAGTGTTAAGACTGTAAAGTTGGTAATAACAGGTATTAACTAATTAATTGCGGCGACTCAATTGCATAGTGTGATAGAGCACATAAATATTTGTTGCGGCGACAGAATCGCTGCAATATTGTCGCGGCGACTGAATCGCATAGTCTGATACAGGCTTAACACTCATACTCTTATACATTTAGCAGAGGATTCTAAAAATTTCAAATCTTTGAATTACATAAATAGTTTTTGGGCTGAAAATAACCTTTACTGCCTTACAAGTATTATTTTTCTTGGGTATATCGGTCATATATATAAACAAATTTATTTTTTTTTTTCTAACGTTTCGGTTTATTTATAACCATCATCAGAGACTACAATAATAATAAAAAGAAAAAAAAAATTTTTTTTAATCAGTTATGGGCACATACTAAAATTAACCTATATGAAGTACTTACATTATTATTTTGTGTTTGCTTGATCTTAAATTAAACTACATTTTTTAATGTGATGTATTGAGTGTCTTAAAGGCAACTAAAATATTTTACTTTCTGAATATATGTGCAAGTGAGAGTTCGTTTGTTTATGTTACAGACAAGATAAGGACTAGCAGGTATACATTACAAGTGGGTGTATTTTATAAAATGAATGACAATTATAGTTTATATTATTTTAACATTATATTTGTAAAATTAATTGGAAAGATGTAAAAATTAGTCAATAACTATATTTTACCCCATTTGTTTTATTTTAATAAGCCGAAATAAGTGTTACTTAAATTCTCTATGTCAGTTCGGCTATTTATTGAATTAGAATGTCTTTTTATTTGCAGCATTTCATGTACTATTCTACGGTAATAATTGGGTTCTTTTTCCAGGATGTGAATGTTATTAAAATTAAAGCTATGGTTATTATCCAAGGCATGTTGCGCTAGCGCTGTTGACGTATTTCGATTTTTAATATTATATTTATGTGTGTACATTCTTTTATGCAGATATTGTTTTGATTGACCTATATACGTACTATTGCAATTGTTGCAGTCTATTTTATATACTGTGTTAGTTTCATCTTCAATTGGTAGTTTGGGTTTAAGGTTTGTGAAAAATGTTTTTGTCGTGTTGTAAGGTTTATGTGCAATTGTTACATTGTGGTTTTTAAATACTTTTGCAATATTTTCGGACACATTTGGTATGTAAGGCATGGAAATATATTTATTTTGATTATTACTAGGTTCAACTGGTGTTTTATTATAAATTTTATGTATTCTTTTTTTGATAATTGGTTCATAAAAGTTTTTAGGGTATGCGTTTGTTTCTAAAGCTGTTTTAATTTTTTTCAAGTTCTGAGGTCTGTGTTTTTGGTGGGAAAGTTTAATTGCTCAGTCTGTCAGACTGTTGACGACACTTTTTTTGTAATTTTTAGGGGTGTGTGATTTAAAATTTAAGTATCTTTGCGACCATATTTCTTTTGTGAACCAATTTGTTTCAATGACGCCTTTATCATTATATGTTATTGTAAGATCTAGAAAGTTTATACTGTTATTTTTTTCTATTTCAGTGGTAAATTGAATTCTTGGATGAAATTTATTAAAACTGTCAACCGTATGCTCTATTTTATTTTTAGGTAAGCAGATGATGCAGTCATCTACGAATTTTTTGTAAAAAATTGGTACGTAATTTAATGATTTAAGGACGTTATTTTCTATTTCTTCCATTACCAAGTTTGCGATAGTAGCAGATATGGGTGAACCCATGGCAGTTCCGAAGATCTGGGAGAAAATTTGATTATTGTAAGAGAAATATGTAGAGTTCAAACATAAAGTTATGGCTTTAATGAATTCATCTTGGTTAATGTCTGAAAATTTACAAATTTCGGACCATTTGTTCTTTATACATACTATTGCCAAATCTATAGGAATATTAGTATATAATGATGTAACCTCAAGTGACATGATTATATGGTTTTTGGGTATTGTTTGTGTTTTTATGAAATCGCAGAATTGCCATGAGTCCTTGACATAAGCTTCTGTTTTTCCTAAAATATTACTTAGTATGTTTGATAAAAATTGTGATAAATTATATGTGGGGCTGTTTATATTGCTTACTATTGGTCTTAATGGAATATTTTCTTTATGTAATTTTGGTAGGCCATATATATATGGGGCGTGACCATTGTGACAAATTAATTTATTTTTTTGTTGTTCGTTAATGAGACCTTTTTTGAGCCATGAATTAATAAGATTATTGAGGTTGGTTTGAATTTTTTTTGTTGGATCTTGCTTTTCTTTTTTATATGTAGTTTCATCATTAAGCATACTATTCATTTTTCTTTCATAATCTGTTTTGTACATAATGACAGTTTTATTACATTTGTCAGCTGTTAATACGAAAATATTTGAGTTTATATTTAAGAAGTTTTTAGTTTCTTTAATGTAATAATGTAGTTGTTGTTTGGCTTTATTGCTTGTATTTTTTACTTTATTTTTATAGTTCGTGAGAATATTGCATACTTTATTTCTGATTTCAATTTTATTTTCATTATTAATATGTATTAAACCTTGTTCTACACATGCGATAATTTTATCTATTGGAAAACTATTACATGGTAAAGAGAATTTTGGTCCGAGACTTAAGATATATTTTACAGTGTTAGGAATTTTTAAATCGGTTAAGTTTGTGAGCCAATTTTTGTTAATAACCAATGGTTCTGAGTTTATCTTTTCGTTCATTAGGCAGTTTATCTTTTTTATATGTTTTTTCTTTGTATTGGTGAATACTGTTTCTGTTTTTTGATATAGTTGTTCGTTGAATTTTTTTAGTTCTGTTAAGTCACAAGTAGTCGTTAGTTTTGGTTTATTTTTATTTATTTCTAGTTCAATAAATTTTTTTTGTGAGTTAGCGTCGCTGATACATAGATTTAAGCATTGAATATAAAACATAGATAATATATGAAGGTATTTTGATTTTAGTCTTTCGTTATGAAACATGTAAGATTTAGGTTTAATTTTTAAAAAATTAGGGGTTAATTGTAAATTTTTACATCTTACCAGAAAGTTTAATCGATTTTTTTTGCTAATTTCATATGTAGTTTTTCGTGTTTTCTACAATTGGGATTGGTCCATGTTGTTGGATTCATCCTCTTGGCTTCTTTCACCCTTGCCACAGTAATATATAGATATATATTCTAGGTTTTTTCTTGACCGTTGATATCAATACAAGTATTATTTTTCTTGGGTATATCGGTCATATATATAAACAAATTTATTTATTTTTTTCTAACGTTTCGGTTTATTTATAACCATCATCAGAGACTACAATAATAATAAAAAGAAAAAAAAAATTTTTTTAATCAGTTATGGGCACATACTAAAATTAACCTATAAGTACTTACATTATTATTTTGTGTTTGCTTGATCTTAAATTAAACTACATTTTTTAATGTGATGTATTGAGTGTCTTAAAGGCAACTAAAATATTTTACTTTCTGAATATATGTGCAAGTGAGAGTTCGTTTGTTTATGTTACAGACAAGATAAGGACTAGCAGGTATACATTACAAGTGGGTGTATTTTATAAAATGAATGACAATTATAGTTTATATTATTTTAACATTATATTTGTAAAATTAATTGGAAAGATGTAAAAATTAGTCAATAACTATATTTTACCCCATTTGTTTTATTTTAATAAGCCGAAATAAGTGTTACTTAAATTCTCTATGTCAGTTCGGCTATTTATTGAATTAGAATGTCTTTTTATTTGCAGCATTTCATATACTATTCTACGGTGATAATTGGGTTCTTTTTCCAGGATGTGAATGTTATTAAAATTAAAGCTATGGTTATTATCCAAGGCATGTTGCGCTAGCGCTGTTGACGTATTTCGATTTTTAATATTATATTTATGTGTGTATAATCCCAATTGTAGAAAACACGAAAAACTACATATGAAATTAGCAAAGGAAAAAAATCGATTAAACTTTCTGGTAAGATGTAAAAATTTACAATTAACCCCTAATTTTTTAAAAATTAAACCTAAATCTTACATGTTTCATAACGAAAGACTAAAATCAAAATACCTTCATATATTATCTATGTTTTATATTCAATGCTTAAATCTATGTATCAGCGACGCTAACTCACAAAAAAAAATGTATTGAACTAGAAATAAATAAAAATAAACCAAAACTAACGACTACTTGTGACTTAACAGAACTAAAAAAATTTAACGAACAACTATATCAAAAAACAGAAACAGTATTCACCAATACAAAGAAAAAACATATAAAAAAGATAAACTGCCTAATGAACGAAAAGATAAACTCAGAACCATTGGTTATTAACAAAAATTGGCTCACAAACTTAACCGATTTAAAAATTCCTAACACTGTAATATATATCTTAAGTCTCGGACCAAAATTCTCTTTACCATGTAATAGTTTTCCAATAGATAAAATTATCGCATGTGTAGAACAAGGTTTAATACATATTAATAATGAAAATAAAATTGAAATCAGAAATAAAGTATGCAATATTCTCACGAACTATAAAAATAAAGTAAAAAATACAAGCAATAAAGCCAAACAACAACTACATTATTACATTAAAGAAACTAAAAACTTCTTAAATATAAACTCAAATATTTTCGTATTAACAGCTGACAAATGTAATAAAACTGTCATTATGTACAAAACAGATTATGAAAGAAAAATTAATAGTATGCTTAATGATGAAACTACATATAAAAAAGAAAAGCAAGATCCAACAAAAAAAATTCAAACCAACCTCAATAATCTTATTAATTCATGGCTCAAAAAAGGTCTCATTAACGAACAACAAAAAAATAAATAAATTTGTCACAATGGCCACGCCCCATATATATATGGCCTACCAAAATTACATAAAGAAAATATTCCATTAAGACCAATAGTAAGCAATATAAACAGCCCCACATATAATTTATCACAATTTTTATCAAACATACTAAGTAATATTTTAGGAAAAACAGAAGCTTATGTCAAGGACTCATGGCAATTCTGCGATTTCATAAAAACACAAACAATACCCAAAAACCATATAATCATGTCACTTGATGTTACATCATTATATACTAATATTCCTATAGATTTGGCAATAGTATGTATAAAGAACAAATGGTCCGAAATTTGTAAATTTTCAGACATTAACCAAGATGAATTCATTAAAGCCATAACTTTATGTTTGAACCATTGAGTAAAAAATAATAAAGAGTTGCAACTGTCAAGGTTTCGAGATTTTACTATTGTATTTCTTTGCCAACAACTTCATGATTGTCATCAATTTTTAGTGCTACGGGAAGGTATTTGTAATGTGGCTGTATAGCCCTTAAAATTGAAGACAATCATGAAGCTATTGGTGAAAAAATACAACACTAAAATCTCGAAACCTTGACAGTTGCGCCTCTTTATTATTTTTACTCAATGGTTTGAACTCTACATATTTCTCTTACAATAATCAAATTTTCTCCCAGATCTTCGGAACTGCCATGGGTTCACCCATATCTGCTACTATCGCAAACTTGGTAATGGAAGAAATAGAAAATAACGTCCTTAAATCATTAAATTACGTACCAATTTTTTACAAAAGATTCGTAGATGACTGCATCATCTGCTTACCTAAAAATAAAATAGAGCATACGGTTGACAGTTTTAATAAATTTCATCCAAGAATTCAATTTACCACTGAAATAGAAAAAAATAACAGTATAAACTTTCTAGATCTTACAATAACATATAATGATAAAGGCGTCATTGAAACAAATTGGTTCACAAAAGAAATATGGTCGCAAAGATACTTAAATTTTAAATCACACACCCCTAAAAATTACAAAAAAAGTGTCGTCAACAGTCTGACAGACCGAGCAATTAAACTTTCCCACCCAAAACACAGACCTCAGAACTTGAAAAAAATTAAAACAGCTTTAGAAACAAACGCATACCCTAAAAACTTTTATGAACCAATTATCAAAAAAAGAATACATAAAATTTATAATAAAACACCAGTTGAACCTAGTAATAATCAAAATAAATATATTTCCATGCCTTACATACCAAATGTGTCCGAAAATATTGCAAAAGTATTTAAAAACCACAATGTAACAATTGCACATAGACCTTACAACTTACAACACGACAAAAACATTTTTCACAAACCTTAAACCCAAACTACCAATTGAAGATGAAACTAACACAGTATATAAAATAGACTGCAACAATTGCAATAGTACGTATATAGGTCAATCAAAACAATATCTGCATAAAAGAATGTACACACATAAATATAATATTAAAAATCGAAATACGTCAACAGCGCTAGCGCAACATGCCTTGGATAATAACCATAGCTTTAATTTTAATAACATTCACATCCTGGAAAAAGAACCCAATTATCACCGTAGAATAGTACATGAAATGCTGCAAATAAAAAGATATTCTAATTCAATAAATAGCCGAACTGACATAGAGAATTTAAGTAACACTTATTTCGGCTTATTAAAATAAAACAAATGGGGTAAAATATAGTTATTGACTAATTTTTACATCTTTCCAATTAATTTTAACAACGCCTACCGCAGCTATGGAAGCGCTGCTCTGCCTACCTCCACTATATCTCGTAGTAGAGAATGAGGCATTGATAGCGACTTACAGGCTAAGAAACAACGGGTATGAGACTTCTCCAAAAAAAGGATATCATACAGAAATAGCCCAACAACTGGGAAAAAATCGACTACTTGAAATGCAGTCAGACAGAATCAGCACAACTTATAACTTCACAAAAACCTTCAGGGTGATTATACCTGATAGGGAAGATGAGGGCAAAAGGCAGATGCGAGGTCACCCAAATGATACTATATGGTATACGGACGGATCAAAAACGTCAAGCAGTACCGGAGCAGGGATTGCGGGAGACCAACCAGGGACAGACTTCAGTCTGAACCTGGGCAGCAATGCAACCGTGTTCCAAGCAGAAATAACAGCCATAGAGGCTTGTGCACAAGAAATGATACGGATGTCATACACTAACAGAAGAATCCGTATCATCACTGACAGCCAGGCAGCTCTTAGAGCTCTGGAAGCAGTAGAAATACGGTCCAAAACAGTAAAAAACTGCATGAAACCCCTGGCAGAACATAACAATGTGCAATTGGAATGGACGCGAGGACACCAAGGAAATTCAAGTAATGAGAAAGCTGACAGGCTGGCCAGAGAAGGAGCAAAAAAAGGCTTGATAGGACCCGAGCCGACATGCGGGATCGCATACAGCACCGCAAAAGGCGCAGTAAAGGAAATATTAAGGCAGAAACACAACTTGCATTGGAGAGAGGCACCAGGAATGAGACAATCACGCATATTCTTAGGCGACCCATCCAAATCAAAGACTAACGAATTGCTGAAGCTGAGCAGAAAGCAGCTAAGATGTGCAGTGGGTATCCTAACAGGACACTGCACACTAAACAGACATCTCACCAACATAAAGGTGAAGGATGATCCAGATTGCAGGATGTGTGGTGAAGAGGAGGAAACACCTCACCACATCATATGTGAATGCCCGGCCTTAGCGGCGAGAAGGATTGCACATTTCGGTGAACCATCAGTGACACCGGAAGAGATAGTCAATGCTCCCATCGACCGTATACTCGCCTTCATGGGAGGAACGGGTCTCATGGAATAGGGAGACTATGGGGGTACAATAAGCTTAAGCTTCAGTACAGCGGGCCAAAGAACCGCAACCCATAAGGAAAAAAAAAAAAAAATCACCGGATTTAAAGATAGGAGTGATATAACTATCCTTCCAATAATCAGGAAATGTACAGGTTTCTAAAGATAGGTTAAACAGAAAATAAATAGGATATACTAGTGTACACACGCAAGATTTTATTAAAGATGATGGAATGCCGTCGGGTCCATATGAAAACTTGCTTTTCAATCCCTCTATACCTTCATAAACTGCTTCTAGATTTATGGTTATACAATTAATATCTACCAAATTCTTCTGAGAAATTATTGGCAATTGAGGATTGGTGTCGGAATATACTGTAGAGAAATATTCAGCAAAGAGGTTCACAGTTTCAAGTCCACTAGTGCTAATTTTTTCATTAAAATACATTGAATTGGGATAAGAAAATGATTTTCGCAGATTGTTTATATGTTTCCAAAAGTTACTTGAATCTCTTTGAATACTCTCCTCAGTGTTTTGAAGATATCTTTTATAACAGGCGTCATAACGACTTTGCATCTAGTACGTAGATCACTGAATTCACTATAGTGGTGGTTACTACCAGTTTCTTTATAATGTTTGGTGCAATTTTTTTTCGAGTTACAAGATTCTTAAGCTCTGAAGAAAACCATATTGGAAATTTTGAGGATTTGAACCTTTTAATTGGTACAAACAAATCAATGGTTTGATACATTACATCATAAAAAAATTGTGTGGCCAGATTGACATCTTTAATGTTATACATTATAGACCAATTAACTGATGCAAAGTAATTATTGATACTTAGAATATTTGTATTCTTAAAGTCTAAATATAATATGTCAAACTGCAAGGTATTGTTATTTTCACACAACGGTATGCCAAAACTAAAAGCTTTATGATGATAATTTAAACTAATCAGTACATCAGTTGCTTCTTGAATGTCAAGAGAAGATCTATGGAAAAACAGCAAATCCAAAAATACTCCATGGTTATTAGGATTTTTGTATTATTATGGCTCTTACCTCCGATGTTGCTAGAGATGAACATTTTTCATGCACCATCTCGTTGCATCCATCACAAGCTATTATAGAATCTTTTTCAGTTAATTCATTTTTACACTTAGCGCAATATTCTTCACTCATTTTTAAAATATTTTTAAGTCCGGTCCTGTGTCAGTACTTTATAATGCTTCTTACTTGCCACACTTTTAGCGCTGTAGTTTTTTTATGTTATGTTTTTATAACAACGACAATCTGACCTACAGTTTTTATAAGATTTAATCATTGATATCCTTGATATTTAATGCAGCTATCAAAGTTTTCCTTGCTTATTACTTAGATAATTGCACTGTTTTTAATTATAACTTTGCATCATAGAAACCTCAAAGTTTTACTTTATAGCGATATAACTTCCACTAATAACTTTCACTTTTTTCCACACAATATGGCACTTTTTAACAGAGCTATGCTAAATATGAGTTATACTTCTTGTGTGTTTTCACTTCGTATGAATATCGTCTAAATAGGCGAATGCATACGGTTCCAATTCTGGACCAACGATGCTGTCTAGCAGTCGCTGAAAAGTGGCTGGTGCAGAATGCAAGCCAAATGGCATCACCCTAAACTGGTACAACCCTCGACCGGGTACAGTGAAGGCAATAATCGGTTTACTGTCTGTCGTCAGGGGTATCTGCCAATATCCTTGCTTCAGATTTATGCTAGATATGTAACGTGCTCTTCGTAGTTTATCTAGGATAGCGTTGATATACGGTAACGGATATGCGTCCTTACAGGTTACTTCATTGACCTTTCTGAAGTCAATACAAAATCGGTACTTATCATCTTTCTTTCGGACGATCACAACTGGTGAACTCCACGGGCTGCTAGAGGGTTCAATGATCCCTTCTGTTAGCATGGCATCGACCTCCTTGTCGATGATTTCTTGCATACGTGGGTTCCGAGGACGGTAACGTTGTTTGATCGGTTCGGTATGGAGTAGCCGTATTTCGTGTTGTACCTACTGAGTGGTTCCACGGATTTCTCTGAAACTGGGAAGCTCGTAGTCCAGGAAACGCTGGAGCTTGGCTTCTTCCTCCACGGTCAGGGTAGGTGTCAGACTGCAAGCCTGGTGTGGCAAGCGTCTGGATACCACTTGACTGTTCAGGTATACGGTGGCAGTCAACATGTCTATGTTGAACTTCTTCTTACTTAGCACATCCATACCAAGTACTACATCGGACGATAAGTGAGGGAGATACAGCAGTAGTTCCGAAAATTGGGTTCGGCCAATCACGAAGTTGAGACACCTGAAATGGCGGACGGTGATGGACGTGTTGATGATCCAGGGAACTTTTTTAAGTGTTGTGCAACGAAAAAGAATAGTGTGATTGTTTGCATACAATGTTGTAATGTATTTCACGTTAGCTGCACTGAGCGCTTAAAACAAAGGGGCGGAATAGTAGTAATTTCTGAAAATAGAATAATTTGTTGTCAAAGTAGTAGTAGTAATTTATTTAAAATAGGAAATCCTAATATACATATATCTAAATACATTTCACTTAAAAACATATCACAAATTATTATAATCACAATATAAAAACAGAGATAATAAAAGTAAATCAAATTTATAATTATTAAGAATATGTGAGTATATAAAACATAATAATTACATAATAACATAAAATCTAAAATAAAATAAAACAAAACAACAGCAAATCACAGTTCTTTTATGTGCTTGATTAAATTATATTTAAAATGTTTGACCGAAGGACTGTTTTTAATTTCAGGTGATAATTTATTAAATTTATCAATGCCTTTGAAGAACAAAGAGTTCATGGACTTTTTTTGATGCACTTGGTTTAAATGTAGATTATCTCTAGATCTTGTGAAATGCTCATGTATTTCATGATTAAATGTAATAAACTCTTCAAAATAGCTAGGTAATAACTTGTTCACATCTTTGTAAATAAAAAGCATTGCACTTAGATAAAGTTTGTTTGACACGTTTAACCATTCTAGAGTTGAAAGCATACTGGAGTGAACCTGTTGCATTTAAGTATTATTCTCATACCACGGTTTTGTAATTTTTGTAATTGAGAGATTTTATTAAGGTCAAAGAGGTACATTACTGTTGAGCAGTAGTCAAAATGTGGTTTAATAATGGTGTTATATACTATAATCTTAGTTGAAGTTGATAGATGGTGTGAAATTCTAGAGAAAAAGTACATTTTTTTAACAATTTTTTTATATACAGGGTGTTGCATCACGAGAGGGACATAGCTTAATGGTAGATAGCGGGCATCAATAATTATAAGAACGACCCATAGAAATACCTCAATGGCCATTCATTACTAAGTTACAGGGTGATTTATGATTCTTGGCCAAAACTTCTTTTTATGATAACTTTGAAAGGGAATGGAATAATTGATTCATATTTGGTACAACTAATACACTAATGATCCTTCACAAGTACATGTATAAGAGGAAAAAAAAAATCCAGGTCCGGATTGAATAAAATTTAGCTTTCTTTTTTACCTATAGAAAACATCACCCTGTATACTTTTTTTACATTTCGATACTATATTCAAAAAGAACACAAAAAAATAAGCAAAATAGCCTGGTTAATTTTTTTGTTACACTTTTGTGGTTTTTTTAAATATGGTTATTATGTACAAGAAAATGGCTTTCAACCAACAACACCTCGTTCAGTGGGTGTTGTTTCAACCCGATGTTATATGCATGATGCAAATCATTAACTCAAATTAGCGAAAGTGTGATTGAAGCTAGATGTTCTGAGTTTATCCAAAAGCTCATACATGTTTTAAATATCCGTGGTAAAAAGATGGCCCTAATACTCGTGATCAAATCAATCATAGTAGGCTTACTTAAAATGACAATAAAAAGGAAACAGTTGAATAATTTATTGTATGTCATTTAATGTATTTAGTTGTATTGTGCTTTAAATTGTGAAAATTAGTGTAGCTATGCCACGAAAATTTTCGAACGAGGAATATGCTGATATGATATTCATCTATGGGTTTTGTAATGGAAATGGTAGGTCAGCGGAGAGGGAGTATCAACTGCGTTTTCCTGGTCGTCGGCACCCTAATCATAAAACTTTTGGTGCGGTGTTTCAGTATTCAAGACAACACGGAAAGTTTCCTACTTCTGCATTTGTAGAGCGTATTTTACAACAAGATGAGCAGGAACTAAACAATATTTTAAATATGGTTCAACAAAACCCAAGAATTAGCACCAGAAGAATTAGTTCGACTACTGGTGTTCCGCATTGGAGAGTATGGAGAACACTGAAAAGAGAACAATATTATCCATGTCACATTCAGCAGGTACAGCGTCTTGAACCAGGCGACAATATCCACCGCCTGGCTTTTTGTCGGTGGTTGTCCAACCACCGCCCTGTCATGTACAGAACCTTATTTACCGATGAGGCGCAATTTACGAGGAATGGAATAAATAACTCAAGAAACAATCATGAATGGGCACATGAAAATCCACATGCGAAACGCCACTGCCATTCGCAACACAGGTTTTCTGTAAATGTATGGATCGGGCTTATGAATGGATATTTGATAGGACCACATTTTTTTGAAGAACGGTTGAATGGTGATGTTTATTGCAATTTTCTTCAAAACATCTTACCGAATATGTTAGAAAATGTCCATATTAGAAGCATGTTTTTTCAACATGATGGGGCTCCACCTCATTTTAGTATTCAAGTTAGAGAATACTTAAATAATGAGTATCCAAACAGATGGATTGGTCGCGGGGGTCCGCATGAATGGCCATCGAGGTCTCCAGATTGTAATCCTTGTGATTATTTTTTATGGGGCCACTTAAAAACTAAAGTTTATAGTGTTGAAATTAATAGTAGAGAACAATTATCCGTCGTATTGTTACAATCTGTGACGAAATACGAAATAATCCGGCAATGATACGTAAAGCAATTGGTAACCTAACTAAACGAACAAGAAAATGTATAGAAGTTGGGGGAGGACACTTCGAGAATTTACTTTAATGTGAATACATTTTAGTCTCAAATTATACATACATAACTACGTAGTTACTAGTTTGTTATACATTGTCTATAATTATTGTAAATTATGTATTTGTTTCGGTTTTAATTTGTTCTGCTTTCTGCTTTCTATTAATTGTTGATTTTTTTATTAAATTAACTTGCTCCTAAGACCTAAATTGTTTTTTCTGATTTTATGTCTACTATGTAGTAGAAAAATGAATGTTTCAGTTTGTCAACCTTATTTCAATGATACGTAACCTAACTCGTTTATAAAGTTTATAAAAAACCACAAAAGTGTAACAAAAAAATTAACCAGGCTATTTTGCTTATTTTTTTGGGTTCTTTTTGAATATTGTATCGAAATTTAAAAAAAGTATACAGGGTGATGTTTTCTAGAGGTAAAAAAGAAAGCTAAATTTTATTCAATCCGGACCTGGATTTTTTTTTTCCTCTTATACATGTACTTGTGAAGGATCATTAGTGTATTAGTTGTACCAAATATGAATCAATTATTCCATTCCCTTTCAAAGTTATCATAAAAAGAAGTTTTGGCCAAGAATCATAAATCACCCTGTAACTTAGTAATGAATGGCCATTGAGGTATTTCTATGGGTTGTTCTTATAATTATTGATGCCCGCTATCTACCATTAAGCTATGTCCCTCTCGTGATGCAACACCCTGTATATAGTGAAAGTGGCTGGAGAACGTCAATGTATTATCTATTTTAAAACCTAGATATTTCATTTCTGTCACAAACTCAATAGTTTCACCATTAATTGATAAGTTATAGGCGTTGGTATTTATTTTGCTATATTTAAATTTAGTTGTTAATATCATTGCCTTAGTCTTACATGTATTCAGTTTCAATTTATTTATATTAAGATAACTACTAACTTTAGCCAATACACGATTCATATTATCTATTGCATCCACCAAATTTTGACCTTTACAAACTAGTAGTGTATCATCCGCAAATAAGTTTATAAGATCACAATCGATAAATAAATTGATATCATTAATATATATGATGAATAAGAGCGGACCTAAAATACTTCCCTGGGGTACCCCATGTTTACTATACAGGCTGTCTTCTAAAAAACGGCCAAAGCTATAACTCAGTGAAAATTTACTAATTTTTTTTTTAAATTGGAGAATATGTATTGGCCCACGAAACGCTCTTTTCAGCATATAAAACATGGAGGTACTACTTCCGGTTTTACCGGAAGTGACTTCATTGTCATTTTTTTTAATAGCACCCTAACTATACATTTTTTTCGAAATCTTTACTAAGCGTAAAATTTCCTTTCCGATGATGTGTCACAAGTCAATATTTTCCCACCAATAACCCCCTAACAACTTAATTCTTCCCTAGGTAAGGCAAATTACTATTAAATTATCAATTGTGCCATGGAAAGAGATTTTATTTTTATAACATCATAAAACAAAACAAAATACAAAAAGCACATGCCTATAAATATTGTTCAAATTGACGACCTCCTTGCTCGATGCACACCTGACACCTTCTTCTTATTTCATTCGTCGCATTCAGTATAATATTAGGTGGTATTTGCTGACAAACATTAATAATTTTCTGCCTTAAAACTGTTTCATTTTCCGGGTGTGTTAAATACACTGTATCTTGAAGATAGCCCCATAACCAAAAGTCAAGTGGGGTAATGTCTGGTGAACGTGCAGGCCATCGAATTGGTCCAAACGTTCCTATCCAATTTCTGCCAAATTTGCCGTTTAAATAATTAATATTTAGTCTGGCATTATGAGGGGGAGATCCGTCTTGTTGAAAGTAGATTGTATCAAGCCTTGCAAGGGGCAATTCATCAAGAAAATTTTCAATTTCGTTAGTTAGCAGTTGATAATACTTTTCTTGGTTTAACGCACCATCTATAAAAAATGGACCAATCAACATGTCTCCCAAAATACCACACCACACATTTACAGAAAATCTTCTTTGAAAGTTACGTTCAACAATAATTCGGGGATTTTCTTGACTCCAATATCGATGGATATTTCTATTAGAAATGCCACTGCTGTTGAAAGTACATTCATTCGTCCAAATAATGTTTCTCGAAAAAAGTGGATCTTCTTCTACCATGTTTAAAAAAGTCTGACAAAAATTTATTCTACGAGCTTGGTCATTATCTTCTAATGCCTGTACTTTTTGCGGTATGTACGATTTGAATTTATGTTTTTTAAGTATTTTACCTACAGTTAATTTTGATGTGCCCGATGTTGCTGGCTATTTCTCGAATTGAAATCCTTGGATTTTCTTCTACAGCAAGAAGAGTATTTAATTCCACTTGTTCATGAAATTGACGTACTGTCCTATGCGGCTTTTCGAAGGCGCCCTAAGCTCTTAAGTTTTTTTCTATTCTGGCAAATTTTTGATGTTGTGGAATTTCTCTATTGGGAAAGCGTTCGCTATAAACTCGCACCGAATGCCTACTATTTTTATTGCAGTCAAAATACACTTGCAACATATCAGTTAAATGGCTATAATTCATTTTTTATTATTCTCACACATCAAACACCAAAAATTATAACCATACAGAAATCACACGCAACGTAGAAACTGTGAAACTAATGTTAAATGTCGATTTGTTGACATTTGTTTGTTTTTGTTTCTCACGGCACAATTGATAATTTAATAGCAATTTGTCTTACCTCGAGAAGAATTAAATTGTTAGGGGGTTATTGGTGGGAAAATATTGACTTGTGACACATCATCGGAAAGGAAATTTTACGCTTAGTAGAGATTTCGAAAAAAATGTATAGGGTGCTATTTAAAAAAATGACAATGAAGTCACTTCCGGTAAAACCGGAAGTAGTACCTCCATGTTTTATATGCTGAAAAGAGCGTTTCGTGCGCAAATATATATTCTCCAATTTTAAAAAAAATTTATTAAATTTTCACTGAGTTATGGCTTTGGCCGTTTTTTAGAAGACAGCCTGATATCTCACTAGAAAAGGAATCCTTCACTTTAACTATTTGCTTTCTATTTGACAAATATTCCTGAATCCAATTTATTACATTTCCCTGAACGCCATAAATTTTTAGTTTTGCTATAAGAATGCCGCGGTCAATAGTTTCAAATGCTCTACTAAAATGATAACATAACCTCAAAGTCGTCGATTATTAATTATCTACAAGATCAAATGAAGCTCATCAATCAGGTAAATTCGCAAAAAGACGATATTATAACCAACAAAGAGGAAATTATTAAGTTTGTAATGAATTATAAATTCATTACTAGAATATCCGTTTAACCAGAGCTGCTAAGCATAGACAGCCACAAAATTAAAGTCACCGCGTCAATGCAGAGTGTAATAAATTCGAAATTAGTTATTGAAATCCCCGCTTAACGGACGTTCTCATGCGTAGGCAAATACCGAGCCATACGTCACGCGAACCAGGGTCATAATTTGGTATAAATACCAAGCCGAAAGCTGCTAATGTATTCAGTATTTCACTGACAGTCACCTACAGCGAGCTGAGCTGGGTGATAGGGGGTCTTAAGCGTGCTGAGCTTGACCACGGTTAGTAGAATATCGAATCCAACGACGTAGCCGCCCGGCCGAATGTCTATTGTTGCCTTGGGGTTTGTAGCGTGCTGAGCTAGACCTCCTGGTGTACGGTAGTCAGTCGACCTGTCTGTTCCGCCGCCACCGACGTCCGTCGGTCTGTTTGTTGACCGTAGGGCTTCAGCGTGTTGAGCTGGTCCTGCCGTTAGTAAATAGTTACCGAAGCGTCCGCCGTCACCGTCGGTCTATTTGACGACTGTAGGCCTTCAGCGTGTTGAGCTGGTCCTGCCGTCGGTAAATAGGTACCGAACCGCCGTCGTCTCTCCGTCGGTCTATTTGTTGACTGTAGGCCTTCAGCGTGTTGAGCTGGACCTGCCGTCGGTAAATAGGTACCGAACCGCCGTCGTCTCTCCGTCGGTCTATTTGTTGACTGTAGGCCTTCAGCGTGTTGAGCTGGTCCTGCCGTTAGTAAATAGGTACCGTACTACACCGCAGCACTTGAAGCTGAAGCAACCGTTTATCGTTCCGTCATTACACTCCGCATGTTATATAATAATATTGTATAGCTTACCGTCCTGACATTACACTCCGCCGATTATATTACTATATTATATGTATAACATATCTAGCCTGTAAAAAGATTACATATACCTGATACTTTCCGATACTTGACTGTTTGTTCAAGACATAAATTATTTTATGTATGAATATGTAAAGAGATTACCTGTACCTGATATATTCCGATACTTGACTATTTGTGTGAAGAAATAAACTGTTTTATTTATACTGTGGACTTTCTATTTATTACTAATACATGAAACCTGGATAACTTCTCCAAACCAGCTACCCGTAAGCAAAAGACGTTACCTGTTTTAACGCCCAAACAGAGTCACATGGTTTGGCGTTAGAAAAGACGTTACATATTTTGGCGCCCGAGCAGAATTTTAAGGATAGATTAGTCATAGATAGATAGTAATCAGCAAATATTGATAAACCGACATTAACCATGGGTTTATCAGACACAGATGAAGCTTGTGGACTCGAAGTCGCTGATACCACAGTAGGATGGATTTATAAGCTCAAAAAAGATGAGTTGCAGACAGAGTTATCCAAATATGGACAAATTACGACCGGCACAGTCGAGGAACTACGTGCAAGATTGAAAAACCTAGTTCGAAAAATTAATAAACCAGTAATAGAACCTGTAACACCGAATGTACTGCCAGAACCACCTCTTGGTACCGTACTAGACCAAGTCCGTAAGTGGAATGTACATTTTGATGGGGAAAAAGATGTATTTCTATTTTTAGAACGTGTCGAAGAACTACAAGAGGGTTATAATTTTACGAATGCACAAATACTCCGAGCACTACCTGAATTACTACAGGGTGATGCATTATTATGGTTCCGAAATAATAAAACATCCTGGACAACATGGGAACAATTTGTTGCCAGTCTTAAAATTTTTTTCGCACCGTCACTATACCAGCTGGACCTAGAAGAACAGACCAAATCCCGTACCCAGAAAGACACAGAAAAAATTAAAGAATACGTCATAGCAATAACAGACATTGCTAAGGAGACTTGAAAATATTAATCCGACACAGCAACTGCACCGAATATATTCAAATTTAAAACCAGAATATTGAAAGCACATCCGAAGATGCGATTTTAAGACATTGACAGAACTTGTAGCCCTGAGAGAAGAATATGAAACCGTTTGCAAGGAAGAAAAAAATTATAAAAATTCGTTGGAAACATCACAGATGAATACGCCGAGAAATAATAATTACAGAGATCGTCCTAAACAGAATTATAATAACTACGACAATAGAAATGCAAGCAGTTATAGATACAACGGTGGACAATCACAAAATAATACAAGGACAAGAAATGAAAATCACTCGCGTGTACCAGGAAATTCCAGACAACGCATATCTCCAAATTACAATAGAAGTACTAGTTGTTGGCGTTGTGGTGGCCCTAATCACAGCCGCTGGGATTGCAATAATGCTTCAGAGAAATTCTGCTCCCACTGTGGCACACAAGGAATATTTACGAGGGATTGCAATTGCAGGACTGCCGAATCAAGGCCAGAACAGTCACAAGATGCAAACGTCACGGCAACTTCGTCCCGTCAAGTAACTCCCACTACCTATGATGTGGCAATAACTAGCGTGGTGGACAACCGTCCCAAGATACCTGTGAAAATAGGAAACTATACGTTCGAAGCGTTAATCGATACTGGTTCCGTCCGTTCATACATAGGTGACTCTGCATACACTAAATGCAAAGATAGGAATTTAAAAGAAGTTTTCGGCAGCCGAGTTAAAGTTAAATTGGCAGATTGTTCAGAGGTGGAGATTAATTCTGAATTTCAAGTAAATTATTTAATGGCTGGAAACCACTGGGTGGATAATTTTCTATTCATGCCAACTTTAACTGCTGACGTTCTAATTGGAATGGATATACTAATAAAACGACAATTTACCTTGGACTTGGTTAAACAAGAAATTAAAATAATGGGACGAGTAGCAAATAAAAATAAGAAGATAGAAAGTATACCTTTGACTACTATTAGCCAACCAACCAGCGCTCATATAACCCAACCCACGGATGTCGAACAAGCAGTATTGTCGAATTTTTTACGGACTGAATTACCAAAATTCGAGAAAGTTAAGGGTGTTACCCCGTTAACAGAACACAGAATTAGACTCCAAGATACGACTCCTATTAAACAAAGATATAGGCCAATAAACCCCGCGATGCAAGAAGTTGTTAATACCGAGCTGGATGGCATGTTGAGAGATAAGATAGTAAGAACCTTCCAGAAGTCCGTGGAATTCGCCGGTAGTAATAGTAAGAAAGAAGGATAAGCCAAGCAGCTCCTTCACCGTGATACGAGAAAAGATACGGTACCCTCCGATGTTGTCGCCCCTGCCAGACACACCGGAAGCCGGGAAGGTACATAATAATAATAATAATAATAATAATAATAATAATAATAATATGTCTTTATTAGAATTTAACAAATAAACAAAAAACAAATTATTTATATAGGAATGGCGAGGTTCAACCTAGTTGCTCTTACACCTAACCATTCCAGTAAATCAACAAATACAGGAAAATAATTATAATACTAATACTAATATGAAACTAGTAATACAAATAATACAAAAAATTACAAATACTAATTTAATACGCATAAAATTTACAACATATTACATGTTATATCTGTTAGCAAAGAGGAAGGATTTGAAATGTTTTTTGAACGAGATAATAGATGGGGAGGCTTTAATGTGAATAGGCAGTTTATTGAACAATGTAACTGCATTGTATGTGAAACTTCTCTGATATAGAGCGGAGTTATGCTTGGGCACAGTATACAGTTCCCTATAACGAGTGACACGTTCATGAGTAGAACTACCTTTCACCAGCTTGTCATATAAATATTTAGGTGTATTCAGTTTATTAATTTTGTACACAAGACAAGCTAAGTGAAGCAGAAAACGCTCATCCAGGTTCAGCCAATTAGATTCGATAAATTTAGGCGAAATATGGTCAAACTGTCAAACTTTCTTAAACCATAGCTGAACCTTAAGCAGGCGTTTTGAATTCTTTGAAGACTTTATTTGTCTTTATTTAAAATAGCTGGCCAGTAAACTGTGTCACAGTACGCTATATGACTGAGTATCAAAGAATCACACAATTTCAATTTCACTTCTTGACTAAGAAAATCCTTATGAATATATAAAGATTTTAATTTACCGTATGATTTTTGTATAAGGCTGCTCACATGTTTGGAAAATCTAAGGTTAACATCGATATAAATCCCTAAGTCCTTGCAATACTCACTAGGCATTATTACTTTATTATTAACCCTCAGTATGAAGTCAGGATGATTAACAACCTGTTCTCTGTGCCTACCAACAACCAGTAATTCAGTCTTTGTTTCATTTAAAACTAGACCATGGTAACGAGATATCTGTGAAATGCATGCTAAATCTATATTAATGTTTTCAACTGCTGTTCCAATATCATTAAATAAAAATCGAAAAATTAATTGAAAGTCGTCAGCATATTGATGTGAAACAGCATGTTTTAAGAATTTCGAAAAATCGGCAGTGTAGATAGAATATAGTAGAGGACCTAATACGCTACCTTGTGGCACACCTTTACTAACACCATTACAATTTGATGAAATACCATTAAGCACAACTTTTTGACGCCTATTAGATAAATAATTAGAAAAAAAAAATTAATCAAATTAGGACTAACTCCGATATATTTTAACTTTAAGCACAGGGTAGAATGATCAATAGTATCAAACGCCTTACTAAAATCTAACAGCATGAGGCAAGCATTCTCATTATTGTCACATGCATTATGTAATCCAATTAAAGTATTATCAGTTTACATTGCGTCATTTATCTATGATAAGTAAATAGTGCAACCTTTCAAGAAACTGTTGCTTTGCATTTTTATACCATATAGTTTTAGTCTAGAACTCACCTCTGAACGAACAAGTTGTATTTTTATATCGTTTATAATAAATACACGTTCAATAGTATTTGTGATTGTTTTTAAAAAGGGTGTTTTCCATCTTCAACCCCTAATTGGCGCAGTCGGTAGGATAGCGAGGGTAATTTATTGCAAATTTACCTTTCTATTTCTATAGAAAAATCGCTATTCGAAAAAGAAAAAAACTTCGCAGTGCTACCCAAAAGAGTTCAGTCTCCAAGAGGTTGTTAGAAGACTACAATCAAAGTAAGTGTCTAATATTCCTTTTGCTCCTTTCCCAATTTCTAAATCAAATAGATTTTGTTGAAAGAATTAGTTAGGCTTGTTCATTGTGAACATTCTTGTAGTTATTTCATTTGAGAAATTATTTACAAGAGCGTAACATTCTTGTTACATTAGTTTGTAAAAAAACTTGATTTTTGTTGGAAATAAAACGAAAGAATTTTATATTTCAACGTATTCTGATATTATATCAAATACAGCTAATTATTTCAATTATTTGATAATTAATTGATTAACTTAACATTACTTAATTATTTTTAATTTTTGCGTTAAACGAAAATTGTATTATAAACATCTAAAATGGCAAAAGAAATAGATTCAGGTCTTTATCGTATCTATTCTGATAACATCCCTCCATTTAATGGCGATAAATGTATGTTACCATCATTTTTGGGAGCTTGTGATGACCTTGTTGCTAATTTTGAAGATAAGGCCCATCCAAATCATCAAATAAACCGAGCTATTGTTAGAACTATAATTTCTAAATTACGTGGACACGCGTCAGAGTTAGTTAGCCCTCGAGAAGAATTAAATTCATGGCCGTTAATAAAAAATTTCTTAAATAGTGCTTTTGCAGACAGACGGAGCGAACAAACATTGCTCAATGATTTAATGACCGCGAGTATTAATAAAAATGAAACATCTGCCGAATTTGGTACTCGTTTACAATTAATTAGAAGTTTATTAGTTGCTAAATTAAATGAAACAGGTGCTAATGCAGTAATGAAACAAATTAAAATTACAAATTATGAACAATTAACTCTCGCAACATATATTAACAATTTAAATAAAGACATTAAAATCATAGTAAAATGTAAGTCCCCAGATTCATTAGAAGCTGCTATGCAAATAGTTGCAAACGAAGAATCAGAACAAGAATATGACAGAAGAACACAAAACCGTCATAAACAAAATTTTCTAAATTTACAAACTCAAAATCAAAGAGGCATATTTAAAAATCAAAACTTTCAAGATCAATCATTTCAAACTAAAAAATATTTTAATAATCAACAAGTTTTTAATAAACAGCAAAAACCATTTTATTCACCATTTAAAAATTATAATGTTTTTAAACCTGATAGAAATTTTATACCAAAAAATGAACAAACACCAATGTCTACTCAAAGTAAGGTACAATCATTACAAACCGGAAGTCAATATCAAAACCAACCACTATCTCAATCTCAAGTTCAAAAGAAATTTCCATGGTTTAAACCGACAAACTTACCTAAATATGTAACTGAAGAATTACATAACGTAGAAAATGAACAAATTGAACATAATTTTAACTTAGATGATCCTGAAATTCAACAAACAATTAATGAATTTCCACCTTATGACTTTCCTGAATATTATTCTGAAGATTTTTTAGAATATTTAGCTAGTGACGATCAAAGTTCAAGTCAGCAAAATTTTCAAACAGCTTGCGTAACATTGCCCCTGACATAGCGTTTAATGCCTATGTAAACGCTTTACCATTTATCACAATAAAAAATCCGAACTTGAAACTATTAATAGACACAGGATGTAATATTAATATGATAAGACCTATAGTTGCTGAATATTACTTTCCAGAATATATTGTCAAAAGCCCCTCTGTTCTTAAAACTCCGCTAGGAGATAAAACAGTACTAGGAAAAATTACAATACCAGCATTCCCAGAATTTCAAGTAAACAAAGACATAGAATTTACATTGTTTCCATTTTCTGATTATTTCGACGGTATTATCGGATTAAAAGAATTGCATAAATTAGAGTTAATAATGGACTTTAAAAATAAGATTTTATATAACAAATTTAATATTAAAATTCCATTTCAATATCGCTCTGAAAAAACACAAAATCAATTTACAATTGAAATACCTGCATTTTCAAGCCTTCAACAAAGATTCCCAGTTGATGTAAACTATGGTGAAATTTTAATACCTGATATTAAGTATAATGAATTATGGATCCCGGAAACTATTGCTCTAGCTGAAAATAATAAAGCTATTTTTGAAATTCAAAATACAAGTGATCATACAGTATGTTACACATTTCATGAACCATTCCATGTAAAATCTTTAATTAATGAGGAAATTGAAATTTTTAATATTGAGCAAATGATACCAACGTATCAAAATGAAATAGATAATAAAAATGAAATTTTAAAACAGATTCGTACTAATCATATGAACTCTGAAGAAAAAAAACGCTTTACTAAAATTAATTTCAGAATTTTCAGATTTATTTCACGATAATGATTCAAAATTAACTTTTACTAATAAAACAAAACATGAAATTCGTACCACGGATGAAATACCAGTACATACAAAAACGTACCGATTTCCTTTCTGCCATAAAGAAGAGGTTAATCGTCAAATAAATAAAATGCTTAATGATGGAATTATCCGTCATAGTCAAAGCCCCTGGTCCAGTCCCATCTGGATAGTACCGAAAAAAGCAGACGCGAGCGGCAAAAAGAAGTGGCGAATTGTAGTCGACTATCGCAAAATTAACGAAAAAACAGTAAACGACAGATATCCGATTCCCAATATGGACGATATTTTAGATAAACTTGGCAAATGCAATTATTTCTCTACATTAGACCTTGCGTCCGGCTTTCACCAAATAGAGATGCACCAAAATTCTATTGAAAAAACCGCTTTTAATGTCGAAAATGGGAAATATGAATGCCTTCGTATGCCATTTGGACTTAAGAATGCTCCAGCTACCTTTCAAAGGGTAATGGACCATGTTTTACGCGATCTCCAAAATAAAGTATGCCTTGTATATGTTAGCAAATAAGCCGAAAGGCCGAATTTGTAAATAAAATAAAACGAACAATTGGCTTCAGAACACTCCGTATATTGAATAAAATACAACTATTCGTTACCAATGTTAGAATAAGAATGTCGAGTCGCCCCTAGCTTAGCTGACTCTCAAGTGTCTTAAGAATACATCCCTTCTCAGTATAACACTTAACTATAATTTATGTTCTATAAAATAAACTAAAACCATGACTTCGTTCATGAAATATAAACAAACGTTCACACGGCCAATTCTGACCTATAATTCGTTCTCGAATTATCCCTTTCCCCTGGGACCATGGGCAATGTTGTGGGTCGGCAACCTCCAGACTCCATGGGCGGGGTTGTGGACCTGTAAAACGATCATACGGCAGCTTAGGTTGTAACGTACTTAACGGAAAGCGTTTTGCTTCCGATCAACAAATATAATGTGAAGCGTGACGCTTCCAACATCTCAAATCAATCACTGCAAAGCGTGTCGCTTTCAACAGTTCAAATCAACACTACTATTAGATTATTTTATTCGCATCATCAATCATCATTATCAATTATCAAACACATTTTCAATATAAATCTGTCTCACAAAACGTACCCACTGCGAAGCGTCCCGCATTCCAACAGTGCAATACTTATCAACTCGACTGCGAAGCGTCCCGCATTCCAACAGTTCAAACTTTTACCCACTGCGAAGCGTCCTGCATTCCAACAGTGCAATACTTATCAACTCGACTGCGAAGCGTCCCGCATTCCAACAGTACAACTTTTTACCTCAACTGCGAAGCGTCCCGCATTCCAACAGTTCAAACTTTTACCCACTGCGAAGCGTCCCGCATTCCAACAGTGCAATACTTATCAACTCGACTGCGAAGCGTCCCGCATTCCAACAGTACAACTTTTTACCTCAACTGCGAAGCGTCCCGCATTCCAACAGTTCAAACTTTTTACCTCAACTGCGAAGCGTCCCGCATTCCAACAGTTCAAACTTTTTACCTCAACTGCGAAGCGTCCCGCATTCCAACAGTTCAACCTTTCACCCCAACTGCGAAGCGTTCGGCATTCCAACAGTTCAATCAACAACAGGCAAAGCGTTACGCTTTCAACCAAAAACAAATAAAACGTCTCTCATACACTGTTATATCAATTAAATTATTGATCAAATTATTTCTCAAATACTCTTAAAATTTCAAAACAAAATATTTTTACAAATTCTTCCCGCAAACGCTCACACTGCCTGGACCATACTTTACTCACCGCATGTTAAAAATCTCCAGCAAGTTCACCTGGCCAGACTCGAATCATGTCCTTAGCAACTGTCCTCTTTCCATTGGTAGCCAAGTTTTTCAGTTCGAATCTATCATGCGGAAGGATTTGGAGTACTTCAAATGGACCATCGTATCTGTCATCCAGTTTTGCAAGGTGACTATTTCCTGAAGGATGGAATACGAAATCCCCTACGTTTATCGTTTTATTTGAGCGCCTGGTTTTGTCGAAAAGGTTTTTAGCATAATCTGCTTGCTTTTTCATACGTTCGTATGCCAGATTTCGGTTTTTGTCTAAATTTTGTGCAATTTCTGTCATTGGAATTGAGTCGGTAAGAGTTTTTATGTCGGGTATACTACCACAAACTCCTGTCAGTAAGTACACAGGGGAGAATCCCGTAGTTTTTTGTATTGTCGTGTTGAGGGTAGTTTGTAATTTAACAATAGCGTTCGGCCATTCTGATCTGTTATTTATTTCCGCTCTAAGCATATTTAAAACGGTCGCGACATATCGTTCGACTTGTCCGTTACCTCGAGGTGCACTTTTTGCTATTAAATGGTGGTCAATTCCTAATTCGGACAACATTTTCTTTACAGATTGATCAGTAAAATTTGGGTCTCTATCACTAACAAATCTTTTAGTAATACCAAACGTACTTAAATAAGTTTTCGCAGTGGCGGGTTCAATAATTATATTGTTAATTAACTTTGGGGAACAATTTGTACTTTCATTTAAATAAATTCGGGAGCCATATTGATCAGTATGAATTTCTAATCTCTTATGTAAAAATAAATCCCTATTCCTATCAAAAACTATAGCAGAATCGTCAACTATATAAAAACAAATTTCAAATGCCGTACCGTCTCGTTCAATTTTTAAAGTGGTCTTTGTGTTTGCAAATGTTGTGCTGTTTCCCAGACCTTTCAAAGTAATTAGTGCAGGCTCAAAATGACAATTTAAATAATTAGCAATTTTTTTCGTAAGCAAACTACATTCTGCTCCAGTATCCAACAAACAGTTCACTATCTGGTCTTAAATTTTAAATTTAGTACAAAAGTAGGCGTCCAAATTAACACAAAAATAATTGATTCTAGAGATAGAGGCTCTTTCGCGATTTTTTTGCGAAGCAGTTACTGACTTTATGACCAAGTTTTTTACAAAAGGTGCATACAATTTTATTAAAACTACCAGAGGGAACATTTTTAAATTCATTCATTGTTAAATTCATCTCTCTTTCCTTTCTTTGTACAATTACGACTAACATGTCCCGGTTGATTGCAATTATAACAAATTTTTTCACTAGTTTTATGATCAAAGAGGTAATTTCTTTTTATGCCCCTTGGCATCATTCTATAATTGCCTAGCAAGACTAACAAATCACTAACTGACAAAAGATTACTGTTAAATGCAGCGGTTTTGACATCAATATCAGTGATGTGTCCAATGACTAATTCCAACAATTGATTTTCGGACAAAGCAAAACACTTAATGCTCTAAAAGTAAACTAATTTTTTTTCTGGCATACTCACAATAAGAATCAGCTTTATCGCTGGTGAACAAACTGGCTCTGCGGAGTTTCTCACTTAGATTTCTTTTCGCTGGGTACAAGCTGGAAATTTCAGTCTTGAAATTTGCCCAAGTTTTTTCGTCCGGTTTCCATGTTAAAAACCATTCCTTTGCTTCTCCCACAAGGCCGGTGGTACCTCTCATTAACAACTCATGGTCAGCCCAATTGAAAGTAGTCGCTAAATTTTCTAATTCACAACACCATTTCTCGGCACCATCATCGTCTAATTTTGGATGAAACACTGGAATATTCACTGCACTGGTGGTCGCAGTTTTCACTGACTGGTCCTTTATTTCTTTCAATGATTTCAAAGAGTCCACCAAAATTTTGGCAAATTCTTCCATGTTTAATTTTTTTTTTCACACACTAATGGTCACAACGTATCTGTCACTCGTGGTACTTTTAATGAGTCTATCCCACTTCTGATGTTAGCAAATAAGCCGAAAGGCCGAATTTGTAAATAAAATAAAACGAACAATTGGCTTCAGAACACTCCGTATATTGAATAAAATACAACTATTCGTTACCAATGTTAGAATAAGAATGTCGAGTCGCCCCTAGCTTAGCTGACTCTCAAGTGTCTTAAGAATACATCCCTTCTCAGTATAACACTTAACTATAATTTATGTTCTATAAAATAAACTAAAACCATGACTTCGTTCATGAAATATAAACAAACGTTCACATATACATGGATGATATTATCATCTTTTCCTTCAGGAACATATTTCAAATTTACGATTAGTATTTAAAAAACTTAGAGAAGCAAAATTAAAAATTCAACTAGATAAATCAGAATTTCTTAGACAAAACGTAGAATTTCTAGGTCATGTAATTACTCCTCAAGGAATAAAACCAAATCCGAAAAAAATAAAAGCTATTTTAGAATTTCCCGTTCCGAAAACCAGTAGAGATATAAAATCTTTTCTCGGTATGTTAGGTTTTATAGAAAATTTATAAAAGACTTTGCAAAATTGACAAAACCACTCACTCAATGTTTGAAGAAAAATGTTAAAATCATACATGATAAAAAAATTTTAGATGCATTTAATCATTGTAAAACCCTATTATGTAATGAACCTTTACTTCAATATCCAGATTTTAGCCAGCCTTTTATTTTAACGACAGATGCTAGTAATTTCGCTATAGGAGCAGTGCTCTCTCAAAAATTTAATGGACAAGAAAAACCCATTGCTTTTGCTAGTCGTACATTAAACGACGCGGAGAAAAATTATAGTACGGTTGAAAAAGAATTACTAAGTATAGTGAATTTTACTAAGTATTTCCGCCCTTACTTATTCGGAAGAAAATTTATAATTATTACCGATCACAAACCGCTCCAATGGATTAATAACCTAAAAGAGCCAAATTCACGCCTCATGCGTTGGCGTTTAAAATTGTTAGAATATGACTATGAAATAGAATACCGTAAAGGAAAGGACAATAAAGTTGCTGATGCCCTTTCTCGGATTGAATTAAAAATGACGAATTAAATGCTATAGAAAATGAATCATTAATTAATCAAATTGACCCGGACGAACAAAATAAAATTGAAACTGACTTTCCTGACCTAGATGACTTAAGAGACCTAGAAATGGAACCCATGCAAAAATTAGAACCGCAACCGTCTACCTCGCGAGTTAATATTATTTCGGACATTCAAATAATGCCTGCAATCGAAAAACAAGTACCTAGATGAAAATTCTACTAATGAAACTATACACTCAGCTATCGAAAATCCTATACTTGAAATACCTATTTCAGAAAAAGCTATCAATACTTTTAAAAACCAAATATTTTTAACTATTTCTCACGATGCTATTAGATCAAACGTACAAGTTAGCACACCTCATGGAAAAAATAAACGATACAATATTGTAATAGCCGGTAGCGACCCCGAATTCCTAAAATCAGAATTATTACGAATTTTCAAAGAATATATAAAACCAAAATTTGTTCATGGACTATTAATAGATGACCGTGAAAAAAATATAATCATACCACTCTTACAAAAATACTTTAATGAAAGAAGTTTCAAATTAATTCAATCAAAAACTTATTTGACTGATGTCCAGGAATCACATAAACAACAGGAAATTATACAAAAACATCATGTTCAAAAAACAGGACATTCAGGTATAACTGAAACAATAAATGATATACAAAAAACATACTATTGGCCAATTTATGCCAAGGATATACGTGACTATATTAACAACTGTGAATTATGTCAGAAAAATAAATATGAAAGACGACCTAATCAAATCATTTTAAAAAATACTCCCATTGGCGAAAAACCCTTTGAACACCTATATGTTGACACATTTAGCATAGATAAGCAAAAATTTATAACAATTATAGACAGCTTTAGTAGATTTGCCCAAGCTTATCCTTTGACCTCACAGACAGGACTAGGTATTATCGAACAATTAATAATTTTTATTTCACACTATGGTATCCCTCATAAAATTACTTGTGATGACGGATCCGAATTTAAAAATAATTTAGTTACAGAATTTGCCAAACTTTACCAAATTAATATACATATATACCACGCCACTGAATCCTAACAGCAATTCACCTATTGAAAGATTTCATTCAACCATTATTGAAAAATATCGATCTATGCAACAAGAAGATAATTTATTAATTAATCAGTTCGAACATGAACCCACAATAATAATGAAACTTAGTTTATTAGCTTATAATAACTCAATTCATTCGTCAACAAAATTCACACCATTTCAAATAATAAAAGGAACTCTCAATTTAGAAACAAATTTTGAAACTACCGAAACCAAAATTGTTAATGATTATCTTAATAGGCAAGCAGTCAATTTCGAAATAGTAAATAAAATAATTAACGAAAATAATGAAAAATCTCGACAAATAATTGAGAAAAGAAATGAGAATATTGAAAATGCTAATTATTTCTCAAAGAAAGGTAAAACCATTTTCAAAAAGCTAGACGAAAGAAAAGCTAAACATAAACCCTTGTATACTCCTGAAACTATGCATACAGATCTTGATAATAAAATAAAAGTTTTAGATAAAACATATCATAAACGAATTTTTAAACCTCCTAGACAAATATCTAAACAAAATGTTGTTTCAGATGAAGCTGATAATGATGCTGATCAGCCTGGCAGCAGCACAAATAGCGTTAATACCAATAGATAATCCATTATTACCATTTCTAATCAGTAAAGCCCGAATAATAAAATCCAAACACACGTATGTGAAATATATCGACTTAGAAATATTTTCAAGCCCTCTAGAATCAATGAAATTTAATATAGAGTCATTAGCACAAAAAATAAAAACTGACGATGACTTTTTACCACCTTTAACCGATATTCTTTTACATTTAAAATATTTACATACAAAAGCTAGTAGTAAACTTCAAAACCTGCAACCAATACATAGGCAAACGCGCGGAATAATAAACCCTATTGGAAAAATATATAAATGGGCATTTGGCCTACTTGATTCCGATGATGGCGAACGTTTCGAAAAAGCAATAGAAACATTAGAGAAAAATCAGCAGCAAATTCATCATGATATGAAAAACATGTTAACAGTAACGAAAAACTTCATGAATGAAACTAGCACAGTTATTACAAGAATATTATCTAATCAAAATCAGTTAACAGAACAAATTAAACTTTTAGAAGATAATTTAAATAAATACAACTTATTTTTAAAGATACAAAACTGGATAGATGTTATGATTATAGATTGTCAGAATATAATTAAAATTTTGGACATTTTAGAAAACAGTGTGTTATTTGCAAGAATAAACATAATAAATAATAACATTTTAGACGTATCAGAATTAGATGAAATATTAAAACCCCTAAGGAAACTATACCCTAATGAAATAATTGATTTCAACTACAAACAATCATATCTAGAAATTATTAAAGTTGAAACACAATACCTGAATAATAACATTCTTTTTAAATTTCACGTACCTCTAGTAAAAGAAAATCTATTTGATTATTATCAATTGTTTCCAATTCCAAATAACAACGAAATCCTTATACCACCCGAACCTTATATAATATTAGACAGAGAAGAACATTACTTTCTTCATGAAGCCTGCCAAATCATTGAGGAATATTGTGTATATTTCAACCCAAATCCAGTTAATCTCGAAAACTGTATACCACATATATTACGTGGAAATCAAATACAAAACTGCAGTGTGATAATGATCGATAACATTCAAAAAACATGAATCGAGCCAGTTAATGATGCAAACATAATTATCGTTCCTGCTGAAAGTGAAAAGATCATTAAACAATGTCCCCATCAGGAATACATCGAAATTAATCGACCCTACTTAGTAAAAATTCCCCATGGATGCCAAATAATGGTAAATAATTACACCTTCTTGAATATGGAAGTTAACATCAAATCCAAACAAGTAGAACTACTACCTATCAAAACGCAAGTACAGATGTCTTCGAGAAATTCACCTTTAACCCTCCAAGACGTACACACGGACAGACTTTCCGAAATTGTGAAAAGTGCGCAAAATATACACATTCATGACTTAGAAAGTGTAAAAGTGAAGGACACAAGTATCAATGTATTATTATATATAACTTTAACCATATTATTAATCTTATGCTTAATCTTTGTATGGAAATATTGTATGAAAAACAAAAAACAATTAATTCAGTTATTTGCTAACAAAAATATTGAAAAACAGGAAAAAGACATTCCTATGCAAACTGATAACACAAATGAAAATAAACTTCACCCTTTATTTTCTATCTAATAGGGGAGGCATTATGTAATCCAATTAAAGTATTATCAGTTTACATTGCGTCATTTATCTATGATAAGTAAATAGTGCAACCTTTCAAGAAACTGTTGCTTTGCATTTTTATACCATATAGTTTTAGTCTAGAACTCACCTCTGAACGAACAAGTTGTTGTATTTTTATATCGTTTATAATAAATACACGTTCAATAGTATTTGTGATTGTTTTTAAAAAGGGTGTTTTCCATCTTCAACCCCTAATTCATGTTCTAAATAACTCGTCTGTTACATGTAATAGAGCCGTGGCGGTACTATAATTACTTCGAAAGCCAGATTGAGTAGGCGGCAAAATATTAAATTTCTCCAAAAATGCTACAAGTTGTTCATATAATATTTTTTCCAATATTTTGGATAAAGTGGGTAATATGCAAATAGGATGAAAGTGTGATATTTCCGTGGGACTGGTGTTTTTAGGCACAGGGATGACATTTGCAATTTTCCAAATTTTTGGAAAAGTGCCTGATAAAAGACATTTATTAATTATAAAAGTAAAATGATTAATTAAGTGCGGTGTTACTAAAGTTAACATTTTCAAATCAATTTTGTCTGCTCCAATTGCATTTGATTTAATAGTACGTAAGCATTTTATTTTTTCAGCAGAAACAGGTTCAAAAATAAATTCTTCAGTAACACCTGGAAATTTCTTATCAGCATAGTAATTTTTAATAAAGTTAGTATCAACCCTTGCCTGTGGTAACTTGTTAATAAAAAAGTCATTAAAATCATCAGGTTTGGCTATATCCATAGGACTATGGGAGTTATTCGAATGAATATTAAGCGACCTCAACGTTTTCCAAAAATTTTTGGGGTCAGTTTTAAACATATACTGTAAGTAACCTTTCTTTTCTGACTTGACCGCCATATTTACCACATTCCTGATTTCTTTATAATATATCCAATCAGCCTCTGCTTTCGCTTTTTTGTATTTAGCATAAGCACGGTCACGTAACTTCATCATTGCTTTGAGAGTTTCAGTAAGCCAGGGTGCAGGAGGTTTCGTGATTCTCACTGTTTTAAATGGCGCATGTTTATCAAACAGAAGTAAAATATTTTTATTCCAAAATTCCACCATTTCATCAACATCATCAATATTGTACAAATGATCAAAATCCATTAAATAGATAGATAGATAGATAGATACACTTTATTAGTTCACTTTAAAATACCCATAGGGTGTTGAACATGTCAGTAAAGAGTACATATATAAAGATCTAAGACATTAGATATTTTATACATATAAAAAAAAATAGAACACACACTACACATTAAAAAGTAATTTAAAAATATATCATATAAAAATTTATAGTTAAAAAATATTCCTTAAAATTAATTACTATTAAAAACTAGTAGGTAGGTAGGTACTACGACGTTACTACTATACTATTTTTAAAAAACACAATTTATAATTAGATAATGTTGTTATCGTTTAAGAATTCGTCTAGTGTATAATAAGCTTTTTCCATATGAAGATCGTGAATAAATAAGTCATAATCAAAACTAGAAAAATCACGAAACGTTCTGTATAACAAAGGCTGTGTAGATTTATTTATTTTTAGATTACAAGTTACCAAACGATGATCAGAGATATCATCCATATTTATTACCTCAGTTTTTAATAAATAATCAGAACAAGACAAAACAAGAAGGTCGATTAAAGTTTGTGTGTTATTAGTAACACGAGTTGGTAAGCTAACAAGTTGATGTAAACCATATTTATCAAAAAGGTTACTAAGTGCTGTACAAGAATAACTGTTATGATTTGACATATCAACATTTAAATCACCACCGAATAAGACTAAATCAAAATCAGGTATAAAATTTACCAAAGTGTTTTCCAATTCATTCAGATACTGCGCAGAATTAACATTGGGAGGCCTGTATAATGTACCCAAGCAAATGTTCTTACCTTCAAGTTTTATAGATATCCAGAGTTGTTCGATTGAACCATTATTTGGAACATCAAGGATTTTAAATTTAATTGACCTATTGATATAAAATGCGACGCCGCCTCCTCTTCCTTCACGATCCTTTCTAATTAAAGTATAACCATTAATTGCTATATTATTATCAGCAATCTTACTATCCAACCATGTTTCAGACAACCCAATAATGCTAAATTTTTCTTTCAAAACCAGTTCAGAAAACAAATCAAACCCTGTACAAACAGAGCGAATATTTAAATGGGAAAAACTAAACCATGTATTATTATGCATAAAAAAGCCATCAGAGCTCCAGTAGATAATATAATATTGTATGGTAAAATTACAAAGAGTTTGATTATCAAATAATAACAAAGAAATAATTTTAACAGCTATAATTACATAGCCAGTAAGTTAAAAATTAAAGTATCATTAACGCAATAAAAAGAACTTAGTAAGTAGATAAGGAAATGAGAATTATTTCACAAAAAAAGTAACGCTACAAAAAAACAACTATAAACATTATTGAAATAGTAAAGGAAATAAATACATAAATTTGTAGTACCATACCAATTAAGTCATGCGGTTTCATTCATATAAATCGATTTCTTGGGGCCGTATCTCCGTCCTCTTCAGAGTCGAGTGCGCTGGACTTACACTCGTCTCCCCTGCCGTCCCGTCAAGCTAGTGGAGTATCACCCTTGATGTCTGTTGTACAACAGAAATTCAGGGACCTTTTTGGTGATACTCCCAGCCCAAAGCCAGTTGTCGTCATCAGCCCCAGATGTGCCACCCCCACCAGAATTGAGGATTTCGATGTGCCCGGTACCCCAGAAGTACCCACAACTCCGGGCAAAAACATCGTCCTCATCAGTATACCGGGGCAGATTCCACCCAGGCCCAGGAGGAAACGGAAGTTCCGGCAAAGGAACCTGGATGGTACAACCAGCCGTGGTGAAGTCCCCGGGATACAAAGACTATAGTGTGGTGACAGTGCACGTAAGAACATATTTTTCGTTTTTCGGGTGTTTTTTTTTGTATATATATTTTTAGATAGTAAGGAACGTTTTTAGTTAAGAGCATATTTCATTTTATATTTTATGATAGCTTTAAGATTATTTTGATGTACATGAATGTTACTTTTATTAGTTCCAAGTGTTTTGCTTGATAGTGTCGCCTGTTTTTTTCATTTGCAACGTAACGGGGGAGTGTAATGAATTATAAATTCATTACTAGAATATCCGTTTAACCAGAGCTGCTAATCATAGACAGCCACAAAATTAAAGTCACCGCGTCAATGCAGAGTGTAATAAATTCGAAATTAGTTATTGAAATCCCCGCTTAACGGACGTTCTCATGCGTAGGCAAATACCGAGCCATACGTCACGCGAACCAGGGTCATAATTTGGTATAAATACCAAGCCGAAAACTGCTAATGTATTCAGTATTTCACTGACAGTCACCTACAGCGAGCTGAGCTGGGTGATAGGGGGTCTTAAGCGTGCTGAGTTTGACCACGGTTAGTAGAATATCGAATCCAACGTAGCCGCCCGGCCGAATGTCTATTGTTGCCTTCGGGTTTGTAGCGTGCTGAGCTAGACCTCCTGGTGTACGGTAGTCAGTCGACCTGTCTGTTCCGCCGCCACCGACGTCCGTCGGTCTGTTTGTTGACCGTAGGGCTTCAGCGTGTTGAGCTGGTCCTGCCGTTAGTAAATAGTTACCGAAGCGTCCGCCGTCACCGTCGGTCTATTTGACGACTGTAGGCCTTCAGCGTGTTGAGCTGGTCCTGCCGTCGGTAAATAGGTACCGAACCGCCGTCGTCTCTCCGTCGGTCTATTTGTTGACTGTAGGCCTTCAGCGTGTTGAGCTGGACCTGCCGTCGGTAAATAGGTACCGAACCGCCGTCGTCTCTCCGTCGGTCTATTTGTTGACTGTAGGCCTTCAGCGTGTTGAGCTGGTCCTGCCGTTAGTAAATAGGTACCGTACTACACCGCAGCAGAGAGAAATTAAAGAGCTGGTTATCAAACTAAAAAGAAACGTAGACATGGTAAATAGAGAGTCGGTCCAAAAATGGTTGGAAGATAACAAGTGGGAGAAGGTGGAGAAACAAACGTATGACGTTGACGTACAAACGGAGTCAATCCCAAGTCAACGGTTGGAAGCCTCGACACAAACGGAGCAGTTGGACAATTATCCTGAAGGAAACAGGAACGTTGTGGACACCGATATTTCACAGGTTGGGTGCTACGAGGATTTTGAGAAAGTGGCAGATGTGTACTGGCCCGAAGCAAGTTACACGAACACGAATATGGACATTGAAGACCCTCTAACATATGATGACAGCTACGATCAAGTATATATATTGGACATGCAGGCGGAACTGGATAACCCTATGATTCGAAGGTTACTGCAGCAGAAAGGACAGATCAAAGAGGCTTTGATCGGGGGAAAAGTCGCGAAGGACACATTAATGTATTTAAAAAATACCAGCAGTGTCATGATAGGAGGAAAGGACGAAGCAGACGATAATAAGGAACATTACACATATATAGCAAATCTAGAAGCCAGGAAAGAGGAATGGGACGAAGAGAGGGAAAGAAGGAGTAAGCAGGATATGTTTAATATTCTGCGAAAAATAAGAGAAACAACGGATAGTCATAACAGACAGAAGCTTGCGGTTATAACCACAACCGGCACGTATTGTAACGAAGCAAATTTTTAAGCCTACAGATTCGGCTGGTAGTTGAATAATTTACTCGTTACTATTATTATTTTATCCGCTAGTATTTCTTAGTTCACCTTGTATAACCGGTTTAGTAAAATATACGAATTATTAAACCCTAGAATTCCGCGTTCTGTTTATTTTCAGTTAATAAATTTATTTATTGTTTATTTATAGTTAAATTCGGGTACACCGGGTAGAGTAATATCAGTATTCAGGTAATCACCTGTGTTATAAAACCGGTCCGTGTACAGTTGTTCAATTTATTTAAACGTGTTATAAATAAATAAACTTATTTATTTTTCTAGTTAAGTACGTTATTAATTCCGTTAATTAATTCCGTTTCTTTCACTGTAATGCTCAGAAAAATGAGTAGAATCTATTCCGGCGATACAGGAGTCCGAACTAGAATTGTTAATAACAATTTCCGTTCGGGATTAATAAATAAATGAGCCAGAACGCGACTTAACTATACTCGGGCCAAAAAGAGTAGTCAGTAGAGCAAAAACTCACCGGCAATTCTTCAAAGGATTTAGCTGTTATGGAATACAGAAGCGGCAGCTCGTTTTACCATATAATCCCATATAATTCAGAGAAATATATCCAGTTTTCTCCGCCTACCAGAGATGAAAACCACAACTAGGTCATTATGTTTAATTGGTATAGTCAACCAAATACAGTAAATGCTTGAACGTGCCGCCCTTATACCCAATAATTTGTTCGGCTATTGGAAAGGTCGTCGAGAGGACTTAGATAGCGCATTCAGTGGCGTCACATATGCTGCAACGCAAAGGATGTGCATTGTTCAACTGCGTTGCTATACCTAATTCGTGGAGATAATGTTGCCAGATGTAAGCATATTATTTAAAATTTAAGACATGGTAACTCATATTCATGCATAATTAACACAATCCGCTTTCATTTGTTCGAATTATGGAATTTATGAAATTCGTAAATCCGTACGCCCCTGGCTCTACTGACTACTCTTTTTGGCCCGAGTATAGATAGCGACAAGAAACATACATTTCACGTTATCAGCGCGAGAAGCGAAGCGCTCCGGCCGTACCGATGTTAGTAGGATCCGGGAATCAATTTAAAAAATCAGTCTATACCGACGATCGAAATCCTGCAGTCCTGTTTAGGTAAATATTAAGCATTCGGCATATTTACGGTACTTGAAGTTAAAAGATAAAACCGCGTTAATTATTTGCTTTTCAACTTAGTAGAAAGAATTAATTATAAATTCAGTCCGTGTGTTACAATTGATTTATAATAAATCATTGTGTATTATAATAGCTGTAGATTTGCGTGTTTTAAGTTTAAGTAAGGAATAAAATATTTCATTGGTTTTGAAACGTGATAGAAGGTATTAAAGCTAGTCATTTCCGTAATTTATTTAATTAAATAAATTTAGTAATCCGTCTGTCTGTATGGTGGCCCGATAGAATTCGAGACTAAGGAGGTGTGTAAATACCAACGCATTTATCTGTTGAGAGAGCGAACTTGCCAACAACGGTATTGCAAGGGTTAACACAAATCTTCCCCTCAGGTTCAGAGGTTTGTCTTGGGGGTGCCAGTACAGTTGCGTTTTATTAATCAGATTTGTTCGTAACTACTCAGAATAATAGTTTGTGGTAAAAACCCCAAAACCTTGTGGATACGAGCGCGAATTTGCCAGTGTCTAACAAGTTGGGTTTTGACATAAACGAATCAGGTTGCCGGCGTAGGAATCTAAAAACACCCTGTCGTGAGTGCGCTGGCCAGCGTCCGGGTGATTAGATTAACACGGATAAACCTGGTTTGAACATTATTCCTGAAAGTGGTTGTATAGGGGTTAGCTATTACTTGTAGAATTATTTAAAGTAAATATGTAGTCTGAAAATCCGACTTGCTAGCACGATAATACTGATTAGGTTTTTTTTTTTTAGTAATTTCTTTTGCTACCGCTGGAAGTTTTTACTGCCGTTTCTTTTACTGTACTATCACCTTTCAACACACACGTTTACCGTTTTGAAATAAAATTCATTCATTGTTATCAAAGGTAGTTTTGAAAACACGTACCGTAATTATTCCAAAGCTTACTTCAAATCTTGCTTAGTTCCGTCACCGCTTGTTAACCATCCTGCCATTGCTTACTACTGCTACCGCTTTTTAGATACCTGCATCCGATTCATTCTAGATTAATACCGTAATTGCACATACGTTTACCTGCTTTAGTACTTTCCATAACTTTGCTAGTCGCTTAGTTTCTTCAAAACTAAAACCTGCCGCTTGTAGTTAGTTTTGCATCCGCTTTGCTTACACACACCTCCGCTTGAGAGTTATCTTTTGAGTAGTTAATTTTAAGTAGTTTCTTTGAGTAGAATTAATTTTTATTAAAATATTTTTGTAGCAAATACTTTAAGTATTGTTGTAAATATTTGTTGCTTGGTTTATAGATATTTTAGAATACATATTTAGTTGCTTACATACTGCTTTGTGGTAAATTAGCCGTACTTATATCTACCACGTTGAGTTGCTTTCCTTCGTTTATCAAACGATGTACAATCGATATTTATTGTAATAAATTTGGTTTGTCAAATTGTTTATGCTTTTTATATCACTAACATTACTATACCTTATAATAACATCAGTATAAGCCTCTAACTCTCAAAGTTTATACAGTCAGCAGTCGGGACGCTCCAGTAGAGCGGCGACCAGCAAACCTCGAACCCGGACATACCGTGTCTTCACTGAAGTTATCCGGCCCTATCATACTGTTGATAGGTCAAAGTGACATTCCTTCACGTTAAACAAGGGATTGGCGCCCGAGGCAATAATATTAGCGACAGTCATTTTGTGTAACATTAATTCACTATTTAGGAAAAAGGGACGTCACAAATGACGTCCGAATAAGATAGCGTCACAAAATGGCGCCCGAGCAGGGACTTTAAATAAAGTAAAAGTTATAAGTGACTTGATTTGTTTTTTTTCAGTAAGACTGTTATCCGATAAATATTAGGTATTTCTGTTTAGTTGATATAAGTAACCGACTATTGTAAGCAACTATAAGAACAAATATTTGTTTTGAAGTTCAGTAACTACTGTTATCCGTCCAGTGGCAAAATTACTCAAAAGAAAACTAACTTGCAGCCGTCCTGCTTTAAGTTTAACCTTGTTGTCCGTAACCCTACCGATAGTTCAGTAGGGAGGTGTATTAGTTTTATAGTAGCTGTACAGTTAGACTGTTGATAGATAAGACAAGAGGACCGTCCCTCTTAAGTTCAGTAGATCGATTTTTTTCTGGATTTTGATTTCGATTTGGGTTGAACGAGTTACTATAAAAGTTTAACGAGGTTTAACTTAAGAGAGAATTTTGGAAAGTATTGTGTTATACCGGCACCGTCCGTAAGGCTATAACATGCCGACCGATACCGAACAGGAACCCGTAGACTCGCCGTCGCCGCAATTCGCCGATATAGACTCAAGCTCCGAAGAAGAAGAGAGAACTAGACCGACCAGAGTAGGCTGGATTTACCCGTTACGTAAAGAAGAACTGATAGCCGAAATGGAAAAGTTCAATCTGAATACCGAAGATACAGTACCTACGCTTCGAAGGAGGTTTGTAAATTTTTTTAGAAAGGGGGTCACCAGACCTCAGATACTGGCAACAGAGGTAGACACACCTGGCCAGGGTCCGTCCGTCACTCCGCAGCACATCGTAACCGACCGTAGACCGTACTCACCGTCCCACGTTAACGAATCACCCCGCCAAGAAATGGCGAGGCCACCCACACCAGTCAGGATTAATACAAGACCACGTAGGCCGTCCGTAAGCAGAGACCTGTCGCCGCAGGCAAGCACTAGCAGACATTCAAGCACCGGCCCTACGGATGGTAACTATGACCGATACACTGTGTATGAGAAAGTCCACTACAACCTCTACTACAACGGAAAAACTGATCAGGTGGAATTTCTCGAAAAACTCTGTGAATTTCAAGAGCACAGCGGGATACCTACGTCCGCACTGCTGCCAGCACTGTATGAGATATTCAGAGAAGACGCATTAGCATGGTACCGTAACAACAGACAATTATGGGAAGGCTGGGAAGATTTTATATCAGACTTTAAGCAGTTTTATTTACCAGCAGATTACCAGTCCTTCTTGAAAGAGGAAATTCACAACCGTCGCCAGCGTCCTGGAGAGAACGGCCGAGCATATGTCCTGGCATTGCAAACTTTGCTCCGCCGTCATGGAGAATTCTCACCCGACAAGTCCATACACCGCCTGTATCAGAACCTGCTACCAGAATACCGACAATACATCCGACGTGAAGACGTCCAGAATGCCCGAGACTTGGTGAAGAGGATTGAGGAATATGAAAACCTTTGTCAAGAGATGTCCGGTGGAGAAGCACAGCGAATCAGCAAGCCCCACAGAGGTGGCACAGCTGAACGATTCACTAGCCAAGGGCAGAAGCCAAAGACGTCACACCGCCAGCAATCGTTGACCGCCGCACAGGAGGAGGAAGTTATACCTCCTAACCAAGGTCATACCGGGGTCAAAAGCAGACCTGACGGTACGTCCAGAAGGGACCAGTCCCAACCGTCGCAGAGTACCCGACCCTCTGCTGCCGGCTTCGACAGAAGTCGTGTTTGTTGGCGCTGTGGAAAGGTTGGACATTACCGAGGACAATGTCACTCACGGCCGCAACTTTTCTGTTCACGATGTGGTCGCAATGGAGTCATGACTCGAAATTGCGGATGCCAGAACCAGCAAAGAGCTGTACCGAAACCAGACCAGATACCCGCAAGTACAGCCTCGTCCGAATTAACCAACCTACCTGAAGATAACCGACCGTTTGTTGACATCCAGATAAGTGGAAAAACATTTACCGCCCTGATCGACACCGGAGCCGTAAGGTCCTATGTAGGAGAGCAAGTAGCCGAACATTGCAAGAAGATAGGGATAGCCATAGAAGGAATCCAGGCACCAGCTGCCAAGTTGGCAAATGGTGCAGTCATACCTGTCAGTGGGGCTTACTGTCTCAACTTCGTGATTGACCGAACCCAATTTTCTGAACTACTGCTGTATCTCCCTCACTTATCGTCCGATGTAGTACTTGGTATGGATGTGCTAAGTAAGAAGAAGTTCAACATAGACATGTTGACTGCCACCGTATACCTGAACAGTCAAGTGGTATCCAGACGCTTGCCACACCAGGCTTGCAGTCCGTTGGGAGGTTTGTCACCTACCCTGACCGTAGAGGAAGAAGCCAAGCTCCAGCGTTTCCTGGACTACGAGCTTCCCAGTTTCAAAGAAATCCGTGGAACCACTCAGCAGGTACAACACGAAATACGGCTACTCCATACCGAACCGATCAAACGTTACCGTCCTCGGAACCCACGTATGCAAGAAATCATCGACAAGGAGGTCGATGCCATGCTAGCAGAAGGGATCATTGAACCCTCTAGCAGCCCGTGGAGTTCACCTGTTGTGATCGTCCGAAAGAAAGATGACAAGTACCGATTTTGTATTGACTTCAGAAAAGTCAATGAAGTAACCTGCAAGGACGCATATCCGCTACCGTATATCAACGCTATACTAGATAAACTACGAAGAGCACGTTACATATCTAGCATAGATCTGAAGCAAGGATATTGGCAGATACCCCTGACGACAGACAGTAAACCGATTACTGCCTTCACTGTACCCGGTCGAGGGTTGTACCAGTTTAGGGTGATGCCATTTGGCTTGCATTCTGCACCTGCCACTTTTCAACGACTGCTAGACAGCATCGTTGGTCCAGAGTTGGAACCGTATGCATTCGCCTATTTAGACGATATCATAGTTTTGGGAGAAACCTTCGAGGAGCATTTACGAAACCTGAAGGAGGTATTTCGTCGGCTGAGAGCTGCCAACCTCCAGTTAAATCCAGATAAATGTCAGTTTTGCCGTTAATCCTTAAAGTATTTGGGCCACATGGTTACGGCCGAGGGAATAAAGACCGATCCAGACAAGGTGGAGTCGATCCAAAAATTCCCGGCCCCAAAAACTGTCCGTGAAGTTCGACGCTTCTTGGGCATGGCTTCCTGGTATCGCCGTTTTGTACCTGGCTTCTCTCAAATAGTAGCGCCGTTAACCAGTCTGCTGAAGAAAAAGCAGCGCTGGAGCTGGAAAGAAGAGCAAGAAGAGGCGTTTCAGAAACTGAAAGCCTGTCTGACAGAGGCACCCGTACTGACCTGTCCTGATTTTGGTCAGCCATTCAGCCTTCAGACAGATGCATCTGATACCGGACTTGGGATTGCTCTCACGCAAAAACACGAAGGGGCCGAAAGAGTCATTGCTTATGCAAGTCGTACCTTGACCCCTGCCGAAAAGAATTACTCTGTTACTGAAAAGGAATGTTTAGCCATTGTATGGGGCGTGGAAAAGATGAGGCCATATTTAGAAGGTTACCGTTTCACAGTCATCATCGACCATCAGTCCCTCCGTTGATTACACTCCATAAAGAGCCCGACTGGCCGCCTGGCCAGGTGGAGTATATTCCTTCAGCAGTATGATTTCGAAATCCAGTACAGGAAGGGCGCACTCAACCGAGTGGCAGACGCCCTGTCAAGGCAACCACTTCTGGTAACCTCATCCGTACCGGACACAGAGGACCTGTGCCCATCAGAGGAGGTATCAACATGTAATTGGTACCGCCGCAAGAGGGAGGAAGTAAGGAAAAGCCCTGGAGCTTGTCCGGATTTTTGCATCCGCGACGATCAGCTGTACCGTCACTTCTAGGATTCGAATAACCTGTCCGAACCCGGTACGTCAGATCCATGGAAACTCTGCGTACCTGGCCCGCTCCGTCTGAAGATACTTCAGGAGAACCATGATGCTCCTACCGCAGGACATCTGGGAATCTCGAAAACTATAGCTAGAATAGCTCGCCGTTATTATTGGCCCGGTATGTTTAGGGAAATTGCAAAGTATGTACGGAACTGTTTGACATGCCAGCGTTATAAACCGTCACAGCAACAGGCACCCGGAAAAATGCAACCTTCTCCGAACCGGCAGCCATGGGAAACCGTCAGCATGGACCTCGTGGGGCCCTTGCCACGATCGAGCAAAGGAAATAATTTCCTGCTAGTTATGCAAGACCGTTTTACGAAATGGGTGTAATGTAGACCAATCAGAAGCGCCACATCTCGTGCCGTAAGTCAAGGATTATATGAGGATATAGTCACACGTTTTGGATGCCCCAAAACCGTCATAAGTGATAATGGTTCTCAGTTCACCGGTAAAATCTTCGAAGACCTGTTAACCGAACTGGAGATCCGACATCGCTTGACACCGCCGTATACGCCTCAAGATAATCCAGTAGAACGAACCAACAAGACTCTGAAGACTATGATTTCCCAGTATTGCGAAGCGAATCAAAGGAAATGGGACCACCGTCTTCCGGAGCTAAACTTCGCCATAAACAGTTCCCGTCACGAATCCACTGATTTTACGCCAGCATTCCTGAAATTCGGACGAGAAATGGAAATGCCGGGATCATTAATTCAACAGAGTATGACACCGCCGGAAACCGAACCGGATGACTCAATCTCTCCCGACCACCTGCAAAGGTTAACTCGGCTCCGCGAAACGTATGAGCTTGTCCGTCTGAACCTATCTCGTGCGTTTTCTTCCCAAAGTCGAAACTATAACCTCCGTCGTCGGGAATGGAGATGTCATGTCGGAGACAAGGTAATGAAACGTGAACATCCTTTGTCCTCCGCTGGAAAAGGATTTGCCGCAAAGCTCGCGCCTAAGTTTTCCGGACCGTACACTATCACTGACGTAATCTCACCGGTAGTCTATGATCTAAAAAGCAGTAGTGGTAAGAAGGTTAGGCGCGTGCACATAAAAGATCTGAAGCCAGCGTACGGGGCTTGTTAAAAAGTCAAGAACCGCAAATCCAAAATCCGATTGACTGTTTTTTTTCTGTTGTTTACCTGTAGTACCAATTTACCAGCCATGACAAGCCCAGTCCTGGGCAGAAATGTCCGAAATCGATGAAGCCTTAGAAGAAGCCCTTCTGGGAGGTGAAGATGATATCACCGTGCCCGTCACGACCCCAGCAAATGCACCGATTCAATCCGATATCCGCACCAGCCACGTACCAGCGCAATCAACAAGCCTAGTAGGGGAAGTACCTGCATTGATTGTACGCTCCAGAGTAAATCGCGTCCGGCCCGCAGACCCTCCAATACATCTACCCACAGACAGGGATCTTTGCTGGAGGTGCGGCTACCCCGGACATCACCGTAATCATTGTAATCGAAAACCCCTCCTGTTTTGTTCAAATTGCGGCCTGGTAGGAGTTTTATCAAGAGAGTGTAAGTGTCGTCACTCAGAAGCTCGCAACTACCGTCGACAGAATACCAGTCATTCCGTACGTCGGTCAAATCGACCGCCGCATCCGTCCGTCCGTACCGATATAACCCCAGGAGACGACCCGTGTCACCTGTGCGGTTGTCCTTGTCCGCATCACCGCTTGTGGTAATGGTTTTAGGAAGGAATACCCTCTGGCACCACACCAGAGAAGATGTTCCAAAAATCCCGTTTGTTTTGGACAAGAGAAAAGTCCGAAGACTAGAAGATTTTTTTTGGTTTGTTTCAAAATTTTCTTTTAGTTATCCGCGAGAGAATAAGTTTAGTATTGTAGAGTTTCTTTTCTTTTTTTTTCCTCCAAGTAAGGGGGGGGGGGGTGTAACGAAGCAAATTTTTAAGCCTACAGATTCAGCTGGTAGTTGAATAATTTACTCGTTACTATTATTATTTTATCCGCTAGTATTTCTTAGTTCACCTTGTATAACCGGTTTAGTAAAATATACGAATTATTAAACCCTAGAATTCCGCGTTCTGTTTATTTTCAGTTAATAAATTTATTTATTGTTTATTTATAGTTAAATTCGGGTACACCGGGTAGAGTAATATCAGTATTCAGGTAATCACCTGTGTTATAAAACCGGTCCGTGTACAGTTGTTCAATTTATTTAAACGTGTTATAAATAAATAAACTTATTTATTTTTCTAGTTAAGTACGTTATTAATTCCGTTAATTAATTCCGTTTCTTTCACTGTAATGCTCAGAAAAATGAGTAGAATCTATTCCGCCGATACAGGAGTCCGAACTAGAATTGTTAATAACAATTTCCGTTCGGGATTAATAAATAAATGAGCCAGAACGCGACTTAACTAGATAGCGACAAGAAACATACATTTCACGTTATCAGCGCGAGAAGCGAAGCGCTCCGGCCGTACCGATGTTAGTAGGATCCGGGAATCAATTTAAAAAATCAGTCTATACCGACGATCGAAATCCTGCAGTCCTGTTTAGGTAAATATTAAGCATTCGGCATATTTACGGTACTTGAAGTTAAAAGATAAAACCGCGTTAATTATTTGCTTTTCAACTTAGTAGAAAGAATTAATTATAAATTTAGTCCGTGTGTTACAATTGATTTATAATAAATCATTGTGTATTATAATAGCTGTAGATTTGCGTGTTTTAAGTTTAAGTAAGGAATAAAATATTTCATTGGTTTTGAAACGTGATAGAAGGTATTAAAGCTAGTCATTTCCGTAATTTATTTAATTAAATAAATTTAGTAATCCGTCTGTCTGTATGGTGGCCCGATAGAATTCGAGACTAAGGAGGTGTGTAAATACCAACGCATTTATCTGTTGAGAGAGCGAACTTGCCAACAACGGTATTGCAAGGGTTAACACAAATATTCCCCTCAGGTTCAGAGGTTTGTCTTGGGGGTGCCAGTACAGTTGCGTTTTATTAATCAGATTTGTTTGTAACTACTCAGAATAATAGTTTGTGGTAAAAACCCCAAAACCTTGTGGATACGAGCGCGAATTTGCCAGTGTCTAACAAGTTGGGTTTTGACATAAACGAATCAGGTTGCCGGCGTAGGAATCTAAAAACACCCTGTCGTGAGTGCGCTGGCCAGCGTCCGGGTGATTAGATTAACACGGATAAACCTGGTTTGAACATTATTCCTGAAAGTGGTTGTATAGGGGTTAGCTATTACTTGTAGAATTATTTAAAGTAAATATTTAGTCTGAAAATCCGACTTGCTAGCACGATAATACTGATTAGGTTTTTTTTTTTAGTAATTTCTTTTGCTACCGCTGGAAGTTTTTACTGCCGTTTCTTTTACTGTACTATCACCTTTCAACACACACGTTTACCGTTTTGAAATAAAATTCATTCATTGTTATCAAAGGTAGTTTTGAAAACACGTACCGTAATTATTCCAAAGCTTACTTCAAATCTTGCTTAGTTCCGTCACCGCTTGTTAACCATCCTGCCATTGCTTACTACTGCTACCGCTTTTTAGATACCTGCATCCGATTAATTCTAGATTAATACCGTAATTGCACATACGTTTACCTGCTTTAGTACTTTCCATAACTCTGCTAGTCGTTTAGTTTCTTCAAAACTAAAACCTGCCGCTTGTAGTTAGTTTTGCATCCGCTTTGCTTACACACACCTCCGCTTGAGAGTTATCTTTTGAGTAGTTAATTTTAAGTAGTTTCTTTGAGTAGAATTAATTTTTATTAAATTATTTTTGTAGCAAATACTTTAAGTATTGTTGTAAATATTTGTTGCTTGGTTTATAGATATTTTAGAATACATATTTAGTTGCTTACATACTGCTTTGTGGTAAATTAGCCGTACTTATATGTACCACGTTGAGTTGCTTTCTTTCGTTTATCAAACGATGTACAATAGATATTTATTGTAATAAATTTGGTTTGTCAAATAGTTTATGCTTTTTATATCACTAACATTACTATACCTTATAATAACATCAGTATAAGCCTCTAACTCTCAAAGTTTATACAGTCAGCAGTCGGGACGCTCCAGTAGAGCGGCGACCAGCAAACCTCGAACCCGGACATACCGTGTCTTCACTGAAGTTATCCGGCCCTATCATACTGTTGATAGGTCAAAGTGACACTCCTTCACGTTAAACAAGGGATTGGCGCCCGAGGCAATAATATTATTTTGTGTAACATTAATTCACTATTTAGGAAAAAGGGACGTCACAAATGACGTCCGAATAAGATAGCGTCACAGTATGTAGACGAGATGAGAAAGTTGACGGAGTGTGTGTACCACAATAGTAACACAAGGGTCAAAATATTGGTACCTAAGAAGATTTATGCGCAGCTTAAAAAGAATAAAGGGACCAGACACCCTTAGAGAACGGGAAGATACAGAGGAGTGGAGGACACAGAAGGCGAGAAGAAATAGGAGGCGTAAGAAAACAACCTTTATACTCAGACCGACAGAAAGCACGGAAAACACATACGCGGAAATGGTGAACAAAATGAAAAAGGATATAGACATAGACTCGATAGGGGTCCAGGTAGACTCAGTCAAAAGAACCGAAAAGGGAAATGTTAAGATAGTGGTGAGGGAAAGTAAAGATGGAGCAGCTGGTGAATTTAGAGGCAAGATTACACAAAGCCTGATGGGGACAGCTACCGCAATAGAAATAGGGACAACTAAAAAGACAATAGTTATTAGAGACATTGAGGAAACAACTACTATACAACAGGTGGAGGATGCGATAAGAAAAGCAATAAATGAAAAGAAAATGAAGGAAAAAGTGACAATACATACTCTGAAGAAGGCAAGAGTTGGCAACACACTGGTAGCAACGGTTAGTATGGAAAAGAATGCTGGGTTGAGATTGCTAGAGAAACAGAGAATTGTAATAGAATGGGCAAGATGCAGGATGCATGAAATAATAGAACCGGTGAAATGCTCCAACTGTCAGGGTTATGGTCATATAAGGAAGGACTGCACGCAACCAAAAAGAGACATGACAGGCATATGTCTGAAATGTACTGAAAAAGGTCATGTAGTACGAGAATGTAAAAACGCACTTAGATGTTATGAGTGCAATGAGGCGGGACATCAAGCAGGTACAATGAATTGTGGAATATATCGAAACGAGGTAAGGAGGGTACAAGAGGAAAGAAAGCAAAACCAGAGGGGGGTGAATAAGGAAGATGAGAGGGCGGAGGCGTCAGAAAATTATGTCCAAAATGGTTAAGTTCCTACAGGTTAACGTAGGACGATGCCGGGCTGCCCAAGACTTACTATGGGCGACCGCGAGGCAAAAAGAAATAGACGTGCTGATCGTTAGCGAGCCGAATAAGGCAATGATACAAGGAAGGAAGGGGTGGCACACAGAGGTCAATTCAGATGCAACAATAGCTGTACTGAATAGATCGGTAGAAGTAATAAGGAACGGAGAGGGGCCAGGTTTTGCGTGGATGGAACTGGAGGAAGTGGTTATATATAGCTGTTACTTCTCTCCTAATGACACAATGGAAAATCTCGAGCGAGCCCTGAATGCAATGGGGACTCAGCTGACAACAACAGGTAAAGAAGCCATAATAGCAGGAGACTTCAATGCATGGTCGTCAGAATGGGGCATGCGACAAGAGAATAGGAGAGGACAGAAAGTACGGGAATGGATTGCACAAAACGACCTAGTAATTATTAATGAAGGGTTTACCTATACGTTTGTAAGAGGAGATACAGGGTCGATTCCGGATCTTACAATCGCCACAGCCAGAATTGCTGGGAAAATAAAAGAATGGAGGGTCTCAACAGAAGAGTCGCTAAGCCTGCATCGATATATATTCTTCGAAATGGGAAGGGAAGAAGCTCAGGAGTGGAATAGCAGAGGATGGGTAATAGGGAAGTTAAATAAAGAGATATTTAAAGGAGCTCTCAATGACAGATTAAGAAGGCATAATGAAGTAGATAGCGCTGTATTGATGGAGGCAATCACAGGGGCGTGCGATATGGCGATGCCAAAGAAAGGAGTAATACGCGGGAGAAAAGAGGTGTACTGGTGGTCTCCGGAGATCGCAGAACTCAGAAGAAAGTGCTGCTATGCAAGGAGAAGATACCTAAGAACAAGGAGGGGAAATAGGACACCGGAACAGCTTGAACAAATATATCGAAAGGCCAAAAAGGTTCTCACGGAGGCAATTAAAAAGGCGAAGAGAAGTAAGTGGAAACAGCTGTGTGAGGAGCTAGACGATAACGTGTGGGGAGATGGCTACAAGATAGTCACGAAGCGATTTAGAAACTTTCCACCGGCTATACCAATGGGAAGAGTAAGGGAAGTAGTCGTAGCGCTCTTTCCGGAGCGCGAAAGAATAGTGTGGCAGAGACCAAGGATAGAGGAGTGTGATCTATTTACGGTTTCGGAATTAGAGGTAGCAACGGGGAAGCTGAAGATGGGCAAAGCCCCGGGGCCTGACTTGCATACCACCGGATATAGTGAAAATCGTCATGGAGGAGCGCATAGAGGTAGTACTGGAGGTTGATGAATAAGGCTTTGTCCGCGGGGGACTTTCCAAGAAGATGGAAGAAGGCCAGGCTAGTCCTGTTAAGGAAAGGGGACAAGTCCATGGAGGAGGCTTCCTCATATAGACCAGTATGCTTGCTAGACTGCATGGGGAAGATTCTGGAGTATCTTATCCTAGGAAGGCTGGAGACAGAATTAGAGCGGGTTGGCGGACTTTCCAACAATCAGCATGGATTTAGAAAAGGTAGATCCACAGTAGGGGCCCTTGCAAGGTTGAAAGAGATACTGGATGCATCCAACAGGGCAAAAGAAATAACTGTTGTGGTGACGCTAGACGTGAAGAACGCGTTTAACTCTGCACCATGGGATAAGATAGTGCAGAAACTAGAGGAAATGAAAGTGGCGCCATACCTGATCAGGATGATAATGGGATACCTGGAAGAAAGGAAGATAGAAATGGAAACGGGGCGCGAAACCGCGATAAGCGAAATATCAAGTGGGGTCCCGCAGGGATCGGTATTGGGTCCGACCCTATGGAATATTCTGTTTGACGGGGTGTTCGCGATACGTATACCTCAGGGGGTAAACATGCTAGGATATGCAGATGACCTGGCCGTAGTCGCTTCTGCAAGAACAACATGGGAATTAGAGGGCAAAGTTAACCTAGTGATAGGGAGGATTGGGAGATGGCTCAGGAGTAAGGCACTAAGCCTAGCCCCTGGAAAGACGGAAGCGGTGGTGATAACGAGGAAAAGGAAGATCGCACCGATAGAAATCACAGTGGAGAACGTGAGAGTGACTCCGAAGAAATCTGTTAAGTATCTAGGAGTGTGGATCGATTCGGGCATGACTTTCAGAGAGCACGTGAAAAGAGCAACGGAAAAGGCAGGAAAACTGACCTCAGCATTGAACAGGCTGATGGCGAACGTGGGCGGACCGAGAGCAAGTAAAAGAAGGGTCATGTGTAGTGCTGCACACTCAATACTTCTGTATGCGGCGCCAATATGGGGAGGAGCGATGGCGGTAGATAGAACTAAAGCCATTATGAGTAAGATGCAACGCTGCAAGGCGATGAGAGTGTGCAGCGCTTATAGAACCATCTCACACGAAGCGGTTCGAGTGATAGCGAACATTCCACCCATTCAATTACTGGTGAAGGAGAGAACAGACATCTTCGAAGGCATAAGCAGGACGGAGGCAAGAAATAGGCTGCTGGAGAGATGGCAAAGTGAGTGGGAGACAACTGAAAAAGGAAGATGGACGAGAAGAATGATACCACATATTAAACCGTGGGTGGAGAGAAAACATGGAGAAGTGGGGTACTATATAACGCAAGTTCTTGCGGGACATGGGTGCTTCAGAGAATACCTGTGTAACATAGAAAAGGTCACGAACGAGGAGTGTGTATATTGCGGGGACAGAGACGACCCCGAGCACACAGTATTCTATTGTAGAAGGTGGAGCACAGAGCGAGAGATATGCGAGCGGGATATAGGTCACCCTATGGATGCAGACAACATGGTGGAAACCATGTTAAGATCCTGGGAGTCATGGAGGAAGATAGAGATATATCTCACGACGATAATGAAAACGAAGGAAGAAGAGGAGAGACAGATAGGCCCGAACCCCTAATCGCGTTAGCAGAAGGGGGATGTATGGTGGCAGGAAAATGTCTAACATCAATAAAACGATTGCAGCGCTGTCTTGATGTAATGCGAGAGCGGTTCCAGGTAGCACGAACACAGAAGAGGGGAAGGGGTTTTAGCCGGTTAAGAGTCCGGCACTACCTGGCGCAGGGACGACACGGAGTGCGCTGGGTGTCCATGAGGATTTCCCCTACCCCCTTAAAAAAAAAAAAAAAAAAAAAACACCGCAGCACTTGAAGCTGAAGCAACCGTTTATCGTTCCGTCATTACACTCCGCATGTTATATAATAATATTGTATAGCTTACCGTCCTGACATTACACTCCGCCGATTATATTACTATATTATATGTATAACATATCTAGCCTGTAAAAAGATTACATATACCTGATACTTTCCGATACTTGACTGTTTGTTCAAGACATAAATTATTTTATGTATGAATATGTAAAGAGATTACCTGTACCTGATATATTCCGATACTTGACTATTTGTGTGAAGAAATAAACTGTTTTATTTATACTGTGGACTTTCTATTTATTACTAATAATAATAATAATAATAATAATAATAATAGTGTTTATTGTGCAACAATGTACAAATGTAAAATACATATTACACAAAAGGACAAGGTTCAATAAAAATCTTCCACCTTGCCTATTTACTTAGCCGTACAATATAATTTTAGTAAGCTATATAAATACATAATATTATGAAAAACTAAATAAAAAGAAATTAACTAAAAATTCTCGCAAATTTAAACGTAAATGAATACAATTAATGAATAATTTTGCAATAATGAGTTTTATATTTAACTGAACATAGGTGTATGTGTATCTATACTTATATATGAAAACAGTTCAAATAATTTAATCAGATAATAGTAATTTTAATGATCTCCTGAAACTAGTTTCTGTCATTGATAACAATGCAATAATTGTATTTAGAAGTTTTGGTGCAACATATGAAAATGAACTCTTAAATTTCGATGTGGTATGTTGCGGTATTGAATAATTATTATTGGATCTTATATTAGCATCATGTCTCTGTGATGTTAGTATTAATAGTTGAAACAAATATGGTGGACAAGTTTATATAAAAACACACAATATAAATACTTAAATCTCGTACTTATTTTGAATTCATTATTAAAATAAGGTGTTACATGTTCTCTAAACGGAATACAATATACAAACCTCATGCAAGCATTCTGTATTCGCTGCATTTTATTTTTGTTAAATTGTGTTAAGTGCTCATAATAAACAACGGAACAATATTCTAATCCGGGATATATTAAATTTTGTACAAGCTTTAATTTTGTTTCACTATTCAGTGAGTACTTAAGCCTATTAAGCATTTTTAACTTCATATAACTAATTTATTTACATGCGACTCAAAGTTGAGATTTTCATCTATTATCAGTCCAAGACTTTTTACCGATTTCACCCAGGGTATATTTGTTTCATTGGCTATTAAATTAACTGTATTTAGATTTACGTTAATTCTATTTTGCTGATTACCAATACAAATTGCTACAGTTTTATTAGGATTAAGTTTGAGTCCATTATCTTTACACCAATCTGATAATTTTTTTAAATCATAGTTAATATTCTGTTCAGCTATATCAATATTTTTTACTGTGCTTGACATATATAGCTGGATATCATCAGCATATAAATGATAAGAACAATGCCTCATACAATCAGCTATATCAAAAATGAAGATTGCAAACAATACATACATGAATACATGAAACCTGGATAACTTCTCCAAACCCAGCTACCCGTAAGCAAAAGACGTTACCTGTTTTAACGCCCAAACAGAGTCACATGGTTTGGCGTTAGAAAAGACGTTACAAGTTGCTACAAGCAAGAATAATGGATTTGGAACATCAAGTTGAAAAAATAAGCCATGCTGATGCACGAATTCTGAGAGCCGCCACTAGCGGCCCTCGTACATATGCCGCAGCGTTAGGTGATGGTGTCATTGTTGTAAAACCTAATCAGGGTAGTGATAGTGCTAAGACTCGAGAAGAACTCCAACAAAAAATTAAACCAGCTGATTTAGGGGTGAGCATAACGGCTATGAAAAATGGAAGAGATGGGTCAGTGATCATCAAATGTAAAAATAAAAGTCAAGCAGAGGTAATTAAACAGGATATCGAAACTAATTTCTAGGAAGATTTCAAAACCCAAATACCTAGTAAAAAGTCACCCCGTGTCAAGGTTATAGGCATAGATCCGGAAATATCACAAGATGTACTGATACAAACAATCCGAAAACAAAACGATTTTTTATTTAGAGATAACAGTAAGATATCTATTAAAGTTTAAATTAAATGCATCAATTGTTATAATGCGAATCAGAAATTCAAAAACAATCTTGTCGAGGACCACAGTGCGTATGACACATTGTGTCCGATATATCTGAGACATGTAAACCTATCCAAGACTAAAGTGGATTATTTAGCTCAATAGCAACTACCTCGGCAATTGCCATCGAATAATAATATGAACTCCCACCAAATAAATAGTGATATACAAACAATTAATAATAAAACAGCTAATAGTACCATATCATATAGTACCAAAATGTTTGAGGGCTGAACTCGAAAACTGCAAGCTTCTATACTGCCCTACTAAGAAAGACCCCCGTATCTCCATAAATTTCGTAAATGGAGATATTTGCACCAGACAACTAATCGTGATTTATACAGTATATTTACGTAGAGAAAACCCCGCATTTTACATTTTTAAATATTTTATGAAGGAAAATAGTTTCCCCGTAAACATAGCCTTTTCGCTTAGTATAAACCCCGTATATTATGTTTTTTTAGCAAAAACCTGGTATGTAGTCAACAGATACGGGCTTTTACCGAAGGAAAATTAACATGCTAGGTTTTGTCTAAGGAATACGGCAAGCCCGCAATCGGCGCTGTCGATGCCAGGTTGTTAGGAACATAAAGTTTTTTTAAAGGTAAATAAGAAAATGTGTTTTTTTATACATTATATTCCTAAGAAACAATATTAAAATATATAAAATGTTAATCTCTAGGCCCAGGGTATAAATTTTATAATAATTACATAATAAAAACCGCGCTTAAGCCAAATTTTTATTATACGGGGTTTTAACTAATTAATTTTAGTATAATGCTTTGCTTCCTTACCCCGTATGTAGCATAACTAATAGCCATGGCCTAGTTTTGCAGTTTTTTTTCTTAAATAAGTTTACTATGGCCTTACAAATCATATCATGAATGATTTTTTTTTTATTAGTCAAGCAAAGACATAACGGCACAAACAGAAATCTTTAAACGCGGTTTTTCTCAAAACTTGTTCTAGTGGAGATACGAGGGTCTTTCTTAATATGGCAGTATAACTCTGTATGTCTTACGTCAGACGAATATAATATTGTAGTGCTAACAGAAACTTGGCTGAGAGACGGAGTGTTTGATAGTGAACTTTTCCCAGATGATTTTATGGTTTTTAGAGAGGTGAGTTTGTAAAAATAAGGAAATATAAATAAAGGAAAAAAGGAAAGTGACAGGTGACAGAAGATTAAAAAGAAAATGGCGGACGAGTTTGAAATGAAATACAGAATTCGTCTGTTCGACGGAACTAATTTTGGAAATTGGAAGTTTAGAATGGAAACCCTTTTACTTGAGCTTGATCTAATTAATTTAGTAAAAGAACCATATGTGGAAATGGTAAAGTTTGAAGAGGTAGATAAAGAAGCAACGAAGCAGCTGAAACAAAAGAAGCTCGATGAATTGCAGAAACATGATCGTAAGTGTCAATCCCAAATTATTCAAAGAGTAGCCGATAGCCATCTTGAATATGTGAAAGACAAAAACAATGCGTTTGAAATCTGGTCGTCTCTCTCGGAAACATTCGAACGAAGAGGAATCGCTAGTCAACTGTTGATTCGAAAGGGGCTTCTGACTCTGAAATTTGATGCAATGAATGAAAAACTAGCTAATCATTTTCTGAAATTTGATAAGTTAGTACGTGAACTTCGCTCGACTGGTGCAATTCTGGAAGAATCGGACATAGTGTGTCACTTATTACTAACGATGCCGTCGCAGTATAATACGGTGGTTACCGCACTAGAAACGTTGACAGTGGACAAGTTGACGCTGGGTTTCGTCAAGAATCGGCTCCTGGATGAGGAATCGAAGAAGAAAGATTCTGGTCGAGGTGGAAGTGAGTCACAGTCATCAACTGCTTTTGTATCGCATTATCGGAAGCAATACAATAATGAGAAATCTAGAGGAGATCAAAAATCGCGTTTTATTTTCAAATGCTACAAATGTGGTGAAAAGGGGCACAAAAAGTCTGAATGCAAGAAAAAATTCTATGAAAACAATGGTAATAAACATGAAACCATGAAAACTGCGAGACTGGCAACGGACTTTCAAAATGGCAGTGGTGAAGGTGAAGAATACTGTTTTCCGGCGTACGTGAGTAAGTGTAGTTTTAAAACACTTAACTGGTACTTGGACTCAGGAGCATCTGAGCATTTAGCTTCTGAAAAAGTGGTTTTGGAAAATGTACGTCAGTTGGATAAACCGATAAAAATTACGATTGCAAAATCAGGTGTGCTATTACACGCAGAAAAGGTAGGCGATGTCAAAGTCATCAGTGAAGTTGATGGAAAGAAATATCAAATAAACGTCAAAAATGTACTTTCAGTTTCTGGACTTGAACATAATCTCTTATCAGCACGCAAACTGGAATTAAATGGTTTCCGGGTGGTATTTGAAGAAGGAAAAGGAATCGTGGAGAAAGACAATAAAGTAGTAGCTGTAGCGAGCGCATCTTCGGGACCGCTTTACACGCTTTCGTTTAAGAAGGCAGAAGTCTGTGCACATATTACTGTACCAGAAGATAGTCTTGAGTTGTGGCATCAACGAATGGGACATTTGAATTACGAAAGTGTCAAGAAGTTACAAGGAAAATTAGAAGGAATTAATGCGACTCTTAAGAACGACTCCTTGGAGATTTGTAATACATGTGTCGAAGGTAAGCAGATTCAACAACCTCATAAACAGCAGCGGATACGAGCCAAGCGTCCACTACAACTTGTACATAGCGATCTTTTTGGACCAGTGAATCCAACGTCTTATGATGGAAAGCGTTATTTATTAACATTCATAGATGATTTCACTCATTTTACTGCAGCATACACGCTGAAGTCGAAGTCGGAAGTGTTCCAGTATTTCAAAATCTATGAGGCTATGGCGACATCTCATTTTAATTTGAAAATGAGCAGATTTCGGTGCGATAATGGCCGAGAATATATTTCTAACGAGATGAAGAGTTATTTTGAAAAGAAGGGAATTCAATTCGAATTTACAATCCGTTATACACCACAACAAAACGGGGTAGCGGGAAGAATGAATCGCACTATCATTGAAAGAGGACGATGTATGATCTTGGGATCAAAGCTTGGAAAAACTTTCTGGACAGAAGCTGTATTGACTGCAGTGTACTTGATTAACAGAAGTCCCACAACGGCGCTTGAAGGAGGAGTTCCTGCTAATCTCTGGTTTGGTGAAAGTTCCAGCGTTAAGAAGCTTAGAGTGTTTGGTTGTGTGGCTTATCTGCGTATTCCTAAACAACTCTTAACTGGAAAATTTGAGTCCAGGTCAAAGAAGTGTTTCCTCATTGGTTATTGTTCGAATGGTTATAGACTCTGGTGTCCAGAGGAAAGAAAAGTTTTATTTGGAAAAGATGTTATCTTTGATGAGTCCAAATTTGATTATGAATCGGTGGACTACGACTCATGGATTCCTGAACACAGTAGTGCAGAGCAAGAAGTCATTTTGGAGCTCGACCCAACTGATAAAACTGTTAGTACAAGTTATCAAGAAAATGATGAAGAGATGGAGAACAACGATGATCTAATAGTTTCTTCCACGGATTCAGCAGATAAAGAAGACTTAATTGTTCGACGCAACACTCGAACAAAAGTGAAGATTACGCAGTTTTAGCATTCAAAGCGGAGGCATTCGTAGAAGACGTTCCTTTATGTTACGAAGATATTCAAAGCTGACAAGACAAAGAAATGTGGATTCAAGCTGCAAAAGAAGAAATCGAAGCATTGGAGAAGAATAAAACCTGGAAGTTGATGAAACTACCAGATGGTAAGAAGGCTATTGACAGGAAATGGATTTTTAAGACAAAATGTGATGAGAATGGTAAAATTGAACGATATAAAGCAAGATTAGTTATCAAGGGTTGCTCACAACGGAAGGGTTACGACTATGAAGAAACATATGCACCAGTTGCACGTCTTACAACCTTGAGAACGCTTATCTCAATCATAAATGAAGAGGATTTAATTGCTTATCAGATGGATGTTAAGAACGCATTTTTACATGGTAAATTGCATGAAGAAATATACATGAAAACTCCATCGGGAATCAAGGCTAGGAAAGATCAGGTATGCAAGCTAAATAAATCCTTGTACGGCTTGAAACAAGCACCCAGAACTTGGAATGAGACGTTCGACTTGTTCATTATAATAATAATAATAATAATAAAATAGTTTATTGAAATTACTACTTTGATACATAAAACAAAATATTATAAGACAGACAAGTATATAATGAACAGAATACCATTACTTTATAATAGCATAGCAATATTCAAAAGGTATAATTCATCAAAGATGATTTTCAATTATACCCTTGTGTAGAAAACAGAATAAGAACAGAAAGAATATTACAAACATAAAAAGAGAAAAAAAACTTATAAATAAATAAATTTTTTGTATACAAACAATGCAGTATTAATTCACTTAGGTTAAATTACATTCTGACTAGTAAGTAACGTATTTTTAATTTTTCTTCGAAAGCTAGCAAAAGAATTACCAGTATACAAGGTTGAATACTTATTAAAAATTTTTGCAGCCCGATATTCAAATGAACATTCAAATTTTTTTGTAGAATGATTGGGTATAGTGAGATTATTACAAAATCTTAGGTCACGAGAGTGGGTGTCTGATCTCTTACGCAAAAGTTCATTTAAGTAGGATGGAGTCTCATGAAGAATAATGTTATAGATTAATGTTGCAAACTGCATTTCAAATCTTACATCAACTTTTAGCAAGTTTTGTTGAATATAGTGGGGAGTCACATGCTCACGGCGGTTTATGTTGAAAGAATATCTTAAACATATATTTTGCATCATCTGAATCCTATTCCTGAGCTCTATAGTTAAGAAATTATAATACACAGTACTACAATAATCCAAATGACTTAAAACTAAACTATTTACAAGTTTCCACTTAATATGCGGTTCTAATGCAGATTTAAATTTATACAGGGTCTTCATTTTATAGTAACATACTTTTATTTTACTATTAACATGTGATTCAAAAGTTAAATTGGAATCCAGAACAACACCTAGGTTTTTTGCAGTAGCACAAATATTTATCACTGAGTTTCCAATTTTGAGATCAACCGTCTTATGTGTACTCGCTTTTAAACAATTCTCACGTGAACCTACACATAGAGCTACACTTTTATTCGGGTTTAACAATAAACCATTATCCAGAGACCATTGATAAACAATTTCCAGGTTATCATTTATATTCCTAATGACACTATTAACAGAAGACAAGTTGCTCGACATACATAATTGGGTATCATCCGCATACATGTGCACATTACATTCAGGTAAGAGCTCACCGGGAAGATCAGCTGTAAATAAAGCAAACAGTAGGGGTCCCAAGACACTTCCTTGTGGTACACCATGAGTTGTAGTATGAAACTTAGATAGTCCATTGCTGCATTTAACTGCTTGGCATCTGTCCTCGAGATAACTTACAAACCAATCTAAAGTCTTATTTTTACACCCATAATAGGCTAGTTTAGCAAGAAGTAGTTCATGATTAATAACATCAAATGCCTTACTGAAATCTAATAGTATTAAGTAGGTTACCCTAGAATTATCAATATTATGACATAGATCATTAGTTATTTTATTTAGAGCTGTTGCGGTGCTATGTCCTTTACGGAAGCCTGATTGAATTTTTGGCAAAATGCTGTGCTTATCAATGTGTTCTAGCAGCTGAGAGTGTGCTATAATTTCCAGCACCTTTGACATAGTCGGAAGAATACTGATAGGTCGAAGATCATTAAAGTTCTCGGCTGTGGAAGTTTTAGGTATAGGAATTATAACAGATTTTTTCCACATATTAGGAACGACTCCATTTACTATAGAGAAGTTTAGTAAGCATGTTAGGATATTTAAGCAGAATGGCAAAATTAGTTTTAACATTTTCAGATTGATACCATCTGCGCCAAATGCATCTGATTTGATCTTATATATGACTCTCTCTACCTCATCTGACGTAACTATATGAAGCATAAATTCCTCATCCAATGATGGGTGCCCGGTATTCAGATAATCGTTTATCTTAGTTTGTGATATGATGGGATATTGGATAGCGTTGAGAAAAAAATCATTAAAAGTCTCGGGTTGAAGAGATCTGAAGTTGATAGATGTCTGTATATTGGAATTTATGATGACGTGAAGATATTTTTACTACTTTATGTAGACGACATTATCATAACAGGTAACAAGGAAGACAAGATTGAAGAAGTCAAGACAGCATTGAAGAGCAAATTTGCTATGAAAGATTTGGGTAAATTATACTCATTTTTAGGAATCAAAATTTTAAGAAACAATAGCGAAATAATTCTAAATCAATCATTGTATCTGCAAAAGCTGCTAAAAAGGTTTAATATGGAGGAATGTAATCCTATCAAGACTCCAATGGAAATTAAGCAAGTGGCATCAAATGAAACTGAGCTAGCTGTAGAAACGGACAAACCTTATCGAGAACTAATCGGCTGTTTAAGCTATGTTATGCAAACTACACGACCAGATTTAAGTTTTGCAGTAAACTACCTGAGCAGATATCAAAGTCGAGCAACCGAGTATCACTGGAAGGCAGCCAAACGGGTCTTGAGGTATATCAAGGGCACTTTGAATTTTGGTCTATGTTATAGAAAACAAACTGAGGAGGTATTGGTGGCCTATGCTGATGCAGACTGGGGAAATGACGTTGATCGAAAATCAACTTCAGGACTGTTGCTTAAAGTTTATGGAAATGTTGTTTGCTGGTCTACGAAAAAGCAATCAACTGTGTCCTTGTCCTCTACTGAGGCTGAATTTATTGCTCTGGCTACCACAGCAGCTGAACTACTTTGGCTAATAAACCTGCTGACGGATATGCATGTGAACTATTCAACTCCTGTCAAGATATTTGAAGACAATCAATCCTGCATACATCTAGTAAAGAAATGGGAACACCGACGTCTTAAGCACATAGACATAAAATATAATTTTATTAGAGATCTAGTTGAACAACAAAGAGTGGCAGTGGAATATGTTAATAAAGAACAATTAGCTGATATTTTTACAAAAGCTTTACCAAGAGAGCAGTTTAATAAATTTTGTTTGAAAATGAATCTAACGGACATTAAAATTGAGGAGGAGTATTGAAATAGGGCAATTTTAGTTTAATATATTACTGTTGGTATATAATGTTTTTGGTATCTATGAAACCAATGTTAATGAAGTTGTTGATTAATATATTGTTTTGTAATTTGAAGAATATATTTATATAATAAATAATTACATTGAACCTGAAGCTATTTTTCCTTATTGGCCACTGTGTAATTCTAACACAACTGAAAAAACCAGAGGTGGAGGAGTGTTAATAGCCCTAAAAAATAATTTCCTTGCTACTAGAGTTAATGTAAAATTTGAGGACCCCACCATTGACGTTTTATGTATAAAAATTCAACTTAGTCATTCTAAACATAATTACATTTTTGCTGTTTATATTCCGCCTGCTTGTACACCTGTGATGATAGAAAATTTTTTTAATACGTTGGAGAATTTGCCATTTTTGTATGATAATGATTTCATTATTATAGGGGATTTCAATATCACAAACTTAAACGAACATTATAATAATAGACTTATAGATCCATTTATTGAAAATTTATTAAATTTCTTGAACTTTTTTGATATTGTCCAAAACAACCGTATAGTCAATAGAAACAATCACATAATATTAGACCTAGTAATTACAAAATTAGATTGTACAGTGAGACAGGCCAGTTTTGCCTTAGTACCTGAGGATAATCACCACCCAGCCTTGTGTATAGAGGTAAATGTCACATCTCACAATCTTAAGGATATCAAGGTTAATTCTGTTTTTTTTTTGGAAGAATTTTCATTTGTGGCTTCCGAAATAATCTCATAAATTTTTTTTATATTTTTTTGATTCTGCGACACTCGACTTTTGTAATAGTTATCTTTTGTTTTTTTTAATAGCATATTTAGATAATTTCGATATGTCTTATATTCATCCTCGTTAGTTTTAGTGTAATGTTCCATTAGCCTTTTTTTCAATTTATCGCGTTTTTTTTATAGAAATTATAAGACCCTCTGAAATCCATGGTTTAATTTTCTTTTTGTTTGGTTTCCTAGGTTTTGTTGTTTTAGAAAGTTTTATAAGATTAGAAAAAATTTCTGCAAATTTGTCTGTTGCTGTTTGTGAATCATTTGTATTCAATATGTCCTGCCAGTTTTGGCTCTCCATTTTATTTTTAAATTTATTTAGATCAGTTTTTGTGATTTCTTGTGAAATATTGATTTTTTCCTCATCAGCATTTTTATTATTAGAAATTAGATTTATAGCTACTGGATAGTGATCTGTTATGTTACAATTTAGAAAAAGTTCAATCAAAATTTCTTAGACAATGTGCATTTAAGATGGGTCATCTGAGGGGCGAATATTGCCATAGTGATATCTTGCGCGAGTTAAACCTTCTTTCACTAGAGCATAGAAGGGTAGTCCCTGACTTATGCTTTTTACATAAATTGATTAATGGGAATATGAACTGCTCTGAGATACTTCAATTGATTAACTTTAACCTAAACGATCGTAGAACAAGAAACTCAGAATTCTTTAAAATACCGTTTCATCAAACAAATTGTGGTCAAAATGAGCCTATTAGCAGATTACTACGAACAGCAAACTCATTCCAAAAAAATATAGAGCTCTTTGACTCCTCACTGTATTCATTTAAAAACCAAGTAAAATCTCATATCAAATCTCATGTTATATAATATATATAAACTATCTTATAACTTAATTTTGTTTATTTTAATTTTATTGTAATATTTTACCTGTTATCTTGTTTCTGATTTATGTAATTTGTTCTATCTACTTATTTGTAAATTGCAAAATGGCTTAGCCGTATAATAAATAAATAAATAAATAAAACATATGATAGGGATTTGATGTTTTTAATAGTGTGTTTTTTTTTACGAATATGTGATCAAGACAGCTGGAACTTTCATTAGTTATACGTGTTGGAGTTTGAATATAAGATTCAAACCCACGTCTAGCTAAGGTTGAAAAAAAGTTTAAAAAATATCTCAAAAAACATCGTAATTTCAACTCATAAATATTTTTATTATTTTAAATAAATGTTGTGCAACTAAGCAAATTTTCTTAATAATAACGAATTCGTGATTTAATTTAATTTTGAGATATTTTTTATTTATTTCGCGAATTTCCTTTCTTGGAACATTTTTGATATGATCAAAAAAAGATATTAATGATTCAACATACATTTACAATGTTTTTTATCTATCGAGATCGTGGAACGTCAATAATTTCGATTTTTTTCAAAAAATGTTCATAATTTTTTCATGGCAATCGGGTTTTTAAAATTCTTATAGTAATACAATTACAATAGTATTCATCATATTTTGGGGCTCTCAACCGGCACTAATTATATTTTTCTGAAATCAGTATCATTATGAAAATCAGATAACACAATCGCAACGAAAAAAAAATTTTCAAGTTCGAGAACGCAACAATAGAAGCATCTGAAAAGAAATCATTGAACTTTCTTTCAATCGGTACAGAAATATATAAAAAATCGGATGATTAAAAAATAATCGGAAAGAATTTGGCTAAGGTGACTTGTCCTTAACTTTTCATCGCATGACTACGTTGAAAAATGTATAATGGTATAGGGCTCAATTTCACTATTGCTAAAAATGACGTTTTTCCACGTTTCTGAACTTGTAGGAATAAAAAAACATGGTTTTAGGGAAATATTAATTAGTACGTCTCCAACGGTTTGTCGGCAATGGAAAGATAATTCTTTATTTTCAGTATATCTCAGAAACTAAAGGAGATACACAAAAATGTCAAAAGATCCTTTTTGTAGAGAATTAAATTTCCTACAAAAAGTGTTTCGAGTCGTATTTTCGCATCTAGCATATTGAAACTATGCATCTGAACGTAAAAAATTTTTGCAAATTCTTTTTATTTTCAGTATATCTCTGAAACTAAAGGAGATACACGAAAATGTCAAAAGATCTTTTTTGTAGAGAATTAAATTTCCTACAAAAAGTGTTTCAAATCGTATTTTCGCATCTAGCATAGTTCCAAAGATATTTGCGTCTGAACGTAAAAAATTTTTGCAATTTTTTTTTATTTTCAGTATATCTCAGAAAATAAAGGAGCTATGCGAAAATGTCAAGAGACTATTTTTGTAGAGAATTAAATTTCCTACAAAAAGTGTTTCGAGTCGTATTTTCGCATCTAGCATAGTTCCAAAGATATTTGCGTCTGAACGTAAAAAATTTTTGCAAATTCTTTTTATTTTCAGTATATCTCAGAAACTAAAGGAGATACACGAAAATGTCAAAAGACCTTTTTTGTAGAGAATTAAATTTCCTACAAAACTTTCTCGTATGTTGCATAGTTCCAACGATATATGCTGCTGAAAGTAAAAAAAATTTACAAATTCAAATCGTTCTGCCAGGGTGTTAATGCCGCCATTTTGTTCTGCAAATTGGCATTTACACTTGAAATAGTTGTCACAACAACATACTAAAAGATGAAGCTTAACTAAATAATAAAAAGTTCATCGCTCACACGACATGTTGGGGGTGTTCTGCCACTCCCTTATGACTGGCCAATCGTTCTGCAAATATTAAATCGATAATTGTGGGCTATCAGAGGACTACTGGAGAAAATTTCAGCCTTAACTAAATAATAAAAAGATGCAGTTTTTTTACATGTTGGGGGCGTTCTGCCTCCCTCTGTGACTGCAATCAGGGTTAATCCTCGCGGATGACACTTAGTTATGCCCCCCTCAACATCCTCTCAAAAAATAGGCCTTAACTAAATCATCACCGAAAAATGTCACTGGCTCTTTGACTATTAAGACAATTATGTCACAAGAATTTAAGTTGTAAGTTTCAATGGCAGCAACTAACTCATCAAAGTTTTTTCTGGCACGTATGTTCAGATGTAAAACACTAAGTTGTTTATTACTTGTCTCTATGATTTTGTTTAAATCTGTAGGTTCTAGGAATTCACCTCGATGATTATTTTCTAGGTCTTCTAAATTTTCTAAAATCAAATCTTCATTTACTATCACCATGTAGTGTAATAGTCAGTTTTATTTTTTAGAATTTGTATATGATACTTTAAAGTAGGACATTCAGTATCTGTAGATTCGTGATTAATGTTATAGTCTGTTTTGTATTTTTTATTTGCATTTTGACAATTAACACAACATTTTATTTATTGTGGACACATTTTTTCTTCATGTTCTTCACCGCACTTCGCACAAGCCACTTTATTTTTGCAGTCAGTTTTTTTGTGGTAGAACTCTTGGCATTGAAAACAACGAGGGACGTCCAAATTTTCAAAGACAGGATAGCGTTCCCAACCAATGTATATTTTCTTCATGTTTATTAATTTTATAAATGCGTTTGGGGAACAGAATATAGTTTTTGCTACGGACTTTTTCTTTTTTACGTAAGTCACCTTAACTCCTTCTGCTAGTTGGTTTTGTTCTAGTATGCTTTTTTCAATATTTTCTATTGTCATTTCTTCATTGAAATTGGGGATTTTTATTTTTGGCTTTCTCATTTTGCTTAGTTCTATATTATACGAGTCTTCTAATTTATCTTTCATTGTGTTTTGCAATATTTCAATTTCACGCTTTGATGAGCATTTAATAATTATCATACCATATTTAGCAGACCGCAGGTTTTGGATTCCAATCTTTAACGCAGCTGGATTTATTTTTTCATTAATATCATTTTTTGTTTTCATGACGTTTTGTGCTATTTTAGGTTTCACTATTATACTCGGATAATTTTGTTTTTCTTTTTCTTTTTGTTGAAAATTATTACTAACTGTAACGGTTCCCTCTTTCGACGAGGTGCCACTGCGTGACTTGGCAGTTAGAGGTCGCCACAAGTCGAGTAGTTCAGTTTTCAGTTTTAAGTTTTCCGTGACAGATGATGGACGCTGTTTTAGTTTCATGATTGTTTTTGTAGTTTTTGTAGTTGATATTGTCAGAGTGTGTCTCAATAAAGTGTTTTGTTAATCAGTGCTCTCTTTGCTCTGTAATCCTGACCGTTACAGCTCAGAAGTGAGATAAAACCGGTGTTGTTAACGTATCAAAACTTTTATGGGTAGACATCGCTCTTCAGTGACATCTCCGACAAACAGCTTACGCCGCAGCACGCGTATTTCGAATAGACAATCATCTGGAGTAAACAACTCGCGTCGTTCTTTAAAGACAAGAAATAGTGACAAAATGCTTGGACAAAACTTAAACTCGCTTACAAATGCCGAAGGCAACGCGCCATTGCCAACGGACAGAGACAGCGCGCCACGATTACAATCAGCTGATCATGATCAAAAAGTTAACGAACCGGGTACCAGTGGCGGCGTTAATTTGAACGAAAATTCAAATACAAATAACAATTTCTTACAACTTTTAAACGTCGTTAGCAATTTAACTACTCAAGTAGCAAATTTACAAATTCAAATATCGTCTAATATGAAAAAAAGCGAACCAACAGTAGTACAACGTTTTTCTGCAGACGCTCAATTCGAAATTTTGGAATTCGACCCAGATAACAATGTAGTTACCGCTTCGCGTTTTGTAAAAAGTGTTGAGGACGCAGGGTTGTTGTATGCACTAGATGATCGGAGTATGATTACACATGCAAGGCTAAAACTACGAGGTGCAGCTCAAATATGGAAAGATTCCGAAGAAAATCATGGCACCTGGGAGTCCTTCAAACATAGTTTCCTGAGCACGTTTGGTAATCAAATGCCATCTTTTAAAATTCATAAGATATTACGAGAAAGAAAACAGAAATCTGGTGAGTCATTGCATGCCTATGTTTTTACAATGAAATCTATAGCATCTCAAGGAAATGTGGATTATGTTAGCCTGCTGACTTATATTGTTCAAAATTTAAGTGATACTCGCTTGGCTCAACAATTTTACACCAAGTTGCCGGTCTCAACAGATGACTTTCTTTCAAAAGCCAAAACATTTTACGCATTTGACCAACCTAACTCATCTAAAACTAGCAGTACGAAAAGGACACAAGAATCTCAGCAGTCTGTAGCAAAACCACAAACGTCCCATAACAACACGTCTACACCAAGCTTAACTGTGTCCGATAATTCCATTTGCCCATATTGCATGAAAGCACCTCACAGAATGAAGGACTGCCCTGACATTAAATGTTTGAAATGTGGCGGCCAAGGTCATCTCTCCCGAAATTGTACCACTGAAGTGAAAAATGTTATGGTAGTCAATACCTCACCGAACAAAATGATGGTACCAGTTAATGTCAATGGGGTTTTAATTGAAGCTTTAGTCGATACAGGGTCGTCTTTAAATCTAATGTCAAACAAATTGGCGCATGACCTAAATATTTATCACCTCGATCGTTCAGACGGAGTAAATCCTATAAATTTGGTGGGTTTATCCGGTGCAACATGTGCAAGCACTGAAGTGGCTAAAATTTGTGTCGACATAGAGAATTCAAAACAAGTGACAACGGTCCATTTGGTGCGTGACCAAGATATTCCCGTACCATTCATTTTGGGTGCTGATTTCTTAAAACTTCCTAATGTGGTGCTTACAGTTCAAGGGGGCTTTCCTACCCTCTCGGTTGAGTATCCTCACAATGAACAAGGCAACTTGCCAGATATAAACATAGGCCCAAATATACAAGAACAATATTGTTTATGCTTCGGCTAAGACTTTGTTTGCTTACTTCCTTGCATAACTAATTTTTGTGGACTGTATTTTTTCTTAGCTCTTGTGTTGTACTTGTGGCCTATGCAATTGAAACACACACTTGGAAGACACGTTATTTATTAACGTTACAAAACATAAATGGAAATTTTACCAAATACTATGACACTACTCTCACAAAACAGATAATAGAATATAAAATACAAGACTGGATATAAAAGGCTTGTCTACCTTGCGACTTAAGGATAGACACTCGACTCGTTCCCCACTTGAGTGCCCTTCTTCCTCGCTGGCGGCTTCTGTCCCCCACTATCTCTTCTAATTCGCAAGACAAGCGTTGGCGCGCATATTTAAAATAAAGTAGGTATATTTGGCCTAACATACCGGCTGCCTTGAAATACAAAATTTCAACATAGAAAATAACAATGTTCTATGATATTAAACATTAAGTAAAATTAAACAAGCAGAATTTGCACTTAACAACTAAGTATAGGAAATACATAAAATTCACTACATATGTAGTCTAAAGCTTTAGTCAATAGGTAGAATGCACAATTTAGACACACACCTTTTTAAAAGGCCACTACCAACCTTCAAGGTCGCTACCCTCACTACACCGTCAGGTCCTGGATGCACTTGCACAACTCTGCCCAATTTCCACAATAGAGGGGGTAAGTTATCCTCCTTGACTATTACTAATGAACCCACCTGTAATAGTTGCTGATAGTTTTGTTTCCATTTCGTCCTCTCTTGCAATCCTGAGATGTATTCGCGTCCAATAATGTTGAACGATCTGTTGATTGCGTTTATGAAGAGAAAGCCTATTTTCTGGAACTTGTATATAATTTAAATCTGGCAAAGCAGTTAACGTATGTCCAATGAGTAAGTGTGCAGGGGTTAAGGGTGCGAGGTCGCTAGGGTCATTGGATAGAGGACATAATGGTCTAGAGTTCAAAATCGCCTCAATTTGTGTCAGCACAGTAATAAAACATTCGTAGGTCAGCAGGGTATTATTTAGAACACGTTTGAGATGAAATTTGAAGCTTTTAACGCCAGCCTCCCAGATTCCTCCGAAATTAGGCGCTTTAGGAGGTATGAAATGCCAAGTCATGTTTTCGGAAGCTAGACTACTTGCCATAGTTTGACCTTGTGAACTTAAAAAATGAGAAATCTCTGGCATTTTAGCATTAACCCCTACAAAATTTGTACCGTTGTCCGAAAAGATATTTAAAGGCCTGCCTCGTCTGGCAGCGAAGCGCCTAAAGGCAGCAATAAACAACTCCGAACTCAAGCCGGACACCAACTCAAGATGAATGGCTCTAGTTACTAGGCAAATAAATATGCAAACCTAAGCTTTAATACTTTTGGCTCCTCTTGTGACCCTGTCTTTCATCATGTGAGGACCAGAAAAATCTAGGCCGGTATTTAAAAATGGATAACATTGTTTTAATCGTACCGAAGGCAAATTACCCATTATATATTTTACAGGAGTGGGTTTAGCCTTAAAACACGTTATACACTTGTGAATAATCTTTTTACACGAACTTCTTCCGGAAGTGGGCCAAAATTTCTCCCGAATTGAAGCGAGGAGCTGCTGCGCACCGCAGTGCAATAAAAGTACCTATATGCTCCCTTCGCAAAATTAAGGTAGTTAATTCATGTTTATTCGACAACAGAATAGGGTGTGTTTTGTCAAAGTCAAGGCCAGCATTTTGAAGTCTACCCCCCACTCTAATTATTTCATTTTTATCCATGAAAGGATTCAGAGACAAAATACTACTTTTAGCGCCAATAGGCTTACCTCTACTTAAATTATTATATTCACTAGCAAAGGATTCACGTTGGCTACATTTTATTAAAGCATTTAAGGAATTTTGTAGCTCTAAAGCAGATAAATTTCCGACTATCCTAGCCTGTGGATTTTTACAATTCTTAAAAAATCTAAAAATGTAAGCCACAATTCGCTGTAATTTATCTAGATCAGAATATCTTAAAAACGGGCTGAAACGCTCTTGACAATTAGTAGCAATATTAGTAACAACGCGTTGCTCGGGTATTTCACTCAAATTTAAATTTATATCATTTCTTGGCCAATTGGTCTCATCTTGTGACAACCAATCTGGGCCATTGAACCATAAACAAGAATTAAGAATAGTGTGAACGTCACACCCCCTAGAAATAATATCAGCAGGGTTTTCCTCAGACCTGCAATGATACCAATCATTAATATCTGTTAAGTCTTGAATCTGACTGACTCGATTTGCTACAAACACCTTCCATTTAGAAGGAGAACCCCGTATCCAATGCAGAGTTATGGTAGAATCCGTATAATAATAATATTTATCGAATTTTATTTTAATTGTATCGCGAACTCTTTTTACTAACTGTAGCAGTGCGCCACTGAGCTCAAGCCTGGGTAACGTGACAAACTTAATCGGCGCCACGCGCGATTTGGCACATAATAAACCAGAATTATAATCTCCGTTTACAGTTTTACACCTTATATACAGTGAGGCTCCGTACGCCACTGTCGATGAGTCACAAAACCCATGCAGTTCAATTAATACTGCATTATCCTTTAAGCAGTATCTAGGTATACTGAATTCATTTAATTGGGTTAACTCTGCTTCAAATTTCTGCCACTTATTTTTTATGTCCGCTGGAATGGGATCATCCCATCCAATTTTTGCCTGCCAGAGCCCTTGAATCAATAATTTGGCCGTCATAATAACTGGACTTACCAATCCTAGAGGATCGTAAACTTGACTTATGATCGATAATATAGAGCGCTTAGTTAAGCTCGCATTAACAACATTAATAGAATAATGAATGGTGTCGGTATTGGAATTCCAATAAATTCCCAAAGTTTTATTATTTTCGTCAGGACCTATATGTAAGATATTAGAGTCCAAATCTTTATTAACCTGAAAATTCTTTAAAATATCATCATTGCAAAGCCACTTACGTAATTCAAATTTACCGCTTGCTAATATATTTTGAATTTCGTGTTGCAATTGAATTATTTCACCAACAGAATCAGCGCCTGAAAGCACATCGTCCATATAAAAATCATTTTTTATTATGTCACACGCCTTAGGAAATTTTAAAGAGTTTTCGCTTGCTAATTGATACAAGCATCTCACCGCTAGAAATGCAGCACTAGCCGTACCGTAACTCACTGTCGCAAGTTCATAACATTTTAATTCCTTACCCGAGTCTGAGCGCCAAAATATTCTCTGAAATGCACGGTCCTCTTTACTTACTTGAATTTGGCGATACATTTTTGAAACGTCACCAGTAAAAACATATTTATGAGTCCTATACCTAAGAAGGATATTAAACAGATACCCTTGTATATTTGCGCCACTGTATTGTATATCATTCAATGAAATCCCACTTGTAGTCTTCATTGAAGCGTCAAACACTACGCGAGTTCGAGTAGTAAGGCTAGACTCCTTAACCACGGCATGGTGCGGCAAATAAAAATTTAAATCGTCCCTATTTTGTTCTTCATTTATTTCGAACATGTGTCCCAAATTTATGTATTCTGACATAAAATTTGTGTATTCAGTCTTTAAGCTATCATTTTTATTTAATTTTCTCTCTAGAGTATGGAATCTTTCTAAAGCAAATTGACGCGATTCCCCTAAAAGATTTTTATTGTCCTTAAAAGGAATTTTTACAATAAATCGCCCCTGCGCGTCACGTTTATGAGTTTGCATAAAATGGTTTTCACAGAAAAAATCAGAATCACTTAAAGTCCGCTTTGGTCGGTTATCATTGCATTCTTCAATTAACCAAAACCTTTGTAATTGCTCATCTAACTTACTAGAATCCATAGACAGGCACATAACCGACTTATTGTTGAAGTTTACGTTTAAATTTCCACCTACTACCCAACCCAACACGGTTTTTTGTAAAGGTAAGTACAAACCAGACAACAAAATGTTGCCAACTGTTGGCAACATGTTGACGGATGTTGGCAACATATTTGTTGGACACAACAACGTGTATCCGGATACATGTGGTCAACAGTGTAGCGCGTCCAAGCCAAAACCAGTTGCGCGCTAAACTGAGTTTTAAAAGGGACTTTATTTTCCTTGATATTTCATCCACGTTTGTGTGAAAGTGCAAAAATATTTTCGACATTTCATCATATTTGAGATTTCTATCTCGATATTCTCGGCATGAAATGTCCCATAGTGCAGGAGCCGTATGTAGCATTTCAATAACTTCTGTCACTTGCTCTTTGCTCCATATCATGTTGGCTGAAGGGATAATAACGAACTACAAACTCTACTATGTCACAATAATAACAAAATAAGGCAGCGAAAATAACCTCACTACTGTGATTGAACGTCACTTGTTGACTACAGCGTCCAGACAGAGCGATGTTTTCCATTTCAAATTGAAAACACGGATACATTCAACACGCAACAAAATTCTTTGGTATCTTGCCGCCCAACATCGGCACTATGTTGTCGTGTATCTATCAACTTGTTGCGAGTTGATGGGATACATGTTGGCAACAGTGTTGGCAACATGTATCCGGCCGATTGTTGTCTGGTTTGTACTTACCTTAAGGTGAGCTGACTGTTACTTAATCGCAACTGACCTTGACGCAATATCTGCCAAAATACTTGACACCCTAATAAAACATCTATCTCGCCACTTAAATTAAAGCAGGTGTGGGCCAGATCAATATTTTTCGGAATATTGATGTCCTTTCTATCAAAGGATGTTTCCGGCAATTTTTCTGAAATCGCATTTATTACTAGAAATGACAAATTAGTTTTGAAAGAATTGTATTGAGACTTTATTTCAATATTCACAGAATGCTCTATGTTAATATGATTTTTTCCTACGCCACTGACAGCGTGATTAATCTTATTTTTTGTCAATTGTAATTTTTTGCAGAGCGCTTCCGTACAAAAGTTGCTTTGAGCACCTGTGTCTAGTAAAGCTCTAACCTTAATATCATTTCCGCTCGAGTCCCGAACATTAACTACGGCGGTTGCCAATAATACTTGTGTTATTTTATTTGAATAATTGGTGCTATTTACTAATGCCGTCGCATTAGACACTTGAGTGTCTTGTTTACATTCACTTTGTTTATTTTCTTGTAAGCTAGCTCCGTTATTATTCTCAGAATCTTGTAAGTCAAAATGTAACAACGTATTATGACGCTTGTGGCATTTTTTACACGAAGTATTTTTACAGCTTTCTAAATTATGTCCTGGTCTAAGACAATTAACACAAAGTTTTAATCGTTTTACTTGCACTAGTCTTTCATGAGGGTTAAAATTTAATAACTTGTCACAATTGTATACTGAATGTCCTTGCTTACAAAAGTAACAAGAGAATTGACTTGTAGATGCGCAGACGTTAGAATGAAATTTATTCTTATTTCCTGCGTTATTGGAAGAAATATTTACGTTAGCACTTTTATTAGCCTGCAATTTTTCTAATAATTGACATTTTTTATTTAGAAAGACGCTCATATCAGACATTTTGGGATTTTTATTCTCGAGACATAAAGTTTCCCACTCGCGACGTGTCACTGAATCAAATTTTTTAACTAGCATGTAAATTATTAAACTATCCCATCCAGCTATTTCTTCACCTAAAGCCTCTAGTTGCCTAAGCTCGACATTAGTGTTGTCAAATAATTCACGTAACTCTTTATACGACTCCTTTTGCACATGCGGCTGCTCCCACAGTGCACGAATATGGTTTTGTACCGTCAAACCCTTATTTTCGTAACGCTCTTTTAAAGTCTGCCAAGCGATTTTGTAGTTAGCCGCGGTAGCAGCCATTGCTTTTATTATGTTCGCTGGCTCCTTCGTCAAGGCATTCTTTAAATAATAGAATTTGAGTACATCTTCTAACCCCGTGTTATTATGTACCAACGCGATAAAAGTATCATGGAATTCGCCCCACGACTCTAGTTTGCCGTCAAACGGAATAAGTTTCAGAGTTGGTAACTGCACGTTTTGCTTTTTAGGCGCCTCGCCGGCAGTCCCGATTTGACTTTCAATTCTGTTTTTTTTGTAAAAATTATCAATAACATTCTTTAGTGAACCTACTAGCCGAAAATATTTACTCTCAAATTCCTCTCTTTCCGAGAACTCATCCTGCACTATTTTACCGTCCTTGGCTGTTACTACATCAATTTGTGTCTGTACCTCGTTAAACTCCTCCCAAATGGGTTCTAACTTATTTAACCTAACTGCTAAGGTAGAGGTTAGTTCTGAATTAATATAGTCTTTTTCAATACTCTCTAAAAATGTATTTTCTCTAGTTAAACGCGCCTTTTTTTGTCCTCTAAGAACCTTTAATGTGACTAAATCCGACATAATTTTTTTTTTATTAATTTATTAATACCTGCTGACACAAATTAGTTGCTAATTATTGACAAATGACAATTCGGTAAATGAACACATAAAAAACACTCTAGACAATGTAATTACGTGACAAGGAGACAAAATGAATATGTATGTGTGAGAGAGAGAAATGGAGCACACTTACAGTAAACAACTAGCCTGGAACTGGATTAGACTGGATTTTACTGGCTGACTGCTGAAGCGGCTCGTGGGTTACTTGTCTGCTATTCGGCAAAATTGACTTTTCAACTGTGACTCTTGAAACTTGAAACCAAAATTGCTTTGAATTGCATCGGCTCGAGGGACCAAATGTTTATGCTTCGGCTAAGACTTTGTTTGCTTACTTCCTTGCATAACTAATTTTTGTGGACTGTATTTTTTCTTAGCTCTTGTGTTGTACTTGTGGCCTATGCAATTGAAACACACACTTGGAAGACACGTTATTTATTAACGTTACAAAACATAAATGGAAATTTTACCAAATACTATGACACTACTCTCACAAAACAGATAATAGAATATAAAATAAAAGACTGGATATAAAAGGCTTGTCTACCTTGCGACTTAAGGATAGACACTCGACTCGTTCCCCACTTGAGTGCCCTTCTTCCTCGCTGCCGGCTTCTGTCCCCCACTATCTCTTCTAATTCGCAAGACAAGCGTTGGCGCGCATATTTAAAATAAAGTAGGTATATTTGGCCTAACAAATATATTTGTCGCGCCCCAGACTTGATAAAACAAGCAGAAATCCAAAGCCATACCGCCGAGGCTGTCACTCCCACCAGTTCCACCGACCTCAAGATGGAAATTCAGTTAACATCTGATGAACCAATCGTGTTTGACACACATAGGTTTGCAAAGCCCGAACGCGACTTCTTTGACAACACAACAGAAGGGCTTCTCAACAATGTTGGATATAAACCAGCAGAATGTATGCAACATGTCGACGCAGCATCAAGTCTAGCCACTATGTTGGTCGGAGTTTTAGAGGGAGATCAAACCCGCCTCCTAACAATCATGCAAAACAAGGATCCAGAACTCCGTGCTTCCATCGACCTCCTAGACCTCAAGAATGGCCTCTCGAGCGCGACGGGCGTGTTGGTTGGGATTCCCGACTGGTTCCATGATACAGGCGAAGTACAGCAGATATTAAACTCAACTTATCAGGACAGTCCGAGACCCGCTCCCTCCATCATATTGTTAGGCTATAATCTACGGACTCTTTCTGATCAACGACTTAGATATTACATACACGAAGTAATACAGTCCGAATCCAAAATTCGTCATGATATGAATCGAGTTCAATTACGAGACCAAGCCAAATCCCGACAAACCCGTTTGCAAGCCAAAAATAAGCATAATTATGATCTACAACGAAGACCTCCGCCGAGACCTCCGCCACCGTTTGTCATTGACGATGTAGTGACGGTGAAATCAAATGTTGACACTAACGGTTCTAAAAAGTTACAACCCAAATACCTGGGGTCTTATGTAGTCACTCAAACCCTGGATCAGGATCGAGATGTCGAAGACATACCCGGTGCCCAGAGAACTTGAAATATTTCACCGGTACGCTGCCTAGCGATCGATTACGGCCCTACTTCTCTTCTTCATTCGACGACGATATCAGTTTCAGCAATGACGAAGATTCATCCTGTAGGTCCGATTCGAACGAAGACAACGCTCCGACAGATCGAGGACGATCTGAACATCAGGATGCCCGCCTGTAACGGTTCCCTCTTTCGATGAGGTGCCACTGCGTGACTTGGCAGTTAGAGGTCGCCACAAGTCGAGTAGTTCAGTTTTCAGTTTTAAGTTTTCCGTGACAGATGATGGACGTTGTTTTAGTTTCATGATTGTTTTTGTAGTTTTTGTAGTTGATATTGTCAGAGTGTGTCTCAATAAAGTGTTTTGTTAATCAGTGCTCTCTTTGCTCTGTAATCCTGACCGTTACATAACAATATTTGCATATGACGGTCTTGTCGTTTGTTTATTTTCTTCATACGATTTTAATTTTTCTAGTCTAGTAGTCTTATTATTTCTGTTTTTTCTTGTATTATGACTTCTTTATCTTTGATGATATCTTTTAGCATATCCGTTATTTCGTAGTTACGGCATTTAAAACATTGGAATTTCATCAGACGTTTTTGCAAAGGCACACATTTTATTTCTGACGACGTTAACTCTGAGCACTCTATACAAGGTTAAACTTAAAGCAGGACGGCTACAAGTTAGTTTTCTTTTGAGTAATTTAGCTACTGAATGGATAACAGTAGTTACTGAAATACAAAACAAATATTTGTTCTTATAGTTGCTTACAATACTCGGTTACTTATATCAACTAAACAAAAACTACCTAATATTTATTGGATAACAGTCTTACTGAATAAAAAAAACAAATCAAGTCACTTATAACTTTTACTTTATTATTTTATAAGTCCCTGCTCGGGCGCCATTTTGTGACGGGTCTTTTTATTCGGACGCCATTTGTGACGTTCCTTCTCCTAAATATTGAGTTAATGTTACACAAAATGACTGTCGCTAATATTATTGCCTCGAGCGCCAATCCCTTGTTTGACGTGTAGGAATGTCACTTTGATCTATCAACAGTATGATAGGGCCGGATAACTTCAGTGAAGACACGGTATGTCCGGGTTCTAGGTTTGCTGGTCGCCGCTCTACTGGAGCGTCCCGACTGCTGACTGTATAAACTTTTAGAGTTAGAGGCTTATACTGATGTTATTATAATGTATAGTAATGTTAGTGATATAGAAAGCATAAACTATTTGACAATAAATTTTTATTGTACGTCGTTTGATAAACGAAAAGAATGTATAGTAATGTTAGTGATATAGAAAGCATAAACTATTTGACAAAACAAATTTATTACAATAAATTTTTATTGTACATCGTTTGATAAACGAAAAGAAAGCAAATCAACGTGATAGATATAAGTACGGCTAATTTACCACAAAGCAGTATGTAAGCAACTAAATATGTATTCCAAAACATCTATAAACAAAGCAACAAATATTTACAACAATACTTAAAGTATTTACTACAAAAATAATTTAATCAAAATTAATTTTATTCAAAGAAACTACTTAAAATTAAATACTCAAAAGACAACTCTCAAGCGGAGGCGTGTGTAAGCAAAGCGGGTGCAAAACTAACTACAAGCGGCAGGTTCTACTTTTGAAGAAACTAAACGACTATCAGAGTTATGGAAAGTACTAAAGCGGGTAAACGGATGTGCAATTACGGTATTAATCTAGAATTCATCGGATGCAGGTAACTAAAAAGCGGTAGCAGTAGTAAGCAAGCGGCAGGATGGTTAAAAAGCGGTGACGAATGTAAGCAAGACTTGAAGTAAGCTTTGGAATAATTACGGTACGTGTTTTCAAAACTACCTTTGATAACGTGAATGAATTTTATTTCAAAACGGTGAACATGTGTGTTGAAATGTGATAGTCCAGTAAAAGAAACGGCAATAAAAACTTCCAGCGGTAACAAAAGAAATTACCAAAAAAAAACCTAATCAGTATTATCGTACTAGCAAGTCGGATTTTCAGACTAAATATTTAATTTAAATAATTCTACAAGTAATTACTGCAATCGGGTTGTTCGTGTTAACCATGTCATCCAGACGCTGGCCAGCGCACTCACGACAGGATGTTTTAGGTTTCTACCACTGGCAACCACGATTGTTTATTTTAAATAACCCCTATACAACCACCTCAGGAATAATTTTCAAACCAGGTTTATTCGTGTTAATCTAATCATCCAGACGTTGGCCAGCGCACTCCCGACAGGGTGTTTTTAGATTCGTACGCCGGTAACCTGATTCGTTTATGTCAAAACCCAACCTGTTAGACACTGGCTAATTCGCGCTCGTCTCCACGAGGTTTTGGGGTTTTTACCACAAACTATTATTCTGAGCGGTTACGAACAGATCTGATTACTAAAACACAACTGTACTGGCACCCCTGGCCCCAAGACAAACCTGTGAACCTGAGGAGAGGATAGTGTTAACCCTTTCAATATCAGTTGTTGGCAAATTCGCTCTCTCAACGGATAAATGCGTTGGTATTTACACACCTCCTTCGTCTCGTATTCTATCGGGCCACCATACAGACAGACGGACTACTAAATTTATTTAATTAAATAAATTACGGAAATGACTAGCTCTAATACCTTCTATCACGTTTCAAAACCAATAAAATATTTTATTCCTCACTTAAACTTAAAACACGCAAACATACAGCTATTACAATGCAGTGATTTATTATAAATCAATTGTAAAGCACGGACTGAATTTATAATTAATTCTTTTTAGTAATTGACTATAAATTTCTCTATCAGAATATTGAAATAATTCGCAAAGCAAATAATTAAGTCGAAACGCAAATAATTAACGCGGTTTTATCTTTTACTTCAAGTACCGTAAATATGCCGAGTGCTTAATATTTACCTAAATACAACAGGAACGTTTCGATCGTCGATATAGACTGATAATTCAAATTCAATTCGCGTACGTCCTAATCTCCAGTTCGCTGGCCGAGTGTTTTCCACGCGCTGATAACGCGAACGTACGTAGGGTCACGTGGCTCGCCATTCAAGTCGCTCTCTGGCTCATTCATTTATCAATCCCGAACGGAAATTGTTATTAACAATTTTAGTTCGGACGCCTGTATCGTCGGAATAGCTTCTACTCATTTTTCTGAGTATTATAGTGAAAGAAACGGAATTAATAACGTACGGATTACTTAAATAGAAAAATAAATAAAATAAATAAGTTTATTTATTTATAACACGTTTAAATAAATTGAACGGCTGTACACGGACCGGTTTTATAACACAGGTGATTACCTGAATCGTTACTGAAATTACTCTACCCCTTTATACAGGGTGTACCCGAATTTAACTATAAATAAACAATAAATAAATTTATTAACTGCAAATAAACAGAACGCGGAATTCTAGGTTCAATAATTCGTATATTTTTACTAAACCGGTTATACAGGGTGAACTCAAAAATACTAGCGGATAAAATAATAATAGTAACGAGTAAATTATTCAACTACCAGCTGAATCTGGGGGCTTAAAAATTTGCTTCGTTACAGCTCTAGACTTGATTTGCATCTTTATTCCAATTTATCAATGTGGCATCGTCCGCATATAGATGTGTGTCTATGCTACTGCTTGAAAGATCGTTGATATACATTATAAAGAGGATCGGTCCTAATACGGATCCTTGAGGTACACCATAGGTAATATCTCCAAGGGTCGACCTTCCATTTTCCATTTCAACGAACTGGGTTCTGTTGGACAAGTATGTGCGAATTATATTTACCGCATTTCCAGCAATGTTATAGTGTTTAAGCTTATCCAATAGTACATCATGTACAACACAATCGAAAGCTTTGCTTAAGTCCCATAACGTGACACAAGCAAGAGAGCCTTCGTCCAATGCCGACAATATTTATTTATTTATTTGCAATAACTGTTTACAATACAATAATTGATATATTTTTAATACAGTAAATTTTCAAAATTGTTTAGCATGCACCTAGATGTTAGAAACATCTGTATGTGCAAATGAAAAACTATAGATTATTACTAATAAACAGATAATTGATTAAACAGAGATTAAACAGAGAGTATTGTTTTCATTCAAACAGCTGCCAAACATAACCCATTCCTCCGCCAACTGCTGGTCAAAACGAAAACAACTCTCATTTTAGTATTATATAAAAAGTGCATCAAACATTACAATTTCCCTTTTCCATTTTATCAGAAATCTACAAAATTTATCATAATTTTTTATAATAAAAAGTCTACTTTTTTTTGTTGAAATTTTTCTTATTACTTATTTGTTTAATATCATTAGGTAACAAATTATAAAACTTTGGAGCCAGGTAATCTACAAATTTTAGATTTATGTTTCTTCGATTATTTGGTATTATTATATGAATATTGACTTTGATGTTCATGATTAATAAAGTTTTTAAGTTTTTCTGTTTTATGTGTAAAAGAACAAACTGATTGTATGTACAAGGTATTTATGTTACAGATGTCTTTATTATAGATCAAGTTAGTAGGATACAATCAATTTTTTTTGAATATTATCCTTAAAATAGAATTTTGTATAATAGCCAGTGGCTGAAGTTTAGATTTATACGTTCCACTCCAAACAACTAATCCGTATCTTATTAATGATTCTACAAGTGCTTTATATACTAATGTTATTAATTTTATACTTAGAAATTCTTTTAACATAAAAAATTTGTGAATTAATTTCCTAATTTTTTTTGTTAAGTAATCAATATGCTCCGACCATTTCAGGTGTTGATCTATGATGATTCCAAGATATTTTGTATTCCTTACTGCTTTAATTTGGCTGTTATCATTTATAGCTATACTATTAAAGTTTGGTCTATTTGCATTCGTTAAAGAAAATGCTATATAGTTGGTTTTTTTTTAGATTTAGAGTTAACTTAAAAGTGTTTAGCCAATTTGAAACCCTGTTACATCCTTGTATAACATTATCTTTGGTTTCTTCCCAAGTAGTACCAGTGAATATCAAGGCAGTGTCATCGGTATATGCGAACTCCTTAAAAATAGGTGTTAAAACAGATTGCTTAAAGTAATTAGGTACTTTACCTGTTTAAAAAATTAAATTAATAATGTATGTAATGGGCTCCGTGATTTCCGTATGTACTAATTTTACGAGTTTTGTAGATATTCCATCTATACCGGGAGCACTGTCATTTTTTAAAGAGTAAATATGGTTTATAATTTCGTTTTCGGTAGCTGGTTTTAAAAACATAGAGGCTGCATAGTGATTTTCTAAGGTAAAAGGGTTTTGCGGCTCATCTATTTTTGTTTCCATTTCAGAACCAATATTTATGAAATAATTATTACAGAAATTAGCCATATCAGTGTTATTTTGAAATTCATTGTTTTTTTCGTCTATAAATTTAAGATTTATATTTTTATTTTTACTTTTTTCATTGGTTGCATCAATTATTATTTGGCATATTTTTTTAACATCATTTTTATTTTCTTCAATCCGTGTTTTGTAATAGTTGTTCTTTTGTTTATTTATTAAAGTGTTTAATCTGTTTCTGTATAATTTATACTCTCGCTCTAGTATGGGGCTATGATTTTTTCGTAATTTCATTTTTAATTTGTCCCTATGTTTAATGGAAGTTATCAAGCCTATAGTTATCCATAATTTTATTTTTTTGTGTTGTCTGTTTTTTATTTGTTTTCTTGATTTAGAATTATTTAAATTATGTTGAAAGATTATAGAAAAAATAATTGTTGCCTGTTCAGAATCATCACAGTTCAAAACGTTAGACCAATCTTGTGAAGAAATATTATTTCTAAAATTAGTATAGTCAATACTTTCATAAGAGTGATAGGTTACATCATAAACTCTGTTTGAGTTTTGTTCAGAATTAATATTTATCATTATTGGTAAATGGTCAGTTATATCTGTGTCTAATATAAAAGATTTAAGATTTACATTGTTTATATTTATTTTCTTTCTAACAAATAGATGATCAATACAATAAGCTATTTCAGCACTTATTCGGGTGGGAGAGTTTATATAAGTAGCAAAACCATGTTGCTCCATTAAAGACAGATATTCATTAACAATATAGTTTTCATTATTTTCTATGTTTATGTTAACATCTCCAGTGAATATTTCAATATGTTGTGATAACTTTTGTTCAAAATATTCTCTTAGATCATCGATAAATAATATTTCTGAGATAGGTGGAGGTTTATAAATAGCTGATATCCCAAAAGTTATATCATTAATATTAAAGGTTATTCTAGATATAGTTGCTTGGGAGGAAGTAAATTTGTTGTGGCTTACCGTAACATCTAATTCCGATTTTATAACCATCATTTTTGTTATAATCACCCTTATTATAATGAGTTATGTAGCCAGGAAGGTTAAACTGATTACATGATGGCAATTGAAAGCATTCACTTAAAATGATTATATCACAGTAACATAGTTCATAGGCCTCTATTAACAGTAGTAACTGATCAAAGTTCTTTTTAACACTTCTAATATTAAGATGTAATATATTTAATATTTTATTTTTTAATGTTATTTGTTGTTTTAATATTATATCATTTACTAGTCTACCATATAAATCTTCTCCTAACGCGTCAAATTGTTCTAGAATTTCATCTTCTTCAGGCTGGAAAGCTATAGTCTATTGTTTCTTTCAAGATATTTATTTGGTATTTATAACTGGGACAGTCCGGATCAGATGTTGTATACGACACACAGTAATTGGTTTTATACTTAATATTAGCTTGTAAACAATTATTGCATTTTAAAATAGTCTTCGGACACTCACTTATTTCATGTTCTTCTGTACAGGGTGGGGCCCATAACATTCTACCCCCTTTAACTTTTTTAGTTTTTTAGCTAACAAAAAACAATTTGGGGGTTTTGTATCAAATTTTCTTGCGATTTCAACGAGCTATTCCAATAAACAATTGAACGTCGATTTTTCGAGTTACAAAACAAACTTAATTTTTTTTTAACGGAATACCCTATATATTTTTTGATAATTGAGAAGCTCGCTTTTTTCTGATTACAATGATATATACATGTTATATATTTGCTCCAACAGTTTTTAAGTTATTGCGGTTATAAAGTAGAGAGCGAGGTAGAGAGTGATGCATAATGAAAATCTAAGTTGAAGGAATAATACACATTTATAAATATTATAGCTATAATAAGTTAATTACATGTTTTAACAATAATAACTACATGAGGTGTTCTATATTACCCCCATCCTGTTGAATACACAGTCCATACCTCTTAATTAAATTTCTTTTTATGTTAGATATAATCCCTGCATCATTTAAAATATGAACTTCTTCGGATATTTTCTGTCTCAGTTCATCTACATCATTCGACCTTTCTCTATACACGCGGTCTTTCATAACACCCCACAAAAAGAAGTCCATAGGCGTTAAATCTGGACTTCTAGGAGGCCATAAGATTGTGCCATTGGATCCAACCCATTCTTGATAAGTATTGTCCAGATATTGTTTGACAGCGTTTGTCTTATGCGCTGGAGCACCATCTTGTTGCCATACAATATTTGGACGATCAAGTGCGTTCATTAAATTAAAAATTTCCCCTCTTAAAAGTTCTAAATATTTTCTTCCTGTCATTGTGCCTTCATAAAATATCGGACCAATTATATTATTCTCAAAGATACCACACCAAACATTTATTGATGTCCTCCCTTGTCTTTGTATGGAAACATATTGTCTTGGATTTTCGGCTGCCCAATGGTGAGAATTTTTTCTATTAAAGACACCACTTGTCGTAAAGCATGATTCGTCTGTCCATATTATAGAGTCTATAATAATAACAATAATAACTAATAAAATAATACCGATAATACTTAATAATAACCAATACTAATGTGTATGTGAATTATGAAAGTATACCTTATGGTAATTATTGATTTTCAAATGTAATAAAATCATTAAATAAACAAATGTCGATACGAACCTAAAAATTGATCATTATCACGATGCCTGTCCAGCATTAACTGAAAATATTCTCGCCTTCTGTGACTGTCATTTTCATACAATTTTTGCACTGGCCGATAACAATATGGTTTATATTTATGCATTTTTAATACTCGACGAACTGACCTGGATGATATTTCTAAATGCCTTGAAGCATCTCTAACTGAATGTCCTGGATTTTCTTCAAAATATACTATCACTCTTTGCTGTATGTTATCAGTTAAAACAGTACGCGGTTTATTTCGCTTCTCTTTGTTTTTTAAGGTACCGGTAAATCTTAACTTATCATAAATATATTTAAAATAAGTTTTGTGAGGTACACGTCGGCCGGGAAATCTATGCGAATATTCGCGACGAGCGCGCATCGCATTTTTTCCACAACGAAGATAATATTCTAAAATATTATTTTTCTCCTCGATACTATAAGTATAATACACCATTTTCTTAACACTATTATCGATATTCAATAATAATTAAGTAGAACTGTAAACAGTAATATTGTTTTTATTTTTCCAAGGCAAGCTTGTTTGCATGGCAACTTAGATTTTCATTATGCATTATGCATTATCACTCTCTACCTCGCTCTCTACTTTATAACCGCAATAACTTAAAAAATGTTGGAGCAAATATATAACATATATATATATCATTGTAATCAGAAAAAAGCGAGCTTTTCAATTATCAAAAAATATATAGGGTATTCCGTTAAAAAAAATTAAGTTTGTTTTGTAACTCGAAAAATCGATGTTCAATTGTTTTTTGGAATAGCTCGTTGAAATCGCAAGAAAATTTGATACAAAACCCCCAAATTGTTTTTTGTTAGCTAAAAAACTAAAAAAGTTAAAGGGGGTAGAATGTTATGGGCCCCACCCTGTACAATGTTCACAAACCTTTTTTTTGTTACACATTGTGGTTTTGTGGTAAAATCTTTGACAGTTATAACATTTTGTGATACTAAGATCTTCATATACTGGATATCGTTGCCATTCAATAAATATCTTTTTAAAATTCATAAATTTATTAAATAAACCCGCTGAACATTCTGCAAATATTGTTGATTCTCTATTTCTTTTCTTTTTTATGTATGTAATTTTTAAATCCTCAGAGTCTTCAATCCACGAATTTTGCTTTCTATTGCAATTTACAATTTCTACCTCAGTTTTATTTCCAACGTAACCCGCTATTTTTACTTTAGGCTTTCTCATTTTTGACATCTCAACTTCATATTCGTTATCAAATATATTTTTTGCCGCTTGATTCAATTCTTCTATCTCACGTTTGGATGGGCACTTGATTACTACGTTGCCCAATTTGTTTGTTCTGACATTGGAAATTCCAATATTTAATTCCGCAGGGTTCAGTTTATCTTGCAGATCTGCTTTTGTTTTCTCAACACTTTGTCCCTTCTTTGGTTTAATCACATCAATAAATTGAACCATTGCCGTTGTAGTAGATTTGCCTTCACGAAAACCGTGTTGTTCATGTGGAAACAGATCATTTAGTTCTATATATTGCAAGAACCGTTTTTTAATGACCGTTTCTAATATTTTAGAAAATATTGGCACAATCGATATAGGACGATAATTTGATGTATCATCTATGTCACCCTTTTTATGTAATGGAGTCACTTTGGAACATTTAAGACATTCAGGAAAAATTCCATAATAAACACATAGGTTAATCAAGTATACTAACGGATCTGAAACTGCTTCAATAATATGTTTAACCAGACTGCTACTAAGACCATACATATCTTATGCATGTGAATTGCTCAAGTTTTTAATAATGTCGCCTAATTCACCTTTTGTTACGGGTTCTAAATTGTAAAATGAAATATTCTCTCGCACAATTTTTTTTTTCAAAAAATCTGAAGGCGTCTTTTGAACAGACTGAACCGTGCTGCTAATGTTTCCAGCGATATTCGAAAAAATGAATTGAACTCATCTGCCGAGAAAACATTATTGCTTTGCATAGGTTTTTTTTGGCTTATACTTTTGTTTTATAATTTGCCAGGCAGCTTTGCATTTATTATTTGAATTAACAAGAAAATTGTTATTTGCCAATGTTTTTGCTTTTTTTATCTCTCGTTTCTATAGAGAGCGAGTAGTAGTTATTTGTTGTTTAATCTCATTTGAATTGCTAATTTTTGTCCCATCTCTTAGGAAAAAAAGAGTTTCTCTAATTGTGCGTAAATCGTCATTATACCACTGAATTTTCACGGTTTGATTGTCAATCATTTTTGCATTTTAAACAGGTAAACAGGTCCAGTCAATTTTGAAAAGACTTTCTAGAAAAGCGGCTTTACCTTTTTGCGTTATAGATCTGGTTTTTCTATAAATTGGACATTGTTCATTTATTACTTATTTACATGAAAATAGTTGACCATAGTGATTGAATATTTATTTGTAAAATACTCGCAGTATAGAAATCATTTACATTGCTTAAAACATTGTCAACACATGTTTTACTGAACTCTGTAACTCTAGTAGGTTCTTTTATGGTTATTGTATAACCATAAGACACCGTCAGATTTTGAAAAACTATTACCTTCTCATTATTATCCTTAAGAAAATCTAGGTTAAAGTCGCCACATATAATAGTATCTTTTTTCATGCCATCAAGGATTTCCATTAAATTTGAAAAAATATTAAAAAAAATATTAAAATCCCCTAGCGGGGTTCTGTAAATACATACTATAATATTTGAATCTAGAAGTTCAATTGCTGAAATTTCACATTGTTGCTCTATTGATATATCATTTATTTCGCTTAAATTTTTTGATGTAATGTTTTGTTTCACAAAAATTGTTGTTCCACCATGTTAGGGTTGGGGGTTGTTGGTGGTTTCGCTGGTTCTTAACCCCTTTAAATTTATCTCTTAACGACTCTATTCAGAGTTACAATCCACAGAAAAACGTTTTTGTTTACAAACTTTATTAAATTTGCACATTAAACAATAGCTAATACTACAATAGGCTAAAGCGAGAATAAACATAAAAATACGACTGCTCTACTTCACTGCTAAAAACGTTCTCTCGCGATACGTGCGCATTTCAAGGTTCTGTCTCGTTGACTCCCCGCCTCCTGCCGTTGGCGCGAACCTTTCCACACCACGTGGTCTACTCAGGGTCGGCTTAAGAGAGTCCAAACATGCCGCCCTCCTTGAAATTGTCCAATTTCAACAAGATAAAAAATAAACCACATTCTACTAATCCATGCATTAATTGGAGAACAAATGCCCTTTCTTAAAGCTATTTCAAATTAAATTAAGAAGGTACTACGCCAAGTAGGCAATGAGTCAGTATCAATAACATAAATACAAGAACATATACATAGTATAAATGAAATCAACATTCAATTCTAACATTAGTACATGTTTTCCTTTTGTTAACAAATAAAACTTATAATGCAATCAGTTCATATAACTGGGTAAAATCAAATTTCAACGGGCAACACACAAACACGATTCACTGCTCTTTTGAATTCACCTGTTACAGTTTTAACCGTTATCACTCTAACTACACCATCATTGCCAGGATGAAGATGAATAATTCTTCCTAAAGGCCATTGCTGCGGCACGGTGTTGTCGTCCTTAAGAATTACTAACGAACCAAGTTGAATATTCGAATTAGCAGATCTATCTCGCCATTTTGTGCGTTGTTGTAAAGAATTTAAATAGTCCCTTGACCATTTAGACCAAAATTGTTGGGTCAATTGTTGCAATAATTCGTATCTTCTCAATACGGAAACAGGTTTGTCTTGAACGTTGCTTTGCGGTAAAGTAACATGGCAGTACCAATAATAAAATGCCCAGGTGTTAGTACGTCCAATTCGTTGGGGTCGTTGGAGAGAGGGATTAACGGCTGGGAATTTAATATGGATTCAATTTGGTATAACAGAGTATGAAACTCTTCATAAGTAAAATGTACATTAGAGGCTATTCTTTTCAAAAAATGTTTGGTTGAACGAACTGCCGCTTCCCAAAGGCCTCCAAAGTGGGGCGAACGGGGTGGAATATAATGCCAATTAATTTTATTTTCTGTCAAATAATATTGAAAATTCTCATCATCAGTCATACTAGCAAGGCGTTTAATTTGATTTCCAAGAGTTATCTTGGAGAAAGGAGTCATCATGTAGTAGTCAATAACGTCAAATCTGCTACCCTTAATTATAACATAGGCGTCCCACAAGGATCAGTCCTAGGACCCTCACTTTTCATTATTTACATGAATGATTTTCCTAATTTTGTGCAAACTGCCGAACTTATAATGTTTGCAGATGACTCCAGTCTCTTGGGTAGATCATTAAACGAAGAAGACTTATATGTAAAAATGGGAACTGCGATGGAATCGTCCAGCACCTGGTTAAAAGGCAACAAACTACTTTTAAACCAGGAAAAAACTGTTTTTATAAATTTTTCACTAAATCGTACGGTAACTGATCAAAGTATTCTAATCAAATATAATAGCAGAAGTCTGGAACAAAAATTAACACATAAATTCTTGGGCATAGAGATGGATGATAGTCTAACGTGGAAACACCACATAGACAATGTCTGTAATAAAATATCTAAATTGTGTTTTACCTTAAGACATTTGAAAGCATTTGTCAATATTTTTGTACTAAAAACCTATTACTTTGCACAGATCCATTCAGTAATTTCGTATTGTCTAATATGCTGGGGCTCAGAATCAGCAGCCCATAGAGTTTTCATAATGCAGAAGCGTGCAGTAAGAACTCTTGCCAATGTAAGCAATAGAACAACATGCAGACCCCTATTTAAACAATTTCATATACTTCCGCTTCCGTGCATATATATTTTTCAGATATTAATAAATACACAGAAAAACATTAAAGCCTATAAGAGATTGGGTGACAATCATCAATATGATACAAGGAACACGAATATACTTGAAATTCCACGACACCGAATATCAAAATTTGAGAAGTGCCCAAGATATAAAGGGATTACATTTTATAATAAATTATCTGATGAATACAAAAATTTGCCCATCAATAAATTTAAGTTAAAAGTTAAAAAACTGCTATTAACACATTGCTTTTACAGTGAGGAGGAGTTTTTGCAGCATGATTTTGCATTATAACAAGCGTATTATGTCTATTCACTGAGAGAGGTCTATGTATATATGCACTTATCTTCATATTTTTTTCTATTGAGTAATTTTAATTCATCGTGATTGTGTTCTATATATATATTATTATTTTTTTAATGTGTAATTTTAATTCATTGTGTGTGTGTTTTATAATAATAATAATATAATAATAATAAAATGTTTATTTACAAAGTACAATATAATAAGTATAAAAAGTATAAAATACATTGTTCTAGAGTGTAAATAAACCAAATACTCATTGAAACACCGTTTAAAGTGTTTGTACATGAGTGCAGTAGTGCAAGAAACAAATTTTAAATTCCCTTACAGAAAATCATTGAATCAACCACATCCAGAACCGTGCCCGGCCATCCCCACAGTGATCTGCAAAACTTAACGCTCAACTTAATCTCTGTGGAGACGACCGGCGGCACGTCTCCGAATATGGTCGAGTGGTCGACTCTCTGTAATTGTACTAAACTAAAATAATTAAAACATATATTTTTAGGAACTTGTGCATTAATTCTGTGTACATTTGTCTAAAAGTTTAATATTTACAGAAGGAATTGATACCTGATAGAACTTTCAATTAGATTAGACCTCAATTTTGATTAGAATTATATAGGTACGCTTACATTATAGAATAATAGAACACCTTCAAATCCGTACATATAAATATAAGCAACAGACCTACTCGTAAACTAGAACCAAAATTTAATAGTTTTTTACATCTATTGCCCGGTGGATATCAAGTCTAGAAATATTAAGTATATGATTTTTTAGTTCTTTTTTAAATAGCTTATGTGACTTTTCCGCTCGAATAGTTTGAGGTAGGCTATTATATAACCTTGGACCTAGGTAGCTATAACATCTTTGCCCAATGTTTTTGTTGGCTCTATATGTCGTGTATGATGTTTTTTGTTGCCGGGTGTTGTAAGCATGGTTGATTAAATTGGATGTATTTTTATTAAGGTTTTGTCTTAGATTGATTTTAAAATAAAATAACTGTCTAATATCTAGAAGTTTGGCGTCTCTAAATAATTGCTCAGATGGGTAAGTTGGTTTCACATTTAGCATTATCTTCAGGAATCTTTTTTGCATGATTTCCAGATTTCCAAGGTGGACATTTAAAACACCACCCCATCCTAGGATGCCATAAGAGAGATGGGACTCTACCAGAGCATGATAAATTATTTTCAGATACCTTTGATTGAGGAAATTTTTAAGATATCTAAACCTATATAAAATAAAACGAAGTTTCTTTATGACATAATTAATATGAATGTCCCATTTTAGATGTTTGTCGATCATGATACCTAAGTATTTTGTATCTTTTGCAGATTTCAGTGTATAAGGTTCCCCATTAATTCGAATACTTATTTCTTCAAATGGTGGTAAAGTAGTTGACGTTAGACTGAATGGTACATATAGTGTCTTTTTTAAGTTTATAGTAAGTAATTTATAGTTGAACCAGTCTATAATATTTATGATGTCTCTTTCTACGATGTTTTTTAGTTCGTCCCACGAATCACCTTTATAAAACAATGCTGTGTCATCAGCAAAACTAAGAATATCACCTCTGCTCCGAACCGAATATAAACCATTTATATACATAGTAAACAGAATGGGTCCCAAGACAGTTCCTTGTGGAACCCCATAATGTACATTTCTGTATGTGCTTTGTACATTGTTTACTCTCACACACTGCTGCCGACCTGACAAATAACTTTACTTTTAAATAGATTTAAAGCATTATTTCTGAAACCCATATCCTCAAGAGTATTTATCAGAAGTTTATGGCTTACCGTGTCAAAAGCCTTTGCCAGGTCGACGAACACACATAGAGATGGTTTCCCTTCGTCCAGAGCAGAGTAGATACGTTCAGTTAAACTTACTATAGCATCTTGAGTAGATTTGCCTTGCTGGAAGCCATATTGCATATTTGATATTAGTTCATGCTTTTTAATATAGTTAGTGATTCTAATTTTTAATATTTTTTCTATTACCTTTGCAAAGTTTGTTATGAGGGATATCGGCCTGTAATTTAATATTTCTTGTCGATCCCCACTTTTAAAGACAGGTATTACAATTGATGTTTTAAATACCGAAGGAAAGTAGCCGGTTTCAAATATTTTATTAATTATTCTAACGAAAGGATCTGTTATAAATTCGGCAACATGCTTGATTACTTCGGCTTGCAGTCCATCGTATCCCGCAGATTTTTTATTTTTCAGTTCTTTTATAGTTTGCTTAACTTCTAGCGAATTTGTAGGTAATAAAAAAAATGAGTTCTGCATGACATGTCGACATTCATTATAATTATCTTTGTATTTAATTTGTTCAGCCAGATTTTTACCCACCTCAGAAAACGCCGTGTTAAAGTTATTTGCTATTTCTTTCTCATTTTCTAGGATAATACCTTCTTCATTTTTTATTAAGACTTTGTTTACTTTATTTCTATAGTCTTGTGTAATATCCGTTATAGTACGCCACAATTTCCCTTGATCATTTCCTACTTCATCTATTTTTTTCTTATAGTGATCGTATTTTGTTTTCTTTATTAGGGATTTTAATTTACATTTGTATGTTTTATACTCTGCATTTAGTTGAGCATTATCTTTATCTTTTTGCAATTTGCTATACATTTCATTTTTTTTATTTATTGATTTAACCAGGGCATTAGTTATCCAATCTTTTCTTTTTATTTTGTTGTGCTTAATCTTAATATAGATAGTGCTTTTTTGAACTGCATCCGAAATAAATGTAACAAAATTACTTGCTTCTTTTTCTAGCTCTACATTATAAAAAGAATTCCAAGGCGCGTTTTTCATCATGTTCTTTACTTTATTATAATCTACAATAGTTTTATATCTCTTATTGTTAAAGGTTTTATGTTTATTGTTGTAATTATATTGTTGATCAAATACGATCTGTAATATTTCACTAAAGTGGTCTGTTATATCATTTTTTAATATTATAGGTAATATATGTTCATTTATTATAAATTTACTTTTGACAAAAATATGATCAATACATGATTTGGACAGGCCTTGGATTCTTGTATAATCATTTATGGTAGAAATAAACCCGTACTCGCTTAGAGTATCTAAATATTCAGAGACAAATTCCAATTTCTTTTGTGAGATATCTATATTTATATCGCCTACTATTATGTGATAGTCATCGATGTGACTTGATTCCTCCTCTAGGTATTGTCTAAGCTGTCTATTATAATCATATGGGCAGGATGATGGAGATCTATATATGGCAGTTAAGATAATATTTTTTGTATTATATTTAATATTAACTCTTAGCGCTTGTATGTACTCTAAAGAGATTATCTCATGTTCATGAGGGATATCCGATTTTATGTAGATAATGACACCATCATTTTGGTTGTAATCACCTTCATTATATACTAAATTGTAGCCGGGAATATTAAAAATATTAGTATCATGTATTCTCCAAGTTTCTGTAAATATTATGCAATCAAAATCGAAGTCGAATTGTTGTAAATAGATTCTAAACTCGTCGAGGTTTTTAGCAATACTTCTTATGTTATTGTGTAAAATTTTTAAGTTTTCAAAGTTGTTATTTATGGTCAAAACTGTGTTAACTTCATTTGGACTATCAAGTGTAAAAGTTTCAATACCTTCTATATTAAAATCTGTGATATATCGATTCATCTTTATTGATCCTTATTTTAATTTAAAACATTGACATTTTTAATGCACAAGTTATGTTATATGTTATATATATTATTACTATCTTAGTGACCTATTGACTTGGTTTGTTTATTTTAAATTATCATTGTCTACATCCTGACTTGTCCTATAACTTATGATTATGATTATTATGATTATCAGCATCTATAAAATTTGTAGCGTTGTCCGAAAAAATGTCTGAACAAAGACCTCTACACGACACAAATCTTTTTAGAATATTCAAAAATCCGTCAGTTGACAAATCCCCTACGATTTCCAAATGCACTGCCTTGGAAACCATACAATTAAAAACACAAAAGTAGGTTTTTAATAATTTTCTATTTCTTAAACGACCATCTTTTACCCAATACGGCCCTGCAAAATCAATTCCTACCGAAGAAAATATCCTACTAGGATTCAAACGAACTTTGGGTAAATCTCCCATTTGATAATTGTTGTCGAGTGGTTTTGCTCTAAAACATGTAGTGCATTTGCGTAGCTCACTGCGTACCGCTTGTTTACCATTTAGAATCCAAAATTGTTGTCTAATTTGAGATAATACTAATTGAGCGCTAGCATGTAAATTTTTATAATGTTCGTGTCTAATTATTAATTTGCTAAAATGATGATTTTTAGGTAAAATTATAGGATGGCGGTTGTCATAGGCAAGGTTAGAGTTCCTTAATCTTCCGCCCACTCAAATTAAATTATTCTCATCTAAGATAGGATTGAGAGACAACAATTTACTTTTATGCGACAAATTTTTGTTAGCCTTTAGATTAATAAATTCTAGAGAAAATTCCTGTTGTGCAAGTTTAGACAGTTTTATAACAGATTCCTGTACTTCCGAAATCGTCAGCGCAGAATATACTTTATTTTCAGGCAATGCCCTTGAATTTTTTATAAATCTCATTATCCAAGCTACTACGCGGATCATCCTGTTATAAGTAGAAAATCGAACCAAGATACTTTCATTATTCAAAACATTAAAATTGCTAATTTGTTTAATTTTAAAACCTGGAATATCTGGCGAAAAATTTATAAGAAACTGAGGCCAAAATTTTGAGTCTGGAACTAACCAGTCCGGCCCATTCCACCAAAGTGTGTTATTTTCTAACAGAGACGGAAAACAACCTCTTGAGATTAAATCCGCGGGATTTTCACCACTCGGTACATGATTCCAAGAATTTATGTCTGAAATTTGTTGAATTGTTGAAACACGATTACACACGAATACCTTCCACGTACTAGACGGTTTTGATAGCCATTGCAAAACTATAGTGGAATCACACCAATATTGAATTTTTGTTATATTTAATTTTAGAGATTTCACAACTTTCTGCATTAATTTAGCAAGAATTCGTGCTCCATTCAATTCTAAACGAGGTATACTTATAGTTTTTATAGGCGCTACCCTAGATTTGGAGCATATTAATTTTGATTGAATATTTCCCGATTTGTCTGTTACTCTTAAATATATACAAGAACCATAACCTAATTCGGAAGCGTCACTAAAACCATGCAATTGAAATTCTACAGGATGTTTCATTGTTATTTGCCGATCTACTGAAAAATTATTCAAATCCGGTAATTGTTTATAAAAATTTAACCATTCAGTTTGAACATCCAAAGGAACAGCTTGATCCCAATCTAACCGTGTTTGCCACAATTTTTGCATAAAACATTTTGCTTTCATAAGTACGGGTGATAGTAAGCCAATAGGGTCAAATATCCTAGCAATTGTGGATAAAATTATACGTTTCGATATATGAGTTACATGTGAATTTGAGGCTTTAAAAGTGAACTTAAACTGATCATTAGTAGAATCCCATATAACTCCCAAAGTTTTAAATTTTCGGATATTAAATAATGCGATTGGTCACATTTGTCCAACCTTGTTAAAACACCAGGCTCATTTGAAATCCACTTTCTTAACATAAATCCAGCACCGCTTAAAACAGTTTCCAATTGTAACTTTAAATTTTCAGCACCCTGTTTGTCAGATGCGCCCGTCAACAAATCATCCATATAAAAGTCATGCTGTATTATTTCCGCGGCTAACGGATAAGTATCCATATTGTCCACAGCTACTTGTTGAAGACATCTTGTAGCTATGAAAGACGCAGGAGCAGTTCCATACGTTAAACTCTTTAATTCGTAATCTTTTATATTCTGATCACAATTGTCCCTCCATACTATTCTCTGAAATTTATGATCATTCGGATGTATATTAATTTGTCGATACATTTTTGATATATCTGCCACAAGTACTATATTGTGTATTCTAAAACGATTCAAGATACAAAACAATTCATCTTGAATATAGGGACCTACCATTAAAATGTCATTGAGAGATACATTTGTACTACTTTTTGCACTCGCATCAAACACTACTCTATGCCGCATGGTCAAACTATCGTTTTTTAACACACAATGATGTGGCAGATAATAATTTAAGGTAGGTTCATTAGAAATGTCGACTTGCTTCATGTGTTCCAAATTTTCGTATTCTAATAGGAAATTTTTATACTCAACGGAAAGTTCTTTATTTTTCTCCAATATTTTTTCTAAAGTCAAAAGCCTATTTATAGCTTGCTGTCTTGACTCTCCCAGCACTTCAGGATTTTTACTAAAAGGCAACCGAACTTCGAATCGACCTGTCTTGTCTCTAAGGTAATTACTAACAAAATGCTTTTCACATTCGTCATGATTAATACAAGAAACCGCCATTCAATGGTATTTCTTCAGTTAACCAAAAACTTTCTAATTGCTTACTTAAAGTTTCGTTCGAAATATTTAAATTACAACTAACTGAATTCAAATTATATGGAACCGGCCCTGATATCAACCATCCCAAATATGTTTTTTGTAAAACTGGTCCGCCATTATTCAATTTAATTTGTCCAACTTGCAATAAGTCCCAAAATAATTGTGCACTAATTAATAAATCGATTTCCCCTGGTACATTAAATTCCGGATCAGCCAAATTTAAACCAGGAGGAATTTTTAGAGAACTTATATTTATTGAAATTTGAGGTAAACTTTCTGTTATTTGATTAACAACTAAGAAGTTAGAAGTGCGACTAAAATTGCTATACAAAGAATTAAAGGTACATGTTGTCCTTTGCGAAATCGAATTTAAAGTATTATTTAAACTTGTTACGGGTAAATTTATTTTATTACATTTTAGTTTAAGTTGTTTGAGCAATTTTTCACTAATAAAATTTGACTGGCTTGCATTGTCCAGCAGCGCCCTACATCTAATCCATTCACCGTTATTAGTTTCCACGAAAACCGCTGCCGTAGCTAATAAAATATAACATTCTTTTGGAATATACGACGTCAATGTTGTTGCTACGCTATTTGGTTGGTTCTGTGGCGACCACGACACCTGCTCGCTACCAGGCAAAAACTGCGTTTGCCGCTTGCGGATTCTCTACCTGCCCTGCAGCAGATTTATTATCTACTTGACTCTGCGTTTGTAATTGATTGACAAAATTTAACGAGTTATGCTTTTTATGACACTTTTTACATAGACTAAAATTACAATTAACTGCATTATGCCCAGGTTTCAAACAATTCATGCATACCTGCAGTTTTTTAATATGTTCGTACCTTGAATTTACAGGGATATTCAGAAATTTCTCACAAAAATAAATTAGATGCGTACCACCGCAAAAAACGCATTTGAAATTTTTATTAACATTTGTATTAACATGCGACGCTGACCTGTTTTCATGTTTTTTAGGATCTACTTTATTATCAATGGTCTGTGAAAGCTGACATTTATTATTTAGAAATTTAACAAAGTCATCTACTTTAGGTTCCAAATCGTCCTTTGTTTGTTTTTCCCAATCACGTTTTGTGTTTATATCCAACTTAGAATTGAGCAAATAAAGTAAAATTGTATCCCAATGTTTTGCCTCCTCATTTAACGAGAGTAATGCTCTAAAATTTAATAAAAAGGAATCTAAAAATGCTCTTAGTGATGTGTAATTTTCTTTGCAAACTGCAGGCAGTTCAAATATGGATTTTAAGTGGGAATGAACAATTAATTTTTTGTTTTGATATCTTTCAATCATTAATCCCCAAGCTATATCATAGTTTGCCTCGGTAACATCCAAATTATTAATTACCTTTAGTGCTTCGTCTTTAACAACAGATTTTAAATAGAAGAATTTTTGCACTTTGTTTAATTTTGCATTATTGTGAATTAGCGAATTGAATGATTCATGGAAAGAAGTCCATTTTTCGTAATTTCCACTAAATTCGGCAATTTAATGTCTGGTAATTTTATACCCAGATTCTCATGATTAATAGTAATATTCGAAGGTGATACAGGCTTGTCAGACGTATCACCTGTGTTTAATTTTTGCGCTAATTTAGACTCGGCTAAACCCATTGCCTCAAAATACCTTGATTCGAATAAATCAGTTTCGGCAGCCTGATCAGTTTGCGGATCAAGCATTGCCAACTCTAATTGAATCGACTGAAATTCTTTTCACAAAGTTTCAATGTTTTGCCTGCGCAGCCTTAGTTCAAACCATTTTCCGGACGTTTCAGTACCCGCTACAAACGTTTGAAATTTAGTAAGTTGGGCCTTAATATGCCCTTGTTTTAGGACAAATCTTTTTATAATTTGCGCAGTATCTTCCGACATGGCTGATGAGAAACTCAATTGATTTGTTTGCTTTGAATGCAAATTTAAAATTCAACAAAGTATGAATTTTATGGCCAAATAAAGTTAATAAATAGGTATATTTCTTTGAAATACCTCGAAATTTTTTGTTTATAAATTTTGATTATAAATCGAGCAATCGTTACCAAACCAATATACAATATTTGTTTATAATTACACTTTGTGTGTAGCTACAATAATATAAAAAATGTAATAGCCAAATGCCAAATATCTACTAAATATTGTGAATTACACTATAAATAAACCAATTAAATCGTGCATATATCTCATGCTCTAACATACCAAATTGACTAAGGTGTCTTAGGGTAATACCGCCCGGTCTGAAATATCGACCATTTTTAAAATTGCCGCCTAGTTACTTTTCATATGTTAGCCAATGAAACAACTAGTGCCTTACACCGTCCAATAGACGACAAGTACAAACTGCGGATTAGATCTGCATTACCAACCAAGATATTCAGTAACGAACTATACATGTGTTTACAACAAACGTTTCTTGTAAGTTCGGCGTTTTGTATCGTAAGGTTTTTTAAATGTATAAAATTGTTTCTGGGGTAAGTAAGAGAAAATACATTACTCTTGCATGTCGGTTGAGAATTTTCAGCCGTTTTATTTGTTAATTTGTTTTACCTAAAGTGAAAAACTAACCTATAAAACTGAAATAAACATAGACGGAAATAACGCCCTCCATGGCTGTTCCAAATTTTCAACCATTATTCCGACACCTGACTTTGTCCAAGTAAAAAACCCCATAAGGCCAAGAAAAAAAGCCATCAACTATAAGGCGCAATTACTAAAAAGAGATATTTTCGGTAAGACGTCTGCTACATCTAAGGAACTGAAAAAACAGAAACGCAAAGAAGAAGAAAGCTGGCTGTGTTCCATATGTAATGAAGATTACCAGATTGATATGAGACAATGTTTAAAATGTCACATGAGGATTGTGTAGGCCTTACCGAAGACGATTTGGAAGAATTTGTGTGTCCAGAGTGCTTGCCATAGTTTATCTAATGTGGATTTCAAACCATGGGCGATATTTCTAACTATGGGCGATATTTCAAACCGTGTGGGCGGTATTTTAATAATAAATCGAAATATCGCCCACTTACACATTTTTCTATTAATGTTTATTACATTCACAAATATTGTTTATTTTTAATTTTGTTTAAAGTTTATCAAAAAATACAGTTTTCGTTTGAAAGTGGGTATTTTATTTTTAGCCTAAGCCAGTTTTTTTTTCCTTTATCAACTAAAATACATTAGGGGGGCGGTATTACCCTAAGGCACCTTATTAAATATAGGAATAAGAAAATAGGATACGACCTTGTTATCTCGAAGGACCTTTCTGACTGCTTTTTCAACCCACTTCTATCCGGCTCGAAGAACCAATGTAAAGTAAAGTAAAGTAAAGTAAAGTAAAGTAAAGTAATTTATTCATGTTAGAACATTAAAAATGTTTACATAGGTCAGTCAGTTTCAATAATAATAATTACAATTGCTTGTTACAATATAAAAACAGTTAAGGGCCAGTTTTTCAATGTTGAGTTAACTCTAACTAAAGGATAATATCCAAGGAGACCATTGTTACAATAATTGTTTCCTTGGATATTATCCTTTAGTTAGTGTTAACTCAACATTGAAAAACCGGCCCTAAGTATAACATTTATTTGTATAAGACGATTACACTAACAAATTAAAAGTATAAAAATTACAGATATTAAACAAAATAATTAAATGGTAAAACAGTAAAACATGGCTTACACAAGGCAGACTCAATCATAAAAATGTGTTATCATCCATGAATTCTCTAACGCTGTAGTACGCTTTTCTAATAAGACAATCTTTTATAATATTTAGAAATTTATTTTTGGGCAGTTTTCTGATACGGTCTGGTAATTTGTTGTAGAACATAGGTCCATAGTAGTTTTCAGAATTTCTGCTTTTATTCAACCGTAAGTAATTTACTGATATATTATGTTTTATACGAGTATCATAGTTATGCCTTGTTTCATTTAAAACGTAATTATGTTTGTTATCATAAACAAACTTTAAACATTCATAGATATACAGAGATGGAACCGTAAATATATTTAGTTCGATGAATTTAGTTTTAACATCCTCTCTAAAGTTAAGCTTTAAGATATATCTAATTACTTTTCTCTGAATGGAAAAGACTCTGTTTGAATGACACGAATGACCCCAGCAGAGAATTGCATATGAAAATGCTGATTGAAACAATGCAAAATATGCTTTTAAAACTATATTAAAAGATACAATATATGATAGATTACGTAATAGGTAAGTATAACTGCAAAGTTTAGGACATATGTAATCAACATGAGCCTGCCATGATAAAGTAGAGTCAAGAAAAACACCTAGGAACTTAACAGATTTTCTGCTGTCCAGGTTGTGCTCTCTTAGTGTGAATATTATATTTTCCGTTTTATTTTGATTGAGACTTAATTTACTTGCATCAAACCAATTTTTAGCCTTTGCCTGTGTTTCACTCAATTTAAGATGCAATGAATCTATATTTAAATCAGTATTTATAAACGTAGTATCATCAGCAAAGAGTACCACATCTGTGTCAGGTACACATGCTGTTAGGTCATTGATGTAAATTAGGAACAGCAGTGGACCCAACACAGATCCTTGTGGCACACCATGCTTTATTGACACTACATTTGAGAAAGAATTTTCATAATAGGTTAATTGTTTATGGTCCGATACATAGGACGATATTAACTTAGTAAAGCACGTGCCTATGCCATATAGTCTTAGTTTATCTATTAATATATTGTGTGAAACACAGTCAAAGGCCTTTGTGAGATCGCACAAAGTAACCCCCACAAAGGCATTATTTTCTAGGCCATTATTGATTATTGATATCAATTTATTTATTGCCAACGTGGTCGACTTTTTGTTTCGAAAACCAAACTGGGCAGCAGAAAACAGACTATTTACCTCGAGATGACTACATAGTATTTCTTTGAGAATTTTTTCATAGATTTTTGAAATAATCAGCAATAAAGAGATAGGTCGATAATTTTCCGTTTCGTTTTTATTCCCTTTTTTAAATATTGGAATTACTTTTGAAATTTTTAAACACTGTGGATATACACCTAGTTTGATACTCTGATTTATTAGATTCGTTAGTGGTATTATTATTAGGTTTTTTACCGTTTTAATTAGGTTTACATTCATCTCATAGAGGTCCCGACTTGAGTTTTTCTTTAAGCTAATTATAACATCCCGCATCTCATTGTAAGACACCTCTCTGACATGGAGGTTATTTATGTTATTTTTATTAATGTTTATAAAATCAATTGGATCATTTTCTGACAGAGGGATATTAGAAATGATATTTTCAGCAATGTTTGTAAAGTAGTCATTGAAGGTGGTGGATGTAATATCAGTTGTTTGATTATTGGCATCACTATTATTACAATGTTAGGGTTGGGGGTTGTTGGTTGTTTCGCTGGTTCTTAACCCCTTTAAATTTATCTCTTAACGACTCTATTCAGAATTACAATCCACAGAAAAACGTTTTTGTTAACAAACTTTATTAAATTTGCACATTAAACAATAGCTAATAGCACTACAATAGACTAAAGCGAGAATAAACATAAAAATACGACTGCTCTACTTCACTGCTAAAAACGTTCTCTCGCGATACGTGCGCATTTCAAGGTTCTGTCTCGTTGACTCCCTGCCTCCTGCCGTTGGCGCGAACCTTTCCACATCACGTGGTCTACTCAGGGTCGGCTTAAGAGAGTCCAAACACACCATGTTGGGAGAAATTACGACAGTAACTACTTGGCAACATACTCCTCAAATTGATATAGGTTTACTTCTTCTTCCTTCATCCATGTTTCTGATAAACACAAAACAGTTAGTTGTTTATAGTCATGTACGAACACTTGAAAATTGTCTTGTTTATGTTTTAAACCTTGGATGTCAAGATGGAATACTTCTAATTTATTGTCTCCCATTTTTTTGTGCTTGGATCCTTCTGGGTTTGTCACTTTCTTAGAGAAACTGGAGCATTCCTCTGAAAATTTCGTGTGCCTTTTGGTGTATAAGGCCTAATAATTGTTTTCGCAGGCCACATTTCTCCAGTGAATATTTTGGTTTCGTCAGATTGATTTACTCCAACTTTAAAAGCCGTGATATCATTTGGAAATGTCTTAAGTTTGGAATATTGAATGACTTTAACATCGTAATCTACTAGGTAGCTCCTCACATCTTCTACTGTTGTATCTGGTTCCAATTGTGATATGAATATCCAACTTAATGGGTTCACTGCTTTTAATTTTGTAGAGTCTTGATTTTGACCTATCACGGTCTTCTGTTTATATTTTTTATTTTTTGGAAATACAAAACCGTCATTGTTATTTTCTGCTGCTAGATTGCCATTTTCTTCATTTTGTTTTATATTCGTTCTTGTTCCCGTTATATTTATTTGCTCTTCATCCAGTTGGACTGACTCATTTATTTGTAAATTTGAATTTAAATTAATTACTTCATTCATAATTTGTCTTTGTCTAACTTCCAATTCATTTTCAATTAGTTCTGATTTTTGTTTGGGGGTCCCTGATTTATTTATCTTTGGTTGATTTTTTGTTAGTGTTTGAGTTTTTGTTTGATTTAATATGATATCTTTTTTTGTCAATTCTTTTTCTATTGCTTGTCCTGCTTTGTTTAGTATTTGTAAAATATGGCACCTAAATGATTGAATCATTTGTATGTGCCAAACTAAAACTAAAATTAGTTAAATAACATTTTAAGAATTTAAATAATTTATAACATGTGTAAATAGAAGAAAGGAACAGTATATAGTTAATAGGAACAAGATTAAGTCTGTAATTCAAAATATACTGTGAAATTGAATATAATTAGCAGTTATATAAGATTTACATCTTTTATTGAAGAGCTTTACCTTATTTATAGTTTTTATTTTAGATTATAGATTTTTGGAACGAGGTAGTTCATGAATCTTAAATTAATATTTTTATTACTAGTGGGAATTTCTAAATGTCTATTTATTTTATTCCTGGTTTCATGAGTGTGATTTACAAATTGCTTAAGTTCGTCATGTTTATGAATATATAAACAAATGGATACCATATAAAGTGTTCGAACATTACAGATTTCATTATTATATAACCAGTTAGTAGGATATAGTTTATTTTTTTTATCTATTATTTTTAATAAATAGTTTTGAACAACATTTAATTGATTTAACGCATTTTTATATAAACCTCCCCAGACGATAATGCCATAACGAATTAAAGATTCGATAAGTACCTTATATATTAATATTAGTAGCTTTTTGTTTAGAAATTCTCTCAATAAGTAGAATTTATGTATCAGTTTACGAATTTTGTTTGTCAAATAATCAATATCTGGCTGTATGGCTAGTGGCCGAATGCCAAAAAAAAAAAAAAATCAATATGAGAATTCCATTTCAAATGTTGATCAATAAAAATTCCTAGATATTTCACTTAATTTGTTTCATTTATTGATTGATTTAAGCTAATGTTAATATTTCTAAAATCAGGACGATCAGCTTTAATTAAAGAAAATGTTATATAATTGGTTGTTTTAATGTTTAATGATAGTTTGAAAGAGTCGATCCAATTTTTTATTTTCATTAGGCCTTGAATAACAAATTCTTTAGTTTCCTCCCATGTGTTTCCTGAGAATACTATAGCTGTACCATCGGCGTATGATACAAATTTTCCATTTATTTTTAGATTTAGTAAGGAGTTTATACAGAGTCGTGAGGAACTTTACAAACTTCTACCACGTATAGAGTCCATTGAGTTCGTTCGTGGTGCTTAAGGCTGGTAGGGCAAAAAGCTGTGTACACGGGGCAAGAGCTGCAGGGGGTGCCGCTGCGTGGCGCCGCAGGTGAAAATTTTTCAGGATTTTCAAGGTCATTGTGTTTTACAAAAGTATACCTCAAAATTTATGTACTAAACTTGATATTTAAATATTTTCAAGACTGCTTTGTTTTCCCACTTTCGTTTGACGTAATTGTTTTATTAAAATTTTTGAAATCCTTTGAAAAAATTCTGTTACGTTAAACATTTAATTTATAGCTATTTGTATACCTACCTAGTTTTTTTTAAATAAGAACAGTATAAAAAAAATTCACCTTCAGTCCTTTGGTAATTTCATCCAAATAGAACTAGAACTAGGTACGATTTTAGATAACAAAAGAAAGTTTTATTAGGTAGGTAGTGATCGTGTAGCGTAGTGTTGTACCTAGTTTCTTAAAACATACGTACAAAAAAAAATCTACACACTACACAATAACATAAAAATGATTTTGTATATATACCTACTCAAGGTTTATACAAAATCAAGTCTTCTATCTTTTTGGGAAATAAAATGTTCTTTGAGATTTAAATAGTTTTAATATTTGTACAATAAAATAAAGTTTCGAACGGACATACACAATTTAAATATCCGCAGAAAAGATGCTCTTACCATACCTAAACACAAAACTGCTCTATTCCAAAGGTCATATTCTTACACCGTCTGCAAAGTTTTAAATGGTATACCGATTAGTGTAAAAAATATGAAGGAACTAAAATTTAAAACAACAGTTAAACAATTATTATTTGAAAATAAGATTATTATAAACTTTAATATATAACAATATTCATATACCTAATTAATTATTTTAATTTTTCTTTTCTTTTTACTTTTATTTTGCAAATAAATTTACTTCTGTCTCTTTATGAGTGATTTATTACGTTATTGCATTGTTAAGTCAGTGCAGTATCCTATTTTATTTTGTCAGCAAACAAAAATTTAATCACAACATCTCCTGTAATTCCAATAGGGAACAACTACTGTTTTTGTATTTAGTACAATTAGTTTATTAGTTATTAAGTTCAACTGCCTTAAATTAGTTTTGATAAAAAAAAATTTTTTTTTCTTGTTAATTTTCTTGATAAACAATTTAAGGCAGTGTCATGGGCCATATGGAAGACACAATTTACATACCTACTCCAGTAAGTAAAGCGTAATATGGTCCTTTTTAATAGGCGTATGTACTGTAATAATAAGGTATATAATTATGTTGTTATATTATATCGTGTACCGTTGTATCTAATCTTTACACTTTATATGCTTATTAAATAAATAGTATTATTATTATATTATTTTGTCTGCAAAATAATTTTATTTTCAGTGAATGCAGGGATTGTTTGATTTTTTGTTAAACAACAGACAGTACCTATACCAACAATATGATTTATTAGTTGTTCACATCCTGGTTAACAATTCGTATTTTTGATACCAATTTGTATTAAAACCTCTGCTTTTATTAACACGATTATCTATTAATTTGGACATAGTATAAATGCAGAAATAAAAATCTTGTCATCTAAACATAGTAAACTAAACTTTTTTTGCAACTGTACTGTGTACTATAATCTTGTTTATTCCGTACCACTAACTGGATTTGACTTTGACCGTGATTTTCATCCTTATCCAATATACCACTAGTAGAAGCCGTAATAAAAAAATTTTGAATTTGTTTTAATGTCAAAAACCATGAAAATTACACCACGCGATTGTAACGGAACTAAATTAGAACCCCACGATATACTGCTAGAACCTCTTCTGCCTTCTGAAGATAAGAGAAGCCGAGAATTTCCGGAGGGTACCGAGGGCCGGCCCATACATTCTAAAAGCTGGCGGGTCCTTCCGCGAGTTCCGCGCTGTTTTAAATTATAACAATACCTATGGGCTAAGAAGTAATAATAAATGTTGTTATTTATCGTTTCACACAGATTTAACATTTCCATATTTAAAGTTAGTAAGTATATTATCTATAATTTCGCATTTTGCATTAGTGATTACTCGTGTTGGCTAGATTTTTATTTTCTTGAACGAAAACTTTCTTCCGTTTGATCGCGCCAACGGGCCGGCCCGCTCATTCACGCTGAGGCAGAATAGGTACGCGACATACGCTTGGTTACTTAGATGGCAAATCTAACATCAGTGAAGTGAGCGTACTGCCTAGCTATTACGGACGTTTAGGAAGGAGCATGGGCCAGCCCAATTCATATAATAACGGATTAGAACGTATAGTATTAAGCGGGATTTTAAATTTGGAAAGCGGGGGATATTAGGCATTATCTCGAATAGTTTTTAAACTCCATTTTTAATATTTTTCAACATTTCATTTCATATACAGTGTGTCTCACTTTTCACCACTACACCCCAATATCTAGGCCATTTGTTGATCGATTTAGATCAAATTTGGTATACTTCTTTTCTTTCAGATTGTGTTTAAAGTTATTAATACAAAATTTTTACAAACTTAAATACGCCTACTATGATCAAAAGAAATTGGCAAAAATTAGGAATTTATATTAGCGATTGAGATAGGGTTTTTGTTTTTACAGATTCTTGTTCAGCATGACCTAAAACGCCTGTATACCAAATTTCGCACTCTATTGAAATAATTTTTTTTTTGTTTTCTTTTTGTGATTTAAATTGGTGAACATTTGCTTTCTATTACACCCCAATATCTAGGCCATTTGTCTTAATTTTATTCTGGGTGGGCCCTGCCCAACCTACCCACCCTGACCAGCCGCCACTGCATAATTCTAAGTTCATTATTTACATGGCTATTTTTTTCATTTGTGGCTTCTTTTATAATTTGATATACTTTTTTAACATTATTTTTATTATTATCAATTTGCTTTTTGTAATAATTATTTTTTCTTTGTAAAATAAGTTATATTCAGACTCCAACCCGGGATTATAGTTTTTTAGCAATTTCTTTTTTAACCTATCTCTGTGTTTAATAGATGTTATAATTCCGTTTGCAATCCATTTTTTTATTTTTTTGTGTTCTATAAATTTAACAATGTGTTTTGTTTTCGCCTTTTCCATATGATCAGAGAGTATTTTTGCAAATATATTTGTAGCATTTTCTGAGTCATGTGTATTTAATACACTTGACCAGTCTTGAGATTTAATATTTTCTTTAAATTTAGAATAGTCTAATTTAGTATAGGTATATTGTTTAAATGTTATTTGTGGCATTTCATAAATTATTTCTTTCCTTTTCTTTATTGGGATTTATTACCACATTCCTCGAGATTTTTATGTAACGTGTAGAAAATCTAAAGCCTAAACTTTGAAAAAGGAAACGGATATAGTTTCCGAAACGTCAGCGCAGTATTTTTGTATTAATTTAATTCCTATTAGTTGTCAAAAAACACCCTCTGACATTACGTCAAAGGCGTAGAGGTTATTTCCCAGTTTTAAACTGGTTAATTTGAATATTTTTTAGATTAATCGAATTTTTTGGATAGGAATCTCGAGGAATGTGGTAATAAATCCCAATAAAGAAAAGGAAAGAAATAATTTAGTATAGGTATGTTCAATTTTACAATTAGTATCTGGATATTTGTTGTTGTAATGATAACACAACTTCACAAATACTGATGTATTGACTGTATAACTTTGGTTGTAATACATGAAAAATTGGTATAAAAATTGAGGATGCTAATAGAGACACGCACTTGTTGAAGCTTCTCTCTCGAACGCCATCTTCTGTCTAGTCGCGCAGGCTTGCGCTTGATCATGTGTGGTCTCATATAGTCTTAAGGTTGGTTTACACGCACAAACATACCGGCGGCCTTGAAACAACCGGGTTTCAATAAACATTTTTATTTATAATATAGGTAAAACACAAACTTTCGCAATTGAGCGTTTGTAAACACCAGTAAGAGTTTTTACAGTTATTACCCGCACCAAACCATCATCACCGGGGTGAACGGCTGAGATACGTCCTAACAACCAACGCTGCGGGGGAAGACCGTCTTCTTTCAATAGAACCAAGGCCCCAATAAGATCTGGAACATCTTTGGAGAATCGCCACTTCGAACGTTGCTGCAAGTTATGCAAATAATCTCTAGACCATGATTTCCAAAATTGCTGTGATAATTTTTGAATATATGCATATCGGGATAAAAGAGTAGATTTCGTTTCCAAATTATTTGCTTATGGTAGATCATTTAAGGCACTGCCTATAGGGAAATATACAGGGGTGAGAGGTTCGAAATCGATGGGATCCGAGGACATGGGGCATAAGGGACGAGAATTCATTATTGACTCGATTTGACAAAGCATAGTAGTAAATTCTTCATAAGTCAGGCAAGCATTGTGAGCGATACGTTTAAGGTAATACTTTGCTGTTTTAACAGCTGACTCCCACAAGCCTCCGTGATGTGGAGATTTGGCAGGAATGAAATTCCATTTTATTTGATTTTCTACTGAATAATTATGAATGACATCTTCGGATGCCATACTCACAAGTCGTTTAAGTTCGTTATTAGCGCCACGAAAATTTGTGGCGTTGTCGGAAAAAATCTGTTGACACAGGCCACGCCTAGAAGTGAACCTTCTTAAGGCATTTAAAAAACTATTTGTGGACAAATCAGCCACCAACTCCAGGTGCACTGCTTTAGAAGTAAAACATATAAATACACAGAGGTAAGCCTTGACACATTTCCTGTTGCGTAATTTTCCGTCTCTTACCAAAAATGGGCCAGCAAAATCTATGCCGCAAATTGAAAATGGCCTAGCAGGGGTTACCCTTTGAGGGGGCAGTCACCCATCTTTTGTGATAATGGATAAGGATTGGCCTTAAAGCAAATGACACATTTTCTGATCTTTTGTGATAATGGATAAGGATTGGCCTTAAAGCAAATGACACATTTTCTGATTACTGAACGTACTATCTGCCTTCCATGTATGGGCCAATATTTTAATCTAATACTTGATAGAGTAGATTGTATTCCGGAATGCAAAGTTTTTACATGCTCGTACTCAATGATTAGCGTCGTGAATTTATGTTTTGAAGGTAAAATGATGGGAAATTTGTGATTGAAATGCAGCATGGAATGCTTCAATCGTCCACCTACTCTAAGTACGCCATCTTTATCTAGAAATGGGCTAAGAGTGGCTAACTTACTATTTCTTGACACGGAATTTGTTTTTTGAAGGCACTGTATGTCAATACCAAAGGATTCAATCTGTACTAGCCTTACTAATTTTAAAGAGCTTTCATTTAGCTCGGAAATTGATAATTTGCCCAAGGCATAGTCCCTTGTATGATGCCTTTTGCGCAATTTGTGTATGAATCTTAAGCAGTACGCAGTAATGCGTAACAATTTAGTATATGATGAAAAATTATTGAAAAAATCTGATTTAAAAATGGAGATTGCTGTGATTGTGCTAGGTTTCAGCTCGGGAATATTTGTCACATTCGTGAATTGCTCGGCAGCGACCGAATCATTTTTTGAATCAGAATTAGTATGGAGCTCCCACCATAATGAAAGATTTAATAACCGTGAAGGTTCAATGCCCCTAGACAACACGTCGGCTGGGTTTTCAATAGATGAAACATGGAACCACTGTGATGGCTCTGTTAACCTTTGCATTTCTGCAATTCAATGTGATACAAATGACTTTAATTTGTTTGGTTCTAGCTTTAACCAAGCAAGTACTATGGAAGATTCTGTATAATAGCATGTTCGGGCTATGTTCACCTTTAGGGAATGTATTACCTTTTCTACTAATTGCGCCATTAATAACGCTCCGCAAAGCTCCAGTCTTGGAATAGACAGGGTTCTGATTGGGGCTACTCTCGATTTGGCAGTTAGAAGTCTAACAGTCTTGGAATAGACAGGGTTCTGATTGGGGCTACTCTCGATTTGGCAGTTAGAAGTCTAACTCGTATTTCGTTTGAATGAGATATTGATTTAATAAAAATACACGTGCCGTAAGCTACTTGAGACGAATCACTGAAAGCATGGATTTCAATGACCTTCGGGTCCGAAATGAATACTTGCCGAGGGATTGAAAATTGATTAATGAATGACAACTCGCTGATAAATTCCGTCCAAGATTTAAATAATGATTCAGGTATGGGGTCGTCCCATCCTAACTTTAACGTCCACAAATGCTGGAGTATCAATTTAGCCTTAATGACTACAGGACCAAGTAGCCCTAACGGATCAAAGATCTGAGCTATTATAGAAAGAACTCGACGTTTTGTTACTGGATTGCGATCGTTTGCATTTATACTTGTGATATATCTAAAAGAATCTTGATTTGTATTCCAAATGACACCTAAAGTTTTGCAGCTTTGCTGATCCGTTATAATGTAGTTTTCTGAATTTGATTTTTCAATTATATTCGAAAAGACCGCGGGTTTATTGGACGACCATTTCCATAATTCAAAACATGCGCTTCTTAAAATGGTATCTAAATCGTGTATTAACCCTTGCGCGGTTTCTAAATCACTTGTTCCCGTTATTACATCATCAACATAAAAGTCCTGTAAAATTACTTGCGACGCCACTGGATACACTGACTGATTTTCGAGTGCTAACTGTCTTAAACACCTTGTAGACAAAAATGACGCAGGAGCTGTTCCATACGTAATTGTGTTTAGCTGGTAATGTTTTAAAGGTTGAGAAGGATCTGACCTCCATACTATGCATTGCAAATTTCTATGCTCTGGTGTGACCTCTACTTGGCGGTACATCTTTTCGATGTCCGCCGTGATTACAATGGCATGCTTTCTTAATCGTATTAATATTGAGAAAAGCTCATCCTGTATGGATTGACCGACCTTGAGTACATCATTTAATAATAATCTTTATTTATCCAAAGATAATGAGATACAGTTTACAGATTACATCGTACTATAGTAAGGTTTCAACAAAATATAGGTTAAATTGATACAAAAAAATATAAATATCTAATAATAACCATAATAAAAATAAAAATAAAATTAAAAATAAAGTACACATAGCATAGAAAACAACTACATAATTGGAGTATTTTTAATAAAACATAACAGTTGAGATTTAAACCGTTGAATGGTTTTAGAGATTTTAATTTCTTGAGGAAGAAGATTGAATTGCACAACTCCTTTGTGAAACAAATTTTTCATTGTACTACTATTAATTGTTCTTTTTACATAAAAGCTATTTGTATTAGCTGTCCGTGTATTACGCAGGTGTACATCAGTAACAGGCAATAACTGTTGCCCAAGATAATCGGGTAGGATATTATTATTCATTTTAAAGATAAAAATCATAGTTTGAAAATACAGAAATTGTTCAATGTTAAGCCAGTTTAATGTACTTAGCATTAGTTTACTACTTGAGAATCTGTTACATTTTAAAATTACCCGCATTGCCTTATTTTGGAGAATCTGTAGTCTACTGAAATTGGTACAACTGACATATAATACTGAGCTACAATAGAGAAAATGGGGCAATATTAGCGTATTATAAACTGTTAACTTTGTGGACGTAGATATAAAAGGAGAGACTCTGCGGAAAAATCCTATCTTTTTGCCAATTTTTTTTTATATATACTCAATGTGTTTATTAAATTTTAGTTCACGGTCAATAACTAGTCCCAAGTATTTTATTTCCTGAACAAGCTCCACTTTTTCGTCGTTCATTACAATGTCAAGATTCAAATTGACAAATTTGTTGTACAAATAATTATTACCCACAAACATGCATTTAGATTTTAATTCATTTACTTTAAGTTTATTGCTTTTAAATTTTTCTGTTAGAAGCTTTAATTCTAAGTTTACAGTACCTATCATTTCTTCAAAATTTGTATTGTCATAATATATGAGGGTATCGTCTGCAAAAAGATGAATTTTACATTTACTTAATACATTTCCAAGGTCGTTTATATAGAGAATAAACAATAAGGGGCCAAGAACACTGCCTTGTGGTACTCCAAAATTATTTAGTATAGGCTCAGATAATTTCCCGTTCAATTTCGTTATTTGGTACCTATTAGTTATATAACTTTCAATCCAACTTAAAACGGTTTGATCAAAACCATATTTTTTTAGCTTTAATAGTAATATTTTACGGTCAATTGTTTCAAAAGCTCGTTTAAGGTCAACGAAGATTGCGCAAATTCCTACCCCTGTTTTATCCAACAGCTGTTTCCATTCAGAAGTAACTAGTTGTAGCGCTGTTTCACACGAGTGTTTGCCACGAAAGCCTGATTGATATGTACATAGAATATTGTTTGAGTTTATATAATTAATCACTTGATTGTACACTGCTAGTTCTAAAATTTTTTCGCAAAATGGCAACATATTTACAGGTCTCAATTGCTCAGCCAAATTCGTATTAGGTATTTTTGGTATTGGTACCACTATAGAATTTTTATAACATTCAGGCATAACACCCTTTTCTAAATTTAGATTAATTAAATTTAGAAGCGGATAACCTAGTATGTGAAACAGATTTTTAATAACATCAAGACCGATTTCATCAGTGCTGTATTTCTTTATTTGATTATTAACTAGTGTTCTCAGCTCTTCCAAAGTTACTGCCCGAAATGATGTCATGTTAGAGTTTACAACCGGTATAATATCACTGATTCTATCAATATTTATATCATCTGTTCCTATACTAATTACTATACTTTCAATACTACCTACGTAATACTGATTTAGTACGTCCGCCATATTGTTATTATATATTACGCCATTACAATTTAAACTTTGAAAAATATGTTCACCTTTCTTATTTCCAACTATTTCTTTTAAATTTTTCCACATTAATTTCGGATTCGATTTATTTCTGTCAATGTTTCTTTCATAAAATATTGTCTTCTCTTCGTTAATGACTCTTACAGTATTATTTCTCGCATATTTATAATTATTCCAATCTTCCTCCTCATTTGTAAATACAAATCTTTGATATGCTCTATTTCTATTGTCAATTGCTTCCCTACAGTTCCTGTTTAGCCACCTGTTTTCCGATACCCTTACTTTTACAATTTTTTTGGGGGCTACAACATCTAATGCATCTAATATATTAGCTACAAAAGTCTGACCTACTACATTCACATTTGTGCATGAATATGCCCATTCCTTTTCAATTAACAAATTCGTCATTTCATTAAAATTAATTGGGGTTCTAATTTGCTTTGTTTGATATTTTATTAATTCTCTGCTCTTATTTATTTTTACTTGAATTATTGAATGATCTGTGATTATATAATTTTGTTCAACATAAGCATTTATAGTGTAATCATTACTGATAATAAGATCAATTATGGTGCGAGAATCGTTTCGCACTCTAGTAAAATTTTGTATAAACTGTTTCATGCCATGATTCTCAATGCCTTCTTGTAGTCGCTTTTTAGCATAGTCATTTTTGGAAAAATCTATATTGAAATCACCTGTCAAAATTATACTGTGATTATTATTGTTATCAATATAAACATCTAACCATTGTAAAAATCTATCAAGAAAGTGTGTCAAGTTGGCATTTGGCGATCTATACACAGCAGCCACACTGTAGGAGGTTTTATTTATTTTTATATCTACAGATAACAGCCAAAAATTTACATCTGAAACCAACACTTTTACATTATCAAATTTTATACATTTTTTTGTGCATATTAACACTCCCCCTGTGTGGCGACTGGTTGAATCACAGCGGATTGTATTATATCCTTCTAAATCTAATTCCCTATCGGTAAAATTGTCAGTAATACAAGTTTCTGTAAGACACAATATTAGAGGTTGATACTTAACTACATACTCTGCAATTTGGTCCTTATTTCTATAATAGCTTGCAGCATTCATACATGAAAGTAGTTCACCGTCACTCTGTAGTTGCTATTCCTTATAAGCTATTTTACTTTTAATTGATTTCACAATTTTTTGATAGCACTCACATTCTCTATCAACAGCAGCGTGATGCACATCCAAGTTAAGATTCAACTTTTGATTTACACGTACACAATTAACACACTTCTTATTTTCATTTCTGCAGACATTACTAGTATGTTCTTCAGCACATAGTACACAAGCAGTTTTTTCTTTACAGTCTTTTACCTCGTGGTTATATCCTCCACACTTGAAACACCTTCTGATGCTAAAATGTTCATAGATTTTGCAGTTATTCCATCCCACATGTAGTACTTGGTCCTCCTTGTTTATTACATACCGAAATGTTGCTGGATCAACTTCTACTATGAGATTAAATCTCCCTTTTCGTATCTTGGTCTTATGAATACTTTGAAATTTAAAGTTATCTTCTTGGGGCATTCTATTTTGTCTAATAATTTTATGTGTTAGCTCTTTATCATCTTCATCGTTTTTTAATTCATCCTCTGCAATACCCATGATAATAAGCCTAGGATTTAGTTTTTTTGGGACTTGAATTTCATAGTCCTCCCCCATTCTAGTTTTGATATCATTCTTGATAGTATCCAATGCTTCAGCATCTGAACATTTCAAGATTACTCCTCCATTGCGCGTGTTTCTATCTATATTCAAGCCAACTTGTAAATCTGCTGGGTTAATATTACTTCTTATATCTTCTTTTACTTTACTGACTTCTTTTTCATGTCTTGGTTTAACGACCAAAACATGTTCCTGCTTTCTAAGAATCTCTGCATATGTAGGCTGTATACATTCAGATACTGCTGGTTTATCTTTTAATTCCTTAATTTCATTTTCTAATCTATCAATTTTAGAATTTTGCTCCAATATAATTTTATAACATGCATCTAACTTCGAGTTAATCTCTTTAATACCTTCCGTAAGTCCTGTACACTCACACGGCATTGGAGTTTCCAGTTTTGCTCGTGTGCTACGCGCCATTGTTTATTTAGTGGTATTGTGGTATATAACTAAATTTGTCATTACCCTGCCAATACCGTATGTTTTTTATCCTAAGTGTAACTTGATTCTTCCTATTTTACAGAATTTATGGCACTTATTACGTGCCAGATGGTCTTGTTTACTTGAGAACGGAGGTATAAAGGTTTATGTTGAAACTACCCTTGCCCTGCTCTTCCCAACACGTGTTGGCCACTTTACCATGCAAAAGAAAGTTTTTAAGACTAATTATTTAATATTCAATCACTGTTTACCAATTACTGCTTACATATGCTCGCTTTAAATAACTTTTCGTTTATACTGATCGACGCGGAATTTCTTTACCTTCAATTCACATAAATTTTATCACTTTTATTAAAGTTTTCACCACATTATTTTGAAAATTTTTAGGAGCAACATGCCGCGCGTCTTCACCACACTACTTTAGAGCCAATCCCGAAGTAGATTTGCTGCTACCGTCAAATACGACTCTAAGCTTAGTTGTTATTGATGAGTCCTTAATTACGCAGTGGTGCGGTAAGTAAAAATGAGGACTTGATAAAACATTGTTACGATTTATATTTGACATATGACCTAATCTTATGTATTCCTCCATGAAATCACAATATTCCAACTTCAAATTTAAAATTTTGGCTAATTTACGTTCCATGGCATAAAATCGATTTATTGCAATGTCCTGCGATTCTCCTAGTTGCTTATAATTATCACGAAGAGGTAAACTTACGGAGAATCGACCCGTTAACTCATTTCTGCGAAATGTTTCTAAGAAATTTTGCTCACACTCTGACTCCTCCTTTGTATAAGGTTTTACCATTGGCCCTTGTTCTACTAACCAAAATTTTTCGATTTGATTCTGTATTTCATAATTGGCAGCAAGATTGCACTGTGTGTGAAAAATGAATGAATTGCTAATTGGACCAGAAATAATCCACCCGAATTCAGAATTTTTAAGAATAGGTTGTCCTTTGCCTAACTTAATTTGATCCGTTTTTAATAATTCATAAAATATTTCCGCTCCCAAAAGAACATCAATCTTGTTTGCTTTGTAAAAATTAGGATCGGCTAGTTTAAGATCAGATGGAATGACAATAGAACTTGAAAAGCTGAATTGAGGGATGTCCTCTGTTATTTTATCAAGAATTAAAAAATTTAATTTTGCATTAAAATTGCTATTTAATGATCCGACATTAACGGTTGCTTGTTTATTTGTAATAGCAGAATTGATTCCTAGTACCGGTAGACTAATTTTAATTTTTTAAATAAATCGTAACTGATAAAATTTGACTGTGAGCCACTGTCTAATAAACAACAACATTCGATTGGCTTATCTTGTGCATCAAAAACACGAATAATTGCTGTCGATAATGGAATCAAGCTATTAGAAGTTTGCGAGGAAATTTGACTAGCATGATTTGAAATTGTATTTTTTTCTGTCTGCTCCTGTACTACGTTACTCGAGATATTTGAATTATTATCCTTTGATGCGTCCGCGTCCGAAGTGTTATTTATATGAAGGAGCGAATTGTTTTTTTTATCGCATGTTTTACAACCTCTAGACCTGCACTCATTACTAAAATGCCCGCGTTTAAGACAATTAGTACACAGCTTTCGCTTTCTTGTTTCCGCAAGACGCTCCGAAATGGTCAAGCTTAAAAAAAATATATAATGTGACTCCTTACAATAAGTACAAACTGGATTGTATTATGCCGTGGTGGTATGAACATGGGATTTAACTTCTACCTTTTTTGTCTCGTTTTTTGTGGTACCGATTGTTTGTTTACTCTCTAACGACTCCAAGAGTCGGCATCTATTTGTTAAAAAATCTATAAATTCCTTTGTAGTAGGCGACTCTACATCGTTTGTTTTTACTTCCCATTCTTTTTTTGAGTTGTGATCTAATTTGTTTACTAACAAATAAATAAGTATTGTGTCCCATGATTCGGTAATTTTAAATTTTGTAATGCCCTGAAATGCTTTTCAAGGTTATCTGTAGTAGTAATTTATTGGTGCTTTTGATACATTATAGAATCATTACACAAGTCGAAACAATAGGCATATGCAAGAACAGGTTAGGTTCTATATAGTTAAAAAGAATTTAAAAGTAATAAAATTATATAAACATATTGTCACAATGAAGGAACTCATTAATGCTATAGAAAGCTTTTGATATTAAAGTTTTCTTTATAGTGTTTTTAAAATTGTTGAATGGTAACGACTTTATACATGGCGGTAGTTTGTTAAGGAATAGAGGACAGTAATAGTTAGATGAAAGTCGAGATTTTTCTAATCTGAAGTAGTCTACTCGAATGTCATTTTTACGTCTAGTATCATGTTCATGTACAAAACTGTTTGCAGAATACTTATTTACATTTTTGTAGGCATAGATCAAGCATTCCAATATGTATTTACAAGGTATTGTTAAAATGTTGAGATCAACAAAAGTATTTCTTACCTCAGCCCTATAACCTAAGCCAGCAATTATTATTCTCACAGCCCGTCTTTGCAGGGCAAAAATTCTGACAGAGTGGCATGAATGTCCCCATGCCAGGATTCCATAAGTACATACTGACTGGAATAAACTGTGATAGACTTGTAAACAGACATTTCTCGGTACTATTTTACTCAAGTTATTCAATAAAAATATATTTTTCGATAGCTTAGAAGCCATATGCTCTATGTGATTTACAAATTTTAATTTTGGATCCATGTATATGCCCAGGAATTTGACCTCTACTGGGTTATTTTGGTTAATCTGGTGTCTTAGGCTGAATGTCATGTTCACTGTTTTGGAATTATTTAGTGATAATTTATTACAAACGAACCAATCATTGTATTTCGACATGATCTCCTCTATTTGATCATTTATCGTCAACAAATCAAATGTCGCGTAGGTATTAGAAATAGTCGTATCATCAGCATAGAGAATGGTTTTTACTTCTAAAAGAATTGAACTTAAATCATTGATATATATCAGGAATAACAAGGGCCCTAGCAGTGACCCTTGTGGGACACCAAATTTAATATGTGCCATATTCGATTTGCAATTTTTGTAAAAAACTACTTGGTGTCTCCCTGTAAGGTAACTGTTTAATAGGTTTAAACTGTTTACATTCACTCCATAGTATCCCAATTTAGTAAGTAGAATGTCTGGATCTACACAATCGAAGGCCTTCGAGAGGTCGCAGAAGGTGGTTATCACGTATTGACCATTCTCGAAGCCCTCCGATATGTATTCCAATAAGTCCATAGATAGATAGATAGATAGATATGTCTTTATTTGTTCATGTAAAAGTTAACAAAACAAAATTTACAATACCCATATAGGGTGTAGATCACGTCAAAAGGCTAGGTTAACTAACTAAAACACACTTAAAATATGTTAGAAATTAAAATACAAATGTTAAAAATTAAATTACAATAAAATACAATAAATATAATAAAATACAATAAATATACTTCTGCTGACTACTATAAAGTGTCATTGAAAAATTCATCCAATGTGTAGTATGCTTTTTTTATCAGTACATCCTTTAACCTTGTTTTTAAATCTTTCAGTTGGAGATTTTTATATGAATCTGGAAGTTTATTATATATTCTAATTATGGAAAATGGGATGTTTTTCTGTACATAGGTGAAAGTAGCTTTGATATTTAGTAAATCTTTTTTGTGTCTGGTATCATGCAAGTGATTTCTATCAAAATCTGCAAACAATGAGTTATTCTTTGCTACAAATATTACAGCTTCATATATGTAATGACTGATTAAGGTAAGTAAACATTTTTCAATAAAAACTGGCTTACAGCTATCTGTCTGTTTCATGTTTAAAATATTTCGGAGACATCTTTTTTGTAGAACAAATATTTTATAAATATGACTTGTGCCTCCCCACAGGATAATACCATATCTGAGTCTTGATTCTACATAGGCATAGTATGCTATACAAGCTGCCTCAACATTGATATTACGTGATATTACTTTTATAGCATAACAGTACCTGGATATGTTCATTGCAAGAGCATCAGTATGAGATTTCCAGTCAAGCCTAGAATCTATTTCAATGCCTAAAAAAGATATTTTCGATGTTGTCCTCAGAGTAATATTGCCATCCGAGAATGTTTTTTCAAGGTTAGTATTACTATTTGCAAAAATTACTGTTTGTGTTTTATCTTTATTTAGACGAAGATTGAGAGGGGTGAAATAATTTTCTAGTTTTTCTAATGCTGTGAATATTTTTCCTTCCAAGACTGTAGGGTTTGGCGATTTGAAAACTACCATACAATCATCCGCATATTGTACTGTGTACTCATCAATCACCCTAGGTAAATCATTAGTGTATAATATATATAATAATGGCCCTAATACCGACCCCTGCGGGACACCCCTCTTTATCACTAATATTAACAGATCTCCATATTCATCTGCTTCTACAACACATTGCTTTCTATTATTTAAATATGATGTTAATAATTGCAATACAACTCCGCGAATTCCATAATTTTCAAGTTTTTGTAGCAAAATACTGTGATCAACACTATCGAAGGCTTTTGACAGATCTAAACCTATTGCTACTGTATGTTCTTTATTATTTAAGGATTTAATTATTTCACATATTGTTTGGTAACTTGCTCTTATTGTAGATTTGTTTTTCCTAAATCCATTCTGTGTATCATTTAATAGCTCATGACTTTCAAGATAATGCATTATCCTAGTATATATTATTTTTTCAAAGATTTTACTTATGTTTGAGAGTAGAGCAATGGGTCTGTAGTTATTTAATATACTTTTATCACCTTTTTTATAAACAGGTTTTATATAGGCAATTTTTAGGTTTTCCGGGAATACTCCAATACTCAATGTTAAATTTACTATGTGACTTAGTGGAGCAGCTAATTGTGTAGCAGCATACTTTAGAATTTTTACCGGTATTTCGTCCTCACCTACCGACTTAGTATTTTTCATATTTATTATAACATTGTATACTTCCTCAGGATTAGTAGGTGAAAGAAATATACTTGTTTCTGAGAGTGGGATGTGATTTACAAAGTTAGTGTTGAAATTAATACTAGGACAATTATTTACAAAATAATTATTTACATTATTTAGTACTGTACATTTATCTTTTTCTTGTGTATTGATATTGTTCAAGAGAGAAATTTTATTTTTAGATACAGAACCTGTGTAGCTTTTTACCATGTCCCATACTGCCTTATTTTTATTATTGGCCGTATTAATATAAGTAACGTTTGCCAATTTTTTTGCTTCAGATATAACGTTTTTTAGAATCTTACAGTACCTTTTATATGTAATCTCAGAAATTTCGCCTTTTATTTTTTGCTTATAGATATTTCTTTTTGTCTTACATGATATTTTTATGCCCTTTGTAATCCATATTTTTGTGTTATTAATGTTATTTGTTCTTCTCATAATAGCTAGTGTGATTGTTTTTTCTAAAGCCGAATTGTGTTTCACTAAATAAATTTTGTGATTCAAAGTGTTCATACAGTTGACTTTTCAATAGAAATTCATAGATTTTTTATATAACTGGGATTTGAGTAATTGGTCTATAGTTGTTTGTATCATTTATGTCCCCTTTCTTAAATATCGGAACTACTTTTAGAAGTTTAAAACAAGCAGGGTAGATACCTTCTCTTTTACTACAATTTATCAGTTTAGTTAGTGGTATAATCAATATGTTTTTAAGTGATTTAATCAATGTAACACTCATATCGTATATATCTTTTGAGTTTTTAGATTTTAAACTATTAAAAGCATCTCTTACCTCAATAAAGGTAACCTCTCTGAAACTAAAATGTAAGTCAGTTTGATTAAATCTATAATTATTCAAGTATTCTTCCGCTGTTTTGTTACTATTGGTTAATGGAGATATGATTTTATCGGCTGTATTCACAAAATGAAAATTAAGGTCATTCGCATTTATTTCAGTTACTTGTTCTGTTTTATTATTGCCCCTAAACGAGTTTATTACTTCCCATGCAGTTTTCATCATATTTTCCGAATTTAAAATATGGTTGGTGTATGCAGCCTTTTTAGCATTTTCAATTTCTTGTCTGTAAACGTATCTTAATTTTTTTATATCATTTTTAAGTTTATATTTGGAAAATTTGTATGGAATTCATTTAGAAATGTTAAAAGTTCCCGATGTTGCCTCAAATTTTCATTAAACCAATAGATGTTTTTATCCCTTCCCGTACCTATTTTTTTTTTTTACTTCAGGAATAGCCTTATTCATTGCTTTTATTAATATTTGCATAAACATATCAAATTTGGTGTCAGAATCTTCAAATTGACAATCGATAAATGACCAATCCTGGTTTTCAAGTAGTTGAAACATTTCAAATTTACCTTTAGAAGTTAAGGGTCGCTGTATGTAGGTTTCAGGCATGGGTGTAAATTTTTTTAGAGCAATTTTTATATCTATTGCCAAGTGATCTGAAATATATGGATCATAAACACTCGTTACAAAATCTAAACGATTTGAAAAATTAACAAATATGTTATCTCACCGATTAATAGAACATTTTTGCGCACGTCAATAATGCTCAATGAATTGGCTAGTTTTTCCAAAAAAATTTGAAAATTACCATTCGGCGGCCTATAAATTGTTATAACTACTAAATTTATCGAGGTTAGTTCTATTGCAGCGATTTCGCAGTGACTTTCTACCGAATTGTCGACTATATCACATCTAGTTTTGCACACAATGTTAGGCTTGCTAAGAATTATTGTTCCGCCATGTATAGAGTTTTCGCGACAAAAATATGATGTAATTTATATTATTTATGGCAAGTGAGTTTACTTCATTTCTACATAAAAAATGTTCACTGAAACATAGAATATCATAGTCAGACTTAGCACTATTTAGGAAGCATTCAATTTCACCTATTTTATTTCTAATTGATTGACAATTTATATGACAGACCGATAAAACTTGCACATTTTGGTTTTTAAAAGTAATTGTTTTGTTTAGAATTTGTTTATTTCCCGCACATGTTGAATTTACAGAAGTTGTTAATTTAGTACGAGGATCCACCTGATGTGGTGACATCCTCCTTTTCATTAAAAAACGTGACACTAGTGCTCCCTTAGGCCATACATCCCTACACCAGGCTTTCTTGAAATTTTCTTGATTAATGGATACTTTCATTGACGTATACTTTTCTGGGATTTTCGATCGATGTTCTTCACAAACAACCTCTGGGAATTTAATCTTCAAAACGTTTTCTAAGTCACCAGGTTTTGTGTTTGGATCAAGTCTCGTAACATGTAAAGCAATATTTTTTGGAACAGTTAATATTCCCGAGTCTTCTTCGTTTCGCCCAACTACAAACTTGCGATTTCTTCTGGGCTTTGATTTTACCCATCCATCATCAGCTGTCGACATTTTCGGCGAACTCAATTGCTGAACTTCACGCATTAAACATTCGGCTTGAGCTTGCATTATTCCTGCACTTACTTGATTGGAACTAATGATGTTCCTGCCATTTTTCGGGTAGACATTATTATTATTTGATGATGATTGTGTCTGAAAATTTGTTGCTTTCGTGTTGGCAACCCTACTTTGATCTACTGTATGTTTGGTTGCCTGGGTACCAGGGGACTCAACGCTGTTTATTGGTGACAAACCAGTCTTTACTGAGGGGCAAGAGAGGCGAGAGGAATAACTGTCCTGACCTTGCATTCGACTAGTGTTTACGTTTTTTCTAGCAGCATCTAATGATTGTTGTTTTTCCACTGTAACTTGTTTATTAGATATCAACTCTATTTTATCTTTTAGTAATATTTACTCTTTTCACTAAAGTTTATTCACACTTTATACAGTTTATGTAGTATTATGTTCATACGTTTTTAGTTATTAGTTAATTGTTGTAAATTACTAGTTATAGTTATATACATGTACCTGTTATATCTTATAATTAGGCATAAACAGCCCTAGGCTGCCTGCCTACTATTTATTAATAATAATAATAATAATAATAATAATCCACAATTTTCACTCAGAATATTACACTTAGATTCCAATTCTTTGACCAATTTCCGTAATAGTATGTTTTCAGCCATGCATATATTTATATCGGCTTCAGTATTAATTCGTGATACCTCACTATTCGATTCATAATCAGAATTTGGTAATTCATGCCGGCATACCGGATTTTTCACTAGAGTTGCTTGTACTAAACAACTCGGATGAAACACTTCATTACACTTATAACACTTAACACAATTTACAACTGGTTTTCTACAATATTTACAAATAATTTTCTCTGCAATTAACTGTGACATGGCTCCATCCGCCATGTTGATATATTTTTATCTGTGAATTGTCTTATTGCTGTAGAAGGAGTATTTATATTAGGCAACTCAACTATTGCTCTTACATGTGTCTTAATAATAACCTTTTTGTTTTCAAATCGCTTTTTAAGTAATTCCCATGCGATATTATAATTCGCGTCAGATACCTCCAATGATTGTAACACTTGCGCAGCTTCGCCCTTCAAGGCTGGCTGCCTGCAAATATTGATATTTTGGAATATTATTTAAATTAGTATTATTATGTATTAATGTCTTAAATGTGTCGTGAAAGCTGTACCATGTTTCGTAAGAGCCCGAAAATTCCGATAGATTTATCTGCGGTAAAACAATATTTTTCTGTGCACCTGAAGGTGTAGGTTCCACCCGTGGAGTATGATTTGCCTTAATAAATGCTTTTTTGCTTTTACAACTAACATATAATATTTACCTCAAATTCATCCCTTTCTAAATGCTGGGATTGTGTTGTATCCATGACTTCAATTTGTGTCTGAACGTCAGCAAATTTTGACCAAACAAGTTATAACTTTTCTAAACGTACCTGTAATTCATCTAACCTTGACTTATCAATCTCAAGATTATCCGAGAATGATCCAAATTTTGTCAATTGACTTTTATATACTCCCCTATTGATTACTATTCGATACGATTTTAACTCGGCCATATTAAATTTGTTTAAATGCTAATCTAACATGCAAATCGACTAAATCGAGACAAATAATGAATGTAATGTAAAAATGGAATGGACTTACAGGAAGGTGCCTTGTTGCCAGAGTTGAGTTGATTCATACAAGTAATGTTTTGCTCCTTCAAAATTGTGTTATTTTAGTGGGAAAAGTTAAGTTTTAAATTTTAATTATTATTTCACTAAGTAGCTGAAAGTACAGAGTGCATTATGGTACTAATTAGTAGTCAACAATATGTGAAAATAGTGCAATAAACTGCATGAGAAACCGAATATAAGTGCGAATTTTACAGTAAAAACTACATAAAATAATCCACTAGTTTTTGTGGTAAACTTTTTATCGAAGAAAAAATGTTAGTGAAAAACTTAAATAAAGAAACCTAAAATGAAATTGTGTAAATAATAAACAGTGTAAAAACGTAAACTTAGATATAAAACAAATCTTTATTTGTGATAAGTGTGCAAAAGGTCACTGTAAAGGATGTTCTAAAATTGCACCTACTGAAATCAAGTGCCTAGAACTAAAAAAGGAAAGAAGGCTACGCTATTATTGCCCAGACTGTCTAGACAGTATCACTGAAAATGAAAATATACTAAAAATTAATCAACAACTGATTGACGAGAACACTGCACTAAAAAATAAGTTAGAACACACAATATCATCAAATAGTAATGGTACACATAATGACTTACAAATGGCTCTAAATGAATTAAAAACAACATTTATGCAAGCTATAAATGAAACAAATGCAAACATAATAATACAACAAGATAAATATCAGAAAGAAACTATTATTTTAAGGAATGAAATAAAAGCAATATGTGACAGTAATATAGACATGGTGAAATTATTAACGCAAGCAGAAAAACAGGAGGTGCTGTTACCAATAAACTCTACTAAAACTCTGGCCAGAAATCCTTTTCCATACAAAGCCGCACTCACTTTGCCCACATCCTCTACAAACATACAAAAATCACCAAATATGAACACACATTTTAAGACAAAATCCCCTATTAATATTAGCACACCCTGTCCTGTAGATATAAATCGAAATACAGCAAAATCATTGACAAACTTGAAAACGTCAGGGAAAAGTAACTCTGGAGTAACCAATAATTTACATACTGAGGAAAATATTATTCCTCACGAAATTGAAATTGAAAATAATAATAGTACATACACTGGGAAAAATGAAGGTTTTCGTGAAATTAGACATAGACGTAAGCAACCAAAAGTTGGAAATGGAGGAGATACAAATTTTTATGGACGTGAAAATAAAACTGACAAAAAAATATGGTTGTATGTATCTAAAGTGCCGGATTCTATAACTGAAAATAATATAAAACTGTATATCGAAAAACATACAGATACTAAGAACGTATATGTTAAAAAATTAGAAATGTTTAGCACACGTATTGACAATCAATCGTTCATGATAGGGGTTGATCCCAAACTACTCCAACAAGTATACGAACCTAGTCTTTTTTGTAAAGTCCAATTCAAGTATAGACTCTGATACAAATAATGTAAAAATTTTAAAAAATGATATCAGAAACGTTTCTGTATACTACCACAACATTCAATGTCTAAGAAATAAAATTCTGGAGGTAGAACACTTCCTGATGCTTAACCCCAAAATAAAAATAATTTGTTTTACTGAGCACTGGATGAATGAAGGTGAGGTAGAATACTATAGTATAAGGAATTTTAGAAATATCAGTAAATTTTGTAGAGTAAATCAAAAAAATGGAGGAACGGGTATTTATATTCACAGAGATATAAGAGCAACTGAACTTATATATCTAACTAATTTGTCCGAGGAACGTATATGTGAGATATCGGCATGTTATTTAAAAATGCAACAATTAGTTATTAATAATAATAATAATAATATTTTTTACTGATACAAACTACATTACAAGCAGAGGAAAAAAAAATTACAATTGTAAATAAATAGTAATCTACATAAAGCCATAGACTTGACTGTAGATGTTTTTACCTAAACAATAATAGAAATGAAAATACATGTTATATTAGTTACTAATTACTTAGGTCTAGAAAATTTTACAAAGGTATGTATATAAAAAGAAAAAAAAGAAGTACAGCTGTAATTCTTTCAAATGAAGTACACAAAATAGTCCAAGACTTGTGCGTATACGTCAGATGAAGGAGTACAGCTTTGGCAATGTATTTTTATGTGTCCATAATGCAGAATTAAAAAAATTAAGAATGTATAAAATAAATAAGATAAATACAATGTAAAATATAACAGAACCATAGGGACATAAAATAAGAACCACAACCTAGTGTTAGAAATAATAAATATTTTTCTGATCTATTAATTGATGAATATGCAATCTTGAATTGTCGTTTAACCATTTTTTTATTTGACTTTTATATAAGTTTTCAGAGTTTGACAGTTTTATTTCATGGGGAAGGATATTATAAATTTTGGGACCCAGGTAAGTATAACAACGTTGGGCAATTGTTTTTTCCATTTTTGGTACAAGACAGCAAGCATTTACTCTATAACGTGTATTGTAGTCATGTTCAATGTTTACCAGTTCGTGTTTATTCTTGTGTTGTCTTATTAGAATTGCAAAACAAAATAATTGACGCATATCAAAAAGTTTGATTTCGTCAAAAAGATTATGTGTGGGGTATGTCCAATGTTTTTTAAAGGTTATTTTTAATATTTGTTTTTGAATTATTTGTAGGCTGTTTAGGTGATTGTTTGTAGCCCCTCCCCAAGCAATAAGTCCATAGGTCAAATGGGACTCCACAAGAGCATGATATAAGGTCTTCATTTGACCAACCTGCAGTATCTGGGATAACTTTTTAAATTTGTAGAGCAGCGCTCTTAATTTCTTAACAACATAATTTATGTGGATATCCCATTTAAGGTTGTTGTCTATATATATGCCCAGGTACTTCACGTTTTGTTCAGAGGAAATCTCCACATCCAGATCGTCAACTTTAATGGATATTGTGTCATAAACTGGTAGGTGATTACTATAAGACAAAAAGGGGACGTAACAAGTTTTACTGTAATTAACTGTTAACAGGTGGTCACTGAACCATGTAAAAATTTTAGGGAGGTCATTTTCTATTATATATTTTAAGGTGTTCCAGTCCGCAGCACTATAAAATATCGTTGTGTCGTCCGCAAAACTCATTACGTCACCCTTTACTTCACAATTAAAAAGATTATTAAGATATATATTGAAAAGTATAGGTCCCAGCACTGTCCCTTGAGGAACTCCATATTCTACTGTGTACTACTAAATACACCACTGACATTAGTGCATTGCTGTCTATTCGTTAAGTAGCTGCACATTAATTCATATGGTGTTCCTCTGAAACCTATACTTTCCAATGTTTCAAGAAGTTGAATATGACTGACCGTATCGAAGGCCTTTGAGAGATCGACAAATATGCATATAGAAGCCTCTTTCTTATCTATTTATTTATTTTTGATGTTAATTGGACTATAGCATCTTGTGTCGATCTCTGTTCCCTGAATCCATACTGTTTATCAGACAAAATGTTGTATTTTTTTAAATAGTTGTCAATTCTAGTTTTTAATATTTTTTCAAATATCTTTGCCAAGTTGGAAATCAGGGAAATGGGCCTGTAGTTGCTCACATCTAATCTGTCGCCTTTTTTATGAAGTGGTTTAATAACCGCCGCCTTGAAAATATTAGGACATACTCCAGATACAAAACATCTGTTTATAAGGTAGGTTAACGGTGTTGCTATTTCATTGGCGACCCACTTTAAGGTTTCAGATCTTATACAGTCCAAACCGGGAGCTTTTTTGTTTTTTAAGCTTTGTATAGTTTTCAAAATTTCATTTTCATTTGTTTCAGGGAGAAAAAATGAGTTCGGTTGGTGAAAGTTTGCTTTTGTAGGTAGTTTTTTTTTATTAATATTGATTTCTTCAGCAAGTTTCTTACCAACTCCTGTAAAATAATTACAAAATGTATCAGCAATTTCTTTTCTGTCTTTTATCAAAATATTTTCAATTTTTAATTCATTCACTTCAGTTTTTTCAGTATTTTCAAATGATATATCATTTAAGCATTTCCATAAATTTGCTGAATTGTTTTTATTTGTATTAATAATTTTTTCGTAAAAATTTATTTTGGCTTGTTTAATTAATTCATTCAACTTATTTCTATATTGTTTAAACTCATTTATGTTTTCTGCAGAGGGATTAGTTTTCATTTTTTTATAAAGGTCATCTTTCTTATTTACTGAGGTTACCAGACTTTTGGTAATCCAAGATTTTCTCTTTTGTTCCTTATTTTTAATCTTTATATTTTTTGTTGACTCATGGATATATTTGTTTAATTTGTTTAAGAATAATTCCGTAGCTACATTTAAGTCTTCTGATGTATAGACATCAAGCCAATTTTCCTCTTTGATTTTTTTTATTAAAATATTTTTATCTAAAAATGATTTACTTTTCTCCTTTCTAATTGTGGACTGTTTTTTTTCAGGTGCTACTATTTGGATTAATTCCGAAAAATGATCGGTGATGTGAGTTTTTACTATAATCGGAATGTACTTAAATTTATTATATTGTGATTTATTTTTTATAAATATATGATCTATGCAGCTTTGTGAATTTCCTTGTATTCTTGTAAAATGATTAATTGTTGAATAACCTTCTTGTCCTAGAATGTTTAAGTACTCACATAAAATTTCATCGTCTCCCAGTATATTAATATTGATATCACCAACTATTACATGAATATCAAAGTATTTATTTGTATCATTAAGGTATATTAATAGATTTTCATTGAATGTTTTTGCGCATGTGGAGGGAGGTCTATAAATTGCAGTCATAAGAAATTCTTTATTATTTATTTTAGAATGAATTTCTATGGCTTTTATATATCCAATATGTATTATTTTAAAGTTAAATTTTATATTATTTCTAACATAGACTACAATACCGTCATTTTGATTAATGTCACCCTCACTATAGACTAATTTATATTCATTTAGATTAAGGAAGTTAATCATGTAACTGCCAGGTTTCTGAGAACACCAAAAAATCAAATTTGACTTGAGATTGCTCAATTAATATTTTAAATTCATCTATATTTTTATGTAGACTCCTGATATTGTTGTGATATATTTTGAAGTTAATATGGTTATTCTGAAAGTAATTTTTACACTGTGTTATGTTCTCTGTTATGTGCGTGTTTATTGTTGGTACTTTAAAATTTTTAATATATGCCTCCATTATATTTCAATTATTGTCTCTTGCTGTTGTACTAAAATTATACTACAGTAATAGAAAAATTAGACTACAGTAACAGTGATGCTATATATATAAAACAGATTAGAAAAAAAAAGAATATAATACTACTGAGATTTTTGAAATGACCTAAGTTTTTTTTTCGAAGTTTCCACCATCTATAGAGTTTGTTCGAGTTCGAGTAATTTGACTTTGCATAGGGCCCTTCTTTGCTTTTTTCAATAACGGCACAGTAGGAGACGTGTGTTCAGTGCTGATTTCAGTGTGGATTATTTGACTAGTTCCTACTTTAGGTGTAAATATTGATTTCAGATCAGTGAGATTGGGGGTTGTCAGTGTACTATTTGATAAAGATGTTTGATTAATATGTATTGCCTCGTCGCCGCTTTCGTCAGTTTGGTCGAGCTGCATTTGTTTTAGCTGATCAACCGTGTATATGTCGTTATTTATGATTAATTTATTACCCTTTATTTTTGCGTTATGATTTTTAGCTTTGGCCTGTTTTAGCTGTTCTCTTAATATTTTGTGATCTAGCCTATCACTATGACATAGATCGTTAACAATAAATATTTTCGTACCCTTTAATTTATATGTGTTAGAAAGGATCAGTTGTTTTTTTAGATAGGTGGAGAATTCAACTTTTATAAATATATATAGAGCCCCAGATACAAAAATAGATGAATTTTTGACAAAAATGACTAGCGTCCTTGAATTCACTGAGACGTTTGATAGTTGCACCACTGTACTTCTTACAGGTGATTTTAATGTACACTTCAATAATATAAATGACCCAAATACACAAAAGGTTACTCAATTAATTTTGACATTTGGTTTACAACACTTAATAAATGAACCAACTCATAAAAAAGGAAACTGTCTAGACAACATTTTCTGTAATTATAATAGTGACTATATAAATGTAGACGTTATTAAATCAGGTCTCTCAGATCATAATGGCATAATAGTTGAATTAAAAGATAGTGTTATAAATATATCTGAACCAAAATTAGTTAAGTTTTATAGTTATAATAATATACAGGCTTTAAATGAGTACCTAAAAAATGAGAATTGGTCTGAGGTATATTTGGGTAAAACATCGGAGGATAAATATAATTCATTCGAAAATATTTTCATATACTACTATAACATTTGTTCTCCAATGGTTAAGGGACAAATTAAACAAAAAAGTAGAGTACATTGGATAACTCCAGAAGTAACAGCTGCTAAAAATAATTTAATGTTTATATATGAATTTCAATGCCGAAATCCTACTGAAAAAAATAAGGAAATTTACCGGGAAAATAAAAAAGAATATCATAACATGTTACAGGTAGCAAAACAAAACTATTACCACAGACTATTGAACAACACAGATAATTACAGTAAAACGGTTTGGCAAATAATAAATACTGAAACAGGCCGGAAAATTAAGGACTCAATAAACCCAGAAAATCTAACATTGGATCAGTTGAATCTCTTCTTTGTAAATAATATGAATGATATGATTGAAAATACATCTAAGTCACAAAATGCTGTTAACTTTATGAATAAAAGTCTAAACTTAAAAGATTCTATGTTTTTGAGACCTATAATTCCGGATGATATAAGAATATTAGCGCATAAACTAAAAAATAAAAAAACTGAGGATTTGAAGGGCATTAATGTTTTTGTCATAAAGAAATGCATAGTTTATTTAGTTGATCCATTAACTGATATAATAAATACATGTATCACTGAAGGTCATTTTCCCAAAGAGATGAAAATTGCAAAAGTCCTCCCTGTTTATAAAAAAGGTGAAAATTCTGATCCAAAAAATTTTAGGCAAATTTCTATCTTGCCAACTTTTTCTAAATTGTTGGAAATGGTAATTTATGAACAATTAATGGTATATTTAGAAACAAACAACATCTTGTGCCCACAACAATTTGGTTTTAGGAAAAACTTGTCAACATCTGATGCAATTCATACTCTGACAAACTACATCAAAGAGGCCTTTGAAAACAAAAACAAATATATAGGTGTTTTCACAAATCTGACTGCAGTTTTCGACTGTGTAAATCACCAAATTTTAATTAGTAAGTTATATTTCTATGGTGTAAGAGGCATAAGTCTAGATATTATTCGTTCATACCTAGAAAATAGATATCAATTAGTGGAAAGTGGACAAAATCGAAGTGGTAAACTAGAACATCTGGTATAAATAGTACATTATATGCAGACGACGCAACACTAAGCAAAAATGTGAGCAAAGATGAAAATCCTCAACTTATTTTAACTACAATTTTAGAAAAGGCAAAATCATGGTTCATACCTAATCAACTCGTGATAAATGAAAACAAAACAATGACATTAAATTTTGAGGCAAAAAAATCAAATCAAACTGATCAGGGTGTTAAATTTTTAGGGGTTCAAATTGATGCTAACCTAACTTGAATAGAACAAATTGAAAAACTCTCTAGTAAATTAAGTAAGATCGTATATGCTATTAAAAAAATTCGAAATACTGTAAACCAAAAAGCGGCATTAGCTACCTACTATTCACTATTTCAATCAGCTATGAATTACGGTATAATGACTTGGGGAAACGCATCTCATACTCATATAGAAAAAATATTAATTATTCAAAAATCTGCTGTAAGAAGTATAGTAAGTGCTGCACATGGTGACAGCTGCAAGCCTATATTTACATCTCTGAAAATAATGACAGTTTTCTCTTCATTCATTTACCAAAACCTATTATACATGCGGAAAAATATTTATCATTATCCGTTGAATTTTCCTACATATTCAGATGTACATCACCATGATACACGCAATAATATGAATATCGTCCCTCCATTAACCAGATTGAAAAAATCGGAAAACATCGGCTTTAAATTATACAACTCTCTGCCTTTATGTTTGCGTAATCTACCACTGCCGAAATATAAAAATAAATTAAAAGGCATATTAACAAAGAATCCACTATATAGCCTAAATGATTTTTTTCAAATTGAATATGACAGAAACGATTCTGATACATAAAAATCAAATTAACAGTGTATCTCTATAATTTTATATAAGTGTGAAAAGATATTTTAATGTGTTGTAAACTTAATTATATATCTAATAGGTATTTTTCTTTTTAAAAATGTTTTGTCTTAATTTTGTTCACTTACTTTGACTTATCCATAAATGTATCATTTCGAAGGATCAATAAACATTATTATTATTTTTTTTTTTTTTTTTTTTTCGGTTTCCCGAACCTAATGCTGGACAGTCTCCCTGTGGCCTCCGACACCACACAGAGAGAGCGCCAGCGAATAATCTACAGCAACTCCCCACATCCCGCAGGGTTAGTCACTGTAGATTCCAGACTCGTGTGCCCTAAGTAGACGGAGGGATCCCAGGATGACCGCTTTCTGCATTTGACCAGCCAACCATTCTGCTGATGTTTGGCAGGCAGGCATGGTCTTTAATGCGGAGAGCAGCGTGGGCTTCATACCTCCGAGTACACCGATTATCAGGACGACCATCTTGACAGAGTAGCCTGGGTATAGCACTTGGAGCTCGTACCGGAGATCTCTGTATTTAGTCCGTTTCTCCTCCTCCTTCAAGGCGATGTTTGTCTCAGCAGGTGCTGAGAACTCGATGACATACATCACCTTGGTCTGATGGTCGAGGAGGACTATGTCAGGCTTATTGGCTTGAATTCGCCTGACGGTCGGGAACGAGTAGTTCCAGTAAATCCGGCATTTCTCGTTCTCGACAACGGACTCGATATCTCCGGGGATATAAGGCAGCACTGGTGTTTGGTCTATCTTGTACGAGTGCCGAAGATAGTAGTATAGCACTCGTAAAGCCGCGTTATGACGTTGGATGTAGGCCGAAGTCGCATAAATCGGACATGCAGATAATAGATGCATGAGCGACTCCGGCGCCTGACGGCAGGTCCTGCAGTTGATATCAGGAACCTCTACACCCATCACGCGACTCCGATAGACCAATGTGTTAATAACACCATCTTGGCAGGCCACAATGAATCCCTCGGTCTCCGACTTCAGCCCCGCTGACCTTAAGAATGCGAAGGTCAGCTCTGTCGATAAACCCAGTGCTTCTATGTTGTTAAAGAAAACACCGTGCAGGGGCTTATCGACGTGCTGCCTGAACAGATTCCTCTGTTCGGCAGCCTTAATTTGGGCTGTCAGACGATTCGGCGGAAGCTCAGTAACTGATTCTGCATCAGCACCTCGCCTGCCTCCTCGCCTGTAGTTGAACACGAGACCGAGTTCATCTGCGGCCCTCTGTGCTGCCTTAAACAATAAAGCGCCAACTCCCACGGTTTCATGATCTCTCACTAACCGTAGGAGCGGATCCGAGCTCCTTAGGATGTTACATGCCATACTTAGTGCTACTCTGCCATGCATACACTCCAGACTCAAGAGTCCTCGGCCCCCCCGTTGACGTGGGAGGTACACACGAGGAACGGACGATCTAGGATGAATACTCCTATGGATATTCATCATTTTGCGGGTATCCCTGTCCAATTGGCGCAGCTCATCTACTCGCCATTTAACTACTCCAAAGGAGTAGAGCAGAATCGGAACGGCAAGCATATTAGTGGCAGACACCTTGTTCTTCCCCGAAAGTTCAGAAGACCAAATCTTTCGGAGTCGGTGTCTGTACTTGCCACGGAGAGAATCCTTTATTTGGTTCACATCCTGGATGTGACGTTGTTCCACACCCAGGTATGTGTAGGTCTCTCCGGCATCCAAATGTCGTAGGATGCTTCCGTCTGCGAGCTGCGCATCTTCGTGGAAATCCCCGCATCGTCCTCTCTTGAGGTGGACGACTGCGCATTTGTCCAACCCAAACTCCATTCCAATTGCCCGCGTGTATTCCTCGACCACCCTGAGAGCATTTTGAAGTTCTCGCTCTCCGGAGGTATAGAGTTTAAGGTCATCCATATAAAATAGATGGGTGACCTTATGCCTCCGGTTGCTGGGTGGCCCACACTGATACCCGCGGGTTTGGCGGAGTCCAACAGATAGCGGCAGCAGTGAGATGCAGAAGAGGAGCGGACTCAAAGAGTCACCCTGAAACACTCCTCTCTTAAATGTCACCAACTCTGTCGAAACTCGCTCGGCACCGGATGTTATGGTGAAGCGAGTTCTCCAAAGCCTGCAACAGTTGTTCGATGCATCTCACTAGTGGTGCTGGTACCGCAAGACATCCGAGCAAGTGTAACAAAAGCTCGTGGGATGTTGTATCAAATGCCTTGCGATAATCAATGCAGGCCATTGACAGATTCCGCTTGTACTGCACAGAATCCTGTGTAATACAGCGGTCTATCAGCAGGTTTTCCTTGCAACCTGCCAGGCCCTTCTTGGCACCACGCTGTTCGTTTATCTGTTGGTAGACCGGATCAACAGACCTCAACATCCTGGTATACAAGATACGAGTAAATAACTTGTAGCAGGAGTTGAGGCAGGTAATCGGCCTATAATTTTTTGGGTCAGACAGATCCCCCTTTTTGGGGATTAGCACAGTTCGCCCCTCGACAAACCAGTCCGGAATTTGCTGCCCCTCGTTCAACCATGAGTTGAAAACTCGGGCCAGATGGCGGTGGGTGGAAGGAAACTTCTTCCACCACCAGTTGTTTATACCATCTGGACCCGGGGCAGCGAAATTCTTGGTTCCAACAAGTGCTTGTTGAACCTCTTCCGTACTGATTGCCGGGCACACTTCGTCTGGCTCTTCTAAGACTCTACGACAGAGAGCCTCGAAGTGTGCTATAGCTGGAGTGTCATTATCGAATGGACTCGCGACTTCGTAGATTCCTTTCCAGAAGGCTTCGACATTATCAACAGTTGGCGGATTTTCGACAACACGCTGTGGCTCTTGGAACAGGCGAGACGGGTTTGTTTGAAACAATTTGTTTTGTTCCAAACTCCGCATTCGCCTGACCAAAGTTTTCTTAATAGCCATAAGCGCTCGAATCCTATCTAGACAGTGCTGCTTGATGGTCTGCAGCACTGTGCGATTTAGAGTGTGGTGTTGGCGTCTCAGTCCGGCTGCCACTCGCCGGACCTTCGGTGTAAATGGTCTACCTGCGACTATATAATCCACCACACTCTGGATTCGAGAAGCGTGTTGCCTTGCTGATCGAATTTTAGCTTCGATCTTCTGTACGCGCCGCTTAGCTTTCCCGACCCTATCAACTGCGCTTGCCAGGCGCTGTTGTGGAACGAGTTGCTTGGCGGCAGCGTACACCGCGCTGTTGATCTGCCAGATGTTAGCATCTTCTGGAAGCTCCTCACTAATCAACGAATCCATTCGTGCCAGGTCTTGTGGCTTTGGGTTAACCCTGGTGTTAAGGTTAACCCTCGTCCTTAAAGCGATATCGGTGTACTCAGGAGGATGTTCCTCGTCAGCTGGTATTTGCCGCGGTGGAAGTGCGGCAGGCACTTCCTCACGCTGACGAAGTGCCCTTACGTAACCTGTTCTGCGCAGGAAGGATACTTGATCTCTCAGATGTTGTTGAGAGAAGGCGCGATACTCCGGGTGCATATCGCACCACAACCGGTGTAATCGCGCCATGTATCCCCTGCGCCCAGGTTCGCTGCTCTCGTAGCAGGTCAGCAGGTCATCCCTTAATCCCTCCGTCCACCTAAAGCGTCCATGTACATTTGCCAAGTCGTCGTCGTTGAGACCGTCCGGTAAGGCCCCTCCCACCTGTCTCTGACCCCCATCCGACTGGGGTCGATTGTGAGGGGCCTGTCCTCTGTCTCGGTCGAAAACCAGAGGAAAAGAGTCCCCAGGATGGTTAGCCCTGAGGACCCACGTCCGACATTTGTCAAGGAGGGTTGCCCCTCCCTGTCCAGGGTGCACCGCGAGGAGGTTGCCGGTCCGCATTTCGCACCCCTTATTATTATTATTATTATTATTATTATTATTATGTTTTATGCTTTGTGATTGCCACCTGGGTGTCCACTGTCCGCTTGATTTCAATGATGTCACAGTCACCTTGCCGCGGCGACCCAACGTCTTGTATGCTGCTTGATGCTTTTTCTGACATCACACAGATTTTTGTTTATCGGCTCCAAGGACCAATTTTTTTTGGATATTTGTTGTCGGTAATGATAACACAACTTCACAAATACTGATTTATTCTAATGGACTGTATAACTTTGGTTGTAATACATGAAAAATTGGTATAAAAATTGAGGATGCTAATAGAGACACGCACTTGTTGAAGCTTCTCTCTCGAACGCCATCTCCTGTCTAGTCGCGCAGACTTGTGCTTGATCATGCGTGGTCTCATACAGTCTTAAGGTTGGTTTACACGCACAAACAGTATCAGCTATATATTTTTCAGTGTTTACATTCAACATTATTGGAAAATGGTCTGTGATCTGTGTATCTAGTATAAAGGATTTGAATTTTAGATTGTTTGTTTTTAATTTTTTTTTTATAAATAAATGATCAATACAAGAAGCAGTTTCAGCTGTAACACGAGTTGGAGATCCTACATAAGGCAAAAATCCATGGTAGGCCATAATTGAAAGGTACTTATTAACATTATTCTCATTATCATTAATTACATTAATATTAATGTCGCCAACAAATATTTCAATATCTTTGTTTAAATTTTTAGTGAAATAATTATCAATATCCTTCATAAATAAAACTTCATTTATAGGGGGTGGCTTATAATAATAATAATAATAATAAATCCATTTATTTATGCATGAAAAATAATATAAACATTTTTCTACATAAAAAGGTGCTGGGATCAAATTTAATTTGGTTTTCACCCAGACCAACTACACAATAACAGGTACAGTAAAATGGGTAAAATTATATAAGATATAGACATTAAATGTATAAAAAACATCAGATAAAGTCACTAACAATATATAAAAAAAAAAAAATAAAAGATAAATAGTCAGCATAAGTAAATAACATAACTATAAAACAAACATATCAACATCTTAAATCTCTATTAGACATATAAAGGAACTAGAATACAATCTTAAAGCTTCCAGACTTTATTCTCTTAATAATATTATATTTGAAGCTAACATATGCCAAATTTTTAAGGTCATTTGGTACTTGGTTATATATCTTTGCTGCCTGATATGTGAAACTCTTTTGAAAATAGGCTGTAGAGTGGCCTGGTATGCTAAGTGTCGTTTCTCGTCCTCGAGTCATTAGTGTATGAGCTTCTGATCTTTTCTCTAGCTTCTCGTGTAAATATTCTGGAGTTTTTGATTTTATAATTTTATATATAAAACAGCAAAGGTGTACCCAACGTCTGGTTTTCATGTCCATCCAGCCAATGTCTTGAAGGTAAGGGCTAATGTGCTCCCGATAGGGTACATGTAATGCAAAACGGATGCAGGAATTTTGTACTTTTTGTAGCTTACAGGAATTTACAGCTGAGATACAGGGTCCATATACACAGTCACCATAATTTAGACGTGATAACACTAGAGAGTCACTAAGCTTCAGTTTTGCTTCCTTACTTATATAATTTTTTAGGTGGTAAAGACCTTTGAGCTTGGCATATGCAGACTGGCACATGGTAGTAACATGGTTTGTGTAAGCGAGCTTGTCGTCCATGATAAGGCCAAGATTTTTCACGCTATCATTGATTTCAATTATTTCATTATTTATTTTTAGCCTGATATCTCTGCTGATCTCTCTTTTTATTTTGTTACTTCCAAATAATATAGCATTTGTTTTTGTAGCATTAATTTTTAATCCATTTTTAGTTGTACTATCGTAGAGGTTCTTTAGATCTTTGTTTATTAAATACAAGGCTGTATCAATATCACTGATTTCAAAACTGAACATTAGTTGAATATCATCAGCATAGTAATGAATCGAACAATGTTTAACAACTTCTGCCAGGTCTATCACAAAGATATTAAACAACAATGGTCCAAGAATCGATCCTTGTGGAACTCCTGATTTGGTGATCATGTATTCTGATGTTTCTTGCCCATGGTCTGTTTTTAATTCCACACTTTGTTTGCGATCTTGTATATAATTTCTATACCACTGCCAGGCCGTATCTCGGAAACCATAATAGTATAACTTTGCTAATAGAAGCTCAAAATCAATACTGTCGAATGCTTTAGACATGTCTAGTAGAACCATTATTGTAGCTAATGAGTTATCTGTGGCTTTGATTATGTCATCATTTATCTTAAGAAGAGCTGTAGTTGTGCTATAGTTTTTTCGGAATCCTGACTGTATCGGCAACAAAACTTGATGATTTTCCAGATAATCAGTTGTCTGATTATGTACGATTTTCTCTAAAACTTTAGATCCTGGTGATAAAATACTAATCGGTCGAAGGTCTCTCACATCATATGCAGCTGTAATTCCAAAAGTGATATTGTTAAGTCTAAAATTTAATCTACTTTGTTTTAAGGTCTGAAATTTTGAAAAGTTGTTTAATGTCAATAACCATTTAAGCGGTATTAGATACATAATAGAAAAAACATTTTCAACTAAAAATTGACGAATTTCGCCGCCAAAATTATTCAAAATTCAGTCTCATCTGCTAAATGATAGGTTAAATATTCAGAGATAAAAATTAATTACATCAGTATGAAGTTATATGATGAAATTCTTTACATCGTGCAGTTATGTAATGACTGATATTTATGAAAAATGTGACGTTACTAACGTCCAAAATGCATTTAAAATTTTAATTTTTACAACGGAATTAGATAAAAATAATTTTTCACATTGCATAATGAATTTGCATGGAATTTTTGATTTGCACTTTTCTCAAAAACTGTGGTATTTAGAGACTTGAAACAAGTATACCTTTTTTGTTAAGAAATAAATGAAGAATATAATTTTTATGCGAAATCTGCCGTACAGGTGCGGGTAAAAAAGTTATGGCCTTCTTAACACATTAAACGTAGCGTACGTAGCGCCCTCTAGGAGCTATACAAAAATTAATGGTATATTATGATGTCTCACCCCAAATAACCCCCACTCATCGATTTTCACAAGAAAATTATAAAAACTCATTAAATTACAAAGGAAAATTAAAAAATAAATTTAAACTTTGACATCTTGGTTACTATTAACTTTTGGCCTAAGGTAAGTTTGGCTAAATCGCGATATTTTTACGTTAGAAATCTGCAGTTGCTCTTTGTACCATTACTTATGAATCACCCTGTATAGAACGAGAATATAATATGCAGTATATAATATAAAACGCATAGGCGGATATGAATTATTAACAAAACATATAATAGCGAGATTTGATCAACTATAGAATCATGCAAATTATATAATTTAATTACTGTTGAGTTAGGTACATATTTTTAATTTTGACACGAAAGCTGTTCAGGGAAAGCGATTTCAAATTACTATTAATATTATTGTATATACTTCTGATGAATTATAAGTAAAAGATCTTTTGAACATGGTTAGATGAAAATGTGGTATAGTTAATTCATTTGAATTCCTTATATTACCACAATGAACATTGCATCTAAATATTAATTTTTCACGTAAGTATGAAGGTGACGAAGTCGAAAGAATACGATACACAAAGACAGACATATGATATTTGTACAAGTTTCCTATTTTTAGCCAACCTAGTTCATTAATTTTAGATAACACTCTATCAAATTTTCTTAGGCCAAAGACAAACCGGCAACAACAATTTTGTATTTTCTGAAGTCTATGTTGTGTAATATTGTGGAAAATATAAAGTAATGCCATAATTAAGTATTGACAACACAAGAGTTTCAGTTAGTGTTTTTCGTACTTTAAAATTTAGAATGCTAGCATTACAATACAGAAGCTCACTGAATGACAAGATGTCTCTATGATAAAGATAAAGTTAAATTTTTTAACTTGCTTCAGAAGAATAAATCACTTTCACTCAGTGATTTATTCAATTCATATATTCAAAGATGAGAATGCTAACAGTGAAGATATAATTTGTGCGAGGGAAAAATTTTTGGTTGAACTTTACAGAATAAATAATGAATACGTTACCTTAAATGATCTGCGCTACCAACACTATGAAATCTATTACAAAAAATGAATTTACTATAGCCTCTTTGCGCCCTACAAGCGATGCTGTACGATTTCAGTCTTTCGGACCTACTATCAACTCCAATTATGGTACAACAAATCGAAAAATGCAGCTAATTGGGAATGGAATAGTAAATTTGGTCCTACTCCAATACTTATGACGAAAGATCCTTCACCTGAAGTTTTATGAAAATGCGTTTCATGTAAATGTAAAAAAGGATGTGGAACAACATGCAGTTGTAGAAAGGCAGCCTTGAAATGTTCGATTATATATGCGCCACTTGCACAGGAATTTCATGTAACAATATTCCGGAAATAATCCCAGATTTTGATGATGAAGACGATGAACCACCTAAAATCAACCAATTTCTCACTTTACAAATGCCAGATGATAATTGTCATGATTCTGAAGAACAAGAGGAACATTTTCAGAAAGAGCCCATAATCTCTGATGAATTAAATTCTTCAACATTAATTAATCCAGAACAACCGGGTCCATCAATAAATACAAGGAGTTCGAAAAAGTCAAAGTATTAATTATCTTCAATGACATGATGCTTCGTGGATTATGCTTATTGAAGGTACCACATTAAAAAAACCGCCATAACTCTACCTCTATGGTGGTGTGGAATGAAGTAACAAATAAGGGTAAAAAAATTAATAAACAGAGGGAAATTTTGTTCAAAAATTAAATTTTTGTGAGAAATTGACGAAAACGTTTACTTTCTACGCGCTGTAGCTCTAAAACTATGAACTTAAGAAAAAAAAGTTTCGAACAAAAAATGTAGAAAATCGCACGCTCTACATTTTTTATAATCGACCACAATCGACGTATCTCGCACTGGTACCGAAATAATAGCGAAAAAGCGATTTTCCACCTCTTAAAACTAATATGGGGGCGCGAGCGACACCCCCTCAAGGTCCAAAACTTGGAATCTTAAATAACTTACCTAATTAAACAATCGTACCAAATATAAAGTTTTCTATACCTTTTGCAAGGTAAAAGTACCTATTGATTGGGCTACTAAGTAACAACGCAAAGAAATTCCGAATCGTCCAAAGCAGTCAGAAGTTATGACGATTTGAAAAAGGGGTAAAATTTACGGTGCGACGTTTTGACTGTTGAGCAGTTTATATTTGAATGAATGTGTGTGTGTTCTTCTTTTTCTTCCGAGATTACTGACCCCCATTTTGTATCTTTCACTTAAGTTTGACCGAAACCATTCCCTATTTATAGTTTCAAAAGCTCGTTTGAAGTCTATGAATACAACACCCACTGACCACTCTTTTATACCATTTGTTTCGCATTGAGAATCGCCTTTCTATAGTGATAACAATCAATAATGTTATTTTTTTGTATCTCCAAAATGCCCTGTATAAATGATCGCAGGAAAATTTCCCACAACTTTTGTATTCATCATTTTTTCTTAATGAAGAAATAAAAAAGTTATAAGGGGTGAATCTTTTGATAATATTCCTGTACAGAGGTGTTTTTTGTCAGTAATTTAACCATATCAATATCACTTTTTTTAAGATTCATTATCGCTGTATGTAGGTCTTTAATAGTAAGTAAGTAATTTATTGATGTTAAATACACAAAAGTGCTTACACACGTCAATGTTCTAAGAGAAGTTTTTAAATAAAATTTTAAGACATTAAGTAAAAGTACATTATATAAAAGTTAATTAAAATTAGAAACTTATAACATATAATTATTGTAAAAGACAAAATCACATGAACAATAAAATGTTAAAATATAATATTATAATACATTACATCAGTAAAGTCTAGGAGACTGCATACAAACATACACCATTTGAATTATCATAATTATTTTTTTTAAACTATATTTTTTAAATTTGAGATAAATCACTTAATAGAAAATCTTCAAGACTGTAGAATGCATTTGAAATTAGATACATTTTTAATCTGTTTTTAAATTTTGTTTCATTGAAAAGTTTTACTTCCGGAGGTAGTGTATTGTATAGTTGGATCCCGTAATATCCAGTGCCATCCCTAGTTTTTTTAAGGCGTAAAAAGTTTTGGTGAATATCATTTTCATTTCTAACATTGTAAGAATGCATTTCATTACGAAACGTATATTTGTTTAAATTGTTTTTTACGTACAGGAGACATTGTAATATATAAATGCATGGTACAGTTAGTATGTTTAATTTTTTAAATTGTTCTTTGCAATCATCTCTGTAATGAAGTCCAGATACAATTCTTACTGCCTTTCTTTGAACGGAAAACACGTTACTAGATGAAGTCGCGTGTCCCCATACAAGTAGTGCGTAAGATATTACCGAATGAATCAAACCATGGTATGCGGCTAACAATGCATTTTGGGAACTCTTGCCTACGATATTTCTGAGCAAATATATATTCTTAGACATTTTTTTACATACATATGATGTGTGTTCATCCCATAATAACTTCGAGTCTAAATAGAGTCCAAGGAATTTAGTAGATACTGGGTTACTTACTTCGTCCATGTTTCGTAGACTAAATATCATTTGCTCTGATTTAGAGGTATTTAAATTTAGTCGGTTTTGAATATTTGACTGTATGTCATTGCCATCAATAAGCAATTTCTCTAGGTCTCCATTTGTATCTGTTAGGTTAGTATCATCAGCAAATAGGATACACTGTATTGGGTCTACTGAATTAGGAAGATCATTTATGTATATAAGGAATAAAATTGGCCCCAAGATGGACCCTTGCGGGACACCATGTTTGACTGGTAGTAGTTTAGAGTTAGTTCTATTGTAATTGACATATTGTTGGCGACCAGACAGGTATGATTTTAATAATAATATGCTCTCTGCGGTGAAACCATAGTAGTTGAGTTTACCTAGAAGTATGTCATGAGACACAGTCAAATGCCTTCGTGAGGTCTAGGAATTGAGATTATACGTATTTACCCTCCTCAAAACCGGAATTTATAAGTGAAGTTAACTTATCAATGGCTAATGTAGTTGACAGTTTGTTCCTGAAACCATACTGGCTAGAGTTAAAAAGAGTATTAGTTTCGAAATGATTAGTCAGCTGGATTTTTAAGATAATCTCATAAATTTTAGCAAAGTAGGGGATTACTGAAATCGGTCTATGATTAGAAGGATCATGATTATCGTTTTTTTTGTAAATTGGTACGACCTTGGAAGTTTTCAGGCAATTGGGAAATATATTCTCTATTATGCACATATTAATTAATTTAGTCAATGGTAATATTATTACGTACATTATTGACTTAATGATGTTGGTGTTAATGTCGAATACATCCTTACATACTTTATTTTTTAGCGAGAATATTGCCTCCAATACTGCCCTATTAAGAAAGACCCCCGTATCTCCAGTAGAACAAGTTTTGAGAAAACCGCGTTTAAAGATTTCTGTTTGTGCCGTTATGTTTTTGCTTGACTAACAAAAAAAAAATCATTCATGATATGATTTGTAAGGTCATAGCAAACTTATTTAAGAAAAAAAACTGCAAAACTAGGCCATGGCTATTAGTTATGCTACATACGGGGTAAGAAAGCTAAGCATTATACTAAAAGTAATTAGTTAAAACCCCGTATAATAAAAATTTGGCTTAAGCTTGGTTTTTACTATGTAATTATTATGAAATTTATAGCCTGGGCCTAGAGATTAACATTTTATATATTTTAATATTGTTTCTTAGGTATATAATGCATAAAAAAACACATTTTTTTTATTTACCTTTAAAAAAACTTTATGTACCTAACAACCTGGCATCGACAGCGCCGATTGCGGTCTTGCCGTATTTCTTGGACAAAACCTGGCGTGTTAATTTTCCTTCGTTAAAAGCCCGTATCTGCTGACTACATACCAGGTTTTTGCTAAAAAAACATAATATACGGGGTTTATACTAAGCGAAAAGGCTATTTTTGGCGTTTACGGGGAAACTATTTTCCTTCATAAAATATTTAAAAATGTAAAATGCGGGTGTTCAGGCCCGAGTGCCTTGTAGTTGTTTTTATGAATATGTAACATTTAAGTGGTGAGACGACCACCACAAAATAGACTTTATGAGGTGACAAGTGACACTGTCCAGGTCAGCAGGCCCTACGCAGGCAAAAAAGGACGTTTTAACCAGATACAAATAGTGACTCGACCAGAGTTGATGTATGCTCAAATATGTAAAAATTAATAATTGTATGTTAGTAAATAAAATGTATTTAAAATTCAAATATACAGTCCACAAATAATTCGAGACACCCTACGGTCTCAACAGCGGGATTTTTTCTATGTAAATATACTGTATAAATCACGATTAGTTGTCTGGTGCAAATATCTCCATTTACGAAATTTATGGAGATACGGGGGTCTTTCTTAGTAGGGCAGAATACTTCCTGACATGTTACTTTAGAGAAGTTGAATTGATGTTCTGTAACGGTTTAATCTTATTAAGTGGAGGTTTTGTGTTAGCGACAATCACATTATTTAATAATGTGGACAGATCTTTACAAAGTTTAATCTGTGTAACTTTTTGTGTTTGTTTTCCAGGTCCAACGCAGCTTTACGCATATCTCAGCAAACATTTTTAATAATATACCAAATGACATCAAGGCAGCTTCTAACCTCGTTTCTTTTCAGAATAACGTTAAAGCTTTTATTATTAACAAAGATCTAACGTAAATGGTATATATATTTTTTTCTGTTGTTTATTTATTGTTAGTGTACCGAATTTATTACCAGTAGAATAATTTTTTGTACTAACAACTTTTAACAGGGTGGTTGCATGAGCAGCTATGTTGGATACCACCACTCTTTATTATTTTATCTCACTAATAAAGGCATATTATTATTATTATATAAATATCATTATAAAATCTTACCAAAAATGTGTCATGACAATGACCACAAGTAACTCTACACATTCCTGGCATCGTTGGTACGGGTGGAGTTACAGGACTTGGAGCTAGATTGATAATTCTCTTGCAATTAGGTCTAGGGCAAGCAATTCTCTGTGAGGAACTTTTGCATATTAGTAAACAATTGCAGGGGCAACGTACATACTTCTTTCCAGGGGGGGCATTTCTAATAGGCTAGAACAAGTAATAACTAAACAGCATCACAAAAAAAACAAGAAGACTTGTATACACATAATATACCACATAATATACCGGGTGACCACGGATCATTTACTTATTTATTTATTTATTTATTGTATACACAATCTACAGATTATATCCATTTACAGATTGCATTAAACCTAACCTATCTTAGAAACTAAAACAAAACAAAAGGATTTTTAAACAAACAAAAAACAAACAAAAAAATAATAAAATTCAAGCAATAGGCAAGTTGACCCTGGACCCATATATTTTTTATTACATTAGCCTTAAATTTGGACAATGAGTCATCGAAAATGTCACAACAGCTTTGATGCAAATTAAAATTAGTACACGTTGTGTAAATTGGAGAATTGACGAGGTAGTTCTGCCTTGGCGTAACAAACGTAAATGTTTTATTAAAACGAGTATTCAGCACAGGTACATAGAACTTAATTAAACCAAGTAACCACTCATCAGATATTTTTGAATTGACAATTTTGTATAGGTAAATGACGCTAGAGAGGACACGCCTGTTAGCCAAAGAAAGAAGATTGTATTGTTTCAAATTGAGCAAATATACATTATTACTCGGATAATGACCTGTTAGTATAAATTCACAATGCTTAATGAATTTTTTTTGAATATTTTCAATTGCTTGAATATATTTAATGTAATAAGGACTCCAGACTATACTACAGTATTCCAGTTTAGATCTGACAAAGCTGTTAAAAAGTATCAACAAAGTTCTTTTGTTGTGGAATTGTTTACAATTACGCAATATGAACCCAAGGTTACGATAAGATTTTTTTACTAAATTCTCAATATGGTATGAAAAAGTTAACTTTGTATCAAATTTAATGCCCAGATCAGTGATATCATTTACACGTTGCAAGATCACATTATCACATCACACAAGATCACATTATATTGAGCTATCCAAATGAAATTTTGTAGCAGGAATGTACGTCCAAAAAGACTCATTTTGGACCATCCGATTTTTTTTCTCGACCTCCGGTTTCGACGGAAGTGACCTTAACGATGGAATTTTAAATGGAACACCCTCTATATTATTGCTTTTTTGGAATACTGAGAAAATTCTGAGTAAGATAGAACTATTTTGGGGACTCTTTAAGCCCACTTGATTTTTTTAGAGCCAATTTCATTTATTAATCTAGAGTGCCATGATTCGTCTAATTTGGTCCAAATGTACTGGTATAACTTCAAAAAATTAAATCGACAAAAAAAATATAAAAATGGCGTCTTGGCGTGCATTCAAATTTGACCAAATCACTTTTTGTCCATTTTGACCATTTTCCCAAAATATATCATAATGGTAAACCGATACCATAAAATAATACATTTTGTATGGAATCCAATGATGTGCCCATAAACCAGCAATGTGCAAGTAATAAAAGAAGGGAAAAAATCATCGAAGACAACACGCCATTTTATATTATTTATCACACTAGCCATGGAAGAAACAATTAAAAGACGTAACTTTGACAGGTGAATGAGTTTTATTGGACGTACATTACTGCTGCAAAATTTCATTTGGATAGCTCAAAAATTATGGAAATGGCTGAGGTTTACCATGATCCTTGGTCACCTGGTATACCGTGCTTTAATTTCTAAATACTACACAAGGAAATACTTGGTAACGCTCGTGAGTACGGCCGCAATAGTGGGACCACAGATAGCAACGGTGGGGAATGTCATGCATGCGTAAACCGTAAACGATAAACGGTGTAAGTGAATTTCATTTATTAATCTAGAGTGCCATGATTCGTCTAATTTGGTTCAAATGTACTGGTATAACTTCCAAAAAATTAAATCGACAAAAAAAATATAAAAATGGCGTCTTGGCGTGCATTCAAATTTGACCAAATCACTTTTTGTCCATTTTGACCATTTTCCCAAAATATATCATAATGGTAAACCGATACCATAAAATAATACATTTTGTATGGAATCCAATGATGTGCCCATCCTTGATAAATCAGCAATGTGCAAGTAATAAAAGAAGGGAAAAAATCATCGAACACAACACGCCATTTTATATTATTTATCACACTAGCCATGGAAGAAACAATTAAAAGACGTAACTTTGACAGGTGAATGAGTTTTATTGGACGTACATTACTGCTGCAAAATTTCATTTGGATAGCTCAAAAATTATGGAAATGGCTGAGGTTTACCATGATCCTTGGTCACCTGGTATACCGTGCTTTAATTTCTAAATACTACACAAGGAAATACTTGGTAACGCTCGTGAGTACGGCCGCAATAGTGGGACCACAGATAGCAACGGTGGGGAATGTCATGCATGCGTAAACCGTAAACGATAAACGGTGTAAGTGAATTTACTACCTCTGGCCACAGATCTCGATCTCCGGAAGATCACGAGCGCAGTACCTCGATGTAGGAAGGAAATATTATGACACAGTATATATACCGGGTGACACAGGAGACATGTAACACTCTATAACTTTGCTATTTAGGAAGTTAAAATTTTGAGTTTTGGGAAGTTGTATATTGTATAATTGTCCTCTTTTTGAGCTAATCAAACATTTTCTTCAACTTCCGGTTTAAGTTCTTCAAGTACATAGTATTATAACAACGTTTATTTACTATGCAATAATTTTCAATACTTACTAATTTTAATGAAGAAAGCAAAATATGATACAGCAATTTTATTGGACAAAAATAAAAGATAAATAAGCATTTTTTAAGTAGGTCAAATAAAAAAATGGGGTTTCTATTTTTTTTTAAATAAGAAAGATCAAGTTATTCAGTTCACCAACTGATTATGGCCAAAAAAATATGAGTTACAAAGTTACGTATCAGAGGTCTTTCGATATCACAGCACACTAATCATCAATATCTGCCAAGGTTCACATCACGGCCACATAGACTTAATACCATAAAATGGCTATTAACTGTCATTTTAAAAACAAAAGCCATGTTGTGATACATGGTTGAAAAGAGAATCAGATGGATTAAAAATATACAGGATACTGTCTAAAATAACAAAGTTTGGGTCACTTCCGCTTAAACCAGAAGTTGAAGAAAATGTTTGATTAGCTCAGAAAAAGGACAATTATGGAATATACAACTCTCCCAAAATTCCAAATTTTACCTTCTTAAATAGCAAAGTGTTACATGTCTCCTGTGTCACACGGTATATATCTATCTGCAAAAAGCTCAAGTTGTGTACACACACAAATATTTTATTTACTTCTATACCATACAAAATCAAGGACGAATCGAAAAATTAGCGCATTAATAAGTATAATGCAAAATTGAATGATTTTCTGACTAAGTTTAATAAGTGCACGAAAGGGTTAATTCAATATGTGGAAGTAAACAATAAAAAATCTCATTATTTTAATAAATAATTAAGAGGCCTCTAATATAAAAAAAAATTACTAAATAAAAAATGTCTCCAAGTATCAAACTTAATGATTCAATTTTAACATCAGTGATAGGAGTACCTTTAACCACTGAACTCAGCGAATCACATTTTTTATGCCTCGGACAACCGCTTCCTCCAGTTCTGCAGTTATGTTAGAAAATAGGGAGACTGAAATAAAGCGTAAGTTAAGTAGTGTATTTCATATAAATGTTCAATGCTTATCAACAAAATAACCCGTATTGAAAAGTGTCTTACCAGAACTAAATAGTTCAGATATTTTGTATATAAGCGAACACTGGATGAATTCAATAGTCATCAGTCACTGTCATTAAAAATTATATAAATATAAGAACTTTTTGTAGAATAACACATATACATGGTGGTGTTTCTATATTCTGTAGGTCCAATGTAATTGATAATTGCAAGATTTTATCTACAAAGTACTTTATAGACTTCGAAATAGTGGCAGTATTGTATAACAAAGACACATGTATTGCTAACATGTACACTGCGCGTCATATAAATGTGGTACACTTTGATTCATCAATGTAAATCTGGCTCAACTTGTCAAATTTGACATTATAAGATCTGTCACAGATACTTATAACGTGAACTGTAGACGTTGTAATTCTGACGTCTCTGGTTTGATCATAACCTACAAAGCTCTTAAATTAATGACAGTTTGCATCAGTCAAGCTCAGGAAGTAAGTAAGTAAATAAGTAAGTTTTATTCCGTTTCAATTCATGTATACAATGTATAAAACAGGTCACAAGAATAAACATTAGAACACAATAAAATACACACATACAGTGATAAAATTGACATGTTAAAATAGAGAAAAGAATAAATAATAATAATAATAATAATAATAATAATAATAATAATAATACTCGGTCACTGAGCTTCCGCCTAATCGTCTGACAGCCCACATCAAAGCTGCCGAACAGAGAAATCTGTTCAGGCAGCACGTCGATAAACCCCTGCACGGTGTTTTCTATAACAACATAGAAGCACTGGGTTTATCGACAGAGCTGACCTTCGCATTTTTAAGGTCAGCGGGGCTGAAGTCGGAGACCGAGGGATACATTGTGGCCTGCCAAGATGGTGTTATTAACACATTGGTCTATCGCAGTCGCGTGATGGGTGTAGAGGTGCCTGATATCAACTGCAGGACCTGCCGTCAGGCGCCGGAGTCGCTCATGCATTTATTATCTGCATGCCCGATTTATGCGACTTCGGTCTACATCCAACGACATAACGCGGCTTTACGAGTGCTATACTACCATCTACGGCACTCGTACCAGATAGACCAAACACCAATGCTGCCTTACGTCCCCGGAGATATCGAGTCCGTTGTCGAGAACGAGAAATGCCGGATTTACTGGAACTACTCGTTCCCGACCGTCAGGCGAATTCACGCCAATAAGCCTGACATAGTCCTCCTCGACCATCAGACCAAGGTGATGTATGTCATCGAGTTCTCAGCACCTGCTGAGACAAACATCGCCTTGAAGGAGGAGGAGAAACGGACTAAATACAGAGATCTCCGGTACGAGCTCCAAGTGCTATACCCAGGCTACTCTGTCAAAATGGTCGTCCTGATAATCGGTGTACTCGGAGGTATAAAGCCCACGCTGCTCTCCGCATTGAAGACCATGCCTGCCTGCCAAACATCGGCAGAATGGTTGGCTGGTCAAATGCAGAAAGCGGTCATTCTGGGATCCCTTCGTCTACTTAGGGCACACGAGTCTGGAATCTACAGTAACTAACCCTGCGGGATGTGGGGAGTTGCTGTAGATTATTCGCTGGCGCTCTCTCTGTGTGGTGTCGGAGGCCACAGGGAGACTGTCCAGCATTTTCTTCCGGAAACGAAAAAAAAAAAAAAAAAAAAAAATAATAATAATGTTTATTGTGCAAAAAAAAGACATTTACACAAATGGTGAGAGTTCGGCAATGCCGTTCTTCCACTCCCCCTATAAGGAAACAAAATTTGTATTCACAAAATACCGTTAACATGTAACTAAATGTTAAATCCAACAAAAAAATAGTTATTGTATCTCAAAAATAGAGTTAACAAGAAAAAAAAAGTAATAAAAAAAGTAAAGAAAAAAAAAAGTAATAACATGTAGAATATGCGTGATATCCTAGCTAAAGTTTATATTAGGTTAGTTTTATCTTAATTATTTTATATGAGTTAATATGCCAAATATTTTATATGAGTTAATATGCCAAATATTCTTGAACAGAATATGGCTCGATATTGCATATATATTGTAAGGTTTGCTGAGCGAAAGACTTGTGGTTAATGTTATCCCTTAATTCACTGGGAAGCGTATTAAAAAATTTCAATGTTGCATAAAATGGTCCTTTTTCCGTAAGAGTTAACCGATGAACTGGATAGACATAATTGTTCTTATGCCTGGTATCATATGCATGACCTATATTTGCTTTGGTAAATTCTAAATTGTTTTTCTTTAAATATATTAAATAGGGAGTAAATGTATAAACCTGGAATTGTGAGTAGCTTATTTTCTTTAAAACGGCCTCAGCAAGACTCATCATATTTCATTTTAAAAATTATTCTGATTGCTATATTCTGTAATTTAAAAATTTTGGAAAGGTCTAACGAGCCCCCCCAAATTTCAATGCCATATTTAGCTGTAAAGTAAAAGTTTGCATAATATACCGTTAAAAGAGCAAACACATTAAAGGAGCCTGATAAAACTCTGAGGGCAAAACATGACTTATTTAGTTTTTTGGCTATATCCCCAATATGCATAAACCACTTGATGTTACTATCTAGTGTTACACCTAACAATTTTGTTGATTGTGTTGTTGATATTGGCACTAAATCAGTTAGATGCTCTGGTACTTTGATATTTGATCTATCAGTTTTAAAGATTACACAATTGGATTTTGATTCATTTAAAATAAGTTTATTATTGTCAAACCAGTACTTTACACTAAACCAGATATTAGCTAATTTGACTGTAATCTCGTCAAGGGTTTTGCCCATGATCAACAAGTTGGTGTCATCAGCATAACTGACCATTTTTAACTTATCATTTCCATCTATCACGTTGATCAGGTCATTAATAAAGATTATAAAAAGAAGTGGCCCAAGAACGCTTCCCTGGGGCACTCCATAGTTATAGCTTTGGATTTTGGAATCATATGTTTTACCATTACTTGTGATTCGTGTCTTTTGTTCTCTGTTTTGTAGATAGGATGCAAACCATTGTAAACCAACTCCTCTGACACCAATATTTTCTAGTTTGTTTAAAAGCATTACATGGGTCAGACTGTCAAATGCCTTGGAAATGTCAAGGAAGAGTCCACAGACGATTTCCTGACCCTCCAGAGCACTTAACACTGTCTCCACAAAACTGAAAAGAGCTGTTGTTGTCGATTTGGTTTTCCTAAATCCATGCTGAAAGCTATTAAAAAAATTACATCTATTAAGAAATGCAAGCAATCTGGTATACATGAGTTTCAAGGATTTTTGAAAAAACAGACAACAAACTCACAGGACGGTAATTACCTAGTAATCCAGTCAATTGGTGTTCAAAACTACCGTTTTCGTAACAAAATTGCGGAAGTTTTTTTCTCAACGGTTCTATATGTTTTTTGGGGTGCTGAATCCAAATTTCAGGTTTGCTGCCTTGTAGGAGGTCGGCTTCACAACGAAAAACGCTAAAAAACTCAAAATTTTCGCACTTTTTTCAGTTTTTTGCTTATATCTCGAAAATTATGCGGTTTTCGAAGGCGATCATTCTATACAAAATTAAAGTAGACAAAATTTCCTACAAAATGCACTAGTCAACTTCGATTTTCTTATGAGCGGTATCGGCGCTAGAGCGCGCTGAACAACAGCAATTTTTTGGTCCTGCTGCGAAAACATCAAAAACGCCCACTCCCACCCCCTACAACTCGAAAAATATACATGTTATCAACAAAACCCTTATATCGCATGAAAGTACATTTAATTTTCTACGAAAGGCGTCTCTAACATTCAAATTTCTCATAAGGGGGGAGGGAGCAAAGCGAAAATTACGAAAAATGCCTTCTGCACCTTACAGCCAAAACGACCCCTCCCACCTGTCTCGCTCTCATTGGCGCTATACTTTCCATGTATTACGCATAAAAGAAGTTGTTTTGAATAAGTTAATGGCAAAGCATGTTTGATGAAAACATTAACAAATTATATTTACAACATATTAGGTACATTACACTGAATATAAAGCTGTTATGTACTGTACACAGTTATTTTAGTCGCCTCTGTTGGGTTGTTGGTGGCCCAGGAAATGTTTCTTAGGCACTAGAAGGTCCAGTTGAAGGGTCTTGGGCAATAGAAGATCCAGGCAAAGGGTCAGGGGCTATGGAAGGTCCAGGCTGAATAGTGAGTTGTTGCTGTTCTTCAAATGAAAAAATTGTAATACAAAGATTAATGTTATGATAGAGAAAAACTGATTAGTAAAGAAGCATAACGCTGCAAAATATTACATGAATTAATACCTTCTGTTGCCTCAGCTTGCTTCAGACAGTGGTACTGCAATGATCTCGTCCAGGTCGTCTTCCTCTTTTGTATCCTCTACCATCCGGAGAGTGCAGTGGAGAAGAGTGTTGCCAACCACATGCTCTTTCTCCACGCAATGAGTGGTTGCGAATCAACGTCCGCGTAATTCAACCAAGGCAAGATTAAATTTCTCAAGACCCTCTCCAAACATTCCGATCTCGAATCATTCATTTCTAAATTCGTTGCTCCTTCAGCCCATCCAAAGGAAATAACAGCTGCTGGTGAGAAATTTTTGATCGCCCTTTATGGTAGTAACCACCCAACCACAACACTCAACAAGCTGAGGTATAAGCAATACGTGACATCAGCCTACAAGGCATCAGCCAATACGGCTTCCATACCTCCCACTGAAGCTGCAGCTCAACAACACGCCTTTAGAGTTTACCATCAGGTGCAACAGTGGATCTGAAACTATTTGGATCCAGAGCAGTGGGGGTGGAAGTTGACAAAAAATGGGTTGGTTCCCATTACCACACTGATATCTCGGCTTCCGAGAGGCTTCTTCAGCTTATATATTGTAAATGCAAGACAGATTGCCAAGGTCGGTGTGGGTGTAGGCGAACCTTATTCTGCACGAAACTGTGCCAGCAATGTGAAGGGTCGTGCTCGAACATCGACGACAATTTGGATACAAAAGAGGAAGACGACCTGGACGAGATCCTTGCAGTACCACTGTCTGATGCAGCTGAGGCGACAGAAGGTATCAATTCGTGTAATATTTTGCAGCGTTATGCATCTTTACTAATTAGTTTTTCTCTATCATAACATTAATCATTGTATTACAATTTTTTCATTTTTTGAAGAACAGCAACAACTCCATAGCCCCTGACCCTTTGCCTGGATCTTCTATTGCCCAAGACCCTTCACCTGGATCTTCTAGTGCCTAAGAAACATTGCCTGGGCCACCAACAACCTAACAAAGGCTACTAAAATATACTTCAAATCACGAGAGATGACCGTTACGTCACAAATTAATTTCTAATCTTCAACGTAGGTACTCTTCAACCGTTCTTTGTTTACAAAATAGTAAAACGAGAGAGACAGGGAAAGAGAGTCCATTATATGTGACTGTTAATACGTTAAGACGTTGTTGATAACTAACGCAGTACTGATTTGATTCTTACGAATTATAATGATGACGTAACGGTCTTCTTTCGTGATTTGAACTATAACTGTGTACATAACAGCTTTATATTCAGTGTAATATACCTAATATGTTGTAAATATAATTTGTTACAATGTTACAATAGCCAATTTTAATACATTAGGAAAAGTTCCCTGTGACAGAGATGTGTTAAAAATGTTCTCAAGGGGAGCAGTTAAAGCTTGTATACATTTTTTTAGTAAATTGGTTGATATACCATCGAATCCGCTAGACTTTTTAGATTTGAATTTTTTTATATCTCAGTCAAAGCAATTAGAATGCTAGGTTTTATTGTCAGAAACTGCAGAAATTTTACCAATATTCATGCTTTAAAAGTCTTATATTATTCATATGTACGTTCAAAACTCGAATACGGATCTTTGGTGTGGTACCCATTTTATTTATGTCATATATCTGCTTTAGAAAATATACAAAGGAAATTTTTAAAATTGTTGATGTTTAGAGAGGACGGTTTATATCCTGAAAGAGGATATGATCATATATTACTTCTTACCAGATATGATATCAAAAGCCTTGAAACAAGAAGGAAATGCAGTTCAATTTCATTTTTATATAAGTTAATGCACAATGCAATAGATTGTCCAAGTTTATTATCTCAATTGTACTTTCTGATACCAAGGCCAAATTCAAGACACAATTTCACATTTTACTGTTCCTATTCTAGAACTAATGTATTAATCAATAGTCCAATACATGTAATGTGTGACAATTATAATAAGATATCCCACATATGCGATATAAATTGTGATTCGTACAGAAATATATTAAGAGTAGCTAGTAGTAACTTAAATTAATAATTTTTTTTTACTTTGTAGTATTTTATTGTATTATAATTTATTTTTTTTTTTTGTTATTATCATTAATTCATCAATTATTCAAAATGTTATTCTTACAATCTATTTTCTTTAAATATAATTTGTATGTATAGGTGTGTACTTGTGTACATATATACAGTGTTTTTTGTTTTTGTGTAATTGTTGTCCTATAATTGGGTGTAACCTGTTGGGCAAATAAATTGATTATTATTATTATTATTATTATTATTTACAATATTGCAGATTTTTTCTGAAGTGGTAGGGTATACAAACATTGATTCTGTACTGAAGTTGTCATATCTTTTTGTGGTATCTACTTCTTTTAAATTCGTTAGAAGCTGGGGAATAGCTTCAATAAAAAATAAGTTAAACTTGTCTGCCAAGAAATGTGGGTCATCCCCTGGTAACCTGTTAGAGTTATGTTTACCAATGGTTGAATTGACTAGGTTCCACATACACCTGGATTTATTATTGGAGCTATTAATGAACTTTTCATAATATTCACTTTTAGCTTTTTTTAATCTATCACAGTACATTTTTTTGACGTAAGTGTATACAGGTCTATACTCAGCTTTTTTATTACATATGTTAGAAACTGTTAGAAAACAGTTTGAGTTGATTTTTTAGCTGATGCAGTTCAGGCGTTAACCAGTCTGATTTACGTGACTTTCGTATCTTCCTCTTAACCAACGGTATATTACTGTCAAAACTATTTTTTATTATTTCCAAGAAAATTTTTGTTTTCTTATCAACAGAATTAGTGTTATTTACCCTAGACCAATCCACTGCGTTTAATTCATAGATAAATATTTACATTTTCAACATTGTATGACCTTGTGTAAACGTATGACTGTGTTGCAGATTTTATTAAAAAAGAAAACAACTGAGCTCTGTGATCTGATATCAGGGATTGCAAAACCTGCGTTTTGTGATTGTGAAAAATATTTGTAATGACATAATCAATGATTTTCTGACTCGTTGGTGTTAATCTTGTGAAGTCATTAACTGTGACCCTCATACCATAAGATTCAACTATGCTTGATAATTGAAATTTTTTTAAACTATCCCCAGTAAAATCTATGTTTAAATCACCTGTTAAAATGATTGCCTTGTCTTCGCTAAACAAACCTTCCAATTTGGCATTTAATTTATAAAAAAATGTGTTTACGCAACCACTTGGAGGACGATAAATACATAAAATTACACAGACAGTGTTACTAAAATTGCATTCAATAGCACAACTCTCCATATGATGCTTTTCTGACATTTTTGTTAAGTCATCCCGCGGCTTCCAGGTAACGTTATCAGCCACATAAATTGAGGAACCTCCATGTTCTCCATGTAATCGGCAAAAACCAGAGGCGAGATTTAAATTTTTTATTTTGTTTCTAATTTCTAATTCTTCTTTGGACTGCCAGTGTTCTGTGAGGCATGCTACTTGACAATAATCTACACTTTCAAAAAATTCTTCCAATTGATTAATACTGGTACTTATACACTGTACATTTTGATGTACAATTTTGGTTGTTAGTTCTAAACTGTTTTCATTACACTTATTTATTAACGTAGGTAAACTTATTTATTGTTTGACTGGCTCCTTCTCTCGAATAACACTTTGTTTTGTGCTGCAAGAAAGAAATCGAACTTACAAACTGTTATTCCTGAGTTCCAAGAATTTGGATCAAGCAAACTTTCTTCAAGAGATATCTCGGCACCTACTTTAAACGAACTAAATTTGGGACGTTTGTGCTTGGGTTTAATCTTAAAATAAAAAGTCATCCCTATTGAATTTTTCGTTTAGGTGTTCAGCTAATTCTTCAGCGGATAGGTCCCTATGAAAATTCGCCGCATGAATCCATGTCCTCTTAATCACTTTAACTGCTGAAAATTTGCTGTTTTCTGATTTTGCATTACCTTGTATTACTTGTCTGTTCTGAGCTTTTTTGAAATTGGACCCACGATTATTTTTGCGCTCCACATGAATAAACCCATCTCCTTTATCCCCCAGAACTTTCATTATTAGAGTTTGTTTGCCCATGTGACGAAGAGCAAAAGATTATGTGACTCATGACACTTAATTGTTTTGCCTCCAACTCATTCAGAGTTGATTGTTTGGGGATCACTGGTTTGTTATTGACTGTATTGGTTTTTATCTGAATAGGTGTTGTGACTTTTTTTGTTGTTTCTTGTTTTTGTAAGGTGTTACTTTTATATCTTCCTTCAATTTGTTTGTTTTAAAATTATCACCATACACAACTAAAAAAACCCGATTTTCTGGTTATAACTGTTGTAACACATTTATATGACGCGCAGTGTACAGGGTGTCCGGATTTTGAACCGACAAACTTAGGGTACAGAAAGTCCACATGAAATTATGACATACCCCTTCTAACATTTATTCTCTATCGAGCCTCCTAACGGAGATACGGGGTGTTCAAAATTCAATTTATTTTTTGTTTCTCTTTAATAACTTTCACAATACTGAAAATACGGAAACCAAACTTGGTACACATTGTTAGGTTGTGAAGGCCCATCTTTGCTATGGCTCAGAGTTGATCTGAAGCGCGCCGCTCCAGTGGCGTGCAGTGCGGTCACGTCGACATAATTTTAAGAAAAAAACTATGTGCACTGCACTAATTTTTTTCGCAATTCTGATCAGATTTTCATAATTTACGGTTGGATTTCTAAAAAAAGTTGCCCTTGTATAATTTTGATTGGGGCATTAGTTTTCGAGATATTTACGTCTGAACAAAATGATGCACCAGAAACACAATGTTATATTACACAGCGATTATTGCCTCATAATACACATTCAGCCATGTATGTATGTAAATCAGTATGTAAATCAGACGTACACCAAATTTTCTTTACTGTTAAAATGTTTTCTATTTTCCGAATCTACCGACAAATTTCAGGTACAGAAAGTTAACATACCCCTCAAATTTTTTTTTTCTATCTCATTTTCTAAGGGAGATACAGGGTGTTGAACTGTCAATCTAATTTTTTTTTAATGTTTTCCAATCTTTTAATTCTGCTATTAATTTGCAACAAAAAAGTATTCCATCATATTATTGACATAGGCGTTAGTTTCTGAGTTGTTTGCGATAAAAATCGCTATTTTCATTTGTTCCCCTGTCTCGATAACGTTGGAAATATAATGTTGATATGAATCTGTTGGTATACTATGTTTTTCTCCTCTAATTCCATACATCAACTTCAACAAAAACTAGAAAATTTTCCTTCTTTTGCAATAAGGCGTTTTTAAGGCCATTTGCAAGTCAATACTATTTCTGTCAAAAGAAAAATTTGTTTCTGTGACGAAATTGCATAAACAAATTAGCAATATCCTTCTTCTCTATTGATATATATAAATTACTCTACTCTTCATTGGTAAGGAGTATACTCGAGTATGGCAGTGTGATATGGAATCCTGTTTATGTTGTTGATAAAATATTCATTGAGAACGTTCAATCAAAATTTCTTAGACAATGTGCATTTAAGATGAGTCATCTGAGGGGCGAATATTGCCATAGTGATATCTTGCGCGAGTTAAACCTTCTTTCACTAGAGCATAGAAGGGTAGTCCTTGACTTATGCTTTTTACATAAATTGATTAATGGTAATATGAACTGCCCTGAGATACTTCAATTGATTAACTTTAATCTAAACGATCGTAGAACAAGAAACTCAGAACTCTTTAAAATACCGTTTCATCAAACAAATTATGGTCAAAATGAGCCTATTAGCAGATTACTACGAACAGCAAACTCATTCCATAAAAATATAGAGCTCTTTGACTCCTCACTGTATTCATTTAAAAACCAAGTAAAATCTCATGTTATATAATATATATAAACTAATCTTATAACTTAATTTTGTTTATTTTAATTTTATTGTAATATTTTAGCTGTTATCTTGTTTCTGATTTATGTAATTTGTTCTATCTACTTATTTGTAAATTGCAAAATGGCTTAGCCGTATAATAAATAAATAAATAAATAAATAAATAAATATCCAAATATCAAAAAAATCATCTCGAAAACTAATGCCCAGTCAAAATCTTACAAGAGCAACTTTTTTTGGAAAACTAACCATAAATTATGAAAATCTGATCAAAATTATGAAAAAAATTAGTGCACATACTTTTTTTTTTATTTAGTCGACGTGACCGCACCGCACGTCAACTCTGAACCATAGCAAAGATGGATTCTCACAACTTAAATATGTGTACCAAGTCTGGTTTCCTTATCTTTAATATTGTGGAAGTTATTAAAGAAAAACAAATAATAAATTGAATTTTCAACATCCCATATCTCCGTTAGGAGGCTCGATAGAGAAGAAATGGTATGTCATAATTTCATGTGAATTTTCTGTACCCGAAGTTTGTCGGTTTAAAATCGGGACACAGGTCACCATGAGGACATACAAGTATTAATGATTTCATATTGCATTTGTCAATGTTCCTTGTAGATTTTATTAGTAAATTTAGGTGTATAATTATAACAGGGGATTTTAATGTGGATAAATTGTCGAGCAGCCGCGAAAATAAATATTTGTCAGATGTAATAGACTCCTTTTCGTTCGGTGAATGACTTGTAAGTAAGTAAGTAAGTACTTACTTAAGTAAGTAAGTAAGTAAGTAATTTATTTCAAATAGGAAATCCTAATATACATATATCTAAATACATTTCACTTAAAAACATATCACAAATCATTATATTCACAATATAAAAACAAAGATAATAAAAGTAAATCAAATTTATAATTATTAAGTTTATAATTATTAAGAATATGTGAGTATATAAAACATAAGAATTACATAATAACATAAAATCTAAAATAAAATAAAACAAAACAACAGCAAATCACAATTCTTTTATGTGCTTGATTAAATTATATTTAAATTGTTTGACCGAACTGTTTTTAATTTCAGGTGATAATTTATTAAATTTATCAATGCCTTTGAAGAACAAAGAGTTCATGGACTTTTTTTGATGCACTTGGTTTAAATGTAGATTATCTCTAGATCTTGTGAAATGCTCATGTATTTCATGATTAAATGTAATAAACTCTTCAAAATAGCTAGGTAATAACTTGTTCACAGCTTTGTAAATAAAAATCATTGCACTTAGATAAAGTTTGTTTGACACGTTTAACCATTCTAGAGTTGAAAGCATAGTATTTACTGGAGTGAACCTGTTGCATTTAAGTATTATTCTTATACCACGGTTTTGTAATTTTTGTAATTGAGAGATTTTATTAAGGTCAAAGAGGTACATTACTGTTGAGCAGTAGTCAAAATGTGGTTTAATAATGGTGTTATATACTATAATCTTAGTTGAAGTTGATAGATGGTGTGAAATTCTAGAGAAAAAGTACATTTTTTTAACAATTTTTTTATATACCGGGTGCCACAGGATACTGGCTCACCCCTATATTTCCTTTATTTTTTAAGTTATCCATTTGAAATTTGGGGGGCATAAACTACTGTTTAAAATGTATTTCTGCACATTACAAACACTATGGTACCACTTCCGGTTTATCCGGAAATTACCTCAACTTTCGATTTTCAAATGGAACACCCTGCATATTTTTACATATTTGGATGCAGGGCAACATTCTGTATACACCATGTAAGTTTCGCGAATTTTTGAGCCGATGTTCAATTTTTTCAAGCATTTTCAGAAATCCGTGAAAGTGGAATTTATACTTTTAAACGAATGAAATAAAATTGAAAATAAATAGCACAGATATGAAAAAGATATCAATGAAATCAGAAAGAAAATTATAATTTTTCAAACACTATGAGCCACCACCTTCCCATTTGAAAAAAAAAAGTTTTCGATAAAAAAGTGATATGCTCAACTTTGGAGGCTTCGCAAACAGTTGTTAGTGAAACGAAAAGAAAAATTATATTTTTCCTTTGAAGTTTACCTACCGTATAACGCATTTTGGAATTCCAAAGCACTCTAGACGAATTTCTTAAGAAGCTTGAAAAAATTGAACATCGGCTCAAAAATTCGCGAAACTTACATGGTGTATGCAGAATGTTGCCCTGAATCCAAATATGTAAAAATATACAGGGTGTTCCATTTGAAAATCGAAAGTTGAGGTAATTTCCGGATAAACCGGAAGTGGTACCATAGTGTTTGTAATGTGCAGAAATACATTTTAAACGGTAGTTTATGCCCCCCAAATTTCAAATGGATAAGTTAAAAAATAAAGGAAATATAGGGGTGAGCCAGTATCCTGTGGCACCCGGTATATAGTGAAACTTGCGAGAAGGTTTCAATTCTAATTGAGAAATTTCTATATTAAACTCACACATATTTGACCACAAAGGACAATTAGTTAATTATAGTGTAGATACAAATTATTGCATAGAGACTATTTTGTGTTTGGTAACTGGATTGCCAAAATGAAACGTCATATTATGTAACATCGAATTCTAAAGCCGGCGCCACACATGTGGCATTCGGCGAAAGGCGAAGTTTGGCTTTCGTCGAATGCCATTTGGCGAAAGGCGAACGCCTTGATACACACATTTGTTTATTTGTCGAATGACAAGCGAATGTGGGAAACACGAATATTTGAGTAGAGTTTTGTTATTTGTCATAATGGACAATGACATATATGTATATTAATTGGAACAGCAGCTTCTGTTACTATGTGCAGTGCGTAATTATAAAGCTAATGAAAATAAAGAAAAAAGTAAACTTAAAATCCGTATTTTCTCCCAAAATTTACTTCTATGGCTTTCCATACAACAAAAACTAAATTTTTGTTTTTATGTGAAGGATGTTCTGGATTCCATATTATGATTTCGCCTTTGTAGTGGTCTAAAAATTTCAGGACCATTTCGTTTAACCACTCCATTTTATTAAACTATCGAAAACCAACACAAACGCTGTCAAGTGTCAAGACTAGGGGATATTTATCGATAACTAACGATATTTATCGATAACTATCGATATTTCCAATCGCAAATATCGTTATTCGATATATCGATAAAAATTTCCAGCCCTATAATCGCTACACATATTTTACAAATTATATTGCACTTTTAAACATGACAGAATTCACACAAGCATCATGGGCAAAGTAATTTTATCAAGAAAACTGCTGAATTGTATGTAGAACATTTGGTTTTCATCATTATATGTCACCTAATTTTACAAATAAAGTTTCTAGGATATTAAATGTCCGAGGGCGCACAATAAAATAAAATCATTCAATCACTGAACTCACAGAATAAGGCGACGCGTATTTAGCACGTGTTGTTATTTCCAACTATTGATATATTGATATATCGATGTTTATCGATATATCGATATTTATCGATATATCAATATGTCAGTATTTATCGATATATCGTTATTCGACATATCGATAACTATCGATATTTATTTATTTACGGTAAAGTATTCAACAGGCAGTAGCCCTATTACAGAATACCAAAAGCACAGTAATTAAATATATACAATATAGTAATATAGTAAGTAGTAATTAAATATATTAAGTAATATATATAAGTACATAATATATATAAGTATATATTAAGTAATATATATAAGTATAGTAATATAGTAAGTAGTAATTAAATATATACAGTGAAACCTTAATTGATTATGTGTTAGTTAATCATAACTTTGCTAATTCCAATGTCCATGCAACTCCAAAATTAAGTGATCATTCATTAATATCTATTAATCTTAAGAATAGTGACAAAAATGTAAATGTGTGTACGAAACAGTATAGAAACCTTAACAAACAAAACTTGGAAAAAATTAAACTAGAATTAATTACATTAAATTGGAACTTTGACTCAACTGATGTTAATATTATATATGAGGAACTTTTTACTAATTGCCAAACTATAATCAATAATGTAGCGCCTATACAAGTTTGTCAATACAAAACTAACATACCTTGGTTCGATAACGAAGTTCAAAACAAAATAAATGAGCGAGATAAAATGTATAAAGCATTTAAGTCTTCAACTGATAATGATAAGGATGTGAAATGGGAAGCATTTAAAAAACATAGGAATGAGGTTGTTAATTTATTACAAAAGAAAAAGGAACAGTATTATTTTGAAAAAATTGATAGGTATAGTAATAATTCTCAACTTATGTGGAAAACTTTAAAAAAAATAATTAATACTGATTATCAAAATTTTCCAAATCATATCGAATTTAATCTGGAAAATGGGCCAACAATTATTGAACACGATTCAAGTAAAATTGTAAATAAGTTTAATACTTTATAACTAGTATTCAAGAAATAGTGGACAGTATTCCAAACAATGATATATGGACTTATTGTAATTATAATATATATCCTAATTTTTCACATTTTTAACTACTGTCAATGACAGATATGTGTGCAATTATAAATTCACTTGATAATAAAAGTAGTATTCATGAAATTCCCAATTCTAAAATGTTAAAGGAAATTTTTGAAACATGTGGTCATGTTATCTTAAACATTATAAATACTTCTCTTAGAACAGCTAAAAGTACTATAATTCCTATCCAGAAAGTAAGCAATACTATAAAAGCAAGTGAATTTCGTCCTATAAATACATTACCACCTATAGAAAAAGTACTTGAACTAGCAGTTTACAATCATATTCTTGATCATGTTGAAAGAAATGAAATTTTAATCAATAACCAATCTGGTTTTCGTAAAAAGTACTCATGTGAGGCAGCACTACAGCTATCGTTATGCAAATTTAAAAATGAAATAGACAACAATAACTATATAGTAGCTGTATTTATTGATTTAAAAAGAGCGTTTGAAACCATAGACCGAAATTTACTCTTAACGTAGTTAGTATGGTATCAAAGATGATGTGTATAACTGGTTGTCTGATTATTTGTCTGAAAGAAAGCAAAAAGTGAAAATTAGGGGTGTCGTATCAGATGAAACACCTGTCAATATTGGTGTACCACAAGGCAGTGTGTTGGGGCCTCTGCTATTTATTTTGTATTTAAATGATATAAACTTGTTTGTTAAATGTGATTTCATCAATCTGTTTGCGGATAATACTTTACTAGCTTGTTATGATCCAGATATAAAAAATGCTATACAAAAAATGAACTATGCATTAGATGATGTCAACAAATATTTAGTGAGTAACAAATTAAAGTTAAATGAATTAAAAACTAAAGCTATGATCTTAACGACTAAATATAGATTCAATGAGATTGATTTGAATTCAATTAATTTAAAAATAAATAATGAGAAAATTGTTATTGAAACAACAATCAAATATCTAGGTTTTCAGTTAGATAACCTTTTATTATTTAGTGATCAATTACATTTTTAAAAAGATATCAAAAAAACTATTCTTCTTTTCGAGAATTTCAAATAATTTGGCAGCTCAATCCAAAGTAACAGTCTACCATTCAATAGTACAGCCACATTTTGATTATTGCGCCTGTTATTTTCCTGTTTAATTTGAATCAAAAAGCTCAGTTACAAAAACTGCAAAATCGTGGATTGAGAATCATTCTTAAATGTAGTAAATTAACACCTATATCAATTATGTTAAATTTGTTCAGCAAAGATTATATTACCTTACAATGGTTTTTATTTATAAAATATTAAATAATTTAGCTCCAACATATTTCAAGAGAATATTATCTTCCATTCTAACATTCATAGATAGATAGATAGATAGATAGATAGATAATTTATTAGTGTCAAAATTACACAAAAAGTGTTTACACACGTCAGTATTGTAATATTAAAATATTAAAATAATATAAAAAATAATGAAATATAAAACAGTAAAAGTTAAAAGTTAAAAAGTTATAATGGCAAAACGTTAAAGAGTGTATGTGTAGTAAAATATATATGAAACTAGGACTAAGTACAATAGGACAAACATATTTAAACAAAAAACATAGGTATAAAACTATGAATAAATAGGATGTAAAACAAGGTGTAAATAAATAAATATGACAAAAGTTTAATATATACTATACACTAGAGTAGGGTTTTGAGCATTGCACCAGCACACACAAAACATCCTAAATAAAGTTGAAGTTACTGTCTAAAAACTCTTTCGTACTGTAAAAGGCGTTATGAAGTAAGTAGTTTTTTATTCTCTTTTTAAATTGAGATATATTGAGTGACTTTACTTCGGTTGGTAAAATATTATAAAATTGAATTCCAAAATAACCAGATCCATTTCTAGTTTTAGTTAGCCGTAAGAAATTATTGTTTATATTATCTTTAATTCTAGTATTATATGAATGGACTTGGCTTCGGGTAATAAATAGCTCCTCGTTATTTTTCACATAAAGAAGACACTGGAATATATACGTGCAAGGTACAGTCATTATTTTTAATTTCGTGAATTGTTCTTTACAGTCATCTCTAAAATTTAGACCAGTTATTATTCGTATAGCTTTCCTTTGGGCCGAAAATACTGCGTTACTTGTTGTCGCATGTCCCCAGATTAAAATGGCATAGGACATAGTGGAGTGAATGAGACTGTGGTATGCAGTTGTTAAAGTACTTTGTGACACTTTTCCAACAAGATTTCGAAGCAGATAAGTAAATTTAAACATTTTTTTACATATTTGTGTGGTGTGATTTTCCCATGAGAGTTTCGCATCTAGGTTCACCCCTAGAAATTTAATAGAATCCGGATTTCTTATATTTTCCATGTTGCGTAAACTGAATACCATGGTCTCTGTCTTTGATGCATTTAGGCATAATTTGTCAGAGGTAAACCACTGTTTGGTGTCAGTTTCAATAAATGGAACTTGGGCTAATAGATCTTCAACATTGCTATTGGTTATGGTTAAATTAGTATCATCGGCAAACAGTATAGCTGCGACATTTTCTTTTATTGCATTTGGAAAATCGTTAATATAAATTAGGAATAGGCTGGGTCCCAAGGTTGACCCCTGGGGAACACCATGTTTCAAGTATTGTAGGGTAGATTTGATTCCATTGTAAACTACCAATTGTTGTCTGTTTGTAAGGTATGAATGTATAAGAGATTTGCTATCATTTGAAAATTCATAGTAGGCTAATTTATTAATGAGTATGTCATGGGACACGCAATCAAATGCCTTAGTGAGATCTAAGAACAGAGAGCATACATATTCCCCTTCTTCAAATCCCGTATTTATTATGGATGTTAATTTTTTTATAGCAAGAGTAGTCGATAATTTATTTCGAAAACCATATTGGTTGGGATTAAACAAGTTTTTAGTTTCCAAATATGTCGTTAGTTGATTTTTCAAGATTATTTCATAGATTTTAGCGATACACGGTATGACAGATATTGGTCTGTGATTTGATGGATCATCGATATTATTTTTCTTATAAATTGGAACCACCTTAGAAATTTTTAGTGAATCAGGAAATGTGTTTTTAGATATAGCAATATTAATTAAGATGGTGAGAGGAATAAGAATGCTCTGCGTGATACTTTTTATGATATCGACGGTAATGCCGTAAACGTCTTTGCTCTTTTTATTCTTTAGATTGCTTATGATTTCATCTACTTCTTTATATGACACTTGGGCAAAAGAAAATTGGTTAGATGTATTTAAATCACCTAGGTAGTTTAGGAAGTCAACATTACATGGTGGTAGTTCATCTAAGATCTTATCTGACACGTTTACAAAATAATCATTAAATTGCTCACTAGATATATTACCTGTGACCTTTCTTGTGGTTGGTTTATAGCTGTTGACTATTTTCCACATAGCTTGCTGAGGATTGCTGTGGCTATTTATAAAATTATCGTGGGATTGTAATTTAGCTTTATTTATTTCACGGCGGTAACGGGACCTGTAGTCGTTGAGTATGACCTTATTATTTTCGGTGGGATTTCTTTTGTAAAAATCAGCTGTAAGTGATCGCGCATGCATCGAAGATTGTTGTTAAACCAAGTGATTTTGTTTTGATTTGCATTATTTATTACCCGGGATTTTAATGGAAAAATGTTATCATACCGCATTTGTAATTATTGTAATAAACTTTATAAAATTATCATTAATATCTAAGTTCGTATCTAAAATAAAGCTCCAGTCTATTGTGTCAAGATTATCGCTTAGTTTAAGTAATCCTGGTTGATGGATAGGTCTATATGTTATAGTTTTGGGGTTGATTTTAAAATCTATGTTTGTCTCTAGGCATATACCCAAATGATCAGACAGATTGGTGTCTACTGGTAAAGTATGTAAGTTTGTACAGACGTTTGTAAATATATTGTCAAGACAATGATTATTTCTGGTAAATCCAGTGTAGCTTGCTGAGAAACCAAAGGATGTGAATATATTTATGAGTGATATAGTACGTTGGTCTTTCTCTTTATGGAAATATACATTAAAATCTCCAGATATAAACATTACTTTATCAGATTTACAGAATATTTCGAGAGCAATGTTAAGTATTTCCAGAAATAGATCATAGTCGCCATTTGGGGATCTGTAAATAGTCATTAATCTAACATTTTCAAATTCGATCGCTGCTAACTCACAATGTAATTCGATTGATAATTTACTTATCTGTTCTAGATTAGTGCAATTTGTGTAACTCTCAAATGCATACACAGCCACTCCGCCATGAGCGGAATTGGTTCTGCAAAATTTAGAGATGAGATTGTAATTGTTTATACTTACATAGTTTATTTCATCACCTGTGCACCAGTGTTCATTTATTAGTACAAAATTATATTTGTTTTCACTTAGAAATATCTCTAGTTCATTTACTTTATTTCGAATGCTCTGTATGTTCAAGTGCAATATTCTGAAGTTAAATAAATGATTTACATGTTTCACGTTTTGGGTTAAGTCTCTAAAAAAGCATCCTCAGTCTTCCTGGAACTTGTATAATCCTGCTGGGTTTGCCTCCTAAATTTATATCTCTCGAAAGCGATGTTACGAGTTATGAAGGTACACTGTATCCATTAAATCAAATCTGATACCTACTTGGAAACATTTACTGTCAGATCGATCTTGTTCTATTTTAGTTGGAATGTGTTTCACTATGAGGTCGTCTTCATTGGTTATATTCAGTTTATTTTTAACGTAATCTCTGACAATGATCTCGTTTATTTTATCTGGCACTCTAGAGATGAATAACCATGCTTTTTTGTTTGAATTATCTCTGCCTATAAAGTTTTCATTTCCATTTGGTTCCCCGGTTCCTATAAGGATATTTCTTTTAGGTCGGGCAGTATTTTTATTAAGTACAGGTGCAGTTGAGGAGCGACCTGCTGTTATCTGTGCCCATGATGTTGAAGGTACACTATGAGTATTCTGATTTGATGTATTGGTGGTTGCTTGATTTTTGGTACCAGAGGGGGTAATCTGTTGTATGAGGTCTGCAGGAGTTTGGAAATCGAATGTTATCATGTTTTTGTTAATATTCGTAGGTACGGGAGCTGAGTGCATTGGTATCGTGTGGTTTTCAGTAGACGTCGATACGGTTAAGTTAGGCTTTTTCTTTTTTGTAGCACGCTCTTTATTTATTTCATTATTTATGTTGTTTTTGTTGCTTTCTAGTTTCTTTTCCATGGTGTTCACTTTTTCTTCCAATAATTGGTTGTTTTGTTTTAATAATGTGTTCATATCCCTTAATTCTTGAATAAGTTGTTTCAGATAATGATTTTCTATTTTAAGGGATTGTGTTGTAGTGGGCGATAAGTTACCATCTTCTTCTTTTGAAGGTGCGATATCTTGGTTTGGGGTTTTGGGGGGAATATAGCAGGTAGGACATAACCACCGTTTTCCGTTTTCTGTGTTCTTTTCCTTATTAAACTCTTGCACTTGCTCAATTGTGAGATTAGCGCAGTCTCTATGGTATAAATTGTTGCATTTTTCACACTGAGATTTGTATGAATTTGTTTTTATTGCTTTTAAGCACTTCACTGCACGCTAAACAAACATCTCACCAACATAAAGGTGAAGGATGATCCAGATTGTAGGATGTGTGGTGAAGAGGAAGAAACACCTCACCACATCATATGTGAATGCCCGGCCCTAGCGGCGAGAAGGATTGCACACTTCGGTGAACCATCAGTGACACCGGAAGAGATAGCTAATGCTCCCATCGACCGTATACTCGCCATCGTGGGAGGAACGGGTCTCATGGAATAGGGAGACTATGGGGGTACAATAAGCTTCAGCTTCAGTACAGCGGGCCAAAAGACCGCAACCTATAAGGAAAAAAAAAAAAAAAAAAAAAAAAAAAAAAAAGCACTTCACACACAACACGTCCGGCATCGCGCACGGTCGCGCACCTTAATGTTATACTACAAGAAATAATAACAATTTATATATCTTTAAAACAATAAATAAATAAACGATGCTCAATGAATTCATTATTTTTTAAAGGCTTTGACCATTATAATAAGCTACCAAACGACATTAAATCGAGCTCATCAGTAAGACTTTTTAAAAACAATTTAATAAAACATGTTAGGACCATTAATTAGTTTCGATATGATGTAGTAAATTATTCATACTTATATTATCCTTTATATAGTATATCGATGTTATTATTTACGTATATAGTACCTTTCATGTTAATGTGCAACTGCAGTATGTATAGTTATTTGTTTATTGTTTGTATATTAGGGTTACCTAATTCAATAAATTCTTCTTCTTCTTCTTCAATATATAGTTTACCCTAATTAATTAAGACACTATCATAAAATAGTTACACTTAACATACTAATTGCCTTTCATTATAATAAGTCATCAAGTATATTCTTTAAGCATTTAAGAGAAATGACAAATATATCACAATTAGCTTGAATTGCATTAAATATATTACATATATTATATAAAGGGGAATTCAATTGATAATTTGTATTGGCTCGTTTTAGAATAAAAATTCTGTGTTCTCATTGTATGAACAGGCACATTCAGACATAATAATGATAAGAAAGACGAATCATCTATATTACCATGAATTAATTTGTAAAGTTAAATAATATAATAATAATAATAATTTTATTTATCCTTGAATACATTACATTTTTTATGAATAGGATACGTCAGTAAAAGGGGTTGAAATATGTATAAAACTTGTATAGCACATACTAATATAAATATACATAAATATAAAAATTACATATAGTTACAAACAAACACAGATATACAGCACCATTAGGAGACTTTGTTCTTTAAGAAATTCATCAATTGAGTAAAAGGATTCCATATTAAGCAGTACTTTTAAGCGGCTTTTGAAAATGTTAAGCGAAACACTATTTCGAATATGCTCACGTAATAGATTAAATAGGCGAGAACCTGCATATACAAGGCGTTTCCAAATTGACTACCATAAATTTAAGAGCTTGTAGAAAACGTTAAAATAAACCTAAAACCTTTATACAGTTTCGTCGGAAAACGCTTCGTTTTCAAAATACAGGGTGTTATAGTTTCAATTGGCAGATCAGTTATTTAGCTATATCTCTAAACAGAGTAGGCAGAGGAATCTAAATTTTTGTGAGCGAGTGTTACTTAAGACTACCGATGACTGGATAATATTTTAAATCTGATACCACCATTCAGTGGCGTAGAAAAAGCGGTAGCCTTATTATTACTACTGAACAAAAAAAGGAAATTTTCAATATCAATTTGTTAATAAGTGCACCTTTGAGATTAAAATGTCATTTCTTGACAGTAAAGCAGATTTGAGTTGCATTTGTTTTTGTTTTTATCTACCTTGTGATGATTGTCCCTTTTTAATAATAATATGTTTTTCGCAAATTAAGTAGGTAACACATAAAACCGAGAATATCTCGAAAACGGACGCCTCTGGAGATATTTAATAAGAGCATCATTATAGCATTTCGACTGGGGAATTTGAAAATGAGACGATATTTTCAATACATCGAACAGCAAATTTTTTATTAACAAAAAAATGTTAGGCTACCCCTTTTTCTACACCACTAAATGGTGGTATCAGATTTAAAATATTATACAGTCATCGGTAGTCTTAAGTAACACTCGCTCACAAAAATTTAGATTCCTCTGCCCACTCTGTTTAGAGATATAGCTAAATAACTGATCTGCCAGTCGACACTAAAACACCCTGTATTTTGAAAACGAAGCGTTTTCCGACGAAACTGTATAGAGGTTTTAGTTTTATTTTAACGTTCTCTACAAGCTCTGAAATTTATGGTAGTCAATTTAGAAACACCTTGTATAGGTGATTTTTTGTAAAATTCGTGTTCATGTTTGGGTAATGCAATGTTGTCTTTTCCTCGAGTGTTGTGCGAGTGAACATCACTGTTAGTAATAAAATTGTTTTTTTTAACATAAATAAGGGTTAATAATTTCATAAGATAAATCGACGTAGTTGTGAAAATTCTGTTATTTTTAAAAGTGTTGCGACATGACGCATGATGAACTAAGTTAATTATGAGCCGTAAAATACGTTTTTGAGAAACAAAAACACGGTTGATTTTTTTTGCCTGACCCCATAAGACTATGTTGTAGGCTATAGCCGAATAAACGTTTGCATAATAAAAACTCAATAATACTTTTTTTATCTAATGAGTTTTTTAGTTGATTCAATAAAAAGAAATTTTTGTTTAATTTGTTGGATACCATTTCACATCCATTAAAATTAAAATTAAAGTTAGGTTCTGTTTTGTATTTGTTATAAATTGGTAAACTTATTGTCTTAGCGTGATTTATCATAAGTTTATTTTTTGAACACCAAAGAGAAAATCCTCTAAGAACAATATTAACTTTGAAATTCAGTTTGAATTGAGACTCTGAGGAGGTCACATCATACTAAAGTCAGTGATTTTTAGCTAGTTTATTAGTGTTTTGTAGTTATAAAAAAATGTCAGACACCCAAGATGAAGATGAAGGTGATATGGAGTGGTTAATTAGTGAATATAAAAGTAGAAAAAGGAAAAACACCGTGCCAATACCATGACAACTCAGGAAATTCATGAAATTATATTAGGTGGCAACTCCAGTGGACAACAAAAACAACAAGAAAAAGATACACATGATAAAGATAATCAAAATAAAAACAACATAAAACCATCAGAAAGAAATACTACAAAAAACCATTCATCAAGAATGAAAGAAATTACAAACAAACAATTAAAAACCTATTTTATATAAATGCTGCGGATTCTGTTAACAGATTAGACATGGTAGACATTTGGAATGAAGTTTCTCCCAAATCAACGGATATAATACTACAGACAAAAAAAGGATTTTTACTCAAATCTGATGCTGAGAAATACCAACTACTTGAAAAATTGGGTAAGATTTTGGAAAACAAGAAAATTACAAATTACAAAGAAACAAAACCATACTCTACACAAACACGTAATGACCCTGAACCGACCTATTGCCTAGTAATTGCTACAGTCACGAAATATATACAAGAAGACAATATAAGTGCATTTCTAAATGAACAAAACATTAAGCATAGGTATTGCAAGAGAATCACATCGAGAGCTACCAAATAACCCACTATGCTAATCCGGGTTATCACAGGATGTCAGCAATCCTTCGAAAAATTAATCAACAATGGACTATTCTACAAAAACCGTCACTACCCTGTATACCCAAGCATACCACCAAAACCAGTACCTATTCCCTGTAATAAATGCAGCCAATTTGACCACATAACAGAAAATTGTACAAACCCCATCACATGCGAAAAATGCAAAGAAAACCACCACACAAACAAATGTACAACAAATCTTCCACAAAAATGTCTGGCCTGTGGTGCAGAAGATCACAAAGCCTGGTCATTCAAATGCCCAAAAAGACCTACCCAACCCATTGAGGGAATTCCTAACACAACCATTAGATCACTGAATAAAAAAAGTCTTGAAATAGCACTAGAGAAAAAAGCGGATACAAAAATTCATTCTCCAGTCACAATTCATGATCTAATTATTAATACATACGTCACAAAAATAAACAAACCAAAGCATGTTAACAGAGAGGAATTGCTGCAAAAACTCAGAAAAAAATTTGTTCAATTATACAACATAGACACCACAGTCGTTTTCTCAGGAAATCGTATGTATTTACTAATGTTCGACTTAGACAAACCATTAAGCATCTCCCCGACAGAACCTCTAGTCTACATGGCGAACAAAATATTAACATATTATATGGTAACATAAACAGCTATAACACCAAAAAGCAAATATTATATAATTATATTGAAAACAACGACATTAATTGTGTGATGCTAGTAGAAACTAAGACAAAGGGTAGTAATATGGATTCTAGGTATAGAAACTGGAAAACTTTACAACTCAATGGAAACCTAATAACAAATTATGCAAGAGGGGGAAGCATAATACAAACTCATCCTAATCTTAACATGGGGAAAGCTAATCCACCTAAGATAAATAACCTGCTTAACGAATGTTTACACATCACTATTCCATTTCAAAATGATCATCTGCATATATTTCTAGTATACAGACGACGCAAAACTTGTTCGATCATAGGAAATACCAGGTGAATTTACAATTCCCAACAAATAGTATAGTAAATGCGTATGCGCAAGCGTACTAACGAATTTGTAGCTGGCAAGTGGCAACGATCAACGCTTGTAGACCGCATCAAAAGAAATACATGCGTTATTCACGTGCGCTTAGTTCACAAGAGCCCTTCATGCGTAAAATTCTACACTAGATATTGTTTAAAAAAGGCATTTAAAGCACAAATCACAATAACAACAATACAATAATAACAATACGTAATTATCGCGTCCTTATAAATACCTAATAACTGAAATTAAACAGTTCATGAAGTCGAAGAACAAATGCAAGTACCCTTTTACGCAAATTACATACGATTGACGGAATTGTAAATTCGCCTGGTATTTCCTATGATCGAACAAGTTTTGCGTTGTCTGTATATCCATCTAACTTCAAAAATCGAGGAGAATATTTTTGTGAAGGCATCGCTATATAAATATGCTATTATAATTGGAGATTTAAATGTAAACAAAACGAAAAACAAGCAAATATATAACTTCACAAATAACACAAACTTTGAAAAATGGATCACTCCACCTACCTTTCTCATGGAAAACAATAATGATACAACACCAGATATAATACTGTATTCGCAAAACTTAAAGAATAATTTCCAAAGCGTTGATCTAACCCCAGACCTAGGCTCAGACCATCTAGCAATGCATATCCAGTTTAAATTAGATAGTCCACCAACAGTTTTCCAACCCATAACGAAATTTGACTTCAAAAAGAGCAATGTGGGAAAAATTAACTGTGACGTAATGACATTTATAGAAACCAAACAAAATGAAGTTAACAACATCGATGATGTAAATCAATTTAACCGGACACTAAAACAAATCGTTCATGCCAACACTCCGATGATAGAGACACAATACTATTCACACACACTACCCCCGTTTATAATAAAAATGATAAAGGCAAAAAGAAAAATGCTAAGAGAGTATCAAGTCAATGGTGATCCAGAAATAAAAAAACAAATAAATCAATTTAACAAAAACATTCACAAAATGATCTATCAGTACAAGACTCACACATGGCTACAGACATGTAAAACAATTAACGAATCCAGAGGGCGTCTATTCTACCAACAAGTAAACAAATTATCTAAATATAAAACTAAGCTAAATCTTCCAGCTATTGAAGTAAATGGACAACTATACGAAAGTGACACGGATAAAACAAATATTTTCGCAACATACTATGAGGACCATTTTACCGAACGCATCCATCCTAATTTCAATCAAGACCATCAACAGGTAATTGACAACTGGTACCAAGAATATTTCAACAGCAATGCCATCAATGATGACATTGAAATCGATGAAGAGGAATATTTCAGCATCCTTCACAACCAGAAAAACACTTCACCTGGCATTGACAACATACCTTGGACCATTATAAAACAACTTGAATACGCAATACATGTGTATATAATTAAAATATTTACATTTTGCTTAAAAAACAATCAGTTTCCAATAGAATGGAAAAAGGGAACGATAATAAATATTCCAAAAACTAACAGTGACAATAAGAAGCCTAGTGGATATAGACCCATTACATTGTTACCTGCCCTAGGCAAACTTCTGGAAAAAATTGTCAGGAACAGAGTGAATAATATCATCAATTTAAACATACCAACTCATCAGTTTGGATTCCGAGAAAAATGTGCTACCATCCATCCATTAATTGTTCTTACCTCAAACGTACAAACAGCCAGACATCAAAACCTAAAATCAGCTGCGGTTTTTCTGGATATTACAAAAGCATTCGACTGTGTATGGCATAAAGGTCTACTTTATAAAATGAAGAAAATAGGCACTCCTGATCATTTTGTGCATTTTACGCGTCAATTTTTAGAAAACAGACAATTATGTGTAAAACTCAATGAGGAAATATCCGACAGTTTCACCCCAACACAAGGACTACCACAAGGATCCCCCCTATCGTCGTTATTATATAATATCTACAGCTACGACATTGCACAACATCAAAATACTAGTCAAGATGAAACCTATATACTCCAGTATGCGGACGACACAGCAATTATATCTCACAACAAATCTATGAATAAAGCTATGGAAAATTTACAATCAAAAATAAATGCCACAGAGGAATGGTTTTCTAAATGGAGACTTGTACCCAATCCTGCTAAGTCCCAATTTACAATTTTTAATCACACTGTATCTAACACATCCCCAACAATAAACGTGGGTAATTAACAGATCAATCCATCACAGTCGTCCAAATATCTAGGTATAACACTAGATCATAAATTAAATTTTAATATGCATACAGCTTCAATGAAAACTAAAATCAAAAACAGAGCCAAACATTTTCGGTCACTAACGTTCAAAAAAGAGGGCATTTCGACAAAAACTGCATCTATTATATACAAATCCATTTGTCGTCCAATAATCGAATATGCAAACATTTTGTTTATGACCTGCAGAAAACCAGCATTACAAAACATCAAAGTAGCAGAAACCTCAACCTTAAGAGCCATTACTAGAATGAGGCATCCAGATAACCCACTATACAATCCATCGAATGAACTGTTATTTACACGAACACATATAAAACCAATAGACATTCGCTATCAAGATTTGTTAACTAAGTTTATATCTCGACCCCACAATATTGATTTGATACAATCACACTGCAGAGTTCGAGACCGTCAGATGAGATCCAAACATAAATTCCCAGAGCTGACCCTTTATGAGGAAATTCAGGCTGCAATTGAAGAAGATCGGCAATAATATATTACTTATTTACTCAATCAAATTTTTCTCTTTAGTTTTTTTTTTTTTTTTTGTGCTGTAAAGTTACAAAAATTTCTTATGTTAAAATATAAAATTTTGGAAATGTAAAAATTATTTGTACAGAACTTATAGGCTGAAGGACCCCGGTCAATGGCCTTTTGGGTTAACCAATAAACAACGCTTATTATTATTATTATTAACTTTGAAATTAATGTTTTCAGCTTTCGGGTCTGATATGACAATAGTCGTGTCATCTGCATACATAAAAACACGTCCCTGTGAGATATTCGCAGGTAGGTCGTTGACGAATAATAGAAATATAAGCGGTCCAAGTCCATGTTAAAATCATCTGACTTTACATTATCAATCCTGACATGAAACTTTCTCTTGCACAAAAAAGATACGAACAACTATTTAATTGTCCTCTAATGCCCAGAGCATACAGTTTCCGAAAAACAAAATCTTCATCAACCGTATCAAATGCGCGCGTAAGGTCAAAAAGTTTTGATCCATTTTTCAAAAACATGCTGAGCAAAGTCAACACAACCTGTTTCGGTCGAGAAACCTTTTCGAAAGCCGTGTTGGCAAACTGAAAAAATGTTGTTTTTATTTAAGAATTCTAATGTTTTATTGTAGATGACTTTCTCAAATATTTTTGAAAACACGCTTACTAGTGCGATAGGTCGATAATTTTCGACGTCTTCGTGATTTCCTTTTTTAAAAATTGGTACTATGGTAGCATATTTAAGAAAGTCTGGAAATTTTCCATCGACAAATGAAATATTAATTAAATCAGCAAGAAGTTGTGATAGAGCACTTTTTAATAAGAATGATCGGAATCATATCAAGTCCGGTGCTCTTTTTGTTTGGTAGATTTTTTATTACAAATTCAACATCTTCTGCTGTTACTGGGCTTGAGAACATGGAATTGATTACATTTTCGGCAGTGATACAGTTCTTAGAAATATGTTGTCCAAAATAATTTATTATTTATAACACTGGATAAATATTCTCCAATAATATTGTCTAAAATAATGTTGGAAATCTCATACTGATTTGTAAATATTTCGTTATTATATTTTATACTTGATATAATTGTTTCTCCGAATGTTTGCCACTAGCATTGTTTATTATGTTCCACGCTGTTTTAGTTGTATTTTTAGATGTACTTATTTTATTGCTACAATGTTCTCTTTTTTCAGATTGTATATTTTTATGTATTTGTAATTTTAATCTTTTGTATTTGTCATTAACATTTACATCATTGATGTTATTTCTTAACCAATTCAACTTCTCTAACTCTTTCCGTTGATTTTTTAATTCTTCAGAAAAAACAATTTTTTTGTTTTTTGGTTTCATTTTCTGAGCCTTTTCGGGAAAATAAGCTAGAAAACACCAGTGAAAGTGTTCAAAGAACTGCATAAAAAGTTCATCTATAACAGTATATGTCAGGTCAAATTTAAAGGTTTTAAACAAAAATTTGAATTCGCCTATTGTTTGGTCATTAATTTTTCTGGTGTAGAAAAGTTCGTCTTTATTAATAGATGTTTCTGAAAAAATAGATTCATTAAACTTTATTAGCTGTCCATAATGGTCAGCAAATCCTGGGTCAAAATTGATGCAGTTTATAAATTCTGGTTCGTTGGTAACAACATAGACTAGTGTAGTAGAGGTTATATAAGATCTAGTAGCAAATATTCTAGTACGTTCTTGTACAAGTGACGTTAGTTTGAGAGAACTAAAGATATCAAGTAACATTTTCGTATTTTGGCTATTACTAGTTTGGTTAATATTAAGGTCCCCACAAAGGACTATAATTTCGCATTTGTTTATTGCTTTAGTTAGAATTTCACTTAATAATAATATGAATTCCTCCAAAGTCTCCCGCTGGTGGCCTATAAACATTAATCAGACAAAACTTGTTATTATATTTAACTGCAGAGCATTCTAATGTCATTTCAATTGAAAGGTTAGTTAATAATTCGAAGGGCTTGATTTCCGAGTAGTATTTTTCGTCAACAAATATAATATATATACAGTGTGTCTCACTTTTCACCACTACACCCCAATATCTAGGCCATTTGTTGATCGATTTAGATAAAATTTGGTATACTTCTTTTCTTTCAGATTGTGTTTAAAAAGTTATTAATAAAAAATTTTTTCAAAATTAAATACACCTACTATGATCAAAAGAAATTGGCAAAAATTATGAATTTATATTAGCGATTGAGATAGGGTTTTTGTTTTTACAGATTCTTGTTCAGCATGACCTAAAACGCCCGACTTTTCTTCGTTGTTCAAGAGTACGAAGACAATATCTCTCTAAAAGTTCAGTTATGGGTATAGTTAGATCATAGACGCCATTTTCTTTAAAGTACAATAATCTTAAACATTTGTTTTGTATTTTCTCTATATTACCTATTTGTATTCTAAGCGTAATTCCCAAGTTATTTGAGAGTATAGTTGCTGAATATTTAACCTCAGAGCTCTCTGGTTCTATCATCGATCAACAGTTTGGTTTCCAGTCTGGCAAATCAACTGAGCTAAACCTGCCAACTTATATTGACTTCCTGTCGGGCGCTTTGAAGGATGGACACGTGGTCCATTCTGTTTATACAGACTTCTCCAAAGCGTTCGACAGGGTTAACCACCAAGTTCTATTAAAAAAGCTCCAGTCTTTGGGTGTCAATGGTCTTTTTTTGCAATGGATTGAGAGCTATTTGTTAGGCCGCACACAAGTTATTTGAATAAACAACTTTGAATCATCTGAAATTCAAACTCCTTCCGGTGTTCCCCAGGGGTCACATCTCGGTCCATTATTGTTCAATGTATTCGTTAATGATATTCATAAATGCTTTGCGCACAGTAATTTTCTTCTCGTTGCTGACGTTCTCAAATTATACATGAAGGTATCCACTTTAAATGATTGTGTGATTGTGTGAATCTACAATCAGATCTTGATAACCTTACAAAGTGGTGTGAGCACAACGGCATGGAATTAAACGCAAATAAATGTCACTTTATGTTTTTTTCCCGATCTAGGAATAATCAGACTATTAACTTTGAATACAGGATTAATAATGTTGCTCTAGAGAAGGTCTCCACCATCAAGGACCTAGGTGTCACTCTCGACTCTGAACTTAATTTTGTCTCTCACATTTCATCTTCTATCTCTAAAGCTCTCAGAATGCTTGGCTTTATAAAACGGATTTCGCAGGATTTTACCAACGTTGCCTCAGTCAAAGTTCTCTACTGCACACTAGTGCGACCACATCTTGAATATGCTCCCACGGTATGGAATCCCTATTATGCCATTCACATTAGTAATATAGAACAGATTCAACAACGGTTTCTGAGATACATTTCATTTAAAACCCCAACTCTTCCACCTCGCACCTATGATGTATTAGAATCCGAACTTAATACTTCTTCTCTAATGAACCGCCGCAAATTCAGAGACCTAAAACTCCTATATAATATTGTGAATAATAATGTTCAGTGCCCTTACTTCCTCTCTAGGATTGGGTTGTTTGTCCCGCCCAGGACTACTCGCTCGGCCTATACATTTCACGAAACAGTTCACAGAACAAATTATGCTTTCAACTCTTACATCCCTAGGTGCACTAGATTAGCTAACCTGTATAGTAACAGATTGACTTTTTTAATCCACCAAAAGCTTTCATAAGAAAGTTAAAACAGCTAATGTCCTCTGTAACTTAATGTGTCATAGTTTCCTATACTGTAAATTTATTTATTTTAAGTTTGTATTAAGTCAGCTTTGTATTTAATTTTTTCTTGGTAATGAAATTATGTATTATATACCAGCATTTATGTAATTTATAATTTATTTACGAAATGCTTACGGTAAACTTTACTGTCTTTCTTGTTAAATTGTGTGTATTTAATGGGCAAGTCCCGTAAATAAAGTTAAATTAAATTTTTTAAAAAATAGAGGTTCTTGCCATTTACCCCAAGAAAGAAACATGATGCTGTAACAGTTCAGATTTGAATCAATCTGAATTTAAAGATATTCAGTATTCGATTAGCTTAATTGTAACCATTTAAGTATTAGCCCAGGGTCGATCTGAAGCTTTATATAGGAAACCATGAACAAATTAGAGACAAGCTGAAATTTGGTTATATAAGTTTGTATTGGGATCCTTAAAATACCACCAAACCCCACTGGTAATCTGCCGTCCCTGTCACCCCTAAACAACCCCCGAAAGGGGTGAAAATCGGACTTTTTTAGTTTTTTTGCAATATCTTAAAAACAAAGCTATATACGAAAAATATGAAGACAGAAAAATTAAAGAGCATAAAATTTCCTATAAAGTTACGTTTAGCAGATATATTTTGCTTTACCAGTGGTGGAGTTATCGTATTGTAAATTCCAGTATATTTTAACAAAATACGCATTTTCCACAAAATAATTACGTTACATTGATATATTTTACGTCTTTTACACCAAAACAGATTAAAACCATAATAATACACAAAATATGAGTAGTGTAGCACAGTTGCTTTTTCTTAAATAAGCTAAAATACTTACAGGTTATGTTTAAGTAAATGAATGTAATTTATGTTTTTAATTACTTATTATCCAATATATTTTATCTGCATGTTGAGATGTCGTCTTCCGCCTGTAAATCCTCAACTGCCCTATTAAAACAGGTTACGACATGAGCATGCACTTTTGCAACCACCTGATGAACAGTTGCAAAAAATTTGTTTAAGGAACCCTTTGGGGTCTATATCTTGATCCATCTGGACTGGAGAGATTCCGGAATCAAATCCTGGAGTGGTAAGCTATTATTCAACCATGTTTGAACCAAAAAGTTAATCATACCTATATGTAAATAAAATATGTATGTAGAGTTGCTGGATGAAATGTCCTATATACATGGTACTAAGCAGCATTTATGATCGGTGGAAGTGAAGCCAGATTAAAATCTATATTTAAACTTTGCTTTGCTACATACTGCTGGTAGAGAATGTATCTGACGTTATTCAAATCGGTACTTGTTCTATTTTTGACGTATACGGAAATAAAAAATGTCGAAATTAAGGTCTCAATCTGTCTTTGGATAATAATAATAATAATAATAATAATATTTTATTGGTCTGGGAAACAATACAGTTTATAGACATGTCAGTAGGTTAGATTCACAATTTAGAAATATTTAACGTTATAGGTATTTAAGATTTAACAAATAAAATTATTAATAATTACACATACAAATAGTACAATATAATATATATATTACAAATGCACAAATATGAATAAATTAAAAATATTAAAGACATATTACATAATTAAAATAAAAAATTTTAAAGATAAATTACACATTAGACGTATAAGTATGGCAGAATGAATAAAAATCGTTTATGTTATAGCGGCAAGCACTTATCATGAGTTCCTTTAACTTGTATTTAAATTTTTTTTGGACCAAGGGTTTTTATATTTGGAGGCAAGGCATTATAGAATTTTAAGCCACTATGTTCAGTTTTCCTAAGTCTTGTGTGGGGACATAAAGTTTCCTTTGTGTCTCGTGTCATGGTCATGTATATCACTAAACATGGGGAAGTCATTAATGTGTTCTTTTATATAGCAGATGTTTTCAAAAATTATCAGGGAGAAAATCGTCATTATGTTTAGTTCTTTAAATAATGGTTTACAGGATTCTCGATAGTTTTTCTTAAGTATTGCCCGAACTGTTGTCTTTTGTATGATTAGGATTCTTTGAATGTGGACATGGGCTGAATTTCCCCAAGTTTGTATTCCATATTTCATTACGGAGTAAAAAAGGGCATGATAACAGGTAAGTGCGGCTTCTTTATTTATAATAGAGGTTATTTTCCGAAGCATAAATACTACAGAGGACAGCTTTTTACATAAGCTGTCTATGTGGATAGTCCATTTCAATGACTCATCAATGTAAATTCCAAGAAACTTGGAGGATTGGCTGTTGCTTTTGTTAACTGCAAATGATATAGTGACGGTCTTGTTTAAGTTTAGAAAAAGTTCATTATTGTTAAACCAGTTTTTTGCTATTAACTGTGAGAGATAAGTACATCCCTCTGGTGGTCAGTTGCTACTACCAGTCAAGACATCGAAGATGTCTCGTGACCGATAGCGGCTTGCCAAGCAAGCACCAAGAGCGGCGACCTCTAGCCCTGATGGACTAAAACATGCTTAATAAATAGGATTATAGGAAACAACTACTGGACGAGCAAAGACCCCGACTCCTATTGAATTATACCTATAAATTCAAAATTGGTAGCCAAATTTGTTATTTGTCTTTTCTCCACCAGACACAGACCGGTTTCGAACTCTTTATGTTCTCATCAGTGTGCCACAGGTAGCTGAAAAGACAAATAACAAAGGCAAACCAAACTGGTCTATGGCAGACCCAGCACATAGTAACTGTGTTACTATGTGCAGACCCAGCACATAGTGCATCTAAAAATAATGATTAGTCCACCAATTCCATAGGCTTAGAGGAATCATCATGAAATTTTAGAGTGACATTGGCGACATAAAGACCTTTAATTTGATATGTAACACACTCCTGTACCACGCTGTAGGAAAATCCAATATGGCGGCCAGACGCCATATTGGATTATTAATATTCGAGTTTATGCTCACGAGGTACCTAACCTGCCTGGGAATATCGCCCCAGAATTGCAATAAAAAATTCAAAACGGTTCAAGAGATAGCAGGGGAGGGGGTGACTTTAGGACCTCTCTGTATAATGAATAACCCTAAAATTGTGTTCGCTACTGGGGATATTTTGAAACGGATCTTAAAACAGAATAAGTAAAGAACACCACGATATAGCTATATCAGGTTCACACAGGTAAGTTTTGTGGTCACCCTGTATGTGCGAATTCATACAATTATATTCAAATTATAAGGTAGGGGAGCGACTTGATATTTCGCCTAACAATAACTAAATTACTACCCTGGCTATTAAAAAAAATTTACAACCACCGTATGCCACTGTTTTGGCCAAAAAAAAAAAATTGTGAGCAGCTATAAAAAAACTTATCTATAAAATCTTATCACCTAAACAAAACAACGTATATCTCTACACGGCGTTCGATATTTTAATTCTAATTAATATTAATTACCTAGCGTAAATAAATAACTAAATATATTTGGACGATATTCCATTTACGATATAAACTACCGACTTAAAATTACTCGCTATTATTTATAAAAAAAACCAAGGGGTAATTGTATTCAACTGGGGGCAATGAAATTTACTATAACTAATAACTTAAATAAAAAAATAAAATAAGGTCTTTTAACACTTGCGTGAGTCCACTAAAGGCGGCTGAAAACACCCGGTCGTCCTGAGGGTAGGTGTTCGTGCTACTAGGGATGCCAGCCAAGCCACGAAAAACCAACAAATCCAGCAATATGAATTCCCATATAAAACCCAATTATAATCCGGGAGGATGGTTACCCTATCACCAAATCAGGAACGGTTCACCAACCATGTACATTTGTTCCAACAAGGGTGATTACCTAAGTACCTAAGCCAATAACTGAAGCGGATACTGGTACGTAAACCGGTACTTAAACCCTAAAGAAAAAGGATATACCATAATAATACAAGACGTAATATAAAAAAATAACATTATCGGAGGGTAGAAGCTATTATGTAACATACCTTCCGTTGAAGGGTGAACTCTATCCAAAGATGCACTTGGACAGATAACAGCATGAAGCGATGTATCCCAAAAGAGCTTGGAGTAATTCTCTTGTATTAGATCACACACGAAATACACTTTAGAAAATTACTTTTGAGCAGCTAGAAAATAATCCCAAAAAAAATGGATGATCACAAAGTAATCTCGACAAATTCTAAGCCGCCATAATACATACTGCTTCTGCCTTCCCAAGTTTTTGTTTTAACACAAAAAAAATTATACCATTTTAAACCTACCGATCTAGAGGCGATATAGCGTAGAACCAAGGTTCAACCTTTCCACTCCAGATGTCACTAACGATTTTATTGAAAAGAAGAAACCTGGGACAAAGTAATATGAAAATACAGAGGGATGTCGGTCGATACACGATAATCTATAATATATGTATTATAATATTTACTAAATAGCTTCCATTAGATAGTAAATGCGGAAGAATGCTACACCTAGTCGAGACCCAATTTCTTCCAAGCATACATAGAGGCCGCAAGGAGTTTGACTATCGAATTAAATACTTAACACTCCTATTGATAATTAAAATTAAAAGCTAAATATACTGCCCGACAAAATTGAACCGTTACACCTTCTTATGTATAGGGATTACTTTTGTATTTTTTAGCATACTTGGAAAAGTGCCTTCTGTGAAACAGGTGTTTATTATATCGCAGAGAGGACTCGCAATGGATTCGGCAATATTTTTTATTAAGTGGTTGCTTATGCCATATACATCTTCACTTTTTTTATTTTTTAATTCTCTTATTAATATAATGACATCTTCCGGGATCAATGGACTTAAAAATATTGAGTCAGTGTTTGTTAGTTTTTTATTTTTACAGAGATCCATTGGGCCAAATTCACTTTTAGCGGTATTATCAACAATGCTTTCACTGAAATTTATAAAGAAATTGTTTAGTATGTCTGGTGTGAGATTTTTATCTGGAAATATTTGCTGTTTATTTTTCCTGCCTGTTTCAGCGATATATTTAGATTGTAATATTCTTCAAGAAGGTCAACCAACATCTTCTTTTTCACAGTATTGACCAAATTAATTTTTCCCCTGGTAAACAGGCCAGATGTAGTATCACATCCGGAAATGGCGTGCATGGCAATAATAATAATAATATTAATAAACGTCTTTATTGATGGGCGAAGTTTAATACAAAATACTATTCTTACACTTTATTTATTTATTTATTTAACATTTATTAAAGGTCCCAACTTATGCTGCAACTTTTGAAGTATTTTTAATTTTATTTGGTTTTGAACTTCTTACTGGGCGTAGCATATACAAATTTTGTTTAGCGTAATGGAGTCGTATCGAGAATATACGAAGAGAGCATACATACAGGGGCGAATGGCAACGCGGAAAACTACTCAGCTGCCTTGACATGCGGTATATGTCCTTAATATTATTAATATAAAAATAATTCCTCTCAATTCGTAACAGAAATTCCACGGATATTTAAAATAATTATTTTGTTACATTTAATAGGCACGTAAAATGTTAAAGTTCTATTAGCTAATACAAAATAATGTATGAAATTAGAATATAGTACTCCACTGGTATGTTTTTTATTTCTAATTTATTGATGTAAGAATGTATTAAATGTATTTACCAAAATATCCTTATACATTGTTATGTATATGTATTTAATGTCAAAATCCAATAAGTAAAGGCTAAAGAATATTTTTACAAAATACCCAATTATTAAAAATATCATAACTCCGCCACTGGTAAAGCAAAGTATATCTGCTAAATGCAATTTTATAGGAAATTTTATGCCCTTTAATTTTTCTATCTTCATATTTTTTCGTATATAGCTTTGTTTTTAAGATATTGCCAAATAACTAAAAAAACTCCGATTTTCACCCCTTTCGGGGGTTGTTTAGAGGTGACAGGCACGGCGGATTATCGGTGGGGTTTGGTGGTATTTTAAGGACCCCAATATAAACTTATATACCAAAGATCAGCTTATCTCTAATTTGTTCATGGTTTGACTGGATCGACCCTGGGCTATATGTTCCAAATGGAAATACGACTTAATAATTTGTTAGGTTCAAAATTAGCCTTAAACCGACTCTGTAATGGGGTTATTTCACAATTTATATTTATGTTAAATGTACAAACAGGAACACTTAAAAACACCGTATATTTGGGAAAAAAGTATTTTTTTTGCGCCTACGTATTTTTAAACTCGGTTTGTAATTTGAAAATATTAAGTTCCCGCCAACAGTCGTGACGTACATGTTTTCGCATGCGCAGTATAGCGTAGATAAAATACCTCAAGAAAACTAACCTCACATTTTTCACGCTCTTAAACTCGACACTGAAATAGTCCATATTTTTCGCAAAGAATTCCTGAATCATAACGTAGTTCACTTCAGGTAAATTTTCACTGCTAGCTTTAACAAAATTAGGCTCCATAATAGTAAAAAATGATGAACTAACACAAACTAAAGCAAACTGTCAAAAGTGTCAAATGACTCTACCACCGCTTTTCTATTGCTAATTGCTAGTGAGGAATCTTAACAAAAACAAATCTTCCTAGATTTAGTTCTAAACCGTGACGTCAGAAGTTAATAAAATTTGAAATTATTGACGATACTTTTTATTGATTTATAAATAATTAACAAATAATAAAGACATGGTATTTACCAATACATTATTCTTGCATATTCTACTATCCAAATTGATAGGTATTTTTAGGTTTTTCTTTAACATGAAATAACCGTATTGTGCACGCCTTCAATTGAGTAAGTCCGGTAAGTGCGCGCGCGAACCGATTCGGAAGAAATTAAACATGCAGAAAAGGAAAAATGGCATTAGCAGAGAGCATATGGTTCGAGCTGGACATACCACTTGGCCATAAAATTGGCAGTAGCTGAAACAGTGTTTGTAAAGTGAAGTGAAACCCGAGGCGGTATGTTGCAGCTTTCCGTTTGGAATAAGACCATTCTAATTCTTTCCATTTTGCCGTATGGCTTGCTACGTTGGGGTCCGTTAGAGCCCATGAACTTTCTTATAATTATGGTGCAGCAGAACAATCCAACTACAATTCTTTCTGGTGGTCCACTGTTTTAAGCGTAAAATCCGTGGCGCCCTTCAACATTCGTGTTTATTTGGATCCCTTTACGTTAACTTTGTGCGTACGTTGTATTCCTATTTCGCCTTTGAATTATATTGCATTATGAAATACCTGTAAGCATTTGACTGTATCACCTTGGTGATCTATTTGTTAATTTTGCTATTAACTTGTTTGTTAAATTATATTGCACATTGAAAATCTATTAGTTAATTTTGATAATTTGTTTGTTAAATTACATTGCACATTGCAGATCTACTTGTTAAATTTGATAGTAACTTGATTATTCAACTATATCACACACGGGAACTCTATTGTTGATTTTAACTTTTAACAATTTTTGTGCTCACATATAGTGTTGTAAAATTACCGTAATTTGTTGATTGTTGCGAATATTCCCGAATATTCGGGAATTTTCGAGAATCAATTTTTTTAAGAGAATATAGATTTTTTATGGAGAATATATAAACTTGACTATAAAATACACTAGTTGCATCGACTAATTTATTTATAGCTTTAGTGGTATCAAAATAAATAAAATAATAACATTTTATTTAGCTAAATTAAAGTGCAGGGAATTAGTAGAACTGTTATTATTAATAAAAATTAAAACTTTATTTATCATTCTCTATCATATTCATACATAATATTATTTAAAGAAAAACATTGAATATTTTAAATTAATAAATATAACAAAAATAAATATATTATGCTCATATTAAAAAATAACACAAAAACATTTGTACTAAGAAAAATCAATAAGATACTGACATGAGTCCATGTCATAATATTATTGACATTAGTGCAGCAGTTTAGCTAGGATATTTCAACATATTGTGCAGTTTTTGATAAAAGCACCAAATTTGGCACAGAGGTAGGCCGATGTAATATGAACAATTTTGGATGTGGAGCCATCGGCGAACTGCCCCCTGGCGGCCGTGGCGGTCATTTTTCAAAATGGCTGCCAGTGGACACCCGAAAGACAACAGAAGTTAGATAAAATTTGCTGCTGAAGGTTTTAGTAAATGTTTATTGAATGTTTTGAATGAGAGATAGTTTGTAAGTTATATACAGGGTGAGTCAATAGTGCGTATTTCTTCTGTATTTCCTGTCTCGTTAGAGATAGAGGCATGGTTCAAAATTTTAATTAAATCGTGAGAAAAAGTACATTTTTTTAAATTATTATCAATTATACAGGGCGATCCGTTAAAGTGGTAGATGAAAGAATATATATTTTTTAAATGGAATGACACAATTTTTTTTTATGTTCGAAGACCACTATGATGGCCTATTCAGCGGTAAAATATTTTTAAAATTTGTTGGATGGTTAATGAAATAAAAAATATTTTTATGGAAAACTGACGTTTGCAGGTACCATTTTGAAAATTTATTTTGGACTTATTTTTGGAGAGTAATTTTTTTTCTATGACATAGTAGTAATGTATGCCATACTTTAACTATTAACTGATTTAGAAAATATTACTTTTATACAAGGTGTTCATAAACGCACTGCTAACTTATAAAAATTCAAACTACCAAAACTCAACTTTTTCAAATGGAACACCCTATATATTTTTGTAAAAAATTGGATAATTTTACCTTTGAAATTATTTCATAGAAAGACATTTAACGTCCTTTAATTTTAGTTAATTCAATATTGTTGCAAACCTCCTAGTTTTCACTAAAAAATGAATTTTACGAGGCAGGAATTAATTGGTGAAAGTGACAGAAATTGTTTTTTGGCCTCCAGAATTTACGCTCAAACTATTCTCACAGAACCCATCCACAAGAAGCATCTTCCAAAAGTTTAAAAAACAGATTTGAAGAAACAGGTGACATATCCTATAAAAAAGTCGTTATCTTCATTTGTAGTCCTTTCTCTACGATTGACTTTTTTGTAAGAAATGTCACCTGTTTCTTCAAATCTGTTTTTAAACTTTTGGAAGATGTTTCTTGTGGATGGGTTCTGTGAGAATACTTTTGAGCGTAAGTTCTGGAGGCCAAAAAACAATTTCTGTCATTAGTTCATGTTTCGTAAAATTCATTTTTTAGTGAAAACTATGAGGTTTGCAACAAAATTGAAAGTAACTGAAATTAAATGTCTTTGTTTCTATGATATAATTTCAAAGGTACCTACATTGACTTTTCTGAATAAAACATACCTATTTACACATAAACAACTACATCTAGAAAATTATTCATTTTAGGTATGGGACATATCACATCAAAGTTGCAGAGAAATAAAAATTACACAATTTTTTACAAAAATATATATTGTTCCATTTGAAAAAGTTGAGTTTTGGTGGTTTGAATATTTATAAGTTAGCAGTGCGCTTATGAACACCTTGTATGAAAGAAATATTTTCTACATCAGCTAATAGTTAAAGTATGGCATACACTACTACCATGTCAAAGAAAAAAAAATACTCTTCAAAAATCAGTCCAAAATCAATTTTCAAAATGATACCTGCAAACATCAACTTTCCGTAAAAAAATTTTTATTTCATTAACCATCCAACAAATTTTAAAAATATTTTACCGCTGAATAGGCCATCATAGTGGCATTCAAACATAATAAAAAAAATTAGGTCATTCCATTTAAAAAATATATATTCTTTCATCTACCACTTTAACGGATCGCCTTGTATAATTGATAATAATTTTAAAAAATGTACTTTTTTTACAATTTAATGAAAATTTTGAACCATGCCTCTATCTCTAACAAGACAGGAGATACCGAAGAAATACGCTCTATTGACTCACCCTGTATATAACTTACAAACTATCTTTCATTCAAAACATTCAATACACATTCACTAAAACCTTCAGCAGCAAATTTTATCTAACTTCTGTTGTCTTTCGGGTGTCCACTGGCAGCCATTTTGGAAAATGGCCGCCACGGTCGCCAGGGGGCAGTTGGCCGATGGCTCCACGTCCAAAATTGTTCATATTACATCGGTCCACCTCTGTGCCAAATTTGGTGCTTTTATCAAAAAGTGCACAATAGGTTAGCTAATCCGCTGTACTACATATACAAATACAAATATAAAAACGTTTATTGAAAAAATCGACAGTACAATTTTCCAAAAGGGAAGTGTGTCAACAAAGTTGATTTTCAACACTCCCGGTGCAAAGATACAATATAAAAAAAAATTCAAAATATCAATGATAGAAAAATAGTTAAACAAGCAAATAAAAAACGTAAGCATACATACCCACACAGCACAGGTTGTCCACAGGATATCCTAAAATGATCCCAGAAAACCCATAAAGGGATTGTACATTAGGGATGTTCATAGGAAGCTCAATGGTTATACTTTTACCCTGATAACAGCCCGAATAGGGATATCCTATGAATAACCCACATGATTATCTATGGGATAGCCTTTAGGGCTATAGATGTCCTATATAAAACCTATATAAGGATAATCAAAGGATATCCCAAAGGTCATCCATAGGCCAACTTATTGGGCTATTGCATATCCCAAATATATCCATAATCGGGATTCAGTTAGGAATAATATGAAAAATTCATTTGCATTATATTTTCAGCCAGAATTTAATTTGTGAGGACTGCGTAGTTTCGTTTCCCTACACTACTTATAAAAATTAATAGGAAACAGCAAATACATTTTTGTACCAATTGTTTCCCGCTATTATTTAAATTGAACAATATCTTAATTTTAGACTTAAGAGACATCTAGTTTGTTCTAAATAAAACTTCAGCAAACACAATTTTATTTGTTTGAAAAACTATATTCACTGCGAAATAAAAGAATATCCTTAAAATGAAGATAGATATTATTTATTATAAATTATTATAGGTATTATACAATGTTCTTGAAGTGAAAATAGTTAAATTTTATTATTCAGTAGTTTTACGAATTACTTATTACAGAGAATTCTGCTTTACCGACAGCGACGGTGCCAAACTTGAAAATTGGAAAGTAAGACGCATGCTAATGTTTTATATGTATAACATTGTTTATAACAATAGTTTCAAAATAAAACCTTTAATCAAATTAATATTAAATAATTATATCATTCATTAACATGTTTACTTTTAAATGTAAGATATCTGGAAAGAAATTGTTACACTTGTGTCGTAAAATACTCCATTAAATAAAAAATTCGGCAACACCGCACAAACGTTAACGATGTTGGTGTGTAGCCATCTTGGTCTTGGTAGCTGTAGCCTGTAGCGCAAATGCTGTGATTTAAGTGCGTCGTTCATAGTTTTCCTTCGAAAATTGATTGTGTGGTTAAAGTAGTAATATTTATTCACAGTACAGTGCTCATTTTAGTTTTATAAAGAAAGGTAAGTGCCTATATTTGACACATAAAGATGCCGAAAATTTGTAGTAGTAGGAAGGCCACGTTTTATAGGAACGTTAAAAAAGATGTCACAAATTTTTTGACTTCTGATATATATAGTAATCAACCATCATCATCAAATACGTCTACCTTTTCTGGCGAACATATGGAAGTACATTCAAATGTTAATTCTCAATCTGCCTCCTTCGAAGAAATCGAGTTTGCAGAGGAATTTGCATCAGATTTGACTGAAGAGCCGCAAACATTTAGTTTTTCTGAGGAAAATGTACTTGCACAGGAACAAAATATGCATGCAGTGTTAGAAATAGATAACCAGTTTTTTGAATTCCAGTCCGAAATTTCAGATTCGGATGATGAAGACCTACTTTGCAACAAGGTTTGTGATGATATTCTGAAAGAACCTCCATTAGATTTAGTCTCTGATTTAAGAGAATGGGCTGTAAGAGACAAAATTCCTCATAGTTCTCTTAACAACCTTCTAAAAATTTTAAAACCTCATTTGCCTAAAGAAAACCTTCCTTTAGACTCTAGAACTCTTCTAAAAACACCCCGACAAACTGTTACAAAAAATGTTGATCCTGGTACGTATTGTCATTTTGGCCTAGAAGAAAAAGTTCTTCTGTTATTGGAGAATAATGCTAATAAAAATGTTGAAGTTTGTCAGATTATTGTCAATATCGATGGTTTACCTGTTAGCAAAAGCTCAGGGAGTCAGTTATATCCAATTTTAATTTCATTGTTTCCAAATAGTGAATTTGTAACAGTAGTTGGTGTATACCATGGGTATGACAAACCAAAAGATGTTAATGTTTTCCTTAAAGATTTTGTTGACGATGCTATCTATTTGACGAAGCACGGTGTCCATTTCAAAAATAACAAAATTAAATTTGAAGTAAAAGCTTTCGTCTGTGATGCACCTGCTAAAAGTTTTGTACGTTGCACAAAAGGTCACACGGGCTATTTTTCCTGTACAAAATGTTGTGTTGAAAGCGAGTATATTAATAATAAAGTTTGTTTCTCAAATGTTAATTTTACTGAAAGGACTGATGAAGATTTCATTACCCAAAAACATGAGGATCATCATATAGGCACAAGTATTTTAACTACTCTTCCTGACTTTGGCATGGTGAGCTCTTTTCCTCTCGATTACATGCACCTAATATGCCTAGGCGTAGTGAAGAAATTAATGTTAAATTTGTGGTGTTCTGGTAAACCACCTTACAAATTACCTGCTATTAAGCTTAATTTAATATCTCAAGGTTTATTGTTACAGAAGAAAAATATACCTTTAGAATTTTGTCGGAAACCTCGATCACTGAATGAAATTAAACGCTGGAAGGCAACCGAATTCCGTCAATTTTTATTTTATACGGGACCAGTAATTTTGAAATCCGTCTTACAAAAAAAATATTACATTCACTTTATGACCTTGTATGTTGCTTGTTCAATTTTAGTTTGTCCAAGTTTATGTACTGATGAAAATATAGACTATGCTCATTCTCTACTTGTATACTTTGTAAAATCATTCGCAATACTTTATGGAAAAGAATTTTTGTCTCATAATGTGCATAATCTGCTTCACATATCAAATGATGTAAAAAAATTTGGAAATTTGGACACATTCAGTGCTTTTCCATTTGAAAATTACCTTCAGTCACTGAAAAAGCTGATTAGAAAATCTGAAAAACCTGTTCAGCAGATTGCAAGAAGACTAAGTGAAGCAGAAAATGTACAATTTAATAAAAAATCCAAAAGCAATAATCGCCCATCAAAAGAGCATTATTGTGGACCATTAGTACCGGATACTTTCTCTCCGCAGTATTCTCAACTTCAGTTTCAAAATTTCGCCTTAAAAATTAATTCTCCTGATAATTGTTGTGGACTCCAAGATGGTTCAGTTGTTATAATCAATAACTTTGCTACCGATGGAGAAAATAATACTGCAATTATTGGGAAACAGTTCAAATCGAAGAAGGATTATTTTGCGGAACCTTGCCCCTCTTCTTTGTTAGGAGTATTTGAAGTTACAGATTTGAATGAAAATCTAAGTTATTGGTCATTATCTGAGGTTACTATTAAATATGTTAAGCTATCTACTTCAAATTCTGATATTGTAATGCCACTTAGGCATCTTGAAATCTAATCCATTTGTTAGATCGGATTTATTAGATACTATTATTGAAAACTAAAGTAGTCACAAATATCAGAAACAATTTCTGTTCATGTGATATAAAGAAAAGGAAAGTTCCGCCTTTGTGTGCCTCAGAAAATTTGTTTATTTACTAATTACAAAACAATAATCTGACTTTTTTTTGCTTGGAACTATGTAATTGTTTATCTATTTATTAACTCAAGGAACTACCATCTAATCGGAAATAGTTTACAATATATCAGAAGATCTAAAATAGTTTTGACATTTAAATGTGGCATTACTTTCGTTTTCAATAGTACATGTACCTAAATAACACAGTGGAGTGGGGGTATATTGGGCAATTAATGATTCTGTTTAATTTATCCTAATTATTTTAAAAACATCTTTTATGCCATAAGGTTATAAAATGAAGTCTCTTATGAACAATTTGTTTTCTCCAATCTTTAGTAAGGAAGATCGACAGTGTGAACTATAAATATAAAAATTATAGTCTTTATGATACCGTATACTTGTACCCTTGATGGCCCATCCTGTTCAGCATTTTAATGCATTTAGTTCGGTAAATTGTTGAATAAAAATATAAATAAAAACTATTTACTTTAATTGATAACTTATTTCAGAAACATGTGGGTAGTGGTTGAGTTCATAGATGAATCGTTGGTGGAAGTGATACCCAACGATTGGGTAATTGAACATAATAGAGTATATTGGCCAATAAAAGCGAAACCCGAACAACTTAAAAAGATGATATTACAATGTGTGCATCCAGAAGATTCCTGGGATATATGCCACGTTAGGATATTAAGCAAAGGAAAATTATATGGAAATTTTGTGGATGCAACTAAAGCAGCGAAGAGGGCTGAATATACATCAGATATAAATTCAGACGATGGGAAGAGAATTAAGTTTCCAAGCCGTAAACTTGATAGTGACAGTGAAGATGATGATGATGATGATGATTGTGTTATTAGAGGTCTTCCATCTTACCCATGTAAGTCATCATATTTGTAGTATTAGTATATCAGCAAAAAGCAGCATTTATTAAAATTCTCTCAGATAATATGAACACAAAAAATTAGTTTTGAATTTTTTTTACTGTTATTAAAAAAAGACAAAATAAAGTTGTGAAAACTAAACACATGAATTGCTGCATATTAAATTTCTGGTCCTATTTCAGCTTCCACAAAGACTAGTAAAGAAACATCGAAAAAACTATATTCAAAAAATAGTGAAGTCCAAGCAAAAGAAGTTGAAAAGGATAAGTTACGTAAGTAAAATATAATTTAAATAAGATTTATTATACAAGATTTAAATAAGCACGTTTACAGGGACAGACGTACAAAAAGAAGCACATGGAGAGGCCTCTGATGTTGACAATGCTAGTAAGTTTTTATAAAGAATTTTTAAATATCTCAGTAAATATTTTTCTTATTTCTGATATTTGTGAGATTTTACAAAAAAAGTTGATCAAGATAAATACGTCCGATATGCACTTTTGCAAATAAAGGAATTCATTATTAATTACTGCTAGAACCACAAAAGTTCTAAACCTCAACTAAGAATTATGCCAATCACCTATAGTTCTCCAACTAAAAGAATACGAGTTCAGGAAGTTAATGCAGTTTAGTGTTGTATTAGTATGAAGCGAGCGGTTTCGAATACTTCATGGGTTTGAACACGCATTCCTTGGACCCACGTTTTTTATTTGGAGACATATTAACAACTTGTTACTCAATAACTGCATGCCAGGCTTTCCCAATTTGCTCTTTAGCTATCTTATAAATTAATTTTAAAATGTTAACTTTTATTTTAGAAATCATAAAAATTTTAATCAGCCAGTTTGTTCAGCTAAACAGGAAAATGGATCTTCTAATGGCTGATGTCACGATTCTCTTAAATGAGAGCAAGATTAAGGATGGCAGCAACCAAAAGAATAATACAAAAGTTAATTTGGATCAACACTTTCCGATAAACTCTATGATGGAATTGGATAATTTTGAACAAAAATTGTTAGATAAATCATTTTATGATAATATGGTAATTATTTTTTGTTAGTAGCATAGAAGTAATTCATTTAGAACTGTATAATTTTAGGTAGAATTTATACACCGCATTGGTGGAGTTGACATAAACCAATTTGTAAAACGAGTCTTATCCAGAATATTAAGCAATTTAATTCAGAGTCAATTAAATTGGCTAGGGCAACGTGGGAACAAAAAGTCGTTTAAAACTTTAAATTTATGTAAAGCTCGTTCAGGTAAATATTAATTTTCATCATGAACTAGTGAACAAGTATGATCACCTTGTACCTACCATCTTATTTTTAAAAGTTCATGATTTAAATATCACATTCAATGAAACTACAGGTACCATATCGCACCCCGATACACACTCATTATCATACATATTTAAAAGAAAACATTTACAGCAGTGTCTGCTGTCGATGATTTTTGATTAACTGAGGCTTATTCTGTAAAATGTCGTTGGATCGTATAGTAACGATTGTCATTTACTAATCTAACGATCTTGTAAAAATTCGCATTCAGTAACCCTAGTCGTTGAGGTGTTTGTTGTTACTCAGATAACGATTACAGTTTTTTTTTGTAAGATAGATGGTACACAAGTAGGTAACTTCTCTATGATTCTTTAAGTCTAACCTGCAAATTTTGGCAGTTTTTGACACACGTGTTTTTGACATTGAAAAGAAATAAGTATGAGTAACTAAAAGAAAATTATTGTTATAAAAACCACTCAACCGACGACTTGAATAGCTGTCGTCCACAAACGACATTGTCTTAATGATAAAGCGTTCAATAACAATAAAAATATTTCAGAATAGTTTTCTGATTTCTCTGTTTCTTTACGACAATTCGTTTGTTAATGACGTCGTTAGTTATAGAATAGGCCTCTGAACCAGACATAATTATAGAATATAGTTTAGTTATCAGTAATGTTCTATAGTGTTTTTGACTTGACTAAGATCTAATTTATTTTTTAGATGGAATTTTACGAAATAATTCGACACAAGGTGCGACTGAAATGTGCATTGAAAAAGCTGTTAAAAATTTTTTACGACATGGAAGTGATAGATTGAAAGTAGAGGCAAAAGTCCGTGTGGAACCGGCTAACATAGATGATGAAGCAAATTAGGCATCCCGAATGTAATAATAATTAATGTTAAAATAAAGTTTTATTTTTTGGAACCTGAGGAATCATTTATTTTTCTAACACAGCCTTAGTTAACGAATCGAAAGTATTCTAAAGATACTAGATACGACTTCTGAAAGTTTTAAAATGCATTTTCATATGGTGCGCTACTTTAACTGTGAAGAAAAAGTTAAATTATTTATTGTGCTTTTGTGGTGTTTTTCATAGAGGTATAGTATATCTTCAAAATTTTTGGATTTATTGGTTGTGGTGTAGGTCCAATGTTTCAAAATTAGAGGTAAACTCAACACAAAAATATACTCTTGGCAAAGTTGCCAATTCTGTTTCTTCGGCAATTGAAGTATAGTCCATTCTATAATTAATTATTTTTAAATTCATTTAGAAAAAGTGTTTTAAATTGTACAGAGATTATCCTAAGGCCGACCCTAGACGCTATTGTGCACTTGTATGGTATGCTTGCGCTAGTGAATCGTTACCAGCAAAACTGAGCGTGTAGAAGAATAGTTTGTGTAGTAATGCAGTTCAAGTCACTTGCACCAACTGTTTTTGAACTGCATAACTACACAAACTATTCTTCTACACGCTCAGTTCTGCTGGTAATGATTCACTTGCGCAAGCATACCGTACAAGTGCACAGTAGCGTCTAGGGTCGGCCTAAAGTATTGTCGAAATTCATCCCATGGACATACTATGGATAGCTGGAAGCAGTTATTGAAGGATCTCTGTCGGTTATCCAGATTTTTTCCTAAATTGATCCATTTATCTTCCTGTGGATAACCATGAGTTATCCTATTCATGACTTCCATGGGCTATCCTGAACAGTCTCAAAAGGATATCCACAGGAGGCCCTAAATCTGGAGCAACCCAGCTTCGGATGTCCACGGGATGTCTTGCTAATCCTCTAAGTATGACCTATGGTTGTCCTAAAGCTATCCGGTGCTATGTGGGTATACATATATAATTATATACATACATACACACCATATTTTAAATGAGTAAAACAATTTGATATCAATATTATCTAATCTAGATAAAATTATGTCCTCCTTCAGTTTACATTTCACCGTTGCCACCGACAAATTGTGATACCGAATTGGCAAATTATTAATAATATAAGCTGCTATATATGAGAAGGAACCTCTAAATGATGAATTTTTATAAGAGGGAATACAAATTCTATTTTCAACATTTCTCAGGTTCCTATTATGAATTTCTGTACGATTGTGAATTTTATTATATAAATAAATTGGATTGTTTGTTCTTAAAATGTGCTTATGTGCAACTAACATTGAATGTGCAAAAACGTTTTGTAATTTCTTTGCATCAACGTACTCACAGGAACCTGCCGGACAGTTACCTCTATATAATATGGAAATGAACCCGAACTCACTGGATACTATATATTTTAATGAAAATACAGTTTTGGAGAAATTATCAAATCTTAACAGCTCTAGTTCACCTGGACCTGACGGACTGACAGCAATATTTTTAAAATCGTGTGCGAGCTCAATTTGTAAGCCTCTCTGTATTAAATTTCAAAATTCTATGGACTCGTCCACTGTACCTCCTGTTTGGCTTGAGGCATCTGTCATTCCGATTTTTAAAAAAGGCAACAAGTTATGTGCAGAAAATTATAGACAAATTAGTCTAACATCTATACCACTAAAAATTATGGAAAGATTAATTGTGGACCAGGCGTTGCCCTTTTTGATGTCAAATAACATTATTCCTGACCAACAACATGGATTCTTGCCTGGACGATCCATAACTACTAATTTGTTGCAATGCTTAAACGATTGGACCCAGGCTTTTGACAAGAAAGAACCGACAGATATCATATATTTAGATTTTCCCAAAGCATTTGACAAGGTTCCTAAAAATCGACTATTACTGAAACTCTGTCACTTTGGCATTCGAGGGCTTTTATTGTCTTGGATTTCGGAATACCTATCCAACCGCTCATTTAAAGTGAAAATTGATAGACTTCTCTCCTGCACAACTAGTTTATAGATATAAAGGGATGGGACGGTAAGTATAGACAATTCTTTAAAGAGCGGTTTACATGAATGTCGTCGACATACCTTCAACATACTTCTGATTATGCGTTTTTGTGCAATAAATACTTTCTGCCAATATTGTGATGAACCCCAAAATATTATTGCGTACTCTAAAGTACTTTGTACACATGCAAAATAGAGCATTCTTAAGCAGTCTAATGTGAGTTGATCTCTCATAAATCTTATTAGATAGCATGACGAATTCAATCTCGATAGCAAAGTATTAGAATAAGATTCCCAATTTAACTTACTGTCTAGTGTTACACCAAGAAACTTTACTTCGTCCGTCTGTATGATAGACAAACCTTTTAATTGAACATACAATGAGAAGTCAAGGTTAATGGTCGAAGAGAACAGAACGAGGGTAGTTTTACTTTCGTTTAAAGTTAATCCATTAGAACAGCAATACTCTGACATATTTGCTGATATTGTATTGAGTTTACTAGCACAAAGAGCTGTAGATACTTCAGCTACGACACACGAGTTATCGTCAGCATATTGATATACAGGGTCTATGTTCAAATAGTCTTTTAAGTCATTAATATATACAGTACCCCATATATTTTTATATTCAACTTGGAAACAAAGATGAGTTTATAGTACGAAAAGCGTGAATTAAAAAGAGAAAACAAACGGTGAATATGTAACACCCAGTCTCCCGCACGGAGAGTGACAGCGGTAAAGACCGCAAATTAAAACACCTAAAAACTTGGGCAAAAAATAGGTACCGCCAAAGCATCAGTAAATATCGTTTTATGCATGCCGGTTAGCTCTTGTGGTCGACTTGCATACATACGGTAAGTGATACCCTATTAAATTCTTTTTGCGCCGTTTTTTTCCCAAGTTTTTAGGTGTTTCAATTTGAAGTAAAATGGAGAGAGAGGCGTGTCTCTAGTCCTCTGGTATCTGTCTTTATTTTATACTCATTACTGATATTCTCTGTTCTTGTTTTCAAGTTGAATATAAAAATATGTGGGGTACTGTATAATGAATAACAGCGGCCCCAGTATCGATCCTTGAGGTACACCTTGTCGTATAATAATTTTATTGGAAAAAAAGGTTTGTAATACTCCGTTCTTAAAAGTTGTTATTGTAGTGACCTGATATCTATTTGTGAGATATGACTGAAGCAATTTATTGCATGTACCCCGTACACCATAATACTCTAGTTTGTCTAACAATATTGAATAATTAATCGTGTCAAAAGCTCTTGATAAATCAAAGTACAGGCCGGCAACCTTTAAATTCGAATCAAGCGCAGAAGTAGTTCTAGACAGCGATTTGTAAATAGCTTTTTCTGTTGAACAATTCGGTACAAATCCAAACTGACAATCCTTAATAATGCTGTGGTCAGAGAAGAACGAAATCATTCTACTATAAATAGCTTTCTCAATAATTTTAGAAAAACACGGTGGAATTAATATTCGCCGGTAGTTTTCAATATTGTCTGTATTGCCTTTCTTATGTACCGGTATGGTTTTATTAATTTTTAATTTTGTTTTAAATATTCCCTTAACAAAACAGCAATTTATGATGTCGGAAAGTGGTTCTGCAATATATGCGACAATTTTCTTTATTATTGTCTCTCGATGTTATGATTTCTCACTCCTATCTCTGTCTTAACTAAATAATATATGTCCCTATTGTTATATATTTATATGTGTGCTGTATAACATAAATTTATTAAGTGTACTATTATACCTCTGTAATTTTTTCTTTACTCTTACATTGTATTTTATGTGCTATTTTATTTTGAGCTCAATAGGGTTAGTCCCTTAGCTCTTCTTAATATTGTAATAATAATAATAATAATAAAATATTTAAAACAAAACCTACAATGTGTATAAATCTCCTTTCCGACATATTTAGTAAATTAAAGGAACGTAAGTGTGAGGAAATACTATCATTTTCTTTCTGTTCTTATTTGGGATTTACGGCCACACTTCTGAACATTAATCTGATAATCTGAAAAATATTTGGATTATTTAAAAAATAACCTTTACGCCTGTGACTTTACGTCAAAGGAACAGTTAAAGGTTGGTCAGAAAACCAACCTTTAACTGTTCCTTTGACGTAAAGTCACAGGCGTAAAGGTTATTTTTTAAATAATCCAAATATTTTTCAGATTATCAGATTAATGTTCAGAAGTGTGGCCGTAAATCCCAAATAAGAACAGAAAGAAAATACAGAAAGATGCCACAAATAACTTTTAGACAATACTATCATATCGAGGTACAGTTGTAAAATACCTTACACAGCAGTTCTGAACTTTTTGTAGATGGTATTTATCTTCCTGCGAAAGACAAGGCCCATATACTACATCTGCGTAATTTAAGTGCGAAAGAACCATGGTTTCAGAAAGTAAGCTCCTAGTATTTACATCTAAAAATCCTCTAAACTGATATAACTGTTTTAGGGAATAAAACGCTTTTTTACAACACATATTTACATGATTTGTAAAGCTTAATAAGGGATCGAAATAGACACCTAGATTTTTAACCTTATTAGTTGATGGAATAATCTCATTATTTATTTCAATATTGAATTCTCCGAGATTTGATAGTTGAGGAGAAGTTCCAAACACAATATTCACACTTTTACTGGCATTTAAGACTAGAGTATTCTCGGTTGTCCATTCATATATACGCTTCAAATCTTTATTTATGATTAATATTGCCATTTGGAATTCAGCAGGGGAGAAGCTATACTTTAGTTGAATATCATCGGCATACATATACAGCGTTGAGCACAGTGGCAGCCTAGAAATATCTGCAACAAAGATATTAAAAAGAAGTGGTCCTAATCGAGATTCCTGCGGTACACCTGATTTAACTGATCTATATTGTGAAGTTAATATTGAGGTTCTAGTATTAACACTAGTATACTGTTTTCTACCGAAGAGATAATTTTGAAACCAAGTTAAAGTACTTCCAAATATACCATAATGTTGTAATTTTGCCATAAGGCAAGTGATGTCTAAAGAATCAAAAGCTTTACTCATATCTAATAGTGTCAAAGATGTGACTTGTGTGTTATCTATAGCTCGCAAAATTTCATCTGTTACGTTACTTAGTAGCGTACAAGTACTAAATCCTTTTCAAAAACCTGATTGATTAGCTGGGATTATTGAGTTAACCGTTACGTATTCAAAAAGCTGTTCGTATATAGTTGATTCCGTAATTTTTAGTGGAACTGAAAGCATACTAATAGGACGCAAATCTTTGATTTGTTCAGGATTTTTTTTCTTAGGTATCGGTTTAATACAGGATGTTTTCCATTGGGGAAGTACAATACCTAGTTCTAGAGATACGTTAATAATATGAGTTAGTGAAGCAGATCCATTCACCAGGAAACGGAAGATGAATAACTTAGAACCACCTTCCCTATTAGGTGAAATCATTCCATTTGCGGAGGAAGTGAAATATCTAGGAATCACACTAGACAAAACACTAAACTGGAACTCCCATCTGGAGAAGGTGATCAACAAGGCAAGGCTATCCTTGTGGACATGCCGTAGAATTTGCGGAAAATCCTGGGGCATTGGCCCACAACAAATATACTGGATTTACGTTACAGTCATAAGACCTATGATAGCTTATGGCTCCATAGTTTGGTGGACGAAGGGGCTACAACTTTCGGCCAAAACCAAACTCTCTGGGCTACAGAGACAAGCGTGCCTGGCGGTAACTGGTGCAATCAGCACCACCCCGTCAGCTGCTATGGAAATCCTCCTGGATTTACTTCCTCTTCACATTCATCTGGAGAGAGAAGCCAGGTGGGCAACATACAGACTTCAACAAGCGGCTATTAACATGCCGCAGGCTAACATCATGGAACACAATGGGCTGCTGGATGACGTGGAAAGTCACAGCATCTTAGGAATGGTCTCAGATGTTATGCCTACCAGGACCAACACCGAACTGCCCTTCAACGTCCTATTTCCTGGAAGAGACGAATGGGAAGAAAATAAAATCGACCTATTAAGGGCAGACAGCTGTTGGTTTACTGATGGCTCCAAAACACCTGAAGGAATTGGAGCCGGAGTGTATAGTTGCAACCCAGAAGTCAGAATATCCACAAGCCTGGGGATCTATGCAACTATATTTCAGGCTGAAGTTCACGCCATTGAGCTGTGCTTGCGGAGGCTTGAACAATCGCATCCCAAGCGCAGATCAATAAAAATATTTTCAGACAGTCAAGCAGCTCTCAAGGCTCTTGAATCATACCGGTGTAATTCTAAAACGGTATGGAACTGTCAGAAAGCCTTAACCCAACTGGGAAAAAGCAACAAAATAACTCTGGTCTGGATACCTGGACATTCTGGAATGGAGGGCAATGAAATTGCTGACTCCTTAGCCAGGAAAGGTGCAGGATCACAATTCATTGGACCAGAACCTGTACTCGGCATATCGTCAAGTACTGCCAAGGCAGCAATCTCAGCCTGGGCTGAGAGTAAAACACTCCAGCACTGGCAAGACTTACCAGGATTGATCCATTCAAAGGCGTTCATACCGTACCCTTCGAAATCAAGAAGTAAGAAACTATTAGAGCTTAACAGGTTAAACCTAAAGCTTCTAATTGGCCTGTATACAGGGCACTGCAGACTAAATCACCACCTACACAGAATTGTACTGGCGGAAAACGCCGAATGCCGTCTGTGTTTGGAGGATGATGAAAAGGCAGAGCACATTTTATGTGCATGCCCCGCTGCAGCTAGAATTCGGTTCTCAATGTTCGGCAAAGGGGAACTTCTGCCGGAGGACCTGGACAAAATATCACCCAACAAGGTTATCAGCTTTATTAAAAGACTGAACCTGTTGGGTGAAATATAATTTGGAGTGAGCCACAATAGACCGAGCGGTCGCAGTGGAGGGTCTGATCAACAGCCCACTCACAATTTACCAATACCAATACCAATAGTGGAGCAGATACCCACTCCAGAGAAAGTTGCAACATCTTAGCTAAGATTCCGTCAGGGCCTATTGTATGAGGTTCTTGTTTATTTATAATATCTCTAACTTTTTCTACCGGCACTGGTTTAAAAGTAAATACAATATCCTCGGTGAATTTTGTTGAATAAGATGAGTCATTATACTCTACGTCAGATGTCAAATCGGGTACAAAATCTATAAAATAATTATTAATATTGTCAGCATTACACAGATCTTCAGGCAAATTCGGAGGAATGTTGTCCCTTATAACTCCCCATGATTTTAAATTAGTCCACATTAGTTTAGGATTATTTTTAGAATTGTTAATGTGAAAAGAATAAAAGGCAGTTCTCTCTCGATTTACAGCGTTATTGTAGTAGTTGCGGCATTCACAAAAGTATTGTCTGTGAACAACACTTCTGGTTTTTTTAAATCTTAACCATGCTTTTCTTTTTAGATTTTTTAGCTGACGTAATGTATCCGTGAACCATGGTTCTCTGCGCTTGTTAGATTTAAGAGGGGCATGTTGATTAAAAAGATGTAGTAAACTTGTATTAAAGAAGTCAACCTTTTCCTCTACAGAGTTAATATTATAGATTAAGTTCCAATTAATTGCAGAAGCATCTAAGTTGAACAGATTAGTATCAAAATCCCTAAAACTACGAAATTGTTTTACTACAGGTTTGCAGTCAATACTATCCAATTCAACAGTACAAGATGTCACATTGTGGTCTGAAAAACATATATCCAAAACTTCTACGTTACTAACACCTAGATGAGAGTTGGTTATAAATGTTATAATTAAATCTAATAGTGTTCTAGTGGGATCCTTAACCAATTGCTTGCAGTCAAGCATTAGTAACAAGTTGTTAAGATAGGTTGTAGCAGGACTATTAACTAAAATATCAATGTTTAGATCACCCATTAGAATAAAGGTAAATATATTATTCTCTACTAAATAACTAATTATATCAGTCAGTATACAAATATTGGTATAATGAGAGGTTGGAGCCTTGTATAATACTCCTATAGCACAACGTTGATTTTCTATAGTACATTTAACAAGCAAATGTTCAATATCGTACGCCTAATCCATTGGTATAGACAACACTGAGCAGGATTTAGAAACAGAAGTATTTTAGGTAGAGAGCGACGCCCCCACCTCTTGATGCACGGTCGCTTCTTATCAGAGAATAATCCGGTATTTCAAACATATCATCCGGTGTGTCAGAAGAAAACCAGGTTTCACTTATACCGACTGCTAAATATGAGTTTCTTTTCACAAATGTCTCAATGTCGTTAAATTTATTTGAAACAGATCTGGCATTAAAATGACATAGTATACTTAATTTTATTACAGGTGACACATCCATCTGTTGAGACTGTGAGGGATTACTGTTTAAATTATTTAATATAGTATTTTGGTTATCAGTAGAAAGATTTAATTTGTTAGACTTAAAAAAGAATATTTAATTTTTTTTTTTTTGAATTTCAACTTTTTTTAAGTATACGGGACAACTCATGTCATAAATAAAATGATTAGCATCGATATCAATTTTTAGTTTTTGTTTTGTTTCAAGACAGTTAAAACACTTGGGTGCATTGCTTTCACATTTATCTGTTGTATGATCTACAGAAGCACAATTTAGACATTTACTTTGACTTTCACAATTATCAGCATGGTGGTCAAAGCCTCCACATTTGAAACATCGATATACACTTACATATTCAAAGACTCTGCATTTAGACCAGTCAATAAATAGAGCATTTTGTTCCATAATCTTCACATAGGTGTCAGGGTCAATAATGGCCATAAATTTAGTTTTCATTTTTTTTATAGCTTTAACACTTATTTCACTATTAGAATGTAAAACAGCAATGTTTTGCTTTTTAATGAGATTTAAAAGCTCAACATCACTAAATTCATCATCTATATCCATGATCTTAACACAGGGATTTTTTTAATTTGGTGCTTTAATTTCATACTGCTTGTTTAACTTCTTTTCTGCGGCCTTCCTGATTATCTCCTGTTCTTCCTTATTTTTACATTTTATCACAACACCTCCCTCTTAAATATTTTTAAGCTGCGTAATTCCAACTTCTAAAGATGCAGGTTTTAAGTTTTTTTGGATTGCTTCTTTAGTTTTTTTGTTCTCTTGAAATTTTTTGGTTTGATAATTACAACTTCTTATATTATCATTTTTTCTATCGGAGTTAGCTTTTATTGTATTTTTCAATTCGTTCAATTCAGTTTGAAAATATAATTTTAAGTTTTCAATATCGTGTGCCAGTTTTGAAATTATATCAGTATAAGATATGCAACCATCACAAAACCATTTTAGACCATTGCAGTTCTCTATCACATCAAGTTGTCTACTGCTAAGATTCAAACATTTTGGGTGAAAAAGATTCAAACACATTCCAGAACATTTTAGACTGTCCTCATTTTCATTAACTTTTTTTTTTGCACTTAAAACAAAATTCACCAGCCATTATTTTGTGAAGTATAAATTATAATAATAAATAAATTGTTTGATTATTAGGTCCTGTCCTGTACAAGGAGATTTAAAATGTTTTTATCACTAAAAAATTCTCACTTTTTATTTTCACTTTTTACCCAATGAATTATTTATGGATATTGGATATACATATTTTATTTACTCGATTTGTAATTAAATGTTTGTAAAACCTAAGTTTTCTAATGCACAATTTAAACTAATGCACAATTTAAGAGTACAGCTTTTTATCTACAAGTAGATGCGCTTTTTAAAAAAATTAAACCACTTTTTCCACCATAAAACAAGTTAAAATGATAGAAGGAAGATAGAAACGAACGAACTTGAAATTGAAATATGATCGATCATGACATATAATATGCAAATATATTAACCAGAAGTACCAAAACCAGTTCCTCAATATCTGAGAATGTTTCTATACCCACACTGGAATCAGTATTGTGAAGTGATATATCCTCTTCTTCTGATGTTGAATCACTGTCAGTGTCAGTGTCGATTTAAGTGCAGGGTTTTCCACCGAAAATGATCACCCCGATAACTTTTTAATTTGTAATTTTAGAAAAAAAAGTTTCAAGTAAAAGTTGTAGGACATGTTAAGGGTTTAAAAACCGCATTTTTAGAAAAACAATATTGAACATCGTATTTACGATCTACCGATACAAGTTATGTATGTTTTTTTAAATGGAACACCCTGTATTTTTTATATTTTTGGATTCTATTCGTTTTTCTGATTTCAACCATATAAATATGCCATATGTTTGCTCCGGTAGTTATTAAAATATTAATTTTTTGGGAAAGCAAAACTAGCAAAACCAGGCTAACATGATGGGCAGCATAGTTGCAGTTTGTTATACCTATTCAAGATGCCGAAGGGATAGTAAAATATTATTTAAAATAAACTACCGGAGTAAACATATGACATAGTTATATGGTTGAAATCAGAAAAACGTATAGAATCCAAAAATACAAAAAAATACAGGTTGCTCCATTTAAAAAAACATAACTTGTATCGGTAGATCGTAAATACGATGTTCAATTGTTTTTCTAAAAATGGTATTTTTAAGCCCTTAACATGTCCTACAACTTTTACTTGAAACTTTTTTTTCTAAAATTACAAATTAAAAAGTTATCGGGGTGATCATTTTCAGTGGAAAACCCTGTACGTTTTGGCAGTGCGGTGCATAGTTATAAGTGTTATAACATAACCTTAAAGAAAATTTTCAAGTAAAATTCTCGAGAACATTCTTCGGGAATATTACCGAGAATATTTCCGAGAACATTAGCGAAACTTACGGGAATATTTCATTGTTCCTTCTCGGGGGTGCAAATATTACCGTAACTTACGCAATATGACTGACTATGTATGACTTGTGCTAATATATCAGCTACTGAGGCTAGAGTTTTTTCACTAAAAAGCAGAATATTACTATATTTATGCATTGAATGCAAACCTATAATATATGAAAAAGTAAGTTTGGCAAAACAAATCCTATTATACAAAAAAATAATTAATGACAAAGAAACTATGATAATGGATAAACAAAAAATTATAGATATCCTTGAAGGGCAAAATAAAAATAATAAAGAAAAAAAGACTGTAAAGAGCGTAAAGACACTATCATAAATAATGATATTCCCAGCGGTTCTAAAACAAAACCTGAAATAAGAGATGCAACATTTTATGAATCAGAACAAAGGAAAATAATGCAAAATATTATAAATCTATCTGGTTCTAAAACCAAAGGTCTTCCTGCCCTGTCAAGAAATCAAAATGGGTCACAGCACGAACAAAATGAAATAAGCAATAATACTCTAACTGCTCTAAATAATGAATCAAATAGTTGGACAACAGTACACAGAAGAAAAATGCAGAGAAAACAACTTGGTCAAGGAGAGGATAAAGGAGAAACATCCCAAAACTACCACAACCAAAAAAGAAAACCACCACTAATCTTTGGTACAAATAAAAACAAAAATGACACACTTCCAGTGTTGTCTAAGCAGCACTATTTTTTCGTTTCAAGACTGGGTAAACAACTAACAGCCGAAGATTTACTTAAAGACCTTAATGTAGTTCACAGAAGTGAGTATTCAGTGGAACAACTAAAACCTCAGGGTCCAGTTCATACATACAATTCATTTAAAATTGGTATTCCAGCAAACCTTGTTAACACGTTCACTGCGGTACGAGTTATATTTGTCTCGTGTCGCAGTGTAGTTCTGTGCGGAGTGAAATTTCACGCAAATTTAAGTAAGTAAGTAAGTTCTGTGCGGATGCGATAATTTCGTCAATTTTCGTCTGTTTAAATCGACACAAACAGCAATCCATTCTGCTAAACTTGATCTGGTCAAATATGTTATAAAATTGCATGAGACATATGTATCTCGCACCGCCTTTAGTTACAATTTTTTACATTAATTATGACACGAGTCATATGTAACTCGTGTAACAGCACGTATGAAACTTATTTGTATATGTATACTGCCCTATTAAGAAAGACCCCGTATCTCCACTAGAACAAGTTTTGAGAAAACCGCGTTTAAAGATTTTTGTTTGTGCCGTTATGTTTCTGCTTGACTAACAAAAAAAAATCATTCATGATATGATTTGTAAGGCCATAGCAAACTTATTTAAGAAAAAAACTGCAAAACTAGGCCATGGCTATTAGTTATGCTACATACGAGGTAAGGAAGCAAAGCATTATACTAAAATTAATTAGTTAAAACCCCGTATATTAAAAATTTGGCTTAAGCGTGGTTTTTACTATGTAATTATTATAAAATTTATATCCTGGGCCTAGAGATTAACATTTTATATATTTTAATATGGTTTCTTAGGAATATAATGTATAAAAAAAACACAATATTTTTTTATTTACCTTTAAAAAAACTTTATGTACCTAACAACCTGGCATCGACTGCGCCGATTGCGGGCTTGCCGTATTCCTTGGACAAAACCTGGCATGTTAATTTTCCTTCGTTAAAAGCCCGTATCTGCTGACTACATACCAGGTTTTTGCTAAAAAAACATAATATACGGGGTTTATACTAAGCGAAAAGGCTATTTTTGGCGTTTACGGGGAAACTATTTTCCTTCATAAAATATTTAAAAATGTAAAATATGGGGTTTTCTCTGCGTAAATATACTGTATAAATCACGATTTGTTGTCTGGTGCAAATATCTCCATTTACGAAATGTATGGAGATACGGGGGTCTTTCTTAGTAGGGCAGTATAGATAATTGCAGTTCCCAATTGATAAATGTTGGTAACCTAACACAGTTCTTCAAAAGAGGGCGCAGATTAATTTTAAGAGAGGAAATATAGTATGAGGGGATAATAGTAATGCATCGTGATTGTATGTAAGTACCAGTTTTATTTGAGCGTGTCTTGGTGTAGGGTGTTCAATTTGATATTTCGTGTGCCAGTGATCAACGATGTATAGCAACAGAACAAGACTTATTGTTGACACTGCTCGTGCCCAAAAAAATGCATCGGATTCTAGCGATACGAACGAAGATTTCGATTCAGATGATTCGGTTGCGGATAAAAACTATGTGCCATCATCAGATATTTCTGGTGAAGAAAGTGACCATAATTATGTAGGCCTTGATGCACATTTCGACAATGTCAATGAAGGTTTCGAGGGAGTAGAGAACTCTATAGAGAGTCAATCGTTCTGGACTGATGTAAGTGCTTCAAATGACCTAATTTTTCCTGTATTTGGTGACGGAGAGATACATAATATTCCCGAAACTGCATCTAGGCCTCTGGATTTTTTAAAAGTTTTTATTACTGACGAAATCATTGACATTATCGTGGATGACACGAATACGTATGCTACCCAGATTATGGAAACTGGCAACCTTACCGCGTCTTCCCGAATGAATCACTGGAAACCTACATGTGCACAAGAAATACATTCTCTTTTTTCTGTGATTTTGGCTATGGGATTAACACACAGCCGGTCATAAATGCTTACTGGTCCAAAGACTCAATCTATCATAATTAATTTATTTCCAATGTCATGCCCAGGGACCGATTTTTTTTACTCTTACACTGTTTGCATTTTACTAATAATGCAGATCATGTTGAGGGAGACAGACTGTACAAAATAAAAGCCATTATTGAACCTCTAATACGAAATTTCCAAGCTCATTTGGTTCCTGGCGAGTCACTTATTATTGATGAGAGCGTCATTCCTTGAAGAGGTCGTCTAATTTTTAGACAATATATCAAAAACAAAAGCCATCCATATGGAGTAAAACTTTATAAATTATGTACTGTAGGAGGGTACGTTCTCAAATTAAGAGTTTATACAGGAAAAGGAAGTGACCTGACCTCTGGAAAAGGTCACCCAGAAGCAGTGGTCAAGACCCTTCTCCAAGGATTCACTGATGTCGAGCGCACATTATATTGTGATAATTATTATACTAGTATTTCATTAGCAGATGATTTGTTGAAAAATAAAACGAGAATATGTGGGACACTAAGAGCCAACAGAAAGGGCCTGCCAGATTCGGTTACTAAAAAGAAGCTCAAAAAAGGAGAAAGTTTTAGTCAACAAAAAGACAACATAAAAGTCATAAAATGGGTGGACAAAAGACCAGTTATAATGCTCTCCACATGTGAAAAACACAATGCTTCATTAGTAGAAACTGGAAAAATTAGGCATGACGCTCCAGTCAAGAAACCACAGTGCATTATTGATTATAACTGCGCAAAAAAGGGTGTCGACTTCAGGTAAGATAGTGGGTCCTATAAAAGTTTCCTTTAGAATAATTATAAAGCTATTTTTCAGTGACCAAATGACTGCCTACTATGACATACTAAGAAAAACGAAAAAGTAGTACAGAAAAGGCACTTATCTTGGACAGTTCAGTGACTAATGCGTGGATACTATATAATGCTAAATTTGGTGAAAAAAAAATGTCTATGTTGGATTTTCGAAACTCTTTATGCAGAAATTTATTTGTCGTCCCAGAACAACCTCCAAGACCAAGAACTCCAAAAAGAATCCATACATTAACAGAATATGGGCCTTATAATAAAAAAAGACGTAGGTGTACAGGATGTTACAAAATCTTGAGACAAACAATGAGCAGTAAAGAGGCAGACAAAAGAACCAAACAAGTGACGACCTATTGCGAGGAATGTGAGAGAAAACCGACGTTCTGCTTGAAATGTTTCAACAATGTGCATGAGAAACGAAGCGATGTCTGAGTGGACTATAGCCTATTTCTGTTTTTTTGTTTTAGTTCTTTAATATTTTATGATAAATATAATGTTTTATGATGATTCTGTGATTTATTTTTTTTCTAAGTTTGAGTTCGTATATTTGCCAAATTATTAAGTGGATCAACCAACTGTCGCATACTTATTTTTAGTGACCACTGTAGAGGGAGTTCACACTAAGACTGTTGCCCTCATAAAGTCCTTGAGGCCACAGGATGTCATAAATCATGACAATGACAACGAGACATATATAACTCGTTCCGCCAAATAGGAAAGTCCTTAACGAGACACATATGACTCGTTCAGCCAAAAACGAAAATCGATAAAAAAGGGTAACGCAGTGAACGTGTTAATACCATTATAAAACCAGAAATATGGTTGGAAGGAGTAATAATTACAAGATTTAAAACAAAAAGGCCAATTTCAGACACAAAACTTGATACTGCACAAGCTAACAGTTTACCTTTTTTAGAGATAAAATAAAAAGCATTAAAATTTTGCACCAAAATATAAGATCGATTAAAAAGCATATTAACGAGTTAGAAATGTTTCTTGATAGTCTGGAGTTTTGCCACCTTCTGTGCATTACCGAAAACTGGCTAGATGAATCGCAGTTAAAAATGTTGAAAACTTCTAATCTAAATTTAGCTTCCCAATTTTGTTGTCAACATGGGCGCCATGGTGGAGCAGCAATTTATGCAGATCCTAATTTGTGTTGGATCCCAAGGACGGATATTGCAGAGTTATCAGAAGAAGACATTTTTGAATGTGCAGCTATTGAATGTGTTTTTAATGATTATCCATGTGTGATAAGTTGTATATACCGGGTGCCACAGCATAGTGGCTCGCCCCTATAGTTCCTTTATTTTTTAACTTATCCATTTGAAATTTGGGGGGCATAAACTAACGTTTAAAACGTATTTCTGCACATTACAAACACTATGGTACCACTTCCGGTTTATCCGGAAATTACCTCAACTTTAGATTTTCAAATTGGAACACCCTGTATATTTTTACATATTTGGATGCAGGGCAACATTCTGCATACACCATGTAAGTTTCGCGAACTTTTGAGCCGATGTTCAATTTTTTCAAGCATTTTCAGAAATCCGTCTAGAGTGCTTTGGAATTTCAAAATTCGTTATACAGTAGGTAAACTTCAAAGGAAAAATATAATTTTTCTTCTCGTTTCACTAACAACTGTTTGCGAAGCCTCTAAAGTTGAACATATCACTTTTTAATCGAAAACTTTTTTTCCCAAATGGGAATGTAGTGGCTCATAGTGTTTGAAAAATTATAATTTTCTTTCGGACTTCATTGATATCTATTTCATATCTGTGCTATTTATTTTCAATTTTAATTCATTCGTTTGGAATTCCAAAGCACTCTAGACGGATTTCTGAAAATGCTTGAAAAAATTGAACATCGGTTCAAAAATTCACAAAACTTACATGGTGTATGCAGAATGTTTCCCTGCATCCAAGTATGTAAAAATATACAGGGTGTTCCATTTGAAAATCGAAAGTTGAGGTTAATTTCCGGATAAACCGGAAGTGGTACTGTTACGAATTTTAGCTGTTATAATAGTTGATGTTCATATAGCTTTAATGTTAAAACTTATATCACTCACTTGTTAAAAAAAATAAGTAATCCATGTTATGACAATTTTTGACATTATATTATTATAGTAGATAAAAACGTATATTATTTAAAAAGAAGAACAAATGGTGCTTCGACCCGAGATATAATTAATATATGCTTATAGGTAATTATAGAACAAATGGTGCTTCGACCCGAGATATAATTAATATATGCTTATAGGTAATTATAAAACAAATGGTCCTTCGAGTATCAACTAAATTAGTCTATGGAAAACATGTCTCTTAGAAGAAGCGAACGTTTAAAAGCGAAAAGTGGAACTACTGCAAAAATTGTAGACAACAATGAACACTCTCAAGAATTAGCTATCTCAACTACTTCGTCATGTCATGAGCTACCGAAATCTCGGAGCCATAAAAGTACTGAGAAGAGCAAATCTAGGAGTGAGACCAGTAAGAAAAGTGAATTCAGGCGACACCATGCAAAATTACAATTCTCATTGAAGAAGAAAGAATTAGAACAAGAGGAATTAAAGAATAAACAAGACGAACTGAAGAATAAGCAAGAAATTTTAGACCTACAATATGCTCTTCAATTAGCTAGGATTGAGGAAAATGAGGAATCTATATCAGAGGATGAATCATGTGTAAGTAAACCCAATATTAGTGAATGGATGAAAGGCGACCATCCATGGGAAAGTCAAGAAGGGAGACAACGTTGGGAACGCCAAGAAAGCAAAAACAAAAATAGTAAATTTACGCAAATTGACAATGAAGTTTCTAGTCTAAAAAATGAGGTAAGAAATTCTCACTTATTTTCTCCAACTGGAAATCCTCCAGGCGTGTCTCAACAAATAACTTCTTCTCAACTCACTAGAATTTTGACTAGACAATCTATGCCAAAAGATTTACCGGTATTTACTGGTAATCCACTAGAGTGGTCAAAATTTTTATACCAATATAAAAATTCGACTTCTTTGTGTGGATACTCTCAAGAGGAAAATCATTGCAGACCTTAAAAGGCTTTGAAAGGACAGGCATACAAAATTGTTCAAAGTCTCCTAATTATGCCTCAAAATGTTGATAAAATTATGAATATTTTAGAAAGGAGATTTGGACAAACGGAACATATAATTTCAATGCTTCTTGAAAATGCTAAAAACTTACCTTATGTGAGGGAAGACCGCCTCGATATATTAATAAATTTGTCTGACGAAGTAAAGAACCTTATTGGAACGATGCAATCTCTGAATGCACATGATCATTTACAAAATCCAATTTTGTTACAAGAACTTCTGTCTAAACTGCCTAATTCATACAAAATGATGTGGATAGAATACATTTCCAATAAAATTTCAACAGATACCAAATTGGTAGAGTTTAGTATCTGGTTAGATCAAAAGGCAATGAGCGCAAGTCAAATTTATTTCCCTAAGTTTAATTTCGACAGTGACAATCGTGACAATCAAAAATCTAAACAGAAATTTGGTAAGAAAGAAGTTACCATGACTACAACTACTAAGAAAAATTGTATTTGTTGTAACAATGGGTTACACCATTTGAGTACCTGCTCATCATTCAAAGATCTTGATGTAAATCAAAGATGGGACTTTGTTACAGCAAAGAAAATTTGTTCTTCGTGTTTAATTCCTTACCATAGTTTGAGTAATTGCCAAAGAAAAAAAATATGCAATACAAATAACTGTAAGAAATTTCATCACACTCTTTTACACAATGTGAACAGAATAAATCAACCAGAAGTTGTACCTTCCACTTCCAGGACTGACAATGAAACTGAAGTGAACTGTCACATATCGAATAATAGACGTGTTTTACTAAAAATAATTCCTGTTTCTGTAACATGTAATAATAAAAGTATGAATACTCATGCACTTTTAGATGATGCATCGACGGTGACCCTAATTGACCAGAATTTAGCTGATTATTTAGAATTAGATGGACTTCGACAACATTTATGTATACAATGGACTAATAATCAGACTAAAGAACAAGTCGACTCAAGAACCGTTAGCTTTACGATAAGTGCAGGAAATGGAGGAAAAAAATTCCAGTTAAGACATGTTAGAACTATTCGAGAGCTATCACTACCAACACAAACAGTTGATATGGACGAAATGAGGAAAAGGTATGCATATATAGAGAATAACTGTGACTCACTTATTAATGCACAACCTAAAATTTTGATCGGACAAGACAATTGGCCTTTATTAATAAGTCGAAAGGTTATCTCGGGACCATGGAATGGACCTGCACTCACCAAAACACTTTTAGGATGGGTACTTCATAGTAACATCTGTAAAGAAGTTATTCAGTCTGAGTCAGGCAATAGCGGAGTTGTTTGTCATATCTCTGAGGGTGAAAGAAAAGATGATTTGGATATTCTACATGACTTAGTTAAAGAACAGTGGAAAATTGATTGGTTTGGTCTGGAAAAACATGAGAAGAATATGTCAAGAGAAGACATCAGAGTGCAAGACATTTTAAATAGAACAATGAAAAGGATTGGAGATCGCTTTGAAACTGGACTACTTTGGAAAGATGAAGAAATCATCCTTCCTGAAAGCAAATCGAATGCAATGATCAGATTGCATTATACTGAACGAAAAATGGATAAAGACAAGGATTATGGTAAAATATACTGCGACAAAATGGAAGATTTTCTCAACAAAAAATATATCAGGAAAATTTCCAATGAAGAGATTGAAGAAAGACATTCAAAAATATGGTATCTTCCTCACTTTGGAGTGGTAAATCCCAATAAACCTAACAAATTACGAATTGTATTTGATGCTTCGGCTAAATCAAATGGCTTTAGTTTAAATGATTATCTTTTAAGTGGACCTGATCTATACAATTCTTTACATACCATCTTACTTAATTTCAGGATTAAAAGATTTGCATTTACAGCCGACATCAAAGAAATGTTCTTACAAGTGAAGGTACGCAAAGAAGACTGTCGTGCTCAAAGATTCCTTTGGCGTGTAATGGACAGGAATAGAGATCCAGATATATACCAAAGTGGGTGTTGTATTCTTCGGCTCTTCTAGTGGACCTTGTTTAGCACAAGAGGCAAAAAATAGAAATGCTTATGATTTTAAAAATGACTATCCAGAAGTTTGTAAAGCTATTGTTGACCAACATTACATGGACGATTACTTGGGAAATGCTGATTCTATAGAAGAAGCTAGAAAACTGATTCAGGACATTATTTACGTTCATTCTAAAGGCGGATTTACAATATGCAATTGGATTTCAAATACTGAGGAAATTTTAGATAATATTGATGAAAAACTAAAAAATCAAGGACAGAAAAGAGTTGAAGGTGATCCAGAAAAATCAATAGAAAGAATCCTGGGTGTATTTTGGAATCCCCGCGAAGACACTTTCGTATTTCAAATCAAATTTCACAAAATAAATAAAGATATATTGGAAAACAAAAGACGACCAACTAAAAGGGAGATTCTTAAAGTAGTCATGTCAGTCTTTGATCCTTTAGGATTTTTAACAAATATTTTGATTCAAGGAAAGATTATTTTACAGGACATATGGAGAAGTAAGTTAGGGTGGGATGATGAAGTCACCGACAGACTTAACGATAAATGGCAATTTTGGCTAAACGACTTGAAATATATTCTTGAATTTAAAATTCCAAGACAATATTTTTCTTTGAATAGGATATCTGCTGAAATACAATTACATCTCTTCTGTGATGCTTCCGAAAAATCTTATGCAACAGTGGCCTATCTACGATGTCTAGAAGGAACTGATGTACAAACTGCATTTGTAAACGCTAAAGCTAGGGTTACACCTCTCAAGCCTGTTTCCATACCTAGACTTGAACTGCAGGCAGCCTTGATGGGAGCATGACTAGGGAAGTATTTAAAAGATAATTTAAACTTGACAGTAACAAAAATATTTTATTGGACTGATTCTAAAACTGTACTATATTGGATTCGGTCGGAAGCTCAGAGATTCAAAGTTTTTGTAGCACAACGTTTAGGAGAAATACATACTCTAACCAATTCGCAAGACTGGAGGTACGTTAGCTCAAAAGAAAATGTAGTGGATGAAGCAACAAAACGGCTACTTAATCTGGATTTTTCAAGCGAAAGTAGATGGCTATATGGACCCAAATTTTTAAAACTATCCCCAGGAAAGTGGCCAGAGGAGAAGCATATTCACTTAGACAAAGACGTTGAATTGAAGACAACAACAGAAGAGAGAAATGATTACGTTTTCATAATCGCTTCTAAATACAATATTCCTATACCTGATGTAAAAAGGTTCTCGAAATGGACAAAATTTTTACGAACAACAGCCTGGATGCTGAGATTTATAAGAAACTGTAAGAATACTCGACAACACAGAGATTCTAGACCAAATACTCTTCAAGAATTAGACAAGAACGAGATCTTGATGGCAGAAAACATTCTTTTCAAAAGAATACAAGAGGATTCATTTTTAGAAGAAATTGTTAGTCTTAAAAATAATAAGTTTATTGCTAAATCAAGTAAAATTTTTAATCTAACTTGTACACTCGACGAAAATGGAATTCTAAGACTTGGTGGAAGATTAAATAATTTACAAACATTTGATGAAGACTTTAAAAATCCAATTATTCTAGATCCAAATCACCTTATAACTCGACTAATAATTCAACATTATCACGATAAAATACACCACCATGGACAAGACACTCTACTCAATAATTTAAGGAGACGATTTTGGATAATACGAGCCAGACAGGCTATGAAAAGTGTGTATGCTAGATGCCAAACTTGTAAGAATAGAAAATCCACGCCACAAATACCAATAATGGGACAACTACCATCCTGTCGTCTAGAAACCACAATTAGACCGTTTATTAAGACAGGTGTAGACTATTTTGGCCCACTACTGGTAACTGTTAAAAGGAGTCATGAGAAAAGATACGGGGTTATCTTTACCTGCATGACTACTCGAGCGGTACATCTTGATATTGCTCATGATCTCACCACAGACGGATTCATTCATGTACTTAGACAATTTGGTTGTAGACGGGGTTTTCCCGAAGAAATTTACAGTGATAATGGAACAAACTTTAAGTCCTCGGAAAAAGAGTTGAGAGAAGCCCTTGACGATATTAATCAAAATGAAATTATTCGATTTTGTGCGATGAATCATATCAACTGGCATTTCAACCCACCTTCAGCGCCTCATATGGGAGGAGTTTGGGAACGATTAATACAAAGTATTAAGAAAATATTAGGTGAAATTTTGAAAACAAAGTATCCACAAGAGTATGTTTTGAGAACACTATGTATGGAAACCGAAAATATTTTAAATTCTAGACCACTTACACATGTATCCCTCGATCCAGAAGATCCAGAACCTCTCACTCCAAACCATTTCCTCATTGGCCCAAAGTATGGAGCTTTACCTTGTGTCAAGACAGACGAAAGAGATCTCACCCTTTTATCAAAATGGAGAGCGGCTCAAAGACTAACTGATATTTTTTGGCAACGATGTACTCATGAATATTTACCCTACCTAGTGACCAGGAAAAAATGGCATCAAGAATCTATAGCTGTAAAATTAAATGATATTGTAGTAATCATCGATCCAAATGGGCCGAGAAACATTTGGCCAAAGGGAAGAGTTATCCAGTTGTATCCAGCAAAAGATGGCAAAATAAGAATTGTCGACGTGAAGTTGGCAAATGGAACAGTTTTAAAAAGACCTGTTTCAAGACTTTGTGTGTTGGATGTTCAAGCATCTCAAGATCCTGAGTAATTTTGTATAAACAATTACTGGGAGGAGAATGTTACGAATTTTAGCTGTTATAATAGTTCATGTTCATATAGCTTTAATGTTAAAACTTATATCACTCACTTGTTAAAAAAAATAAGTAATCCATGTTATGACAATTTTTGACATTATATTATTATAGTAGATAAAAACGTATATTATTTAAAAAGAAGAACAAATGGTGCTTCGACCCGAGATATAATTAATATATGCTTATAGGTAATTATAGAACAGGTACCATAGTGTTTGTAATGTGCAGAAATACATTTTAAACGGTAGTTTATGCCCCCCAAATTTCAAATGGATAAGTTAAAAAATAAAGGAAATATAGGGGTGAGCCAGTATCCTGTGGCACCCGGTATATAGTGGCGTGTGTGAGTCGGAAAAAACGCGAAAATGGTAAATAATTGGAGCCGGAATGAAAATACCTTCCCCCCCCCCCAGTTTTCGAGGATGCTGAACACGATGGCGGCGTCAGAATTTCTCTTTGGGGTTGCGCAACCCCTCAAACCGGCCAAAAACCACCCCCCAGAGGGGTTAAACGCGATTTATTAGGTTTCCCTGCAGAAAAAAACTCCTGCTGTTTGATCCCTAGACTCTTCTGTGATCACTGAACTAGGACCCTTTTGAAAAATTGTTAAATACGTCTATCATTACTATATGAGTGAATTACATAAGAACACTAACAGAAAATTACAAAGGTCGCCATATGTATATAAATAACCCAATTTTTTCATGGGGCGACTATTATTCTTATTTTCTAGATAGTTTAAACTTCAATTAAAAAAAAAAGTGGGATGTTTGATGGCGGAAGTATCATGGAGAAACAATACAAGGGGGTGGAAACGGTCATATAAAATTCGGTCGCCCATATGTTTAATTATTTTTCTACTGGGCGACCACTATTTTCCTATTCTAGATTTTAAACTTTAAAGAAAATAAAGAATGTTCGATGATGGAAGTGACGCACAGACCAACCCCTTTCAAATAGGTTGCCGGGGTAGTTTGCACAAGATAGAGTTAAGGCAATCGATATATTTTAAACTATATATATTTCTCTATATTCCCTATACTTAACTTTCTTTCGGATATTTTTGGATAATTGTTGTTCTTTATTACCTATGTTAACGTGCCAATTTGCTACTTATTTTGGGGGTATTCAATCACGGGTGCAAAAATGTAATAGGCATTTCTCAGCTATAATTGAACTGAACTTTAAACTGTGCTTATCACTTTTCATACTTACAGTTGCTTCATTACACTGTGCACATTTTACAACATGCTGATCACGTTTTCCAGATATATCAATCATTGCTTGACACACTCGACACGTTACCATAGGCACTCCACCACCTTCGGACGGTTGATAAAACGGTGGGGGTAGTTCATCTGGTCCAATTGGGGAAACAGTTGCCTGTTGACCTAGAATATAATGGTTTAGAGTAAGATAAACAAATAGTACAGAAAAAGTTTATCCTAAACGATAGTGGCACACAATAAATACAATAATATAACTTAAATTATTAAGCCTAATCAAAGTAACAAAACTATAAATTAATAATTAACTGCATACCTGCCACTTCCCCATTATAGGTACCCTCATTTCCAAGAAGAGGTTGTTTTTCTCCTTCGTTACCATCCCCCATCGTAAACCAATTAACAAAGACACAAGTACAGTAGTTGACTAACTCCTGACAGTTCAGTCAAATGTCAAAATACTCGAAATAGTCGAAATTGACCATAGATTGACAACCAACAACAATTGGGCTTTTCCTTTCATTTACCGTTTAGTATAGGTAGTTATGTGGTTATAACCACTCGTTTTCGATTGTAAAATAAAAATTTTTGGACATTATTCTACCGATTCTACGTCTATGGTTGGGAAGATGGGAAGGTGTTAAATAGGCATGTCCACAAAATTTTAATTTCAATTGGAAATGATAGATTTATTGGTATTATGAACTAATGTAACAATAAAAAAAATTGTATATTTTCATTTTGCCAGTTATTCGCAATAGAAATCACCTAAAAGCAGAGAGGCTAAGAAACGTTCCCAAGATAGAGGCTAGTAACATGACGTCACATGCTCGCAGGCACATTGCCGCGCGCCAGCCGGCTTCTACGGGTTCGTCATGCAGTGAGCGTTCTCTGTGTTTATGAGCAGTATTATAAAAGAAATATGGTGGCACGAATATGGTGTTTTGTTCCTTGCTGCAATAATACAACTACTAAGAGGCCAACGAAAATATTTGTAAGCGTCCCAAAGCCAACAATAAAAAAGAAAAAATGGTTTGAGGCAGTAAGACGTGATATTAAAAACATTTCATCGACATCTACTTTGTACTGCTGCGAGGATCATTTTAATGCAAGTTTATTTCGAGGTTTATTTACTATAATAATAAATACTATACGATTAGTTCTCCTCAGTTTAAACCCGAATTTAAATGATCTACATTAAAACACAGCTATTTTTCATGATTTCGTTTGGGGCTGATTAAAATCACTGTTATCAGAAAATCGGATACCATAATTACGCTTACATTTGGCAAATTATGAGAATCTCCTTTCTAAAAACCTTCTTCCATATTTACTATGGAGAAGATGCAATAAACCAACACCTCAACGCTGTATAAATAATAGAGCTACTGTAAATGTAGACTGCATTCTGACACTTCTGACAGCTCGGTGCGCGCCGCGTGCGAAAATTAAACACGCGCGTCAGCCAGGCTAGCGAGCTTGTGACGTCAAAACAATCAGCAGGCGTTTATTTAATTCAAACGGAGCAAAAGATTTATTCGGTCGCTGTTATCGTTAGGATTAATTTTTTTTTTTTTTAATTTCAGATATTGGTACCAGGGCTCCAATGCGTGCGATTTTAACTAATAGGTATTAATGTATATTAATTTTTTTGTGGACATGCCTATTATACATTTACTACCGTAGTAAAATGTAATTACTACATTGCCAATTTCATGCATTTTATACTACGTTTACTACATTTACTAGAAATAATTTTTTCTTGTTAGTCATTGCATTTTTAATATTTATTGCTTTAAATTTAAATTATAAATACCTATATTTTATTGTCTAAAAGTTATTTGTGGCATCTTTCTGTATTTTCTTTCTGTTCTTATTTGGGATTTACGGCCACACTTCTGAACATTAATCTGATAATCTGAAAAATATCTGGATTATTTAAAAAATAACCTTTACGCCTGTGACTTTACGTCAAAGGAACAGTTAAAGGTTGGTTTTTTGACATAAAATATAATTAAAGTAAAATAAAAACAATTATGTTTTGCAGACGTTTCGGAAACTTAGCATTGAGAAAGAAAACAGAGACTAAGTTTCCGAAACGTCTGCAAAACATAATTGTTTTTATTTTATTTTAATTATATTTTATGTCAAAAAACCAACCTTTAACTGTTCCTTTGACGTAAAGTCACAGGCGTAAAGGTTATTTTTTAAATAATCCAGATATTTTTCAGATTATCAGATTAATGTTCAGAAGTGTATGGAACGCCGTTTTAATATTTACTCACTATTTATTCATTTCTGCTGTTAATTAGAGATATCACTAATTTAATTTCAGATATCTGGAATTAATTGCTGATATCAGAAATTAATTTCAGATATGAGAAATTAATTTCAGATATCTGAAATTGAATTAGAGATATCGCTAATTGAATTTCTGATATCTGAAATTAATTTCAGATATCAGAAATTGAATTAGCGATATCTCTAATTCAATTTCAGATATCGAAAATTGAATTATTTATATGCATATAGATATAATTAAGTAATTAGTAATATGTATATACATATAATAAAGTAATTTTAAGTATCAGAAATGAATTTACAGGTACATTTACAAATTGTAATTTCAGATATCAGTAATTAATTTCCGATATCAGAAATTAATTTCCGATATCAGAAATTAATTTCCGATATCAGAAATTAATTTTCGATATCAGAAATTAATTTCTGATATCAGAAATTGATTTAATTATTTCTATATAGATATAATTAAATGATTAATAATATGTATATACATATAATAAATTAATTACAGATATCTGAAATATAATTAGAGACATCTCTAATTCATTTTCAGATATCGGAAACTGAATTATTTTTATGTATATGGATATAATTAAATAATTAATAATGTGTATATACATATAATAAATTAATTTCAGATATCAGAAATTAATTTCAGATATCGGAAATTAGCGCCATCTAGTGACCAGTAGCATAGATAGGAGATATCTTATTTAATCTGGCAACACTGTACTCTGACTAACTGCAAATAGTGCAAATTCTTGGCGTAATATAATTTGAAAATACTGTTATAAATAGGTATTCTTTGTTTAAACTTTTTAAACATTACACGGTATTTTATAACACTGGGAAGAAGATGATAACACAACCGCAAAATCGCTTAACAGCGCGCTCTTTTATCATCATGAAACAGTTAAGAATTACGGTGTTGCCAAGTATTTATTTTATAGTTGTTAACCTATTGATCAGTAGATGGCGCCATTTTCTGATATCGGAAATTATTTTCTGATATCGGAAATTATTTTCTGATATCGGAAATTATTTTCTGATATCGGAAATTAATTTCTGATATCGGAAATCAATTTCTGATATCAGAAATTAATTTCCGATATCAGAAATTGATTTAATTATATCTATATAGATATAATTAAATGATTAATAATATGTATATACATATAATAAATTAATTTCAGATATCTGAAATATAATTAGAGACATCTCTAATTCAGTTTCAGATATCAGAAATTGAATTATTTATATGTATATAGAAATAATTAAATAATTAATAATATGTATATACATATAATGAATTAATTTCAGATATCAGAAATTAATTTCAGATATCAGAAATTATTTTCAGATATCTCAAATTGATTTAATTATATCTATATAGATATAATTAAATTATTAATAATATGTATATACACATAATAAATTATTTTCAGATATCTGAAATAGAATTAGAGAGATCTCTAATTCAATTTCTGATATCTGAATTAGAATTAGAGATGTCTCTAATTCAATTCCAGATATCTGAAATTAAATTAGTGATATCTCTAATTAACAGTAGAAATGAATAAATAGTGAGTAAATATTAAAACGGCGTTCCATAGAAGTGTGGCCATAAATCCCAAATAAGAACAGAAAGAAAATACCTATATTTTTTCAATGCAAACTGCAATCAAATAAAAGGAAACTGATTTGACGAGGGTGAGATATGATATAATAATAATAATAATAATAAATTGCCTTTATTCATATTGGTATTTAGCAGGGCGAAGTTCAGATGAGTGCATGCACTCCCTGCTCTTCCACTTAACCCCAAAAGTGATATAATATGAGATATAATGTAAAGGTTAAGCAATAATAAATTATGTTCATCGTCAATCGTCATTTTAAAATATTCTACACACAGACCCACGATTTTTGGAGTAAAAAGTTAGGTTATAGCACAGAATTAATAGACACTTTAAGTTGTGTCAAAAACGTAGACGTAAACGTACGTTTTGGTAGTCGCGCTTGCGCAGTTCATAAATTTTCACGTTATCGTCTTACGTACCTACGTTATCTTCCGTATCCTCACGTGTACCTAAAACGGTAACGTACGCTAACCGAAGTGTACCGAAGCGGTGGCGATAACTCGCGAAGTTTATTTTGATGCATTTTTAAATAACTTAATAACTTACGTAGTTGCTTTATAGGGTTTACTTAAATAAATAAAAAATTCAAAATTTCAACTCGACAAACCCAAATGTACGTCGGATTTTTAAGGTTATATTTTTGTGGACATTGTTGACAACCAAAATATTAAGGTGACCTAAAACTACTTAAACTGAATTGTGAAACAGGACGTAAACGTGAAAATTGTACGTTAACGTGCACATCTGCGTCTACGTATCACGAACAACTTAAAGTGTCTAATAACTTTTACCTAGTTGCTAGTTGCTTTATAGAGTTTACTTAAATAAATAAAAAATTCAAAATTTCAACTCGACAAACACAAATGTACGTCGGATTTTTAAGATTATATTTTTGTTGACATTGTTGACGATCAAAATATTAAGGTGACCTACAAACTACTTAAACTGAATTGTGAAACAGGACGTAAACGTGAAAATTGTACGTTAACGTGCACATCTGCCTCTACGTATCACGAACAACTTAAAGTGTCTAATAACCTGCAACGTTAACCTGTTGGCGGACCGGCATTGAACGGTAGTGACGTAGCCATCAGTACAGAATTGGCTGTCGTCAATTAAAGCCTGTATGTTTACGTTGTACCTTGATGTGTTTTTTCTTCAATTTTTAGTGACTATTTTTTTATTTTTAAACGTTGTAGAGTGATAATAAACATTCAGGAATATCATAAAATCCATGGTTGAGAATAAAATATGGTTAGTTTTATCTCGGCTAGATTTTTGTACTGTACTGCGCAAGTAGAAAAACTTGTTGAGTGCCACTAAATGGCTATGTTTTCTACGAGCGGCTCGCCGGAGTATCAACTTGGCCGCGGGCCGCCGGCATCGCTGACGGAGACATGCGCGCGCATGCACACGTAGTTCGTAAAGCGAAATGAGAAAGAGAAACTGATCGAGTGAGTCGTATTTCGTACTCTGTGGCCATTATTAAACAATGCATAGAGAAAAGTTATTCTATTTAAATTTTTCTTAGTAGTAGGGTATTAGGAAATATACATACCCTTCTTAGGCACATATTCTATCACGAAATCTTTTAGAAATTTTAATGCAGTTTATAAATGCTATGTATTTCTTTAAATGTTCATGTCCCATATTATGTATACTATAATAAACAATCCAAAGCCTTTGAACATTGCATATACATATATATAACAAAAGTCCCTATTTATTTTTGGAGATAATTTCTTAACTTTTAAAAGCAACCAACATGATATAAAAAAGAATAGGAACATATCCTGGTCATTTGTGATGTGTACCTATATTTAATTATTGATATGTAATTGGGATTACTAATAAAATTCAGACTGACATAGGTAATTATAAATTTAATGAGTATAAATACCTAATGAATAAATACATCTTAAAAATATCAGTATAAAACATTTTAGGTCCCTACCCCTAAAAGCTATCATTTTCTTACACACTTGTTTCTACAAATATTGCAATAAGTAATTATTTTTGTATCTAGGGAGCAAAATACTACTTTGGTGATCGAGAAATTTTTTTGACGAGACGTAGCCGAGTCAAAAAATCGTTCGAGATGACCAAAGAATTACGCACACGAGTTGCAAACAATATTTTTTCTACGACTTTAATTTGATTAAACTAAAACCATAATACGATATCATATAATATTATAAACGTCAGATTTGACATATTTATTTTGACTAAGAATCTTTTGATTTTGAGCAAAAAAATAGATGTGGCATTATGAATTCTAATCCACTAGTGTATTAAAGGGCCTTTAATCCACGGAAAACAGATGTATTAAACTTTCCTAAGTGATCGTGTATAAATTTATTTAATACTATTAAAATATAAGGTTATACAAACTAACTAAACTACCTATTGGTTTTATATTCTTAATTTAATATTTATCAACAAGAAAATCTACTTAACATAAATAGAAAATATTCAGGGTACATAAAATAGCTATTTATAAAACTAGTTGCAAAAAACATGCGTTTTGCATCGTGTTTTATACAATACTTTTTGCAATTTAGTTGTTTCGAAAAAAATGTTTCCTTTATGTTTAACATAATATAATAAATAAAAGATAAGTGTTTTCTCAATAAAAATGTTGTGCATTTAATATTTATGTTGTATTCTTAGTAAAAATAAATGGATCTGTCGCAATATCTGTTTATGTGACTATATAAACTCATTTTAGCACAAGTGTTAAAATGAAAACTCATTTTAGCACAAGTGTTAAAATGAAATCTCATTTTAGCACTTGTGCTAAAACGAACCACTTTTGACAATGACAATCCAGTGTCAAAAAGATGACTTTTCGTAACTAAATTGCAAAAAAATATTGTGGAAATAAAATTATTCATAAGTATGATCAAAGCTAGAGTGAATATTTAAAATTTCAGCAAAATTACAAAGTCCGTCTCTAATAGCATTTTCTTAAATTTTCGAAGGTTTACTAAATTCAACATTTGTTTTTTTTCTCTTCGCTTTGGTAGAATAAAGACGATGTTGTTTTTCAATTTTTTGTTGCACATTTACTTTTTCAGTTGTTTTAATTGTGACAGCATCTTGTTTATTTAGCAAGCCTATACAATTATCTGCGTTCCTCTCCATTGTACAAAAATCTTCTGGCGAGACATCATTCACTTTATTAAGTAAGCCTATGATCAATTGAAATTTTTTTATCAAGGCTTCATTTGATGTGGTTTTAGGAATAGCATTTTGTGACATATTAAGTAATCTTGGAACTTCATTTGCTTCCTCAAAATTTCGTGGTTGTTCCATGTTGCAAGAGCTATTTTTAAAATACTCTCTTGCACAAGCATGAATGTGTTTACATATATTTAGTTTAATGACGTTATCGGTACATGAACACTGAAAAGTATGAATGCAAATTTTACATGCTGAACAAGCTAAACATAAATTAGAGCATGTCTCTTGTATGAAACTAACATGGTATTGTACTGACTTATCCGACGCGGACAACACAAACCATTGTTTATCGATCTCAATTGTTTCAATCAAATCAATAGTAATAGCATGACTAGACTTATGGCTAGCATTAATTTGCTGTATTTTTTGGGTTCTCTTATTTTTTGTAATGTTTATTAGCCTTTTAAATAGACTATCCCGAGCTACCTTGAGCACAACATTTATAGTTTTGTCCAGTCTTTTTATCTTCCTGCCCTCTAAGTAGATGTGTTTGAGAATTTTGTGGTATGATTCCAAGTACATGTTTGTATTTATACCTAAACCTTTTCTGTAACAATCAGCCTTATTCTGGTGACTATTGATTATTGGTTATTGAAAAATATCTAATAAGTATGAAGATTTCGGATTCTGGTGTACATTCATAATTTTCAATATTGATTCTTATAACCAATATTCTTGAAAAATGGACGACCTTGAAAATTAACTAATAATTGGAATTCTGGTGTGCAATTTTATTCAATTTTATCTACAAGACATTGGAAATTTTACAAAGTTTTACAAGGAACTATTTAGAAGCTTAGTTATTAGTTATATCATCTTTTAAAGGTTATGATGGCCAACTTAGAGTTTATTTTTTTAATAAATGCACTTGTTAATAATGAGGAGAGGTAATTAAGTAAAATATTCTGAGTGGTAGGAATACTACATTTTATAATTTTGTTCTAGTATTCAGCATAATAGAAAAAAAAAGAGATTAAGGGATATCTCCAATCCATTAAATTTACCAAACAAAATATTTAGGGGAATATATAGGTTTAATAAGGGTACCGCAAGATATATAATAGATCAAATAAGTCCCTTCTTGCCAGACCCACAACGACTTGAAATAAGTATTCCGAAAGAACTTATTGTTATGTGTGCTTTGCATTTCTTCTCTCAGGGTAGTTATCAAAAATCTGTAGGTCAAGATATTAATTTCCCTGTGAGCCAATCGACTGTTAGTCGGTGTGTTTCTCTGGTTACAGACGTACTGAATGAGCATTTCCACCAACACATTAAATTTCCTGTAACGCAAGCTGCAAAAAACGCAGAAAAGGCCAAGTTCATGGAAATGCCACAGGGTTTCCCAGGTAAATTTTGCAATTCATAATCACAATTAATTGAAATTCTTTTTGTCACAAATATTTATACTTTGTCATATTTATCTTTTCCAAATAAATATTTACAACCTATAGAACTTCAGTCTTTTTTGTACAATAATAAGCAACCAAATTTTTCAAGGTATAATTGGAAGTATCGATGGTACTCATATAGCCATCCAGGCTCCTCCTACTGATGATGCCCAACAGCCTGGAATCTTGTTTTATAACCGAAAGGGATTTTATAGCTTGAATGTCCAGATAATTTGTGGTGCAGATTTAAAAATTCTAGGTATTAATGCCAGATATCCTGGTTCAGTACACGATAGTGCCGTTTGGACGACGAGCCAAATTCGAAACCATTTAATAGAAAACTATCAAAATGGAGACAGATCTTCATGGCTGTTGGGAGATTCTGGGTATCCCCTAGAACCGTGGTTGATAAATACAGTCCATGGAAATGATTTAAATGAGCATGAGGTACATTTTAATCGTGCTCTGATCAATACAAGAAACGTAAGCGAAAGACTTAATGGTGTTCTAAAATCAAGATTTCGGTGTTGTTTTGCTCATCGTACTTTGCACTATGGACCAGAAAAAGCAGCAAAAATAATAAATGCATGTGCTATTCTGCATAATATTTTATTAGAAAGGGGAGATATCCTTAATGAAAATGAAGTGGAAAGAGGTGTCAATGAAGATGATGGGTTAGAAAATGACATAGTTATGAACCGTAACAATAGAAATTATTTAAATGACGGTAGAATTGTTAGAAATAGAATAATAAACACATATTTTTGAAATTAGTTATTGATACAGGGTGCTTCAAAAAACATGCAGCAACGTTTAGCTGCAGATTCTCCATTCAATATAACAGAAATAGTTTCATTAAATATGGATCATGAAACTTTGTTATTGAGGTAAAGGGTATTAAAAATAACGAAAGGCAGTTTTCATTTAAATAGAAGTTGACAACTTTAAAAAAGCTATGATAAATAACATAAAAACAGTGACGTATCATTTTTTTGTAGAATAATTGTTGATTTAAGTGAAAAAGTTACTTTCAATGCAGTACATACCTCAAGTTTCAACACAATATTTGTAAGTAGGTTTTAGATTTTTAGGAAAAACAATATTGCCCACAATTTTTCACCTCGTTTTTAAGAACCTGTTTCTCAATCACGAAGCGTTTCCGGACTGATATTTATAGGATGTTTTTCTGTTATTTTTGATGGTGTACCGCTCCAGCATTGCTGTATGTACTTCGAAACACCTTGTATAATTAGTGTTCGTAGTACTTTTTTCCATTGTATATAATTTGACCGATTTTTATCAGTCACCGTTTAGAAAATAAAAAAGCAATTTTGAATTATTCTGTATTTAATAATTGTTTCTCTTTAATAATATGTAACTTTTGACATGTTTGCGCTAATTTGTCAACGGATTTTTTAAAATAAGTAATGGATTCCTGTAATTTCCCATTTGCTGCCAAAAAGCAGAATAAAGTTTTTTTAAATATTTTTGTGTCTCTCCTTAAAAGTCTCCTTCTAGGCCTCTTTGTTGGAAATCCTATTTTTCCATTTCTTTTAAGAGTCGGTATTATTTTCTCTGCCTAAAAATTATGGCTTTATGTCTACGGTTATCAAATTCTAAAAAATTTCATGCATATCATATCCAATTAGCATACCTCATTTGGCATGCCCAGTTCATGCACTGACAACCCGATGACACTTATTTGCCCTAAAAGATCCAGCAGTCTAGCTTCCAAATCTGTTAAGTCTTTAATAACTGCTCTACCTCCTCCAGTAATATATTTTAACACATATATTTGCCTAGCTTTTCGTTTCACAGTACATGTCCAATGCCAAAAGGTCTAAAAATATAAGACGAGTACAATGGTCATTCGTAACTCAGTGGATTAACTTTGATCTTGGACAGACACCAATCAATAATTGATAGTTTCTATGGTAACTGACGCATAATTAAAGTTAATTTACTGTGATGTAAGTGACCACCAAAATCTTTTTTCATGCGAAACTATATACCTACTTGTTGCCATTTGCATACATCTTTAACAGCACCATTTTTGCAGGCGTTCAGTTTCTTGCAAAGTTTCGTGAAATCTTTTTCGCCATTCTGGAGATAGTCAAGATAGGATTCATACTGATCATAGGTGATTCGTTTACATTCTGTAATTTTAGTAACTGTTGTATTTAGGAATTTAGTTTCATTATTTAAAGAGATGCAAGTCTGTAGCCTTGCGTACTACACAATTTGCAACAGTAAGGAGCAGCATTACATCTCTTCCTTTTAAATGATATTTTAGAATAAATAAAACAACAAATAAAATTCATAATAATAAATGCTTCCAATATTTTTATTGCTGTTTATTTAGATAAATTGTAAAAGGAACAGAACAGTGTAAAAACAATTAAAATAAATAGGTACTTAACGAAAAACTAACAACAAATAAATAACAAACTCTCAAGTAAACACTAAACTTAACAAACAAACAAAACTGGGTAATAAGTAATAATTGGGTTTCATTTCATTTCGTTCTTTTTTCTAATATCTCGCAGTAGCGATTAATAGCATGTGCCACCTCAAAAATGCCATCACCTATCCTATTCAGGCTGTTGGCTTGTTCTGAAACAGCCTTGGTGTAGGCATCTGTAAGCACGTCACCTGTGCTTTTATAGGTTCCTAAGAGAGCAAATATTTATATTTAATTAAAAATATATCAGATGTCAGCGGAACTAGATTTGCTCCCTTTAAATTAATTTATTTAGATAGAAGACCCATTAGAATTAAGCAGAAGTGACAAGTGCGGTACCGTGATATCAGAAATTATCTTGGTCATTCTTGGTCAAAAGTGGTCATGAATTAGAAAACTGCCTTAGCCTATATCATCATTACAATTATTAGTTTTGACTAGTATTCAGTATTCAACTGACAGACAATTTCTTGCCGTTTAAAAACCTGACGGAAGATAATTTTTGATATCGTACTATAACTTCTTCATTTATTTTTAAATTGTTTTTCCGGTGCCATATTTAAAAATTCTAGAAAAAGCTCTACAATTTTTGTTAGAAAAACTTGTATGCAACTGCGTCAAGCACAAAAAAAAGTAGGGTGGGGAAGTAAAAGTGGATCCTGTACCTACGCTATATGACCTCGGCTATGACCTTACTTTTTTTTTGTTTTGCTGGTTGAGGTTGAGGTGGTTGCGCTGAGGCAGCTCCGATACCCTCTCGTACATCTTTAATCTCTTCTACAATCAAAATCTCCTCGTATTCAACATTTTCCTAGAAATTGAGAAATTTGTAAATATTCACGAATTTTTTCCTTATCAATACCTATGATATGTCTATAAGTAAGTACCTACCTGATCATCATCTATGTGAAAATCTTCATCGTAAATACAACCCACTTGTGCCTTATTAGTTCCTCCCAGTTCCTGCACTTGCATTCCACTAACAGCTACTTGTCCCGTAAGGTCAATTAATCGCACTTCATGGTCAGCAAGCATTTTGCCTTCCCTTGCTTTTTTCCTAACGGTACTCTTCCACTCCGTAAAAATCTGAGCAATACAAAATTTATGAAACAAATTTGCCTGGTCATTTCTCTCAAAAGATTCTTTATAATATAAATAGTTTACTAACCTTTTTCCATTCTTGGACGGTTCGTAATGGACCGTCACCACAAGAATTTAACGACATTTTCATGTCCTCCCACAATTCATCCAACTGTCCTGGATGCACATTAGGAGTAAGCTTTCCCGACTTTAATATTTCGTTCTCACATAAGTACCCTAGGTATATTTGAAACTGTTTTTTTGAAGTTCTTTTTTTTTGTGTCGCCATACCGAAAAATGTTCAACAAATATCCATATTCCAGACAACACGAACTTCTTACCGGCAGACAAGCAAGATTTAAAAAAATATCAATTTCCCCAACTATGCAATATTAAATACTCTAATTTTCTTCAAGTTCTAGTGTTTTTATTGAAGAACAATGATGGTTGTCGACCCTTCTTTACTAACTTCAATTTATCCATTAACAGACAGTCTAATAGATTTTCAATATTGACTTTCTGAAATCAATATGCTCACCAGAATACAACAACTTTATGAAATCGATAATTTTCAATAAACAATGTTGGTTATGTTCAGATATTAGAAATTAACTAATGGTCACCAGAATAAGGCTGAATATGCCCAACATTCAGGTCGATTAGCATAATGATTTCGAAAGTAATCACCAAAGGATTTTGTATCGCTATCAATTTCCAGCTGATTTAGCACCTGCATTAAACTTGTTTCAAACTGATCTACATCTGTCATTTGTTGCAAGACCTTGAGCGTTTTATACACTAAAGCTTTCTTATCAACCTCTCCACTAATTTTGCTCAAATCTGACCGCCAGTTTTTATCAATATGCCAACTGCATAGTAGTTTGTAATCAACCTTTCCCATAACAGAGGCCCATGCGTTATAAAATGCCGGGGCGTCATCAGACATAAATATTGTGGAATTTACTATACCGACTTTTAGTTTTATTTTATTAAAAAACAATTTAAATAATTTAAACAATTTAAATAATTCATCAGAACGATTTGAAACACAATACGCTACAGGACATCCTGTGCCAAAGACATCTACGGTCATAATAGTATATAACTGGATATCATATGAATTTGTGCCATGAGTACCATCTACACAAATCTTATTTTTGCCAAACTTAATAAATTGATCTGCTTGGAAAACGGTCAATCAGCCTTATTCTGGTGACTATTGATTATTAGTTATTGAAAAATATCTAATAAGTATGAAGATTTCGGATTCTGGTGTACATTCATAATTTTCAATATTGATTCATATAACCAATATTCTTGAAAAATGGACGACCTTGAATATTAACTAATAATTGGAATTCTGGTGTGCAATTTTATCTACAAGACATTGGAAATTTTACAAAGTTTTACAAAGAACTATTTAGAAGCTTAGTTATTAGTTATGTCTTTAAAGGTTATGATGGCCAACGTAGAATTTATTTTTTTAATAAATGCATTGCGGCTATATAATAATAAGAAACATTCAAAATTCAGCAATAGAAGAAAAAAAGATTAAGGGATACCTTTATTTGCCAAATAAAATACTTAGCAGGGGAATACACAAGGTGTCCAATATTTGGTAGGTATAGGTTTTTTGACGAAAATTAATGGGTGGTGTTTCATATATAAACTTATTTAAAGTAAGTCCCCCCTGTTAAGTTACACCCTCTCAAAGGGGTGCACCAAAATCAAGTTTTATATTCTCTAAAATGACTTAACTTGGAGAGATAAAATTTTATGTAGGTACATACTGTACCACCCTTAAAAGACCATTTTATGGAAATATTATTATCCACCAAATCTTCCCTTAAGGGAGTGAAATAAACTACCTCTTACGTTTTTTGCCAGAACTTTGATCGACTATAAATATTTAAAAGAGAAATACTTCACTCGAAAGCCCGATCTTATTTTAAAACTTCTTTGCCTCTTACTAAATTTTTGTAGGTATACTTAATCGTATTAGATTAAAAAAATGAAATGCACAACCATGCACAGACAATTCTCGCCTGTACCGTATCTATTTTATTTTTTTTAATCGAATACGGTTGAGTATAGAAAAATTTAGTAAGAGATAAAAAAGTTTTAAAATAAGATCAGGCTTTCGAAATCAGTTTGGAGAAAATAATATGAAATTAGCTTTTAGTCCACCCCTATGAGTGGGTGACTTCGAAAGCCTTCTATTTTAAAACGTTTTTGCCTCTTACTAAAGTTTTTATACTCAACTGCATTCGATTAAAAATAAAATAAATACGGTACTGATGAGAAGGTACACAAAAATTTAGTAAGAGAAAAAGAAGTTTTACAATAAAATAAGAGGCTTTCGAGTAAAGTATTTCACTTTTGAATATTTATATAGTCAATCAAAGTTCTGGCAAAAAAACCACTTATTTCACTCCGTTAAAGGAAGATGGGGTGGATGATAATATTTTCATGAAATGGTCTTTTATAGGTACAATATGTACATAAAATTTTATCGCTCGAAGTTAAATCATTTTGGAGAAAATTATAAAAACTAGCTTTTGGTGTTGCACCCAATTAAGAGGGTGAAACTCGATAGGGGGGGCTTATTTTAAAAGAGTTTATATGAAAGACCCTCATTAATTCTCATCAAAGAACCTACCTGCAAAATATTTGCACTTATTTCCGGGACACCCTGCGTATAGGTTCAATGACATATTTGATAGATCAAATAAGTTCCTTCTTGCCAGACCCACAAAGAATCAAAATAAGTATTCCCAAGTAACTTATTGTTATACGTGTGGTTTGCATTTCTTCTCTCAGGGAAGTTATCAGAAATCTGTAGGCCAAGATATTAATTTCCCTGTGAGCCGCCAATCGACTGAATCTGTAGACTAAGCTTTTCCGACTCTCAGATAAGTACCTACCCTAGATATATTTGGAATTGCCTCTGATGTTCTTTTTCTTTGTGTAGTTTCGTATAAAATGAGAATGTTTACAATTAGGCAAGAGTTAACCTATATTTTGACAATAATTATCATTTTACAAATATTTCTCCAACTTTGCAGCGTTAAATACTCTAATTTTCTTCAATTTCTAGTGTTTTTATTGAAGATCAATGAATATTGGCAACCCTTTTTTAATAACTTCATATCATACGCATACAGACAGTCTAATAGATTTTCAATATTGACTTTCTGGAATCAATAGTCTCACCAGAATACAACAACTTTATGAAATCGATAATTTTCAATAAACAATGTTGGTTATGTTCAGATATTGAAAATTAACTAATGGTCACCAGAATAAGGCTGATTATAATTAATACAAAGTCACTGTCACTTAAGGATGTATCCTTATCTTCCTCATCTTGACCTTTATAATATAATACAGGATTTTCTTCAACTTCTTGCATTTCTGACACCCATATCTTTACACTGACTGCATCATTTTCATGCCGTTTTGTGCAGTAATTAATATTAAAATCCCTAACTATGTTATGTAAATCTTTTCTTTCCAGAATTAACAATCTTGGATTAATATCCTGTTTATTTACCATGTTGTCCCTTATTGTATCCAATATATGGCTAAAAGACACTCCTTCTTTTAGTTTAGCTGAAAACCGGTAAAAAAACAATTTAAAAAATATATAAATATAAAAAAAATTAGATTACCTGCTATTTCGGCTCTCGTCTTACTCTCCAAAGAAACATGACCTAATTGTAATTCATGACCAAAATGTGTTTTCCAATATTGGACTTTTATTAAAGAAGGCTGGTGTAAATTTCCTATCATAGTCACTTTCATTCTTGATGGACAAGCTTTCCCAATTTTATGTGAGCCCATGGACTTTAAGGACCTGATATTTTTACCTTCGGGAACGTAAAAATATGAGCGGTGGCAGTTGTAAAATAAATTCCAGGCTTCAACGGCTGCTAATTTCTTTGGGGCGGAATCAAGTGTGTAAAATGACATCTCCTTTTGTTGAATAGTGTCCTTCCACTTTTCAAAACCTATAAAAGTAAAAAAAGATGATGAATATCACTATGTAATTCAATTACACGTGTTAACTTACTTTCGAGAGAAGTGAATTCATAGTCTTGCTCCTCGACTACTACATTATGTGCAACAAGGTGATCTCGTAAACTTTTATAATTTAAAAATGGCGTAACGCATGACTCATGAGGGCAGAGTAATCTTGTAGTTTTACGGGAGGGCTTTGTATAGTCATGGTCTGTCTGGCTGTGTATATTCATTTCATGTTTACGTAAAGTAGATTTCAAAGAAAAAATTTTCTTGCAAACACTACACTCGAAGTCTGGGTTCTTTTTAAAGACAAAAAGGTTCTTTTTGTGAAACTTCCTTGCATGTGCATACAAATGTTTTTTTTGGTTGAACTGGACAGCACACTCATCGTCACACTTTATCACTGATGTGCTCTTTTTTGCAACCAGTTCCCTATTATGGAACTTTCGGTAAATGTTGAGATAACGGAATCTCCGATTTTCGGAATTTTTTTGCTTTTAACATACGTAGTTTTGTCTCCTGAACAATAAATTCTAAAAAAAAATCGCCGCTCGTCAACAGTTTTCGAGATATTTGGCCCCAAAGTCTCTGAAAGTCGTATTTCTCCACTGCCATAATCACTTATTTTCACCAAATTTTTCGCTTACGAATACCTCTAATACAGACTTATTTAAACACTTTTAAATAGTTTCAACACATGGTATAAGAAAACATGGTATGCTCATTAGACGGACCTAAAAATGAAATCGCCGCGCATGACGTCAGCTGGCAGACACTTGACACTGACACAGTCGCAGTGCTTTCAGAGAAGATGTGATCGTTCTTCTCTGGTGCTTTGCTTTGGTTTGAATTTGTTGATTTGTAGAATATTATATTCTCCAAGTTTTCTTATAATTTCAATGCTATTTTCTTAATAAAACGTGTTTTGTAATAGTATAGTGATATAAACATGTTATAATATGTAAACGTGTAAATCGTCTAACGTTGTGATTTACGGCTAAAATGTTGAATTGTGCTGTGTCAAAATGTAAAAACTATACCCGAGTGACCAAAGGGAGTAATATAAAGTATTTTCGGTTTCCAAAGGATGCTAATTTAATAAAACAGTGGGTTATTGCTTGTAGTCGCCAGGACAATATCAATGTAAAGAATATTAAGTTAAGTAAATTTTAATCTGTTTCTTAAGTTATTTTTCTGTATGAAACCTATGTAGAAAAAGTAAAACGTTTAAATTTTGCATGTCTTAAATTTAAATAAAGCTACATATTTTTATAATTTGTTGTTTTTCTTACTTCATAAAAAATTTAGTTCAAAAATAATAAAAACTTGTGGTGCTATTCTGTAACCCATTTTACAGCGCTGGCTGTAAGGGATGTAAGCCTTTGACCTTGGCTTTTTACATCCAATATAAAATAGTGTCTATTCTATACCATAAAATGCAACTGTAAATTTATAACGGAGATGTAAAGTGTTATAGAAAAACCTAACCCTAGACTTAGTGAATGAAATTTTTATTTGTAGTTTGCAATTAAATAAACTGCTGAATATTATAGAAAATAGAAAGTAATAAGATAGGCTGTCTTAATAAGTAATAATAAAAAGTAAAGTTGCCATTTACATCCTGCTATAATTTTATAGAGGTGTATATGTTTATAGCGCTATAAGAGAAAGTTATAGAATTGATCATTGATAAATATATATAATTACTGCGTTCGGTTTTAAAAATCCAGAGGCGAGCGAGCAGATACAGATTTATCACACGTGATCACCGAGGCAAATGAGCCTAATTTAATTACCGAACGGATACCAAGGAGGAACATAAAACATAACCCCATAAATTATTATTATTTTTTTATTTTGGTGTATCACTCAGAAAAAACAATGCAGTTTATTTAATCTATGTGTTCTGTTATGTTAAGTACTCAAGAAACCTAGAGAACAGTCTTCTTGGTTGTACTTGATAGTGTCTGATACACAGATCACAGAAGAACCCTAAAAAATCTGTTTGCTCGACGTCTTGAAGCCGAGCTAAACGAGGTAGCGCTGACCGCTCGTATTTATGCTTACCGAACGCAGAGCAGATCTAAAAGAGCATGCATTGTCTATTACCGAACGGCAAATGAGGTAAACGAGCAAAGCGAGCTTTCAGATATGTAAAAACCGAACGCAGTATATGTGTGCGTGTTCGGTAATTACATCGCAGATCCGAGTAAAATGCAATAGATTTTTAAGTCACGTGATGGAAAATTGCTCCGATGCTTGGAAAACAAACGAACGGAATTAGTATTTGGTGTCAAACCTATATGTCATAATTAACCTAACCACACTTACACACCTGCTCTTACTTAACTTAACCCAAAATAATTCAACTATATGAATGAGAATTTATTATTACCGATAATATCGTTCGAAAATGACATTTTGTAAGAAATTGTTATTCTACACACTTACGAGGAAACTCATGCAATTATAAGTGCTTTCATTACATCCTCGTTTCTATTTGAATATTTAGACACCTCGCAAATATAAGTAATTTCGTTTTTTCATTTTTAACAAATTGCTTTTGAAAGATGAAGTTTTTATCACACGGTTAGCTTTTGTGGTTATATTTATCTGTCAAAACAAGAATTCACGCATTTTGAAATATTTGTCAGTTTCCTCGGTCTAAAATATCCGAGCAAATCGAGGACATCTATCAGGTCTCCTCTAGAATATTCGAACGGGGCAGATTTATTTTTTTCGTCTAAATCTCCAATAACCGAACGCATCGGGACAACTTTGAGGATATTTATGTCATTACCGAACACGCACTGTTTATTAAATTTAATCATATAGCAACAACTTGATAGAAATGATAACAAAACTAAGAAAAATGCCCTAAAAGCAGCGATAATAATATTTATCACAATTCTCCATACCTATTACATCACGAATTTCGAATTATGTAATCCAGCTGACGTCATATTGTGCGAGAGAGATAGCTGTAGGATGCGCAAGAACATACCGCGTAGGCTTATGTGTATCGTGGTTTCAACACATTTATTCCAATCAATAACTATTTTTTGAACCTTCTTATAAAAGCCATGAAAACACATGATACGACTTATTTATAGATAACGTGCACGTGACGTCACAGTTTAACCCTGGAGGTAAAATAACCTTACAATCTGCTAATGTTTACATGAGAAGCGTGGTTATCTTGAATTTGTATTGTATTATTTCAATAGAATATTAAGGTAAGGGTAATAATTACACACTTGAATAATGATACCTATTACCAAATTACTTTTTTTTTTTTTGTTGCAGAAAAATGAATGTGAGTGCCTATTATACAGGGCTTAGTGAAATACATCAAGAAAGATATACTGAAAAAACATCTCTATTGGGCATAGATCCTTTATGTGGTTAATTTAGAAGATTGTTCGACATATATATCAGATTTTCCTAAAGTATTATATCCTGATATAGTAATGTATCTTGTATATACTAAAAGCGCTTATACGATGAACGAAATGGAAGCATATAAAAGTCTCGAGGCTTATAATCAAGTAGTATGTGGTTGGGTGAGAAAAATTTGTGTAAAGCAATTTGACTCAAACATCTTGATTTTAGGAAAAGTAAGTAATACATTACCTTTATATTAATTTATATTTAAATTGTTTTTGTCAACAGGTGATGCATTCGCAACGTCTTAATGAAAAATTATTATCTCCACGGATAATTTGTAAAGATTAAGGTTACATCATTGGTGCCCACTGTGATTGTGTTGCAAGTTGCTTTTGAAGAATCTTTTTGGTTGGAAAAAAGTGAGGTAGCGGAAAAGTTCTTCCAGCAAGTAATTTTACCCGAAGCGCTTGGTAAACATTTTACTAAGGAGAAAATAAGCGAAAGTGAAATTCAAGACAATGAACAAGATGAGTGGGAAGTTTTCAGTGATGTAGACATTTACGAAGAAGTAGTTCTCCTGAATGTGGTCCTAGTAAACTACCATTATTTTGCATTTTCCAATAAGAAGATGACCATATAACACCTATGATAGCGTGCGACTCACCAAAACGTCCAATTGAATGGTATCATTTAAAATGTGTGGGCTTAGACACTGTTCCAAGTGGAAATTGGATATGTGGTACAAGCAACAAATAAATATCGATCTATTTTTATATATATTTATTAAGTAAATAAATCTATAATGATTATTTTATATTTTATCAAATATATTCATATTAATAAAGTAATAAATTAATACGTTTTATTAATATATTTTTATATATAAAAAAGTATACAGTATGTCCCCAGATTTTTCTGTAAAGCAAATTGGAAATCATCAGTGGTAAGTTCTCCAGGTTCTTCAACCTCCATTGCTTGATTCAAATCCTCATCAGCAGGTGGTTTTATACTGGTCGATTCAAATATCTGTAATCACAAAAAATTACTATACCTAATTAAGAAAAGAAAGCCCTCAAACCAGAAAACTAAAAACCAACTCTAGAAAAAGCAAAAATAAAGTCCATTGTGGATAAGCGAATTTCCATCTTTTTTAGTCGGTACCCTCTCTGCTCTTTTTTTGTCCTTCTATATCTTGCTAAACCTTTCGACCGCAGCGAAGTAGTAATGGTAAGTGTATCCCATATCTTTCATTGGAACCCAATCAGGATTGTTCTCATTTAAAGATGATGGTTTTCCTAAATTATGTAGGTAGGTACATATTTATAAACTATAAAATTAAATTTTAATTATAGTGATGTACGATGTACCCATAAGAAATTGCTTTGAAACACACTCTACCATATTTAATTTTACTCTCTGTAATCTGTCAAGTCTGCTCTTTTGATTGCATTTATCCACATCTGTGGCCTCCGCTGTGACAATTCATTTATTTTCTTATTTGGTCCATATACACTATTGGTAAGGACGAATCTGGGAGGCCGATATAAATGCATCAGACGGAGATAACTTAAAGCATTTACAAGTTAAACAGACAACGCGGTATCCCCTACCTCCCACCTTCCATTCTTTACAACACGCAGTCGAAGGGGACAACGGAATCAGCCAAATGTGTCGTCCGGCCGCGATGTCGCGTCCAACAAAGTTATTCATCAATAAGCCTTCCTCCTGCGAAGTACAAACTGTTATTTTTAAAATACAAGTTTTTATTTCGTTTTTAGGTTTAAGGCTAATAAATAACATCAACTCTTAAACCGCTATTGTATTGTCAAATGCAACAGCGATAAACATGATAAAAGAATGAAAACATCGTAAAAATATCTCACGGCCGTAAGCTGAACCGATGGCTGTCGTCGCACACATCCCCTCTTTAGTAGGAGTGTAGGAATGGTTAGGCGTCTCTTGTTAACTGAAGGCTTTGTACCTATGTACCTTCTCTCTTAGTTGCATTACAGATTTCGCATTCCTAGAATAATACTTGCCAATAGTGTATAGATGGAATTCTATTATAATCATAGACGTAATATAATAGACCACAAGATGCTATATACGTTTACTTAAAAACCTGTCTTCAGAGTATCCACATGACTTTTTAGCCTTATCGCTTTTCTCTACAATGTAATTCGTATCTTCCATCTCTCTTTCGGGTTATTGTTTCAGGTATGTGCTACGACGTACGACGCCTCTGTGTATTCGGTATTAGCATACTTATTGTCTATGGGTAATAGCTGATATTCCTTTTACAAAACACTGGATATTAGAAAAGAACGAACATAAAATTAATTTCCTTTCCTGTGCATACATAAATGCCTTTTAGATGTCTCTAATCAACTACGTAGCTTACTGTAATTTTATGCAACTAACAATACATTCTGTTATATTCATACAACCAACTATACATACTTATGTTGAGAGTCAACTATCTGTGGCTCGCAGTTACCCAAAGAAAGATAGCTTTATACGCATCTTACATTATAAAAAGAGACGGAGCGAGAACATATCGTCGTAACTATTCTGGCCCCAAGGATACGAGTTATCTTGGAGTCTATTATAATAAGTCTATGATTATAATCATATTACTTTTACAGCAGTAATTTAAATTAAAAATACGTTTCTTACCGGAAAAATTTCACACCTACATCCCGTGCGGCATTACTACCACAACCCACAACTAACAACAAACAACACAAAAAGAAGGCATATTTCGTATGCACTTATTTAGATTTTATAAACAAATATAAGTGAATAAACCCACCTTTACAAATATAAAAGATTTTTATAATTTTGTCGCTGGTAATTAACCATTAAAGACATTTAAAGACCTTAATAAAGAAATACTGACACTATTTACATATAAACTGCTATACATAGATAAAACCCTCTAGATAGGAAACTTGATTGTTTAGTCCCCACTTATAAATATAGTTTCTGGATCAACCAAATGCGACGCCATTATCGCCAAACAATCAGCTCGATGGATAAACTATAGGCAAGGCTGATACCAGCTCTGTGTAAAGTAGGGGCATCTGTCATTTGTCATTTGTGTCGCGTGCCATTTTGAATTTTGATTTTATGTCTGATGTGAGTATTTGTGAGTTCTGAAGCTGCGTTATTGTTCTTTATACTTTATTAATTCTTAAGTGATACTAATCCAGTGATTTTAACATATGATTTGTGACGACGAAACGTATATAAAACTAAAAAGTGTTATGTTCCTGATTGTGAGGATAGGACGAGTAAAAGGCACCGCTTTCCTCTAAAAGACAAAAACAGTTTTAACGCTTCGGCGAATGTAATAAAACATCCAAAGTTTACTACCCTAAATTCGCGCAAGACATATAAAAATTATTATGTATGTAGAATGAAATAGAAATGAGTTTAAAACGGCATCGATGTCCTAGTTATTGATATTTTAATTTTATATTTCATATTTTGATTAAACAGTACAGAGCATTCACAAAAATAATAAACACATTTCAAAATACTTCACATTCGTTTTATGGTTTAATATTGGTATGTTCAAAAGAATTTTCCAAAAAGAATGTTGAAATTGACACAAATGTTTCTCTTATTCATTAAAGGTAGAAGTATTTATTATAGACCTTAGTAGATGGAATATTCTCAAATGTTATTGTGTATTTACTTTGAACTGTTTAATAAAAAAATTAAATATAAAATATCTGCAGTAAACCATAGAGGGTCGCACTATCGCATATTGCGATCAATTTGCATGTAGGGATTTGTTGCTTAAATATCTCACCTATACCAACCAGTGTTACAGATGGATAGATATAAACATACATTTTATTTTCAGCTGCCTCGCAATAGGTAAATTGTGGATGAAAATAATTTATTTTCATATCTACCTATCTGTAATTAAGCAAGAAAATCTTTGTATAAAAGTGGTGCAGCGAAAATTCAGCTGAACTTGGTTCAAAATTTAAGGATACCATTCTTGCAACAATCGGCATCCTTGAATTTTGAACCAAGTTCAGTTGAATTTTCACTTAATCACTTTTATACAACTGGTCCTAAATGAGCATGCCATTTTAAATTTCCCGCATTTTGTCCATAGTTTGCAGATCAACCACTTCAGGCGCCACATTTTCATGACTGCTTAATACAGTAAGTTTCCTATCTAGAGGGTTTTATCTATGCTGCTATATCAGCAAAAAGGTTATTTTTCCTCCAGGGTTAGTCAGCTGTCAAATCGTGCACGTCACCTGGAGGCGGGCGGATGCAGTATATTTTTATATCAAAGAAGGAACATATTCGTTTTATTCGCGGAACTTGTAATGTTTGAAATCTAGAATACGCATAAAACTAATATCACAGAATTAATAACAATCAGAACCCAAACTCAAAGTTTTCACCATTTATCATTTGTAGCCAGATTCGGTGACCTTCAATATACATCGGCCATATTCTTAGTCAAAACGTTCAGGGCCGTACTCGAATAATTTGCAGCTCTTTCATAAACCAGTCTTATATACTTGTATCATTTCCTCCGTTTAGCATTTTTTTTTTCATAGGCACTTTAATTCAACTCATACACAATAGATATCAGGGTTTTGCTATTTAGGAAACACTATTACCGATGAAAAATATTTTCCTAAAATTAATTTATAGTCGAATTGGTTCATTCTACCACCACTTTTATTACACCAAACACTTAAATAACTGATTATAGATTGACGAAATTGTCTAGAGACTTGCGAACACTAGTTGTATAAAAATTATACTAGCGGCGTACTGTCGCTAATACTGGCCTGGCACATTCCCTTCTTAAGAACATGGCGGACTAACGTGCGCGAAGACGGTGCGCGAACTTTTCCCGCCAATAGGAGTTAGTATTCTGATTGTTATTAATTCTGTGCTAATATGTTCCTTCTTTGAGATAAAACGATAAAAATACATTGCGCCCGGGGGCGGGCGGGTGCAGTTACTTTTTATTTAAAGAAGGAACATTAGTTTATGCATAAAGCCGGCGCCACACATGCGGCATTCGGCGAAAGGCGAACTTTGGCTTTCGTCGAATGGCATTTGGCGAAAGGCGAAAGCTTTGATAGGCGAGCGTCGTTTAACCACTCCATTTTATTAAACAACTATCGAAAACCAACACAAACGCTGCCAAGTGTCAAGACTGGCAAAAAACAATCCCAATATGTGTACCGATCGAATTTATGACGCGCGAATCCTTTGATTCGCGTCAATTTACCGACGCGAAGCGGGAATGGCGAATGGCGAACGCCGAGGCGAGCGTCAGCTACACATGCGGCTTTCGCCGAGTAACCGCTCGCCTTTCGCCGAATGCCGCATGTGTGGCGCCGGCTTAACATAGATTCCGCGCCACTATCGTAATGTTCTTAGGTTATGTTTTCATGGCTTTTATAAGAAGGTTCAAAAAATAGTTATTGATTGGAATAAATGTGTTAAAATTATTTAAAAGTGTTTAAATAAGTCTGTATTAGAGGTGTTCATAAGCATAAAATGAAAAATTTGGTGAAAATAAGTGATTATGGCAGTGAAGAAATACGACTTTCAGAGACTTTGGGGCCAAATATCTCGAAAACTGTTGACGAGCGGCGATTTTTTTTTAGAATTTATTGTTCAGGAGACAAAACTACGTATGTTAAGCCCGGCACAGACACACATGCTTGACGATCATTTTGCTTGTGCAGTTCTAAGTTGTAATGCAAGACGGAGTGTGTGTGCGGACAAGTCGGCCCAAGTCGGCCGACTTACGCATCGCGTACCGTCAATTGCTTGGCATGAACGCAATCAGCATCGGTTTGATTTTTATGTGCGTGTTCCGACTTGCATGAGTGTATGTGTCTACTTCAGTCTTGCATTAAGTCTTCTGTAGTACAAAATGACCGATATTGGATTATTGTCACACGAGTTTCTCACGGACTTTATAGATTTATATAGACAGAATAAATGTCTGTGGAACATTAAAAGCAGGGAGTATCCAGACAAGTAGAAAAAAAATGCAAATGCAAAAAAAAAGAATATTGACGTGACTAAACTCTGCCCGATTCAATCACCATTGTTTGGACCATTTTTTTCTAACTATTTGATTTTTCTTCTTTCTTATTATTAGGACAGCTACCGCTAATTTCTGCGCGTCGGCCATGTTTACTTTTCAAGACGGTCGATAAAACGATAGTATTAAACGGAATGTGTGTGGGCCTCATTGCGTTCCGTCTTGCATTACAACTTAAAACTGTACAAGCAAAATGATCGTCGAGCATGTGTGTCTGTGCCAGGCTTTAAAAGCAAAAAAATTCCGAAAATCGGAGATTCCGTTATCTCAACATTTACCAAAATTAGGGACCGATAAATATTTATTTCTTTTGTTTTCAGTTTACCGAAAGCAATAACGAAGAAAATGAATACGCTTCCACTAGTGTATTATTGGGCATGAGCAGTACTCCTACAACTGGAAAAGATGTAATGAGAATGTGAGAGAGGAAAATACGTGGAAGAAATATAAGCCGGCTGATCTTCAGACGCCATTAAACAAAAATTTACACAATGCTAAATCCTCTACAGTCAAGGTAATTTAGTTGATTTGTATCAAAAGTAAAATTATGGTTACCATCAGTTTAACCTCAAGCGATAATTGATATCGTAATTACGTTGTTTTATTTGTAGAAAAATTTTGATGCTAGCCGACGTAGACCGACAACTCAAGTGAGGGCACTCACATCTTCTCTTGTTGCTCAGAAATACGACGCATTACTGGAGAAGAGGATTAGCATAGCTAATCATCAAGAACAATAATTAATAAAAAACCAAATATTTCAACAAAAAGAAGAACACGATTTTAAAATGGAGCTACTTAAATTAGAAATAGAGTCAAAAAAACGTCAAATGTTGTGACCATTTCTTTATTTTTCCATGTAAATCATTTATTTATATAATTATTTGAATAAACATTTATGGTAAATGTGCAAAATATGCATTTATTAAGTCTTCTCTCGCATTTATAACCATATTTTCCTCATTATTTATAGGAGGCATTTGACCTTCTTCGATTAAACGCTCTAGTTCAACCAAATTTATATCTTCAGGAGGAGGAGGTTGTTCTTCATGCATTTCTAATGCAATGTTGTGTAACACAGCAGTTGCAACGATTATTGTGAGTCGTGTTTGTAACTTGACTCTCATTCCAATTGCTAAAATGGGAAACCTCCGTTTCCATATACCAAATAACCTTTCTATACAATTACGCGTCCTTATATGAGCCTCGTTATAGCGTATTTCAGCTGGGGTCTGAGGATGACGTAAAGGCGTACAAAAATAAGCCCTTGATTGATAACTGCTATCCCCAAAAATTAGTTTTTTTAATAATTTAATTATAAATGTGACTTAATTTTACCCAAAAGTAAACAATTTGGAAATTCGCCTCCTTCAAAACGCCCTTTTACATTACCTACTATTATTAAAAATGGTGGAGTCATGAGCAGAACCAGGCCATCGTGCTACTATATCTAATGTTTTTAGATTTGAATTACAAATTTAATTGCCTGCACATTTAATGAAAATTTATCTTTTCGATTTCTAAATATCTCTCCATCATTGCCACCTGAAAATAAAAAATGTCAGTTCAATTAAGCTAAAAGTACTTAAATATTTACCTGGAGACTCCATTATTACATGTGTACCATCAATAGCTCCAATGACTCTAGGAAAAGCTGCTACTTGATAAAAATCTCGTTGTGTCTGTGACTTTAACTAGACTTAACCTAAAATTGACTTGTCTTATTACTGTCGCTGGCTGGTGGCTGTCACAAAACAGAAATTAAACTTCGTAATGGATGTTTTTGAATGGGACGATATTTTTGATGACGGATTTTGATTTGATGGAAATAATTGACTTTGGTTTTCCACGTCGACTAACATATAATAGAACTGATGACTTCTATGATTTGGATGAATTAAGCTTTTTTCGCAGATACAGGTTGATGAAGGAAACGGTGATGAATTTACTTACATTGATAGAAGGAAATCTAGAATATCCAAGTAATATGTAAGTAGCTGTAGCCACCTCTTGGGAAATGATGTTTTGAAATTTATTATTTTCAGAAATCAAAGTGTGTCTCCGATGAATCAGTTATTAACATGTTTACGTTTTTTTGCATCCGGAAGCTTTCTTATTACAGTAAGTGACATTGCAAAGATGCACGCATCAACAGTGTCTCGCATTATTGTAAGAGTTTCTGAAGCAATCACAAGATTAAGCCATCAATATATTAAGATGCCCAGTGAAAATGAAATTCCACAGACACAACGAGATTTTTATCAAGTAGCAGCTTTTCCTAGAGTCATTGGAGCTATTGATGGTACACATCTAATAATGGAGTCTCCAGGTAAATATTTAAGTACTTTTAGCTTAATTGAACTGACATTTTTTATTTTCAGGTGGCAATGATGGAGAGATATTTAGAAATCGAAAAGATAAATTTTCATTAAATGTGCAGGCAATTTGTAATTCAAATCTAAAAATATTAGATATAGTAGCACGATGGCCTGGTTCTGTTCATGACTCCACCATTTTTAATAATAGTAATGTGAAAGGGCGTTTTGAAGGAGGCGAATTTCCAAATTGTTTACTTTTGGGTAAAATTAAGTCACATTTATAATTAAGTTATTAAATAATATAATAATAATAAATACACCACATGTAATTACGACCCCCTTTATCCCAGAAGGCTGAGCCTTGTGCGGGAGGGGGCTACACATTTAAAGACAAGGGACACACATCCAATATCCGTGTATAATGGAAAAATCCCTCTCACAGTATTTTCCATTGCCACGACCGGGATTCGAACCCGGGACTTTTGGGTGAGAGGCAGATACTCTACCATCTCGACCATCAGTCGAGATGGTAGAGTATCTGCCTAAAACTAATTTTTAGGGGATAGCGGTTATCAATCAAGGGCTTATTTTTGTACGCCTTTACGAAATCCTCAGACCCCAGCTGAAATACGCTATAACGAGGCTCATATAAGGACGCGTAATTGTATAGAAAGGTTATTTGGTATATGGAAACGGAGGTTTCCCATTTTAGCAATTGGAATGAGAGTCATAAGTTACAAACACGACTCACAATAATCGTTGCAACTGCTGTGTTACACAACATTGCATTAGAAATGCATGAAGAACAACCTCCTCCTCCTGAAGATATAAATTTGGTTTAACTAGAGCGTTTAATCGAAGAAGGTCAAATGCCTCCTATAAATAATGAGGAAAATATGGTTATAAATGCGAGAGAAGACTTAATAAATGCATATTTTGCACATTTACCATAAATGTTTATTCAAATAATTATTGTAATATATCGGGTTTAATAAAGTTAATCGCCAGATTCAGAACAGTCTTTATTAGAATTACAGTCGCTTATTTGAGTTGAACAAATTACTACTTTCACTATCGGAGTAGAGGTATTGTTTTTACGTCCTTCACTCCAGCCCGACCTTCACGAAGTCCCTAGTCGCCTTCTTCCCCATCCGGTGGTGGTTCTGCGCAGCCGTGGTTATTCCGCACGCCTTGGCGGATATCACACTCCTCCTTTTTGATTCTTTTAAAATTCCTGTGAACAGTCATATATCGAAATGCATATTTGGTTTTGCTCAACATTTTATCAATATACCTAAATCAACAACTACTTCGTGTGAAGCCTTAAATATGCCCCTCCTGTCAAAACCGGGAAATTTATGTATTTATTTTAAAAAAAATATAGGTGTCTACTTTATCTTTCTGTTTTGACAACAGGGTTCCCATACTTGTTACATTTAAATTACAAATTAAAATTCTAGGTATTGTACCTTACTACTTAATTTTTTTTTACTTCTATGTGCTTTTATTCGCACTCCCTCCACCGTTGGGTTTCTTTACTATGTCTAGCTAATTTATTCTAAATCGAAATCGCTAAGAATATAGTCTTTAAATCTAGCTGGTGTTTTTACTGTACGTTTTCTACTCTTACTCCCTACCTGACTGCCTATTCCGTCATTTACATTTTTAGATAGTGTTTTACCTTTAAAAGGCTCGTCGAACTCTAAGGATACAACCTGTTCTTCGTTTGGTTTTTTGCTACAGGATGGTTTCCCTGTATTGTCATCGGTGGTTACTTGGGTTTCCGTCATGTCTTCGGTGTCCTGACTATCTGCACTGGGATCGGTTTGAGGAGTGCTTGGGGAGACTGAAACTAAAACATTATCTATCGTTGGAATTTCTTCCTCCGATGTTTCCGGAAGTATCGCGAAATCACTTTGTGGCAATATATTATTCTGCGACTTTCCTTCCCTTTCGGGGTGCCAACCGTACCTGCTTTTATTGTTACTGTGCCTCTTACCTGTGTTTTGCACCTCTAAACTGCCCCCCTGGCGTTCTTCTGTTACTGGTCTTCGTAGTATTTGGTTCGTATGCCTTTTCCACAATTTACCCTCTACACAAATATGTGTTTGGTCCTATCTTTTTTTCGATACTCGCTTTTGTCCACTTTCTTTTGTTGACTTCTCTGTAATCCGCTACTACTACTGTTTCCCCCAGTTCAAATGTTCTTTCTTTTCCTCCGAAGTACTTCCTTTGTTTTTCTTGGGCTTTCTCTAGGTTATTTCGCGTCACCATGTCCGGTGTTTGATTTTCCTTTGTATATTTGCTCCCTTGACATTTAGTTTCTTTCAATATATCCATTCTCGTTCTCACTTCTCTTTTTACCATCAACTTTGCTGGTGTTTCTTGTGTCGAAATGTGTTTGACCGTCCTATATGAAAATAAGAATTCTGTTATTATGGTATTTAAACTTTTACCTCTGTTTTTAGGGTCTGTCACTCTTGTTTGGACGTTTGTTTTGAAAATCTTTACCAAGTTCTCTGCGGCTCCATTCGATTGTGCATGTCCTGGTGGTGACGTCACGTGCTTTATTGTGTTTCTCCTGAAAAATTTTTGCATATTTGCCGCTGTGAATTGTCGGCCATTGTCGGTAACCATGGTATTTGGGAGTCCCCAACGTGCGCAAGCGTCTTTCACCTTTTCTTCCGTTTCCTGGGATGTCATCGTCTTCATGACATATGCTTCCGGCCATTTACTATAGGAGTCGACCATCACGAGTATCATTTTCCCTTGTATTGGGCCTAGGAAATCCATGTGTACTCTTTTCCATGGACTGGTCTCGATTCGCCATGGTGTCAAACTTGCCTTTTGTGGTGCTGGTTTATTTTCGATACACTGGATACAGCTTTTACATATTTCCTCGATGTTTTTGTCCACATTTGGCCAGTAGACATATGACCTCGCTATATTTATTGTTTTGACTATCCCAAAATGATGTTGGTGTAGTTCCTCCAATATTCTTTTCCTTAGACTATGAGGTACTACTATCCTGTGTCCCCACGTCAAAATACCATTTTCCTCTATTAGTTCTCTCCTTCGGTTATAATATGGTTGGATATTGGGTGTTACTTGATTTGGCCATTCTTCGTTTTGAATGTAACCTATCACTTCCTGTAATTCCTCGTCTTGCTGCGTCTTTCTCCGTATTTCATGATTATCGATGGGCCATTCATCTAACAATGATGTGAAATAAAGGTAATTTCCTTTTCCTGTGTATTCTTCCGACAAAACAGTTGTTTTAATCGGTGCCCTACTTAGATAATCCGCTATAACATTATTCTTTCCTTTTATATGTTCTATTTCATAGTTGAAACTGCTTAAAAATGCTGCCCATCTTTGCATTCTGTTGGCATGCATCTGAGGAATACCTTGTTCAGGGTTAAATAGTGAAACTAAAGCCTTATGATCCGTTCTTAGTAAAAACTTCTTTCCATATAAATATTGGTACATTTTTGACAATCCATAATATATACTAAGTGCTTCTAGGTGTATGACCGGGTAGTTTTTCTCGCTAGGTTGGAGCGTCCTTGACACACACGTTACTATTCGCTCATCTCCATTGGGCATTATATGCGATAAAACTGCAGAAATCCCTACTGTGCTGGCATCACATGTCATCACCATGGGTAAATTGGGGTTAAAATGTGTCAATACTAAGTCTGATGCTAGAATATTCTTTATTTCTGCGAATGCTTTTTCACATTCGTCAGTCCATTGAAATTTAACATTGTCTCTAAGTAGATTGTAAATTGGTTTCAACTTACTTGCTGCATCGGGAATAAATTTTCCGTAATAATTCACCATGCCAAGGAAAGATCTCACTTCTGTTACATTACTAGGTGTTTGTGCTGCTATAATTGCTTCGGTCTTTCGTTTGCTGGTTTTCAATCCATCTTTGGTAATAACGTGTCCCACATACTCAATTTCCATTTTGAAAAACTCACATTTCTTCAAGTTCACTGTAAGTCCTGCCTTCTTTAGTATCGATAGAACTTTTTCCAAAATCCTTAGGTGTTCTTCTTCATTTGAGCCTGTCAGGAGGATGTCATCTAAAAAGTTAATAACATTAGGAGTGTTTATAAATAATTGCTCTATATATTTTTGAAAAATGAAACTCGCTATCGTTATTCCGAATGGCATTCTATTAACCGCGTATAATCCTTGATGCGTGCTCCATGTTAGGATTCTTTTTGCATCGTCCTCCATTTCAAATTGGTTGTAAGCCATTGACAAATCCAATTTGGAATAGTGTACCCCCGTGTGTAATTTAGAGAAAATTTCCTCCGCTCTTGGTAACGGATATTGCATATCTTTGAGAGATTTATTTACCGTTTTACTATAATCACCGCATAACCTAATATCGCCATTTTCCTTAAGTATCGGTACTAATGGTGTAGCCCATTCAGAGGTTTCTATAGGTGTTATTATGTCTAGCAATTCTAAACGATTTAGTTCCTCGGTTACTTTTTGACGAAACGCCAAAGGTACTGGTCTAGCTTTGCAAAAAACAGGTGTGGCATTTTCTTTTAGATGAAGTTTTATTTTAGTATATACAAACTTACCAATTTTGTCGCTAAATACTTCCGGAAATTTTTCTACAATTTCCTTTACCCTTCCGTTTGCTGCTATTTGATTTACCATCTCAAACCGAATTCCAAATGCATCTAGCCAGTCGATTCCCAAGATGTTCGGTCCACCGTTATCTATAACATATATTTTTATCTCTTTACATTTGTTATTATAATACAAATTTGTTATAAAATACCCTTCAGGTTTAAAAGTAACGTTATTATAACTTTTTAAAATTATTTCATCTGCTTTTAAATCAAACGTATTAAAATTTTCCAAATATTCTTGAAAATTAATAGCTGAAATAGCACTACCGCTATCTATATAGAATAAATATTCTTTCGTTTCAATAAAAACCTGAACTTTGAATCGGTTGTTACCTTTTTTGTCCATACTATGTATATTGTTTACATTTTTCTTATAACTAAATTTTTGACATGTACATTTAAAATTTTTATGAATATTACAAAACATTTTAAAATGATAATTGTTTACATCATTATTTCTCACTGTACTTTTAGTCAAATGCCAACAATCATTAAAACGTTCACAATCCTGGACTGGACTATTATTTACCTCTTCTGCTCCTTCTTCAATAAAATAAACTTGTCTATTTCTTTTACATACCTTCGCTAAATGTCCTGTTTGTTTGCAAATTCCACATACATACTTGCTAAAACGGCACTCACCCCCATGATTTTTACCGCAAACCTGACACTTGCTTTGAATACTATTCTCGCCGGCCATGTTGTTGCGTTTGACATTTCTTCTGTCATCTATGTGGTGTCGCTGCTGCTCTGGATGCTTGCGAATGCTGATTGGTCTCGCCCTCGTACTTCCGGAATGTGTCATATGGCGCGCTGTTTGAAATTGCTTGCCAACGTTCTGTCTCCCTCTTCCAGTAAATCGAGTGTTTGCTGACCGCTTGGCTCCGATGAAATTGCAATTTTTTTCCTTGTTGTTCTTATCGTTCTCTTTTTTTCTGGCGCTGTCCACTACTTTTTCTAGCTCTACCTTATCATCCTCTTCACAAATTCTATCGTAAACGAGTCCCAGATTTAAACCCGTGATAAATTTGTCTTTTAAAAATAACTGTAAATTTGTTCCAAAATCACAATCAACAGCTAAACTTCTAACTCTGGCATACCATTCTGCCACTGACTCCTCTGGATCTTGCTTTGCATCGTGGAACTTCCTTCTTTCACGCCACACTACGGTTTTTTGGCAATATTGCTGTTTTAACAGATTACTTAACTGTTCAAAAGTCTTCTTATTTGGATGATCAGGAAAACATAGGTCCCTCAGTAGTTTGAACGCGTCCGTTGGAATCAAACTTAACAACGTAGATACCTGATTTTCTTGTTTTGTCTCATTTGCTTTGAAAAATTCTAATAACCGTTCACTGTAGATGATCCAGTCGTCTGCCTCACTATTGAATTCGCGAAAACTAATACCCGACGAAACTGCCATACTTTAGGAATGTCTTATCCCGTCCTCGTCGCCAATTGTAATATATCGGGTTTAATAAAGTTAATCGCCAGATTCAGAACAGTCTTTATTAGAATTACAGTCGCTTATTTGAGTTGAACAAATTACTAATTTCACTATCGGAGTAGAGGTATTGTTTTTACGTCCTTCACTCCAGCCCGACCTTCACGAAGTCCCTAGTCGCCTTCTTCCCCATCCGGTGGTGGTTCTGCGCAGCCGTGGTTATTCCGCACGCCTTGGCGGATATCACAATTATATAAATAAATGATTTACATGGAAAAATAAAGAAATGGTCACAACATTTGACGTTTTTTTGACTCTATTTCTAATTTAAGTAGCTCTATTTTAAAATCGTGTTCTTCTTTTTGTTGTAAAATTTGGTTTTTTATTAATTGTTCTTGATGATTAGCTATGCTAATCCTCTTCTCCAGTAATGCGTCGTATTTCTGAGCAACAAGAGAAGATGTGAGTGCCCTCACTTGAGTTGTCGGTCTACGTCGGCTAGCATCAAAATTTTTCTACAAATAAAACAACGTAATTACGATATCAATTATCGCTTGAGGTTAAACTGATGGTAACCATAATTTTACTTTTGATACAAATCAACTAAATTACCTTGACTGTAGAGGATTTAGCATTGTGTAAATTTTTGTTTAATGGCGTCTGAAGATCAGCCGGCTTATATTTCTTCCACGTATTTTCCTCTCTCACATTCTCATTACATCTTTTCCAGTTGTAGGAGTACTGCTCATGCCCAATAATACACTAGTGGAAGCGTATTCATTTTCTTCGTTATTGCTTTCGGTAAACTGAAAACAAAAGAAATAAATATTTATCGGTCCCTAATTTTGGTAAATGTTGAGATAACGGAATCTCCGATTTTCGGAATTTTTTTGCTTTTAAAGCCTGGCACAGACACACATGCTCGACGATCATTTTGCTTGTACAGTTTTAAGTTGTAATGCAAGACGGAACGCAATGAGGCCCACACACATTCCGTTTAATACTATCGTTTTATCGACCGTCTTGAAAAGTAAACATGGCCGACGCGCAGAAATTAGCGGTAGCTGTCCTAATAATAAGAAAGAAGAAAAATCAAATAGTTAGAAAAAAATGGTCCAAACAATGGTGATTGAATCGGGCAGAGTTTAGTCACGTCAATTTTCTTTTTTTTTGCATTTGCATTTTTTTTCTACTTGTCTGGATACTCCCTGCTTTTAATGTTCCACAGACATTTATTCTGTCTATATAAATCTATAAAGTCGGTGAGAAACTCGTGTGACAATAATCCAATATCGGTCATTTTGTACTACAGAAGACTTAATGCAAGACTGAAGTAGACACATACACTCATGCAAGTCGGAACACGCACATAAAAATCAAACCGATGCTGATTGCGTTCATGCCAAGCAATTAACGGTACGCGATGCGTAAGTCGGCCGACTTGTCCGCACACACACTCCGTCTTGCATTACAACTTAGAACTGCACAAGCAAAATGATCGTCAAGCATGTGTGTCTGTGCCGGGCTTAACATACATACGTAGTTTTGTCTCCTGAACAATAAATTCTAAAAAAAAATCGCCGCTCGTCAACAGTTTTCGAGATATTTGGCCCCAAAGTCTCTGAAAGTCGTATTTCTTCACTGCCATAATCACTTATTTTCACCAAATTTTTCATTTTATGCTTATGAACACCTCTAATGCAGACTTATTTAAACACTTTTAAATAATTTCAACACATTTATTCCAATCAATAACTATTTTTTGAACCTTCTTATAAAAGCCATGAAAACATAACCTAAAAACATTACGATAGTGGCGCGGAATCTATGTTTGTGTTGGTTTTCGATAGTTGTTTAATAAAATCATTGTTTATAAACAATGATAAAATGGAGTGGTTAAACGACGCTCGCCTATCAGAGCTTGCGCCTTTCGCCAAATGCCATTCGACGAAAGCCAAAGTTCGCCTTTCGCCGAATTCCGCATGTGTGGCGCCGGCTTAAGAAATGTAGGGATCTATTATCAGTTTGTGTTTCCAAAGTGAATTTGATTGAATTATGTATAGAGTTCATGATACAACAACACAAGATATGATATCAAAGCGTTCAAATTTCGTCCAGTTTGCGCATGACGTCACACAGTGAGTAATTTTTAAAATCTATGACGCGTATTCGAATTTAATATCAAATTTTGTTAGTTAGGAACTCTGTTTTATGGCTTTTATTAATAATATAGGTTCATTGATTATAGTGTAATACTAAGATAATGACGGCTATTTAAATTATTACATTTTAGATGAAATTTATTAGAGCCCAGAGATAACACTGATTATTACATTCGATTTATTTTATGCAGAAATTTCTATATTATACGCGAATATAAGTATAATAATACGAAATTAACTCTCAATTTATATTTTTCTTAGGCATGTATTTCGATTTGTAATTGTTGAATATGTCTGGCCCTACAAATTAATAATTTTGGGGTTTCTTGCTATTCAAAGTTTTCAAAATTAAAAAAATGGCAAGTCAAATGTAAAAAAGGATAAATTAACCATATATATACATTCAATATATTTGATATTTAAAAATTTTGAGGAATGTTTTTAAGTAAAAATACAGTGCGATCGCCAGACAGTATGCAGCATAATAGAAAACTTATTTATAATTAATTTCTCAAAAATTGCTTCTTGCCGAAAGTTAAGTATATTAAGAAAAACCAGTTTTGACGTCAAATTTTACCTTTAATATGTAGGAAGTTAAAAAAATATAAAAATGTTAATAATTAAGGTAAAAAATTGAAATAAAGTTTCTCTAAAAATTTTCTAGTACCTACTATTAAGAGAATTAATGCTAAATAGTACTATAGTACATTGTGTACCTAGTAGGAGTAACTTATTAACATTCCCGGACGACCGTGCAGATTGCTTATCGAGGCACAAGCAACACGGAGTTCGAAAATATGCTTTTACTACGATGATACACTATTATTTTTTCTGAAACCGCGTTTCCATAATATACCCTGCATTTTTTTTATTTCAGGGAACTAAAAACGTTATATCGTGCGTAGAATCTCTTGATTGATTATCAACATCACAATCGTACACAGCACATCTCATTTTCGTAGATTTTTTAACTTTTAAACCCAAAAATATCCGCAACAACTTGACAATTCTACCTGACACTCCTGACAGCCGGGCGCTTAATGGCGTCCTAGCTCACCGACTGACGTCACGAGCTGCGCGATATCTTATCTCTTATTATTATTGTATCATGTATAGAGTTGACATAATTGGCATTTACGATAATTGGAGCGCTACATACCAGCGACTTATAAAGAGGAGACTGGCGATAAGCTGAATTCGATTGGCCTGAACAATATTACCCAGTTGATGTCACAATTGCCACAGAGCGGTTGCACAGTTACTTTCGTTTTGTTATTCTACACGGCTTTGCGCGCTATTTTGAAGTCTTGTTTGATTTATGTGTCAGCGCGCTTTTCTATCTATTCTCGTGTTAATTCTATTTATCTGGTTAATTATCTGCTTTGTGTTGTTAATTATCTGCTTTGTGTTGTTAATTATCTGCTTTGTGTTTAAAAACATTATAAATATGGTTAAACAGTGTTTGTATTGTAAAAAAACTTTTGTAACGTCAAATCGTAGTTTTCACATGTAAGTACATAAAAAGCATATAAATAATTTTAAGTTGTGTTAATTATATTTATATATATAATTATATATAATCTGATTTGGTTAACTGACAGTTTTTAGAAATACTGTAGCAAAAACCAAATTTCGAAATAATTTATAATTTCAGAGTGATTTAATTGCAATTCCTTACTGCCTCCGGCTGAGCCATCTTAATTATCAATCATAATATTTGAAATAAAATTTTTAAAATATCTTTTTGTTTTATTATGCCATAAACATTAAAAAAATAGGGCAATTTAATGCTCTAATTACGCCAGTATAAATCTATTTCTAATTATGTAGTAGCACACAAAATAAAACAAATAACAATTTCATTTGTGAACTTTGCTGTACTTAGTTTTTCTTTTTCATGCTCTACCACCGGAGAATCTGTTGTTATAGTAGATTTTGATGGCGATTCAACAGATACTGTAGAAGAACGTGAATGGGATAATGGTTCTGACCTGAAAATATATTCTTTCTCTTCCGTTTCTTTTTTGGGATTTATTACCACATTTCTTGAGATTCCTATGCAAAAAAGTTGAATTATCTAAAAAATATTCAAATTAACCAGTTTAAAACTGGGAAATAACCTCTACGCCTTTGACGTAATGTCCTCTGACATTACGTCAAACAATCGAACAAGACTTTAAAATAGCGTCGCAAAACCGTGTAGAATAAACAAAACGAAAGTAACTGCGCAACCGCTGTGTGGCAATTGGGCATCAACTGGGTAATATTATTCAGGCCAACAAATGCAGTGGATACATAGGCGATCTCCAGTCTTGTATTATTAAGTCGCTGCTACATACCGCAATGTATCAGAGCGTTCGAAAATTTAAGGAACAAACGACTTACCTGAAGGAAGTTCGTTCCTAATTATATGAAATAAACTCGTCCAGTCAGATATTACACAAGTAGTTCACTGTTTTTACTTTGTTCAGCACTTTTTTAAAGATTAGTTTTTCAACCCAGCCTCCTATCGCCTGGTACGCATTCATTACACTGTTTGCGTGAGCGACAAAAATAGATTGATAAGGGAGGGTTAAGTATTATTATTACCATTATTCCTGGGTTGGGACCTATCTGACTGGACGAGTTTATTTCATATAATTAGGAACGAACTTCCTTCAGGTAAGTCGTTTGTTCCTTAAATTATATTTCAATAACTCGTCCAGTCAGATATTACACAAGTAGATCTTTAAAGATTTTACAATCTATTTTTATTATAATTTAACAAACCCATAAAATATAACAATCCACGAAACAATTTTACCATTAACCTAACAATATTTATAATTTATCTGTATTATTTGGTACATTTGACACAATAGATTCTATAAGATTTATCTCGTTCTGTAGAGGGCGATTATAGAATTTTGTAAACATTTCAGAATTCTTTGTCCACCCTACAGTATTTTTTATTTTGTCTATGGTTACACCCGACCTATAAAGCCGCTGAAGTAGAAGCATGTCGTGTACTATCATTATGGCTCTTAAATAGTTGCGTATCTATTCCACTCTCTCCTAAAACGTCTTTTATCCAGCGACTTATAGATTGAGTGGACGCCTTATGATGCGGTCTCTTATGTGTTAATGTTCGAGCAACACATAAACCTGGCCTTCTGTCAAAAAATTTAAATTTCATACTCGGCTGTTTAAGATTAGGCGTTTTTAAAATATCCGTGATAGATATTACAATGCCTTTTTTTTTTTTTATTATAATTAATTTTTGAAATTGTCTGAATTCTTTGCCCTGATGCCAAAAGTAGGAGGATAACCAATTTTTTAACTAACTGTTCCAATGATAGCTGATTTAAAGGATACCATTGTTCTATGGTCTAATACGTTTTTAGGATCCCAAGTTGTTGAATAACGTGGAAAATTTGGTTTAATTCTAAAAATACCTTTTAAATATCTTTTAATTATTAGTTCATCACTTATTGACTTATTGAAATATTTAAAATTAAGGATAGAGCAGACTTATGTGCATTAACTGTGGAATAAGTTAGGTTATTAGTTTCAAATAATTCATTAAGGAATGCTATTAGCGCCAACTTCAGAATTATATATATTTATATCATGTTGTAAACTGTATTGCCACCGTTTCTTTAAGGTAACGGAGTATTGTGTGATAGTAGCGGCACTTAGTGATTTAATCATGACTGGAATTGCCACTTCTGGAACTCCTTTCCTCAAAAAAGATCGCCTGATAATTTCGACGCCACCAAGGAAAACTGTCCAAAGCGGGTGTCTCGTCCTAAAGGGAGATAAAATTAAATCTTTCTGGGGAGCAAATGTCTTTGGGATACTTGTAGATAGTCTTAAGAACAGTGGGTACCACGGTTGGTTTGGCCAATAAGGAACAACTACAATGCACTGTGCTTTGTCATAAATGATCTCATTTAATACTCTACCTATAAGAGGAAAAAGGGGGAAAAGCATAAAATAATTTCCCTCCCCAATTGATCGTAAACGCATCCGCTGTCAAGCACCAGGGTCTCTTAGCCAAGAAACATAATTCTTGCATTTGGCATTTATCTTTGTAGCAAATAATATATCTGGTTTACCAAAAACTGAGATAATGTCTGAGTATACATTCGGATCTAGGGAATACTCAGTGTCAATTGATAAAAGTCTAGACTCCTTATCAGCTACACTATTTTCTTTAGAGGTTATATAAGAAGCATGTAGATATATCTTCGTTTCTCACACCATTTCCATATAAGTCTACTTAGCTGATTTAAGCTTCTTGATTGAGTACCCCCCATTTTTTAATATAAGCCAATGCCGTCTTATTATCTACCCGAAACAGAATGTTACAATCTTTTATCTCTTGTGCAAAACATTTTAAGCCATAAAAACTGCTAACAATTCTAAATAATTGATGTGAAATTTTATTTCCTGTTCGTCCCAAAATCCATGTGTAGTCACAGAACTACAAACGGTCCCCACCCCGTTTTTGAGGAATCCGCAAATATTTCTAATTTGAAGTCTATCAAATGTAAATTGTTAAAACAAGTTTTGATATTCTGTTCCCACCATATTAAATCTTTTGTAATAATTTTCGTACTACGCATATGTGCCTTGTAGTTACCCTTAGATTTATTAAGGGCCAGCAACTTTTCGCGTTCCAAGCCCTTTGTATATAACCGGCCATATTTTACGGGGGGCAGGCTGCTACAAGAACACCAATTACTTTTGCATATTCTCTTATTTTACATTCACTTTTTATTTTAAATCTAAGTATTAATTTTAAAATCTTTTCTCCTCTGGTAAATGTACAGTTAAAGTTTGACTATTGTAAATGAATCCTAAATATTTACAACATTGTGATGGGTTTAATTTTGATTTTCTTAAATTAATTATAAACCCTAATTCTGTTAAGGTTTCTAGAATAAATTCTATATTGTTTTTAACTTCATTTTCCATGTTACCCAATACCAAAATATCATCTAAATAAATAATGCATAATATATTTCTCTGCCTAAAATATCTTAAAATTGGTTTAAACAATTTTGTGAATAAATAAGGCGCCGATGACAAGCCATTTGGTAAACAATTGTATTCATACAATTTATTGTTGAAACTAAATCTGAAATATTTCAATATTTCTTATATTTGTTATTAATTGACACCATATAATAGGCATCTTTTAAATCAATAGTTGCCATAAATATATTTTTGAGGATTAAATCTTTTACTGTCTTGAAATTCTCCATCTTAAAATGAGGACACAAACTGGCCTTGTGATGGTTTACATTCTGATATAACAAATTTCTTTAGTAATTCATTAAATAGCTGTTTTATAAATTGACATTTCGTTAGTGGACATTTTCCGAGATCTTGGTACAAACCATTGAAAAGGTAATCTATGGAATGGGATTTTATACCCTTTAATCCACGACAGGACATGATTATCCGGAAACAATGTTTTCCACTTATTATAAAAACTTCTTAATCGGCCACCATAGCAGCATATACTTACAGTTATTTCTTGTATCTGGTCCAATTCCGGGTGATTGGATAGTAGCTAAATATTTGTCGTCTTTTTTAGAGGGTTCACTTAATGAAGCATCTAATTCGGGATTTAGCGTAGGAGCTCTTAAAAATGGGATATTTTTAGGAATCAAAGATTTCTTTTTTAGTTTCTCTCTCTCAGCTTTCCCCAAGTGAGGTACTTATTCCAACGATCCGCGATGACGTGATGTAAGTCTGGCCCAAATGTAGGCTCTGGACCTGTTGGTTTTTCCCCAAATAGTTTTAGAATTTCCTCACTTAGTTCAGGTTGACCGTTAGCAAGTTCCTGCGGCTGTTGCTCTACACTGATTCCGCTGTTATATGGCTCCTCTGTACCATTCACTTTCACTAGGTTTAAAGTTTTACCAAATTTGAAGATATATAGGTCTAACGTTTTACCTATCTATACATATTTTAGGGTTTAAAGTTTTACCCATATTAAATCGAAATGAATTCGAATTATAGCTCGAAATTTTCAGCTAATTTCCATTAGTTATAACATAGGTTTAAAGTTTTACCTAAGAATAGTTATAACTACATGGCTCCTCTGTACTGGAGACGTCTGATTCACCTAAAATTTTTAATTTAATGTAGGTACTCACCTATTCACTTTCACTTCAATCTAGGTTTAAAGTTTTACCAAATTTGAAGATATAATATATAGGTTTAACGTTTTACCTATCTACACATATTTTAGGGTTTAAAGTTTTACCGTTGACTGATAAATATAAAGACGCGCAGATTCCACATTTGTTTACATCACCCCCTTACCTCAGCTAACGTCTTATCCATATACGATACACCTGCAGGGTGGCGACTTTAGCGGACAATTCGTATTCTCTAAGTTCCCAGTATCGTCAGAGACAACCGAGACGTGCAACTACTTGAGAAAATTTACTCCCGACTACTCATTTGGGCGATTGTAATGTAAGGTGAGAGAAGAGGGCGCAAAGTGCCGCATAGGCGCCAAATTTAAAACTGATCTGTTTTAGTATTCTCATAATTTTTAATTATTATTGAATGTTTTAAATATCGACTTGTTGCATATTTCACTATAGTGAAATATGCACCATAGTGAAATATGCACCAAATCAATTATTAAAACATTCAATTCAAATTGATAGTGAATATTATACTCGATATTATACCTATTTATACTTACCCTATAAATTTTTTTATTCTGCTGATTTTGTGGTTTGTGAGTAAGAAAAGATTTAAAATTCGTTAATAAATTATATAGATCTTATCGAATTTTTCCAGATGGGGAGAAATAAAATTCAAATAAAAACAAACAATATATTGTACGAAATTGCAAAATAACAATAAACATAATAATATGTCCTTACGATTGCTCCTCGCACAAATATAGCTAGTGTTAAATACAGAGAAAAATATGTAAGCTATAGAAGTAAAAAGAAGAACGTTAAAACTTACCTAGTAATATTTCAAGCTTTAACGATATAATATAAAATAAAAATAATAATCTTAAGATAGAAATATTCACATCTAATTACATATTTAAGTCTCGCTTTGGTGCAAGTTCCGGAAAAGGCAGTTTATTCCCGATCTACAAGGCGTTCGGTGTTTAGAGGCATACCGATTCGAATCTTTCCACACATGATACCACTCCTAGGACAAGGGCGACAAGGCGCTTGATTGATATGGTTTATAATAAAGAAGACCATATAAATTAACTTCTTTCTCAACATTAAGTTTCAATACAAATAATTTCCCAGAGTTGATATTAAGTAATCATTACTTGAATCGACTGAATAAAATAACGATGTACCAATCCTTTGTGAAATGTCGACTGCAAATCCTATGACTTCGAAAAGAATCTCCGCTGTACACAATTCCCATATTTTCTTGCCATATCTTTGACCTGTAATATATTTTTATTATATTGTTGTATATTTATTTTTATGCAGATAAACTTACTTTTTTAAGACTGAGGGAAAATAATGCATTTTTTCAACCTCCGGGTCCTCAAATCCGCATACAAGGCATAGTGCACGTTGTGATGACATTTTCTTCAACTAAACAAATAAAAATAAATAAATATTCGACACTACGTACCACGTTCTGTGGTAAATAAAAAAACAAAAAAACATTAGAAAACAATCTAGTCTGAGGGTGTTATTACATAGTCAGTCCTTGTTTGTTTTGATATTTATGGATTTCAAGAAAACATTACCTACCTCTGATAAAGAATATCGCAACGAACAACAATGTAAATGCAAATCAAAACAAAATCACAAAACAATAATCAAAATGGCCACAACACAAGTACACATAAATTCGTGAGCGCATGGCGCATGCCCAGTTTGCCACCGTGCTGCACTCTACATTCACCTTACATTATGTGGAAAGGAGATAGCCATATAGCATATTCATTGCTTAAGACAAAGATGGTAAATTTAACTATTATCGGACAAATTTTCATATGAAGTTACACGTCTCGGTTGTCTCTGGTATCGTACTCAGGTGGTATTCAGCTTAGTCAGCTTAAATTAAATCTTTGGCGTTAAATTATAGATATTTATCAGTCAACAGTGCAGGTTATAAAAATAGTAGTTAGTTATAAATAATAAATATTAATTACGTAAAGGACATTAAATAAAAGCAAAAGATAATTTTATATTACAATTTTAATTTATTTGTAATATTTTTTACATAAGTATAAAAATTAAAAAACGTGTTTAAAATTCAGTCATTACATTGGAATTATCTGATTTTCACATAGTCAAATAAGCCATATATAATCAGATTTAATATAGTGTTTAAAACATACATCTAAAAATAAACATTCTTGATGAATGCCTAAAGAGGTTTGTTTATATTATAGTGAACGAATTTGCTTCGTTCGTATATTACACTTTATAAACATGAAATAATTATAGCCAATATAGCTTAATCTCCCAAAACATTTTAAAAAATGATTTGTCAACACATTCAACTATTGGAGATTTTAAAATAATATCTTTTAAACTTAATAGTAAATTACTGAATGATTATTATGCTTTTTTTCATCCACTAACACTTATTGTAAGAAGTTAAAAAATAATTTTTTAATCGAACCTGGTGAGATTTCGAGATAGATGAAAGTATGTACATAGTAACATGTAGCTTTCCAAAACAACTAAAATTAACAAACATATGTCATCTGTTTAAAAAGCGGTAATTGAAAATTCATTATGGATTGTTCATTTAACTAATTTAAAATGTAAGTAGAAAAATAAAAATACATTAAAAAGAAGAGCTTGTATAAGTACAAAACCCTGCCCAAATTTCATTCCGCTAGCTAGTGTGATCACTTTCGAGAAAAAAATAAAATAATTTTTTTGTGTCCCCTTTGAGAGGTCTAGTGGCTCTGGGAGGACGTTTTTACTCACTGGATTATTATTATTAATATTACTATTCTATTACCGTTGATGATAATATAATTTTATACAATTTTTACAAAGTACTCTAATGTAAAACGCGATAGAAAAAGTCATTATTATTTTTAAATACCTAATGAAAGGACGCATAATTAAAAATAATACACATATAATTATATCAATAAATTAAGATATTATAAAAAATAAAAAGAGATTTTAAAACTGTCAGTTAGATAATATCCTTGACTTTCTGTGTTTTTTCACAGTACTACTCGTATGTGGACGCGGAATTTCTAGCTGTTCCGACATCCATTTTATTTTTTTCATTAATTTAACAAACACTATTGACTTGATAATTGACTTTCTATGATCAGTACAATTGGGATTTTCAGTTATCCAATTGGAATTAGCATTTAATTTGTTAATAATAGAGTCTGTAATTTGAGAACAAACGTTTTCTTCTGAACAAGTTGTTTGAAAAATATCTTCGAATAAGTTTACACCAAAACTAACAACATTTGCAAAATCATATTGAGGTTTTAATAAACACTGTATTTCTTTTTGGCTGTAATCTTTTTGTATTAAAAATATTTGTTTTTCATCAGACAGTTCCGTTGTTTCATCTACAAGTGATTTTTGGCAAACTGTACATTTCGTCTTCAATCTTTTCATATACCTGTGTGCAATATAACCAGCAAAATAAATATTTGTAGCCTCTTTAGAACTTAAAAAAGTTTTAAAATCTAAATGTGTTTTTTTACTTGTCGAAGCTTCATTTATTTCACTAACGTTGGGACCTGACTCAGTGACTAACTGGGAGCGTTCACTTGTGGAGGCTTCAGCAATTTCAGCAAATTCGGTACCTGACCCAGTTGGATCTGATGAAAGAGAACCAACATTTTGTTCATCTCTGTCATCCTCTACATTTTCACCTAGCTGCATTAAATCGAGAGTGTCGCTTTGATCTATTTCGCAGTTACCAATATCGGACGCCATTTGAAGTCTTATTTGCATATTACTTTGTATTGCTCTTCTCAATTGAGCGACACTAACAAAAGGATTATACCCTCCTTTGGCACGAACAACTGAGAAAAAATTTTCCAAACAGTCTTGGTTTACAAATCCAGTTAACAGATATTTTGCACCATCTTCTCTTAATATAGACCATAGCTTTAGAATCGCATTTATCGTCCACTGGAATCCCTCTATACACCAAATATTTTTCCTAACTTTAGTGCCTTCATAAATTTTTAAATTTTCGAAAAAAACTAGACCGTCCTTGAGTGTCTTCTCAGCAATTTCATTGAATATGGAAAATGGTTTTTTAAACGGATTTGAATCGAGTAGGCTTTTAGAATTTAAGCAATCAAAAATATTATTTACTTTTAAAATAAAATCTGAAGTATTTTGCGCTGTCTCAGAATTTATTTCTTTGGTTTGAACTAAAGTGCTTATTGTGACGGAAACAGTACGGCTAAAGATCTGAGTAGCGTATTTCACTCTCATTTTTTGAAAAGTATTTGGATGCATATGCTTACTTGTAATTTTCACCATAGCACGTGTTGTTTCACTTTTTTGATCTATTTCATATGCTTCTTCTACGTCTTTCCAAGATAAAGGTTTTTCATCCATATAAAAGCTTAATTTTTTATTCATAAAATTATTTCGAAGGCTTTTTATTAAATGCGGGTAATCAAAGCAAGTTAGTAACGTGCGGCCAAATATGGTAATTTGAGGATTATCTTTTGATGCTCCCATTTGGCTCAGAGTCTTTCGATTATTTGTTCCTTGATCGCAAACCAGGATTTGTGGATTTAAACCTATATCACATATTTTTTTAATTACTACCGTTAAGATGTCTTTTAACATTTCTGATTTTATATTACCGGCGGAAACATAATAACAAAGTGGAATTTTCCAGTTGAAATGTATACCTCTTATGAAAACTACCAATCCAGAGGTGGCCGGTTTTTTGTTTCTTCCTAAATGTCCCAAATCTTCAACTCCTTCAATTAGATCTTTAAGTTTATTATATTCAATTTTTTTTTTTAATGAAATTTCGTCAAACATTACAACACATTTTTTCTCCATTTCTGACATAATGGATACTTTTACTTTTAATTTTCTTAACAAAATGGAATTAACTCCTGGCTCCAAATTATATATAGCATGCCAGGACTGAATAGTTCTTAGCGCCGGTAAAACAAAATTTAGTTTATATATCATAAATTTATATAAACTAGGGGATTTATAATACAAGGACATAGCAAGTTGTTTTTCTTGTGAAGACCATTTGCTTCCTTTCTTTTTATATAACTGCATATTAACAAATGTCTTCACTGCCCAATGGCGCTCTTGGAGTAAATTTTGAATAATCTGATAAGATTTTTCTTACTTCGATTGGTAGTTTGGCTTTTTAATATTTTCTTTTTTGGCCGAAAGGTTGGCATGTTTAAAATGCGTTTACTAACATTTGAAGAAGCTATGGAAATTTCCGATTCTCCGCTTTCTTCGAAAGCCAGCTTTCTTTTCAGGTAGGTTGTCCTGCTTTTTACGTTGATTGGACTAGGCCATACACTGCTTGATATTTCTGATGCGGTATCTGTACTTTCGCCAGCCATATCTTTTGCAGCGTCTGTTTTTGGCAAGTTTCCTTTTGAAGTGGAAGGTGATGGGAATTGGTGTCCAGATGATTCTTAAAATAGAAAATTCTACCATTAAAATCTATTCAAGCTGATACTTGTAACAACGCGTTAAGAAATCACCCTGTATAAGAATTAGTATTTTGATTATTTTATTTTTGTGTATATTCCACGTAAATTTTCTATTCTTTAAATTGAGAAATTTTAACTTGGAGCGTATACCTGGGATTTGGGGCGTACAACTGCATTCTTTTTTTCATTTACGGTTTAACTAAAAATGGTATCAACTAGAGTTTCAAATGGAATACTAGAGCAAAAAAATTTGAAAATGTTAAGAATTAAGTCAGTGTGGCCAATCCAACAAAAATAATTATAACCATTTGGTACTTCCGGTTATATTGGAAGTCGGCACCAACTTATTGCTTATTTTAAATGGAACACCCTGTATATTTGAAAACATGTAGCATACCCTATATCTAAACCCAGCTGTCTCGAAGATATTTGACGTTTATAAAAAACTTGACGGGTGCAACGGTGTGCAAGAATGCCACCCGTTATAATTTCTTCGTGTAGGAGATACTCATTTGCTTCTTGGCACCTAGAAAGAACACAAGGTGAGCTACTTGCTACAATGAAAATAAGTTATATCAAGTGATCCAGTTTTCACGTTACATTTTGTCAAATTCAAACCCCAAAAACTTTTTTAGTTCAAATAGAACACCCTGTATTTATTTACATTAAGTTATGTAAAATTAAATTTTCTTTTTTCTAGTATAAGATTTGTAAGGATTAAAGTTACAACATTTTGAAATTTTCATGATTTTCTTAAATGTTCAATAATTATTACAAGTTTAAAAAGTCTTCGTGGGTGTAATTTAAACATGCTGGCATTTTTTGGCATAAGCGAATAACTGACATTGGTGATTGTTTCTAGTCATGGCTAAGTTGGTGTCAATTTGTACTAAACATTTTTGAACATTAAGAAAATCACGAATATTTCAAAAAGTTGTAACTTTAACCCCTACAATACCAGAAAAATGAGAATTTTATTTTACATAACTTGATGTAAAAAATACAGGGTTTCATTTAAACTCAAAAAGTTTTTTAGGTTTGAATTTGACGAAATATAACGTGAAAAATGGATTACTTGGTATTATATTATGGAACTTGTTTTCACTGTAGAACATAGCTCACCTTGTGTTCTTTCTAGGTGCAAAAAGAAGCAAACGGGGATCTCCTACACGAAGAAAGTAAAACGGTTCTTGCAAACCGTTGTACCCGTCAAATGTATTATAAAACGTCAAATATTCCCGAAAATACTGGGTTGAGGTTGAGAAATTGAAAATATACAGGGTGTTCCATTCATAATAAGCAAGTACCAAATGATTGTAATTATTTTTGTTAGATTGTCCACACTGACTTTAGTGGTTCTCAATATTTTCAAAATCTTTTTCTGCAAACTTTCCCCTATATCAATCGAATCAGTTACCGATAAGACACCCTGTATATTCCCTAACTTTAAATTTTTCAACTCAAAAATTAAAAAATGTTACTCGATTTCTCGTGACCACCCTGTATGCTACAATTTAAAATTGAATTGTATTTAATTCATTTTGTTTATGTTTATACATGAATAATTTTTTAATTTTAGTCTTCCATATAGGAATAGGTACCAAATATAATAATTAAGTAACTACCTAATTGATAAAATAAAGAATCACTTACCTTCTGTTTGATAAATTATCGGAATCGCTGATTTTTTTAACAATTTTCGAGTTGCACTTGTGATAATAAATTCTGGTAAAAAATGTTTTTCACATAATTGTTTATTTTTTAATTCTTGAGGATCTAAATCTATTAGGTTTATGTTTCCACAATTTTTTTTCCATTCTTGTAAACGATTTTGATCTTTAATCGGAAATTTAAAAAACGCTAGATCCTCATTCTTTTTCTTATTATTGTTACAATTCACGTACACGCAGTGACTCATTTTAAGTATGTAATATAAATCAATCAGCCCACAACACAAAAAAATAATACAAATCGTAAAGGTTTCAATAAAACTAATATTTTGATAATAAAACAACCGCAAGAGAAAAGCACATCAGTGCGCTTCATATGCGAACGAGAACTGTTTATAAATTAAATTACAAATTATGATAGTTCGACTCTGGTAGTTTGTTTACATTTGAAATCTCGTAGAGCATCACGTTGCACGCCATCTAATTGCCGTAAAGCGAACTAATTTCTCTTGCGTGTCTTATTATTTCTCAGTCAACGGTTTTACCGTTGACTGATCAGTCAACGGTTTTACCCATATTAAATCGAAATGAATTCGAATTATAGCTCGAAATTTTCAGCTAATTTCCATTAGTTATAACATAGGTTTAAAGTTTTACCTAAGAATAGTTATAACTACATGGTTCCTCTGTACTGGAGACGTCTGATTCACCTAAAATTTTTAATTTAATGTAGGTACTCACCTATTCACTTTCACTTCAATATAGGTTTAAAGTTTTACCACATTTGAAGATATATAGGTTTAACGTTTTACCTATCTATACATATTTTAGGGTTTAAAGTTTTACCCATATTAAATCGAAATGAATTCGAATTATAGCTCGAAATTTTCAGCTAATTTCCATTAGTTATAACATAGGTTTAAAGTTTTACCTAATAACTACCTGAAGAACTGCTAGTACTTCGTCTTCTTTTCTCCAATTTGTCTAATTTCCTCAATAATTTCATGCGCTTTCTTGATCTATAGTCACTTTTGTCACAATATTTAACTTTTACACAACCGGTCCGAACAAAGCACAACAGTGTAATGAATGCGTACCAGGCGATAGGAGGCTGGGTTGAAAAACTAATCTTTAAAAAAGTGCTGAACAAAGTAAAAACAGTGAACTACTTGTGTAATATCTGACTGGACGAGTTATTGAAATATAATAGGAACATATCTACCGAACCGCGTTCGGTAAATGTATCGAATGTATTCGCTACATCTACCCGATTCAAAATTTATGGATCGACTACATCGGTTGGTAAATGCGGTATAATTTTAAAATATGATTAAAAAAACTTAATTTTTGACATTTTGTGAGTATTTGAGAAAATAATGAAGTAATTTTAGATGAGGACGGAAACATTTATGTATATTATTATGTATAATGAATTAAGTAAGTAAGTAGGTATACCTAAATATGCAATACATATAAATGTTTTTTTACTTTCCATTTTGACATGTCGAGCAGTATGGACTTATGAATAAGCATAAAATAAAAAAGTAATTCAATTTTCAATTATTTATTAATTAGTCAAGTGATGCTTTAGGTTACATTTGAAATTTTGCGTTCGGTAATTCTTAGCTCGGTAGATGTATTGACATAAAACAGCTGATTACCGCAATGTACCAGAGCTGCTTTCCAGTGTCACCGGTACAAAGTGCATCAAGCCCCGGAACAGTTCAGGTGCTTGGCACATCAGTGAGCTTGCCACTGGAACGCCCAAAATTGTAAGGTTTATGATTATTATAACATAATCTCTGAAAGCAATTATAATTTGAGGTATATATGCTGCATTTTTCTGTGAAACTGACGATGTCTAATGAAGTTATTGATATTGCGCCTTATTCGGTGCATCCTTAATTATTAGTTATTTATTTCCAATAAATTGAAAATAACCTGCAATAACTATACGTGTGCACTGTAATAAAGATGATGGTAAGAATGATAAAATGTCAATGTCATTGGCATTAGACTAATTTTTCATTAATTTTAACTGTATTTATACGCTTTAAAACTCAACAAAATTCAAATTTGACATTCCCCCTCCCGTTTAGTACATTAAACACCAGAAAATTCTTGGTGCTTGAGGGGACGGGGGTATGCAGACCTTGAACAGTTCAGATACGTCAAGCCCAAAACCACTGGGAACGCTTAGCAGCGGTACAAAGCGCTCCCGGAGCGCTCCCGAGCTGTACAGGCACAGAACATAAAGGTTGTACAGGAGCGCTTCAGCGTGGCACTGGAAAGCAGCTCAGGATACATTACCCGCTCCAATTATCGTAAATGCCTATTATAGAAAATCTGTTAGCAAGTTTGACGGACCCGACCTTATCTATGGACCCGACCGTAAAATTAAGATATCATCTACATAACGATAATAATATTGTAAATGTTGAGTAAAAGGATTATTTTTCAAAATATGGGTTGATTCTAGGTTATGCATAAAAATATCTGCTAAAATAGGGGATAAAGGACTTCCCATTGCTAGACCAGTTTCTTGTATGAAAGTATCATTGTTAAAATTAAAGAAATTTTGTTCTAAACAAGAAGTTAATAAATTAGAAATATCCATAACGTTAGTATCTGAGTAATCACTTTCGAAAAGTTTTTCATTAACGAGGTTGATTACCTCTGCTATCGGGATATTAGTAAATAAATTAATTACATCCAGTGAAATCAATATATTATCATTATTAATATTTACATTATTAATTTTTTCAATTAATTCGATACTATTTTTTACTACATGAGAAAAATGTCCTGTCTTTTAAGAAATTATTTAACCATTTGGATAAATTATATGACGGGGAATTGTTATAAGCAACTACTGGTCTAATTGGGATGTCTGGGAAATTATTTGACTTGCCATACAATCTAGGTATCATTGTATGGTCTGGATTTAAACTATTTATCATTTTCTTGTCGAAAAAACTATTGTAAGTATATATTTATAGAGGTTTTAATTTTATTAATAAAGGAAGAAATGTTGATATTAGTTTTTTTGAATTTATTGTCTGAAATAAACTGTTGTACTTTATCGTTGTAGTCAACTCCTATTCATAACAATAAGACAATTACCTATATCTGCGTTTGTGAATACCAAATCATTATCTTTGATTTTCATTTTTATACTCCGAATTAAAGTATTATTACTATTATTATAAGAATTAGTATTTCTGTTAATGTTTTTCTTTTCATTTTTTAGTATATTTTTGACTTCGTTTCTAACTTCCTCTCTCTGTGTTATATCCAAAGATTGTATAATAGTTTCAGTTTCTACTGCTAAGAATTCTAGATTTTTTTTATTTTGTTTTTGATTATTTATTAAAGGGTTAAATTTAAAACCTTTGTTTAGTAAAGACAACTCTTTATCTGTAAAATGAGTGTTGGAATAATTTACAAAAGAATCATGAAATTTATGTTTATTTATATTATTAGAATTATTATTGTTTTCATTATTAAGGTGAATAAAATTATTATTTTTATTAGAAATTAATCTCTCTAATTTATTGTTAAGTTTTTTAATTTGTCGATATTCCAACGCCTCTTTTACTTTATGAGTTTCTGTTAAGAACTGATTAACGTTATGAAAACTCCATACCTCACACAGTCGATCATACATGGTTTTTAATTTAATATCAATGTGGTAAATTTTAATATAACCAAGTCTAATTTCATCTTTGAGAAGAGATCTTCTTAGATTGCGAAGTCCCCTGGAACTAGTGTTAGTTAAGTTGCTTCTGTTGATTTTAACGTATAAGTATTTAGGTTGTAAGTCACGATGTAAGCATTTTTCATTGAAGTAGATACTGCATGAAATGTACATTTTCTTAATTGTGAGTTCCCTGTAATTATGGATGCAATATGCCAAACTAGCATTTTGTAAGTTAGGTAGACCGTTTAAACAATATTTATTAGATTATCATATCGATAGGTAAAAACTTTCACCTGGTCATATAAATACAATTTGCATTGTACAGCGGAAATTAATCTGGTTTATTGGTTAGATTGAAATAATGAATGTGATATCTACGTTTTAACGGTCACTTACGTAAGCTACGTCGTATAAAACTATAGTGTAAGTAAGAACAGCGAGAGACTCGACGTAATTCCCGCTTATTATTTTTTTTATGTTTTATTTCACATAGGTATTGAACCATTGTGTAAATCAGCTGTTACATACCGGGTGGCCACGAGTCAATGTACGCCCCCAATTTTTTGGTTGTTTTTGAATTTAAAAATTTCGTCTTTGGTATACGTGAATAAGTGGGCTATTTTTAAACTAACAGGAACGAAAATATCACTTCCGGTTGAACCGGAAGTGACATCAACTTTTTTTTCTTAAATGGAATGACCATGTTTTTTTTGTGGTGTTTTATAAAACATGAAATTCTAATTGCAGCAGTTTTTTCGAATTTCAAAAATTCCAAAAAATAAGTGAGATACGAACGATTTTTTATTTTGTACAAAATGGCCGCGTCAGATGAATGCGATGTAAGAAAATTACTAAGTAGGCTATGGAAATTATTAGCAAGGTAGTAAGCTTGTCTGTAAACAATAAAATAGTTATTTAAATTACTGATAGATACGACTATTTTTAGATTTTTCTCAAAAAACGGAATTTAATTTTCATTTTCATTTCCGTAGGGGTCCTATGGAAAATTTTTAAATGGGACTGTACTATTTTTTTTTATTATTCATAAGCTTTAATTTTTTCGCCAATAATAATTTCTTAACGAGATCCTTTGTAATAATAAAAGTGTTTTTATTCAAAGGTTTATACAAATTATTTGTTGTTAAATTTGTGCTTACCTTTTAGTACGAGATCCGGTATAAGAAATATATACTACCCGAGTCAAGATAGTTCAAATTTTGGATAAACCTAGACAAAAATAATATAAAGCTAATTTTTGGTACAGATCATAATTGAGGGCTAAATAGTAATATACTAAAAGTCCTGGAGAATCCTCCTTCCGCAACCCCCTTTTTTCGCCCTCCAAACCCCCCCTTTTAATATTTTGGTGATTTTCTCGAAAACTATCCACTTTAAGGAAAAATGTCAAGTGAGCATTTTTGAAGCTGACAAAATTTCCCTTCCAACGACGTATTGCGATCCCATATAGTACCACGTGGTACACACCAGTGGCATATCAAAAGAAAGTCTGCCCCGAGATTAATTGAAATTTCTTGAAGGACACGTCGAATTTACTGATTTTAACCAAAAACTATAAGCTTGGCGAAAAATATCGTTACCAATTTTTTTGTAGGTGATAAAATTGCAAATCCATTGATGTATAGAACGACCCCCCAGAACCAAAAATATTGAAACTGCTGTTTAATTTATACGTACATAACGTAAACATAAAATAATTAATTGAATTTAACATAACGTAAACATAAAATAAACAACGTAAACATAAATATGTAAACTATAAAATACGATTTACACAGTCAAGCACAAACACCTCAGTACCTAGTTTAAAACTTTGCCCTTTTGGAAGGTCCGGGTCTCGCATCCAGTCTGGATTAGTGGGAGAGGGAGGGGGAGGAGAGACGAGGGTTTCTGGAGGTGGAGGCGAGTCGTCATATGTTGTTGGGTCATCCACATCCTCGTCCTACTCGTCCAGGACGATAGGGGTGGCGTTGCTGCAACTTCGCCCTTGGTAAAAAGATAGGATAGAGCACTTGAGCCCTGCCTTATCTGCAAGTGCACGGCCCTAAGCACCCTTTCTTGCATTTGCAAGCCACCATTTTAAGCAGGGTTTGAGGAGCGGGCTCTGCGCACATTGTGACTGGCATGAGACCTTGTTCGCTGGTAGCCCATCCCCAGTCACACGGGTTTTTGTCGACCCCCAACCATATTTGCAGCTGGTGATAGGTCCTCCAAGAATGATATTTTGCTGCCTCTGTGGTGGGGGGGAGGCGGCCATTTTACAAATGCTGAGTATCGCAGGGTGTTCAGCGTTCCCTCGTCTTCTCCGTAGAGTTTCATTAAGATTTTCTCGCCTGCATTTCCTACTTCTTCCTGGTTGGAGTTTGGATCAAGGAAAATGCTGGCGAGGTCTATCCAGTGGGTTTTCTTTTGAAGTCGTTGCACCACTTCACTGATGACATGCAGGAACAAAACCGTCTGTGGTACTTGCATTTCTCCACATGTGAAGGAATTTGCTGGATATTGGGCGCACTCTGACCCATCTCTGCCGCCTTTCTAAAAGTACACGTTCGTATGTAGAGAGCTTAAGCCGTTGAGAAGGACCAGTAGGTCGACGTCCTCTCCAATGATGAAAACTTGGTCGAACGATGAGTTCTTGGAGAGGGCAGTCCGCACTATATCAGCATCGCCGTCTTCTTGAGTTTAATGTACCTCGATACCATGCCTCTCAAATTCAGTACGCATCATGGTGATCAGTCGGCATTTGTTAGATTCATTTGAGAGCAGTCTTGCTTGGGACACTTGATGGGTGTTGATTCATCAAACAAAATGTCACTGCAGGAGAGAGAAGCAGAGCGTCGCAGGCGTTCAGCTGATTTAGTGCTCCTCATAGCTGCATCTTGTGGGTATCCATCAAAAACCACAGCTACGTTTTTACCAAAGCGGTTGACAACGTAGCTGACGTATCCCGCCACAATGGCTCTGACTGAATCATATATATGTATATTCAACATATTTCATTGTAAATAAAACAAGAAAAACGGTACCTATGTAATTTTGTTTGTTTAATGAATTTTTCGTATTTGTTTAGTATTTGTTTAGTGTATGTTTATTTGAAGCCATATGTTACATCTAAAATGTTAAAGTCAATTTCATGCACGTTTTTTTAAAGAAATATATATAGTCGAGTAAACTTTAACTTGGCGTGTGGATGAGTTGATGTTGTGCGTATTATTGTATTTTCTCTTGCACACAAAATTGATGCAATGGCCCAAAACCATTGTTTACGTATAAACATACGTGAACAATGTAGTTTAGTTTTCTTTACAAAAGTATAGAATGAAGATACCCGAAAAACGCTTCCTTAAGTTATTATTTAAAAAAAAAAATGCAACAAGTGTCAGAATTTCGCAGTTTTTCGAGCACCACGGGAGTAGCACAGGGTTTTCAGGGTTGCAAACTTGGGTATAAACTACTCTCAGGGGTCTTAATAATATATAAAACAATCGTAGATATATGCGCGTTTGCGATGTTTGCCTTTTCTTGTGTCGATATTGACTGGCCTAATATTGGTAGTAAAAATTAATTTGCTCCAGATTTCCGTAAAGCTGAGAAGTCTCGGATAAACTTTTAATTTCTTTTTGGTTGAAGTAATTGCGATGAACTTCTAAAAGATTCGCAAGTAGACCACCTTTTAATGGTCGTTTTAGAGAAAAATATGTTTCTTCTAAAAGAATGATGCTTAGATCAAAAAAACTGAGAATAAATAGCAAAAAGTATATTTTTTAAAAGTAACCCTTCATTTGATACGCCACTGGTGGGTGCCATGTGCTACTGAATATGGATTGCGATACGTCCTTGGAAGGGGATTTTTATCAGCTTCAAAAATGCTCACTTGACGTTTTTACGTAAAGTTGATAGTTTTCGAGAAAATCACCAAAATATTAAAAGGGGGGGGTTTGGGGGGAGAAAAAAGGAGGTTGCGGAAGGAAGATTCTCCAGGACTTTTAGTATGTTACAATTTAGCCCTCAGGCATGATCTCTACCAAAAACCAGCTTTATATTATTTTTGTCTAGGTCAAATGCTATCTTGACTCGGGTATACCCTCATCTGTTATTTATTAATGATAACAAATATATGGTAGATAATGGGCATTTACGATAATTGTAGCGCTACATACCGCAATGTATCAGAGCGTTCGATAATAAGAACATATCTACCGAACCGCGTTCGGTAAATGTATCGAATGTATTCGCTACATCTACCCGATCCAAAATTTATGGATCAACTACATCGGTTGGTAAATGCGATACAACCTTAAAATATGATTAAAAAAACTTAATTTTTCACTGACGAAAATAATGAAGTAATTTTAGATGAGGACGGAAACATTTATGTATATGTATAATGAATTAAGTAAGTATAAGTAGGTATACCTAAATATGCAATACATATAAATGTTTTTTTACTTTCCATTTTGACATGGCGAGCAGTATGGACTTATGAATAAACATAAAATAAAAAAGTAATTCAATTTTCAATTATTTATTAATTAGTCAAGTGATGCTTTAGGTTTACATTTGAAATTTTGCGTTCGGTAATTCTTAGCTCGGTAGATGTATTGACATAAAACAGCTGATTACCGCAATGTACCAGGATACATTACCCGCTCCAATTATCGTAAATGCCTAATATATATATACATTGATACATCGCACATAGGTTGCCTAGCTAAATCGCGTACCGATAATATTAAATAATAAAATATTTAATTAAATTTATTCGATCAACTTCCCCCAATTGTTATTTACAATAATCGTGCATTAGTTGAAAGAATATACCCCAAAGAAGCGAGAAAATAAAGGTTGCCTACTTTCCCCAGGTATAAACAGGTGAGTAAGCGTTATTAATATACCCTCATCAGTTATTTAATCGAATTATATATAAAATGAAAGCTTTTTTTATTCCCAATCGAACCGTATTAGGTTGCCTTACCAAAATGTTGGTTGAACCCATGGTTGCCTAGATTTTAGATGTAAAATTTTCGGCGCGAGCGTTGAGAGTGACAGAGAAGCGTTGCGGGCGCAACTCCATGGGACAGACAATGATGAAGCGAGTTCTTTTTAAAGATGATTTTTCCAATAGCGTAAGCGTGTTCCATTGATCAAATACTGGATTCGTGTCAGATAAAAAATTAACAATGATATCAAATTTTATTCATTCACATTTATTTATCAGCGACTTTACATAATTATGAAATAATAAGTTTTTCTGTTCAAAATGTAACAGGGATATCCAACGAAAATGACCACCCCTAATAACTTCTTTATTTTTGATGCTATAAAAAAAAATTTTCTATAAAAGTTGTAGGGTTTATTGAAAACATATAGAATATATATTCAGAAAAATAAATGAAAGACGTTTAGAGGAGATATGGTTTTAACTTGCATTTTTTCAAATGGAGCTCCCCATTTTTTTGCATTTTTGAAATCAAGGTACCTACTTTTCTCATTTCGAATATATATATACAGGGTGATTCATTGGTAAGCTCGTTGGTAAGTGTACATACTTTACCTGCATATGTAGGTTACTTGGGCGATTCCATACCACATATGGTTAGTGGGTCAATAATCCTTAATTACCAAGATACAGGGTGTTTTATTGATTTTGCGTATTTTTGTCTTGGACCATAACTTTAGAACTACTAGGTATAATAAAGTAAAATTTGGTATGTATGTTTTACTCAATCAGCCATATCGATTTCTCAATTTAGCAAAATCAAAATACAGGACCGGACAGAAAAGTCGGGGCCTTTGCCCGTCCAGTAGTTGTTTCCTATAATCCTATTTATTAAGCATGTTTTAGTCCATCAGGGCTAGAGGTCGCCGCTCTTGGTGCTTGCTTGGCAAGCCGCTATCGGTCACTAGACATCTTCGATGTCTTGACTGGTAGTAGCAACTGACCACCAGAGGGATGTACTTATCTCTCACAGTTACTATGTGCTGGGTCTGCCATAGACCAGTTTGGTTTGCCTTTGTTATTTGTCTTTTCAGCTACCTGTGGCACACTGATGAGAACATAAAGAGTTCGAAACCGGTCTGTGTCTGGTGGGGAAAAGACAAATAACAAATTTGGCTACCAATTTTGGATTTATAGGTATAATTCAATGGGAGTCGGGGCCTTTGCCCGTCCAGTAGTTGTTTCCTATAATCCTATTTATTAAGCATGTTTTAGTCCATCAGGGCTAGAGGTCGCCGCTCTTGGTGCTTGCTTGGCAAGCCGCTATCGGTCACTAGACATCTTCGATGTCTTGACTGGTAGTAGCAACTGACCACCAGAGGGATGTACTTATCTCTCACAGTTACTATGTGCTGGGTCTGCCATAGACCAGTTTGGTTTGCCTTTGTTATTTGTCTTTTCAGCTACTTGTGGCACACTGATGAGAACATAGAGTTCGAAACCGGTCTGTGTCTGGTGGGGAAAAGACAAATAACAAATTTGGCTACCAATTTTGGATTTATAGGTATAATTTAATGGGAGTCGGGGCCTTTGCCCGTCCAGTAGTTGTTTCCTATAATCCTATTTATTAAGCATGTTTTAGTCCATCAGGGCTAGAGGTCGCCGCTCTTGGTGCTTGCTTGGCAAGCCGCTATCGGTCACTAGACATCTTCGATGTCTTGACTGGTAGTAGCAACTGACCACCAGAGGGATGTACTTATCTCTCACAGTTACTATGTGCTGGGTCTGCCATTGACCAGTTTGGTTTGCCTTTGTTATTTGTCTTTTCAGCTACCTGTGGCACACTGATGAGAACATAAAGAGTTCGAAACCGGTCTGTGTCTGGTGGGGAAAAGACAAATAACAAATTTGGCTACCAATTTTGGATTTATAGGTATAATTCAATGGGAGTCGGGGCCTTTGCCCGTCCAGTAGTTGTTTCCTATAATCCTATTTATTAAGAAAAAAATAGCCGAATTGTTAAATCTCAAAAACAACACCCTGTATCGAAAGTTTTAAAAATATGTTTTCAGATTCGGAAAGAGCGTAGAAAAATAAGGCAAGTAAAGTACATTTTCAAATTGCCCGCCTCTTTTTTCTATTTATTTTCTTTGATAAAAGGAAATTTTATAAAACTAAAAACCGACTATCTCATACAAAATAGCGTTTTTTCTCTATAATAGACTACGTATTAATAAAAACTTTCATATTCAATAAGAAACCATTCATACAATGTAAGTTCTGAAAAGTATTCAACCATTCAATTAAAACCAACAAATTTACACATTATTTTAAAAATTTTAAATTCTGATAAGTAGGCTTTGAATACACCAATTAAAATTTCAAACAATCAAGTGCGTTTCTGACAGATAGTTTCTAAAAGGTTTGCTGTATAATCACAGCCCGTAAATGCGTGCATTTTATAACAAAGGAAAACTCAAGCCTTTTAAAATATTTTCCAAACGAAAGGATTTCCAGGAAATATTCGCATCATTGACGGACCCAGTAGATATACTCGTCGAAGAAAAAATTCAACGTGTTCAGGAGTTTACCGCCCTTCTGTATGGGATCAAGCAATGTTATAACATCAATGACGCTAGATATCAGCTGCTCCAAGAAACATATGCAACAACCAAAGACAAAGAGCATTTTATGTGCATTCTAAAAATAAAAATTTGTTCTGTTATTTTATTTCCTTGTTGTTTTCGGGCCACAAAAATTGCAATAATTAGAAAACCCTAAAAGATAATAATATATATTGTAGTGTATTAACTATACGTATCAATATTAATAAAATTCTATACTTACTTTTAATTATTCTGAATCTTATATTCAGGGTCTAAAGTCGGTTCAAAGCACCATTTATGATTTTAACACACACATTTCATTTGATTTAAGATTGTTTTTGATTCAGATTATTTTTATATCTCTTTAATTATATTTTTAATGCAATATTGTTAAGATAAATAAATCAGATAAACTCAATTTTAACAAATTTAATAATGAAGACAGTTTTTCAACAGTTTCTTATAAATTACCTAAACTGCGCTAACTTATATACTATGCTACAATTATGTTTTATTAATCATCGATTAATCAAGAAATGTCACAAGTTAAATTTCACGTTTATATTGTCAAATATTTTAATATATTAAATTATTACCATGTATCTCTTTAAGAGTTCTTTATCAATAATCTTCTTATAACCATACACAATTATCTTCTTTTATATTAATCAAATCACTTCTTATAAATTATTTTATTTTAATATCTTCCACATTTTATTATATACCATTAATACCATTTCATTATCATCAATAGTTACTCTTCTTTCTTGGTTTCTAAACTTTTAATTTTATGTTAAAATATTTCCAGAATGTTTAATAAACTTATTTATATTTTATTTAAATAAGTTAATATTAATTTGTATTATTTATTTCTTCTTATATATCAATTCTTTCTCCATAATTCAATTTTCATTCCGCTCTTTTCAAAATATTTTATTCAACAACTTTTTGCTTAGTTACCTACCGTTACTATCTTGATTTTCTTATTCAATTCTTTTTTCTCCTAACAATACTTTTTTCTTAACAATGTACATAAATTATTTACGTCACTCAAATTTTGACACTTCAAATTTATTACTCTTGTCAAATTTAATACTTCACTTTTTTTAAGTTGTAGCTTATTATCTACTTGCCTAAATTATTACATGTATATATTTTTTTTATTTAACCTTTATTTATCTGATTCATTATTATACCTACAATATTGTCTTCACCAAATCAAATTAATATTATTTTCTAAAGTTATTTTAATGTATCGTCATTTAAAATACATGACAATATATCTATATATATATATATATATATATATATATACTTCAAATCACGAGAGATGACCGTTACGTCACAAATTAATTTCTAATCTTCAACGTACGCTGTTCAAGCGTTCTTTGTTTACAACACAGCAAAACGAGAGAGACAGAGAAAGGGAGTCCATTATATGTGACTGTTAATATCTCCGACTGACGTTGTTGATGCGTTATACGAAAACCTATCCGCCTTGACGAAATAGAAAGAGAGGGCCCGATTTCGTATGTCTCAGTAATAAGCAAAAATTCGATAAACTGATCGAACGCTTTTGACTAGCGCCGTTGTCGCATGTTTCATAGTTTCCTGTTTCTATATGCCATTCACATTTTATTTACATGAGGGGAGGCTATGATATGTTTTTCTTAGGTTCTCTCAGGGTGTTCTACTATTGACAAAATATTGAAGTGGCAGATTTAATTGATCGTCACTGTCATTTATTTTTGGCTGAATTGCCAAATTTTTCACTGATAACATTGCTGTGATTTCTTTAGGGTTTCACTCTGGCAACTATGTAGAACCAATTTGAATTTGTGGTTATGTTTTTTATTTTTCAACATAACCTCAGTAATTAAAACTGTCATTCATACCAACAGAATTCAGATTTTCCAAAGCCTCCCCTCATGTAAATAAAATGTGAATAACATATACATGTCAGCCATAGTTGTCAAATTTGAATTTGTTTATCTTTGAGTTTGAATGTTAACTGTTTTCCTTATTCCATTGATTTTTGCACATTAAAAATAGTTCATTATGGAATTAACGATAGTTGAACTTCAAGACATCTGCATTTTGCCAAATTATACATATTAAAAACCTCGATAACAATATACAATTAGTTCAAATTTAGACAGGCGAGATTGTTAAATTATTCTGACATTTAACAGACAAATTGCAGGTTATGTTTTGTTTTGACGTTTAAGTTTATTTACATCCGGATGTCATTTCAACAAGCATGAATTTGACTAACTCAGTACTGATTTGATTCATACGAATTATAACGATGACGTAACGGTCTTCTTTCGTGATTTAAACTATATATATATATATATATATATATATATATATATATATATATATATATATATATATATATATATATATATATATATATATATATATATATATATATATATATATATATATATATATATATATATATATATATATATATATATATATATATATATATATATATATATATATATATATATATATATATATATATATATATATATATATATATATATATATATATATATATATATATATATATATATATATATATATATATATATATATATATATATATATATATATATATATATATATATATATATATATATATATATATATATATATATATATATATATATATATATATATATATATATATATATATTCGAAATGAGAAAAGTAGGTACCTTGATGCAAGTTAAAACCATATCTCCTCTAAACGTCTTTCATTTATTTTTCTGAATATATATTCTATATGTTTTCAATAAACCCTACAACTTTTATAGAAAAAAATTTTTTATAGCATCAAAAATAAAGAAGTTATTAGGGGTGGTCATTTTCGTTGGATATCCCTGTTACATTTTGAACAGAAAAACTTATTATTTCATAATTATGTATAGTCGCTGATAAATAAATGTAAATGAATAAAATTTGATATCATTGTTAATTTTTTATCTGACACGAATCCAGTATTTGATCAATGGAACACGCTTACGCTATTGGAAAAATCATCTTTAAAAAGAACTCGCTTCATCATTGTCTGTCCCATGGAGTTGCGCCCGCAACGCTTCTCTGTCACTCTCAACGCTCGCGCTGAAAATTTTACATCTAAAATCTAGGCAACCATGGGTTCAACCAACACTTTGGTAAGGCAACCTAATACGGTTCGATTGGGAATAAAAAAAGCTTTCATTTTATATATAATTCGATTAAATAACTGATGAGGGTATATTAATAACGCTTACTCACCTGTTTATACCTGGCAACTCCACAGTTGGGCACAGGGGAAAGTAGGCAACCTTTATTTTCTCGCTTCTTTGGGGTATATTCTTTCAACTAATGCACGATTATTGTAAATAACAATTGGGGGAAGTTGATCGAATAAATTTAATTAAATATTTTATTATTTAATATTATCGGCACGCGATTTAGCTAGGCAACCTATGTGCGATGTATCAATGTATATATTATCTACCATATATTTGTTATCATTAATAAATAACAGATGAGGGTATATATTTCTTATACCGGATCTTAGACTATTTTGAATACACTTTTATTATTACAAAGGATCTCGTTAAGAAATTATTATTGGCGAAAAAATTAAAGCTTATGAATCATTATGTCCGAATAATAAAAAAAAATAGTACGGTCCCATTTAAAAATTTCTCATAGGACCCCTACGGAAATGAAAATGAATATTAAATTCTGTTTTTTGAGAAAACCTAAAAATAGTCGTATCTATCAGTAATTTAAATAACTATTTTATTGTTTACAGACAAGCTTACTACCTTGCTAATAATTTCCATAGCCTATACTTAGTAATTTTCTTACATCGCATTCATCTGACGCGGCCATTTTGTACAAAATAAAAAATCGTTCGTATCTCACTTATTTCTTGGAATTTTTGAAATTCGAAAAAACTGCTGCAATTAGAATTTCATGTTTTATAAAACACCACAAAAAAAACATGGTCATTCCATTTAAGAAAAAAAGTTGATGTCACTTCCGGTTCAACCGGAAGGGATATTTTCGTTCCTGTTAGTTTAAAAATAGCCCACTTTTGTCTTATTCACGTATACCAAAAACTAAATTTTTAAATTCAAAAACAACCAAAAAATTGGGGGCGTACATTGACTCGTGGCCACCCGGTATATCATAATCTTACCGAATCGATATTATTATAGGTGTCTATAAATATTTAATTGTTGTGTGTAAAAAGTACATTCCGTCACTTGACTGTTTGTTAGCTGATAAGTATTTTATGCTCTCACTTGTTGATCGTGTATGTTAATATTTTTTTTTTATATACCGGGTGCCACAGGATACTGGCTCACCCCTATATTTCCTTTATTTTTTAACTTATCCATTTGAAATTAGGGGGGGCATAAACTACCGTTTAAAATGTATTTCTGCACATTACAAACACTATGGTACCACTTCCGGTTTATCCGGAAATTACCTCAACTTTCGATTTTCAAATGGAACACCCTGTATATTTTTACATATTTGGATGCAAGGCAACATTCTGCATACACCATGTAAGTTTCGCGAATTTTTGAGCCGATGTTCAATTTTTTCAAGCATTTTAAGGAATCCGTGAAAGTGGACTTTATACTTTTAAACGAATGAAATAAAATTGGAAATAAATAGCACAGATATGAAATAGATATCAATGAAACCAGAAAGAAAATTATAATTTTTCAAACACTATGAGCCACCACCTTCCCATTTGAAAAAAAAAAGGTTTTTGATAGAAAAGTGATATGTTCAACTTTGGAGGCTTCGCAAACCATTGTTAGTGAAACTAAAAGAAAAATTATATTTTTCCTTTGAGGTTTACCTACCGTATAACGAATTTTGGAATTCCAAAGCACTCTAGACGGATTTTCTAAAATGCCTGAAAAAATTGAACATCGGCTCAAAAATTCGCGAAACTTACATGCTGTATGCAGAATGTTGCCCTGCATCCAAATATGTAAAAATATACAGGGTGTTCCATTTGAAAATCGAAAGTTGAGGTAATTTCCGGATAAACCGGAAGTGGTACCATAGTGTTTGTAATGTGCAGAAATACATTTTAAACGGTAGTTTATGCCCCCCAAATTTCAAATGGATAAGTTAAAAAATAAAGGAAATATAGGGGTGAGCCAGTATCCTGTGGCACCCGGTATATACCAGGGTTGTCAAACGTTTGTGTGTCCATACAGTAATTTTATATTAAAGATTTTTATGAGGGTAACCAGTTAGTATCATTTCATGTCAAGTCTAGTAACTCTTTTAGTAAGTTGGGGGTTACTGAACCAAGACTGGTGTTTGAGGTTAGTAAATTTACTTGGCGCCCAAACATATTTTGTTTCCATCTATCAAGAACCCCGACCATCTTCACTGCAGTCGGCCGGCAAACACCAACTGTACAACTGACAGTTGCTTATGGTACACTCGTAAGAGGTACGTATCATAATTTATGATACGTACCTCTTACGAGTGTTGACTGCAGTGAAGATGGTTGGGGTTCTTGATAGATGGGAAAAAAAATATGTTTGGGCGCCAAGTAACTATCTATTACTCATACAAATCAACTCTTTTCTGTATTTCCTACCTATTAACAATTCAACTTACTGTAAATTAGTATTTTACATGACTTTCTTTTTTAGCATATGGCTTTGTTACATTTTGGCGTATCGTGACTTAACTAAGGACGTTTCAATTTCACCAACTTGTACCAACGATACACTAGGGTGTCTACTTTCCTTCGCACACTCACATTTGGTAAGTCCCTTTATAAATTTTCTTTATTTTGCCTTTATTCCTTCATCGTCATTGTTGGTTTTGGCTTTTATTGTTTTCTTTCTTCTTTCAGACTTCTGCAAGCTACGCTGTTCCCTGGATGGTTGTATTTCTACCCCACGCTGGTTCTGACGTTAACTTACTACTAAATTATTCTACTGGAGAACATTTTTAAATACTTTGCTCATGGTACGATCACTTTAAAACTCTACTTTACAATACTGTTACAAATTTAGTGAAATACTTCAGAGAATCTATTTAACCTGCATCGTAGATAAGTATGAACACTTGTAGTGCTACACTGCTCCCATGAGATAACTTTAATATGTTTTGTGACAATTCTTTTCAGTATATTGTATTTCCGTTACAAGCCACATGTTTTTATATAAATCCAACATTTAATTTTAAATTTTATATTTATAATTATTTATTATTTTATATTTTATCGTTACAACTACATATCATATAGCAATATAAAGATATATTGTATAATCATCAATCTACATATAAAGCTTCACAAAGCAAGGTCTACCACCATAGCCACGATACCCCCACAAGGGTCAGCGACCGCGCTTAAAGGAGAGTGATCGATTGCCGAAAGAGAATTGTATTACATGGACATGAATAGGCAATTTAGTGAGTGGGTTTTATATAATGCTTGAAATAGATACAAGAATTTATTGTAATATTCTCCAAAATGATATACACCGTTAGACGTCCGTGGATCTTTCAGAAAAGGAATTCTCTTCGAATGTGATTTCACGAGGCAGTCACTTGGTATATATACGAAAGTGCCCCGGCACCCTTTCACACCGCCACGTGGCATCGCAATTTCCAGATATTTCACTTTTCAAGTCAGTTCCTAAAATTTAAAATGGTGTTAGCAGACACGATCCCGGTAGAGACGATGAGCAATGGTAAGGCGAGGCCCGCTCAACCTTCCACTGAAGCCTTTGGTCACGGACTCACGAGGAATTCCAGAACGCGAGGGTAGAGCGAACCTATTCTTCTGTAGACCAACGCAACCACGAAGGTGGATCAGTCTATGGTGAGATCTGATCAAGAGACACTTGGTCTACGGTAGATCCACTCTCGCGCCTATGTGGATTCTTCACTCGTGATCCGTTAGACCGGCTTATGACAATAATCATCTGCGCTATGATTATTGTCGTGATTAAAAGCGCAATCCGTCCACTGAGGAATCGGTACTGGCGGAGGATAGTGCCTATCCTTGGTCGTCTCTACATGCTGCATCGTGCCTGGATGCGTTCGTTCAAGTATGAGATAATGGCCGAAAAAGATAAATGGAATTTTGGGAAGTGTACTGAAAATCGAAAAAATCCTGATATGCATGAAATCATGCCATGCATAGCAGGCAAAAAATGGAATTTTGGGGATTAGGAACTGAAGTGAAAATTGTGATAATTTTGGTAAAAAAATGCACCATTCAAGCCTTATGCTTGTATGCTTAGGATTAAAAGGGATCTTTTTGCTTAAAACTACTTCTACGCCTCCTGCTGCGTTCGTTAACAGGTACACCCTGCCGCCGCTTTTTAGTAAGTAAGTCCTGTTTTAATTAATTAGTAATGAGTTGTTAAAAAGCAGTCAAGTAATTAATTGATTAATTTTCGACAATCCCCCGTATAAATTTTTATTTATTTATTTAATTCAATAACTACTACATTGTTCCAGCAAATATTTTCATATTTCGAATTTTTTACATTATTTCAAAAAAAGATTTTAAAGCACCTAGATGAAGTGTGACGCTTGTTTTATACCAGGTACGGAAAAGCAATTTTATTTAAATAATACCAAAAAAAACAATCATAATTCCAACTAAATCTTACCTTACTTAATAGGGTCACTCTGTCTATATAATATATCGTTATACAACCTATTGGTGGCTGGCTGCCGCTAGTCTCAGTGAAGACGGGGTGGGTCACTACAGTTAAATGGACAACACAAAAATATTGAGGGCGCCACGTGGTTTGAGCCAGCCAGGTGAAATGACACAAAATTGTTATTATTGCTTCCAATGAAACCACGAAATTGCAATATATTTTTTTTCTTGGTAGGTTACTGTTAATAGGACGGTGAAATGACGGATCAGCAAATGACCCCAAAAAAAAAAATCAGAATACTATCTACAACTTAGCCTATATTATTCGTAATTTATTACAAAACCAAGATACGGTGAAATAGATCAGTGGTAGTATACCCTACTTTAGTAGTTCAGACTACTCATACTCCCATATGGCTATACTACAATATATAATGAATAACCCTAAAATTGTGTTCGCTACTGGGGATATTTTGAAACGGATCTTAAAACAGAATAAGTAAAGAACACCACGATATAGCTATATCAGGTTCACACAGGTAAGTTTTGTGGTCACCCTGTATGTGCGAATTCATACAATTATATTCAAATTATAAGGTAGGGGAGCGACTTGATATTTCGCCTAACAATAACTAAATTACTACCCTGGCTATTAAAAAAAAATTTACAACCACCGTATGCCACTGTTTTTGGCCAAAAAAAAAATTGTGAGCAGCTATAAAAAAAACTTATCTATAAAATCTTATCACCTAAACAAAACAACGTATATCTCTACACGGCGTTCGATATTTTAATTCTAATTAATATTAATTACCTAGCGTAAATAAATAACTAAATATATTAGGACGATATTCCATTTACGATATAAACTACCGACTTAAAATTACTCGCTATTATTTATAAAAAAAAACCAAGGGGTAATTGTATTCAACTGGGGGCAATGAAATTTACTATAACTAATAACTTAAATAAAAAAATAAAATAAGGTCTTTTAACACTTGCGTGAGTCCACTAAAGGCGGCTGAAAACACCCGGTCATCCTGAGGGTAGGTGTTCGTGCTACTAGGGATGCCAGCCAAGCCACGAAAAACCAACAAATCCAGCAATATGAATTCCCATATAAAACCCAATTATAATCCGGGAGGATGGTTACCCTATCACCAAATCAGGAACGGTTTACCAACCATGTACATTTGTTCCAACAAGGGTGATTACCTAAGTACCTAAGCCAATAACTGAAGCGGATACTGGTACGTAAACCAGTACTTAAACCCTAAAGAAAAAGGATATACCATAATAATACAAGACGTAATATAAAAAAATAACATTATCGGAGGGTAGAAGCTATTATGTAACATACCTTCCGTTGAAGGGTGAACTCTATCCAAAGATGCACTTGGACAGATAACAGCATGAAGCGATGTATCCCAAAAGAGCTTGGAGTAATTCTCTTGTATTAGATCACACACGAAATACACTTTAGAAAATTACTTTTGAGCAGCTAGAAAATAATCCCAAAAAAAATGGATGATCACAAAGTAATCTCGACAAATTCTAAGCCGCCATAATACATACTGCTTCTGCCTTCCCAAGTTTTTGTTTTAACACAAAAAAAATTATACCATTTTAAACCTACCGATCTAGAGGCGATATAGCGTAGAACCAAGGTTCAACCTTTCCACTCTAGATGTCACTAACGATTTTATTGAAAAAAAGAAACCTGGGACAAAGTAATATGAAAATACAGAGGGATGTCGGTCGATACACGATAATCTATAATATATGTATTATAATATTTACTAAATAGCTTCCATTAGACAGTAAATGCGGAAGAATGCTACACCTAGTCGAGACCCAATTTCTTCCAAGCATACATAGAGGCCGCAAGGAGTTTGACTATCGAATTAAATACTTAACACTCCTATTGATAATTAAAATTAAAAGCTAAATATACTGCCCGACAAAATTGAACCGTTACAGAAGGACATCTGTATGTGCTTACCTCAACAATATTTTTATTAAATCTAATAATAGTGATAAGTTATAAATTCTAAAACTACTTAACAAATATACAATGCAAAATATAACATTTCAGGATAATACTCCCGCCATATACAAGGTGACACTTAAAATGAAGATATGCCCATTTTTCCAAGTGCATCATTTTATGCAAACTTATGACATAAGCCTATAAAATTTTTCGTAATTTTTTACAATAAATAGATTACTTTTTTTATTGAAATTTCTCTTGTCTTTTGTTTAATTTCATTAGGTAGTAGATTATAAAATTTAGGGGCCAAATAATCCATGAATTTAAGGGTTATTGTTTTTCTACATGTTGGAATAGTTATTTGTTTGTTTACCTTACCTCTAGTTTCATGCTGATGACTAACAAACCTCTTTAGTTTATCTGTTTTGTGCATATATAAGCAAACGGATTGAATATATAAGGTATTTATATTGCAAATGTTTTCACTATACTGCCCTATTAAGAAAGACCCGTATCTCCACTAGAACACGTTTTGAGAAAACCGCGTTTAAAGATTTCTGTTTGTGCCGTTATGTTTTTTGCTTGACTAACAAAAAAAAAATCAAAATCATATGATTTGTAAGGCCATAGCACTTATTTAAGAAAAAAAACTGCAAAACTAGGCCATGGCTATTAGTTATGCTACATACGGGGTAAGGAAGCAAAGCATTATACTAAAATTAATTAGTTAAAAGCTCGTATAATAAAAATTTAACTTAAGCGTGGTTTTTACTATGTAATTATTATAAAATTTATAGCCTGGGCCTAGAGATTAACATTTTATATATTTTAATATTGTTTCGTAGGAATATAATGTATAAAAAAAACACATTTTTTTTATTTACCTTTAAAAAAACTTTATGTACCTAACAACCTGGCATCGACAGCGCCGATTGCGGGCTTGCCGTATTCCTTGGACAAAACCTGGCATGTTAATTTTCCTTCGTTAAAAGCCCGTATCTGCTGACTACATACCAGGTTTTTGCTAAAAAAACTTAATATACGGGGTTTATACTAAGCGAAAAGGCTATTTTTGGCGTTTACGGGGAAACTATTTTCCTTCATAAAATATTTAAAAATGTAAAATGCGGGGTTTTCTCTAAGTAAATATACTGTATAAATCACGATTAGTTGTCTGGTGCAAATATCTCCATTTACGAAATTTATGGAGATAAGGGGGTCTTTCTTAGTAGGGCAGTATAGAGGTTTTTTGTGGGATATAACCAATTTTTAATGAAAATTATTTTTAAAATAGTATTTTGTATGATAGCAAGAGGTTGCAATTTACTTTTGTATGTTCCACCCCACACAATTATTCCATATCTCATTAAAGATTCAATTAACTAACTAGTGTCAATAGTTTAATGTTTAAGAATTTCTTTAACATGTAAAATTTATGTATCAACTTGTGTACTTTAATTGTTAGGTAATTAATATGATCAGACCATTTCAAATGCTGATCTATAATGATTCTAAGATATTTAGTGTTCTCTACAGCTTTAATTTCATTATTTGAGGTATTATCTATTACTATACTCTTGAAATTTGGCCTATTTGAATTTGTTAACGAAAAAGCTATATAATTGTTTTTTTTTATATTAAGAGATAGTGTATATGAATCAAGCCAATTTTTTACAATAAAATTCGAGAATTATAATAAGTAATGACCGAGTCAAAAACAAAAATCATTCGTTACTAAAATAAATTAAAATGTTAATTCTTGCCCGTTTTAATCCGTTTCTTTTTGCAATATAGATAGATAGATAGATAGCCATTTATTAATCCAATCGACCATTTACAATGATATAGGACAGGTCAGATAAAGATTTACAAAAAAAAAAAAACACAAATTAAATATAACAATAGAGAATAGAAAAAAAATATATATATACACATATATACACACGCACATACATGCTCACGTACATATATACACATATATATATATACACATACATTATTATATATCAATTAAAATTTAAATATTCACTTATCGAATAAAAACTGTGAGTCACTAAAAATGTCTTTGTAGCTGAAATAAATTTTTTTATATTATTAATGTCTTTTATATCTGTATTTAATTTATTATATAAAACAGAGCCCATATAATAGGGATTTGATTTGTACATTTCAAGTCTGTGTGATGGATATTGCAAATTAAAACCATGTCGTGTAGCATAATTATGATGAGCATTTTGTAAAGTGAATTTATCCGGATTTTTCTTTACCATTGTTAAAATTTCTAGAATGTATAAGCATGGAAGTGTCAATATTCGTTCTTGTGCAAATGTTTCTCTACAAGATGCTCGATACCGTAAACCAAATATATAGCGTAGAGCTCTTTTTTGTAATATAAACACACGATTCGCCAAACTGGAATTACCCCAAAAAATTATTCCATATCTAATACGACTTTCAAAATTTGCGAAATAAAATGTTTTAATAGTAACCCTGTTGGAGATTTGAGAGAGACGCTTAATAGCAAAACAGCTACTTGCGCACTTATTACAAATATGATTAATGTGTGACTTCCAGTCTAAAGAAAAGTTGATGAATATACCTAATAATTTAAAATCTTTTACTTGCTGAATTGATTTATTTTCAAATCGGATGAGAGGACTGACAATGTAATTTGCACCTACAGGATGAAACTGCATAAAAAATGTTTTCTCCCTATTAATAATTAAATTATTTACTCCAAAGTATTTTGAAATGGATAACAGGTTCGCAGTTAAATCAGTTACGGCATAATCTAAATTTTTTGCACTTGTTACAAGTGTAACATCATCTGCAAATGCACAATGGAATGTTGTTAAATGTAGGTTTATATCATTTATGTACAATAAAAATAGTAAGGGCCCCAAAACACTACCTTGTGGTACACCCAAGCTAATATCAAGTTCGGTAGACCTTTCTCCAAAAAAAATCTACAAATTGTTTTCTATTGGAGAGGTAAGATTTCAGAAGATTATTGCATTGACCGCGAAGACCATAACACTCCAACTTACTAAGAAGAAGGTCATGATCCACGCAGTCAAAAGCCTTTGAAAGGTCCACAAACATTGCAATGACTTTATTACCCATGTCCAAATTACGATACACATAGTCTAAGAAACTTAACAAAGCTGTAGATGTTGAATGATTTTTTTGAAAACCGTGTTGACTGGGAGAAAATATTTTATTTACCTCCAAAAAGTTCACTATTCTGTTAAAAATAATTTTCTCAAAGATTTTTGAAAATACCGATAACAGAGATATAGGTCTGTAGTTTGATATATCGCGAGGGTCGCCTTTTTTAAACAAACAAATAACTTTTGATAATTTTAAAAAATCCGGAAAAATACCTAATGCAAAGCAAGCGTTTATAATGTTACATAAGGGTAACGCTAACAAATGACCACACTTTTTTATTATTGAAATAGAAATATCATCATGGCCAGTTGCATATGAATTTTTTAAATTATTTATTACATCAGTTAATTCAGGAATAGTTACATCTTTTAAGAAAATAGTTTCATTTATTACAGGAAAAATAGTCCTACTTCTTTTATTATGATCATTTATTGAAGTGATAGATTTTGGTAAGTCAATAAAATATGAGTTATAGTATAGAAATGGCAAGTAACTCATTTCCGGTCATGTACGCTCTGAATTGATGCCCCTAATTGCATAATCCGCTTGAACTCCGTAAGTAACGTCTTGATGAAAATACGATCCCATCGTGTCAAATCAGTACGCCCCCTCTAACACGACATCTTAGTAAATCATAAAGGTGATAAAAAGCCAAAGAGCCCGCGACTCAGGGTTCAGACCCGATCTACCGCCAGCCGTTTTAGATCAATCCGAAATACACAGCGCTCCGAGTTAAATTAATAAAGCAATTCTTTTTAGTGGAATATTATACTGGTAAGATTACACCGTGACCTGCTACATTCTGCAGGTACTGCCTTCAGTTAAGTATAGATATTGAGAGATCTTATTTTCCGTGAGTATCGCCGTATTTTGCTACCGAAGTAAACTAGAGCTAATTAATAATACCTCCGTTGGTTTATTCTTTTAATATTTCATAAATTGTACATCAACTGGTCAGATTTTTCTCGTTTGGGTGATCTGCGACGTTCCAATGTACAAGGGTTACCGGAAAACCCACTGTTATCAAAATAGTCATTCCTAAATGTGCATCAACTGATCAGATTTTTCTCGTTCGGGTGATCTGTGATGTTTCAATGTACAAGGGTGACCTGCTGTAAATAAAATAGCCATTCAAAAATAGCTCTACGTTTGTGGCAGTAGTTCGCCGTATTTTCAAATACCAGTAAAAGACTTAAATATCTATAGCTAACCGATTGCCCGCCGTTTATAATACATCCTGTTGGAGCGTTCCGTTTGCTTGCCAAAGGTAACAATTTCAAGCCGCGAAGGTAAATTTCTATTACTCGAAATTCCGTAATAACACCGTATACAAAAGATTCTTGATTGCCAGCTTGCTAGTTTTTTTTTAAATAAATACGTTGATTTAAACAGGTAAAATTCACGAGTTATTATTTCTGTCATTTATTTCTGATTAACCCGTTTGAGCAGTATGGTCGAAGTCCATTAGATAGACCTCCAGCTCCGACCTCTGGCTATTCCGTATCTCCGCTGTTTCGCTATTCAGGGTTGTTCTCCCAATTAGGAGAGCCAAAAAGTGTAGTTCTTTGCACTTAAAAATTAAAGGACTGGCGCCCGAGTTTTCCGTATAAACAGTTTACTTAAGTATATAGAAAGAAAACACCGTAATAAGAGGCGTTACACCATTTAAAAAATTTCCATTGGACCCCTAAGGAAATGAAAATGAAAATTAAATTCCGTTTTTTGAGAAAAACCTAAAAATAGTCGTATCTATCAGTAATTTAAAGAACTATTTTATTCTTTACAGACAAGCTTACTACCTTGCTAATAATTTCCATAGCCTACTTAGTAATTTTCTTATATCGCATTTATCTGACGCAGCCATTTTGTACAAAATAAAAAATCGTTCGTATCTCTTATTTTTTGGAATTTTTGAAATTGGAAAAAAACTGCTGCAGTTAGAATTTCATGTTTTATAAAACACCACAAAAAAAGCATGGTCATTCCATTTAAGAAAAAAAAGTTGTGGTCACTTCCGGTTCAACCGGAAGTGATATTTTTGTTTCTGTTAGTCTAAAAATAGCCCTCTTTTGTCTTATTCACGTATACCAAAAACGAAATTTTTAAATTCAAAAACAACCAAAAAATTGGGGGCATACAGTGACTTGTGGCCACCCGGTATACAATAACGTAAAATTGATCAACAGCAGTGTCCACATTGTCATTGCACAAATAATTATTCCAATCAACAGAAGCAATAAAGTTGTTAATAGCATCATAATCGGTATTGGCAAAATCAAATAGTACTTCTTCAGTGGGTAAATGTGGTATCATTGTTAGTGGATATATTAAACGAAATAGCTGTATGATGCATGGTATTATTAAGTAAGACATCAGCTGCAGGCGAGACTGTGATATTGAGAATATGTGAGAATAAAAGGTCTAAAAAAACGCCACGGCTATTAGGTATGTTATTGAGTTGACACATATTTAAAAAACTATAAGTTTCACTAAGTGGAATAGCTGCCGAATTAGCGAAACAATTTACAATAACACCAAGGTCGTCATAGAACCAGTGAGCTTTCGGGACATTAAAATCACCTAAAATTATAAACTTGTGATTAGGGTAACGCAATGAAGTCTTCAACAGATGACGCATGTGTATTATAAACCTCAAGAGCTGCATTAGGTGGGATATAAACTGCACCAAAAATAAATTTATCCTTATGTTCCACTTCGAAGAATAATTGCTCAATGTTAACGTGCATATTAATCGCTTTAGATTTAAATTTCTAAACTAAAACACAAAAAACAACAAAATTCGTTAAATTTTACAGTGTTGGGACAAAATCGTTTCCATCATAAATTTATTGAAGTTCAAGTATGTACAATATGTAATAAAATTATACTTAATTAAATAATCGCCAACTATCGTTAATGTGTAGTCACGCTAAAGATATAAATATGCTATCTGTAAAATTATTTCCTTGGCCTGAATTCAATTTTACGTGTCTTTATAGTAGTCCATTTCATTCTTTTAACGTAGTAACAAAGACCTGTAAGAATGGTAAAGAGCGCAATTCCTTTGATCATCATCTTTTTACGATCATCATGTTCCGGCTCCGCTGTCCATTTAAGGAAAGTAGAGATATCTTTAGCTAGTTGACTCGCAGAGGCAGGGGTACCATCAGAATATTCAATAGCTTCATTAAATAAAGACTGCGCCATAGAAATTGCACCACCAATAAAGTATGGGTTATAATATTGTCCTTCTCTAAGGTTAATTCCAGCTGGGGCTTCGCAATAACCAGTCAAAAGAGCAAAAATATAATCCTCACCTGAAAATAAAACAGGATATTAGTAGTTTTCCCTCTAATATTATAGACTGGGAGCCAGTAACAGAAAAAAGAGAACAATTAGTTTGCGTATGCCAATTTATATAAATAAATCCATTATTTGGCGAAAGACTAATACAGTACATATAAATAAAATAGAAATATACAATCATAAACAGACTACTCAAGTCTTTAAGTAAAATATATAAATATATAATTAAATTATAGTTTGAAACTTCTGACAAACAACATAAATGACTACTCATCAATCAAGTACTTTCTAAGTCTATATTTAAAAATATTCAAAGTAGGGCTGTTCTTGATGTCTACTGGTAAATCATTATACTCACTTAACCCTTTAAAAAATAGGCTATTTTGCGTACTTTTTTTTCTACATGTTTGTAAATGAAAGTCTAGATTTGTTCTGGTATTATAATTGTGTATGTTGGTATTATAAACCAACATATCCTTGAGATATCTGGGGGCTAGGTCATTTTTAATTTTAAATATAAATATAAGAGTAAAGAATGTTACATATCTTTTTACAGAAAGCCACCTTAACGTACTCAGCATATCCTTAATAGGTGTCAGTCTAGAGCAACTTAATTTTAGCCTCATACTCCTATTTTGTAATTTCTGAAGTCTATCCATTTAATTTTTGTTCAAAAGGTATAAAATTGATGCATAATAATTTAAATGGGGCAGAATGCATGTATTATATATTGTAAGTCTGGCCCATTGAGTCAAATAACCACTACACTAAAAACAAGTAAAATGATTAGTTGCAGTACTTGTAATAAAGAAACAGCAAACATTTTTTGCTGTGATAGTTGTAAAAATCAATTTTGTCAAACATGCTCGGGGCTGTCGGCATCTGAAACCAGATGCATGGAGTTAAAAAAAAGAAAATTAATTTTTCTGTGTGAAGGCTGTGAAAATGGTTTCAAGCAAATTCCTATTCTTATAAAGAAGATTAGTGACTTAGAAATGAAAGTTAATAACCTTCAAAGCGTGAATAATGGATATGGCGCAGATGTTAATTTAATGGTAGCAAACAACGAAAACTTAATAGCTGAAGTATGTGAAAGACAGAGAAGAGCATCTAATATAATGATAATTAATATTAAAGAACCAACTGGTAAAACACATTCTGAGAGAAATGCTGAAGAATTAAATTCTGTAAAAGAAATTTTGAAAAATATTAACGTTGAAGTATCAGAAATTAAAACATTTAGAGTAGGCAAATTTGATCATGAGAAAAATAGACCATTAAAAGTTATTATGCAAAACCCAAATGATGCCTTAACAGTATTGAAGAACAAGAAAGCAGTTAGTGTGCCAGGGATTAAAATTTTTGCCGACCAAACAAAGATGCAAAGGGATAACTTTCTAGCACTGAAGACTCAATTAAATGAGCTAATAGCTAAAGGGGGAAACAAAACCATTAGATATACAGGGTGGTCCGGTATCCATGGCGGAAACTTCAGGGGACAATAGAGTACCAAAAAACAATATGACTTTGCTTATAAACATAACCTTCTAAACGTACCGTTTTTGAGATACAGGGTGTTAAAGTTTTGATTTTTTTAAATATATTTTTAAATATCTCTCTAACGAACAACAATATTAAAAAACTATTTGGTGATGTGAAATATCTCGCAGAGCACTAGTATTTCACCATTAGAAAAGTTTGCGAACATCACCAGTGGCGTCGATCTGGGGCATTGTGACCCTTTTTCCTATCAGAACTTCTACGCCACTGGTCCTAGACACCAATTATATCTTGTTTTATATTTTCTGATGTTTTTTGCACAAAAAGTCACTCTTGTGATTTTTTCGTAAGATGCACCATTTTCGAGTTAATAGCATGTAAAGATATTAATGTTTAAAAAAAAATTATTATTATTAAAAATTTATTAACATTATTACATTTTATTAACAATTTTTGAGCTCTAGTTAGGAAGAAAAACATCACAAAAATAACAACAGATTTAATAGCATCTTACGAAAAACTCACAAGAGTGACTTTTTGTGCAAAAAAAATTAGGATTTTTTTTTCATAAAAAGTCACTCTTGTGAGTTTTTCGTAAGATGCTATTAAATCTGTTGTTATTTTTGTGATGTTTTTCTTCCTAACTAGAGCTCAAAAATTGTTAATAAAATGTAATAATGTTAATAAATTTTTAATAATAATAATTTTTTTTTAAACATTAATATCTTTACATGCTATTAACTCGAAAATGGTGCATCTTACGAAAAAATCACAAGAGTGACTTTTTGTGCAAAAAACATCAGAAAATATAAAACAAGATAGAATTGGTGTCTAGGACCAGTGGCGTAGAAGTTCTGATAGGAAAAAGGGTCACAATGCCCCAGATCGACGCCACTGGTGATGTTCGCAAACTTTTCTAATGGTGAAATACTAGTGCTCTGCGAGATATTTCACATCACCAAATAGTTTTTTAATATTGTCGTTCGTTAGAGAGATATTTAAAAATATATTTAAAAAAATCAAAACTTTAACACCCTGTATCTCAAAAACGGTACGTTTAGAAGGTTATGTTTATAAGCAAAGTCATATTGTTTTTTGGTACTCTATTGTCCCCTGAAGTTTCCGCCATGGATACCGGACCACCCTGTATAAACAACATACCCACTATTGTTAATGCAAATTATAACCAAAGAAAAAACTCATAAAGTTTCCTAATATACAACTGAATAGTGATGTAATCTACGTAAATGCTGAAAGCTTTCTGGCACATAAGGCTGAGATTATAATTGAACTTTTTTGTTATAACCCATTAATCTTAATACTAAGTGAAGCTCGATGTACCAGTGACATACAAAATAACGAAATAAATGTAAATGGATATACATGTATAAGATGTGATTCAAATAGTCGACATACAGGAGGAGTACTAATTTACGTAAGAGAAGACATCCATTTCTCAATCAAAAGCTGTCACATATATGAAGCTAATTATTGGTGTCAATTTATAAATGTTACTATTAGTGGTAATAAATGGTTAATAGGTGGTTTATACCACTCACCAAATACAAGCCATGCAACGTTTCTGGATAAACTTGAGGAGTGGCTTGAAGATTATTTTCTAGGTGATAATAAATGCATATTACTAGGTGACTTTAATATAGACTTTTTTGATAATAATAACTTTTATGTAAAAAAAATTAAAGACTTATTGTTGAGATATGGCACTGACCAACGTGTTAAGGACTATACAAGATGCACTAATACAAGCTCCACCTTAATTGACTATGTAGTAACAAATGCTGAAGGAGTGAATGCTACAGTTCATAATATTCCAAAAATAAGTGACCATTCAGTGATCAGTGTTAATTTTAGTTCTAAGCATTCAAATATTAAAAATAATGTCATTTATAGATCATTGAATGATGATGTCTTTGAGAAGATTAACTTAGAACTAATTTCATGTGATTGGCTTTACGGTAATGCTGATGTAAATGTTGTATATGAAAATATGTTAGAGCAATGTAAAACCATTCTAAATAATAATGCTCCGATTATAAAAAGAGAAAATAAACATAATCAAGTGCCTTGGTATGACACTGAAGTAAAAAATAAAGCGCGTGAAAGAGATCAAGCATACAAAAATTTTAAAGACAGTTCTGTAGCCACCAAAAATTTCTGTTGGGTGATATATAAAAACAAAAGAAATGAGGTTGTTAATTTACTTAAAACTAAGAGAGTTAAATATTATGAGAATAAAATAGATGGTCATAAAAATGACAGTAAAGAAATGTGGAGGACTTTAAAAACCTTAATAAATGGTGATAGGCATTTTATTAATTTCAGAAACATAAAATTTCATGTAAACGGTACACGTTGTTCCATGGCAGGATCTGAACTTGAAGCAGCAAATAATTTTAACAATTTTTTTATTGACAGCATAGTTGATATTTCAAATAATAATGTTTTAATGGGAACGTGGTTACATGATGGTCTAAATATTATCGATTCACATTTCAATGAATTTAAAATATTACATCTTCAAGAATTAAAACTATTAGTGACTAAAATGAAATTAAAGAACAATATTGATGAAGTTTTAACATCCAATTTTATCAAAAAAACCTTTGTTACAATGGGATATGGATACCTAAATTTTATAAACACCTCACTGGAATCTGGTAACTTTCCTTACAAGCTTAAAACAAGCAAAATTACACCAATACCGAAAATTCAAGGAGCAACTGAACAAATTGACTTTCGTCCTATTAATACTCTTCCTGATATAGAAAAGCTGTTGGAACTTGCAGTTTACGAACAGCTGTGTGAATATTTTAACTCAAATAATTTATTTTTGGGATGCCAGTCTGGTTTTCGGGAAAAACACTCTTGTGAAACAGTAATTCAGCTTACAGTTACTAACTGGAAACAAGACATTGACGCGAACAAATACGTTGTTGCTGTTTTCCTTGATTTCAAAAGGGCGTTTGAAACAATCGATAGGCAAATATTGTTAGAAAAACTGTCCTATTATGGTATAAAAGATAATGTACTAAAATGGTTTCAGCAATATCTCAGTAACAGGTTACAGATTACGAAAGTGGGTGATGCTATTTCTGAATGTAAATCAAATGATATAGGTGTACCTCAGGGAAGTATTTTAGGACCACTATTATTTATTATATATTTGAATGATATAAATTACATAGAATGTGATTTTATGAATTTATTTGCGGATGATACTCTAATATCATGTAGTGGTACGGATGTTGAGGAGACAATACACCAAATGAATAATATATTGAATAAAGTATGTGAATATTTGAAGTTAAATAAGCTAACGCTAAATGTTAAGAAAACGAAAGCTATGATTTTAAATACTCAATACAAATTAAGTAAAATCAATACAGAACTATTTGCACTAAAAATTAATAATGACAAAATAGATTGGGTTCAGGAAATTAAATACTTAGGTGTAATTTTAGACAGTAAGTTAAATTTTAAAAGTCACTTTGAATATACAAAAAAGAAAATAACAAAAAAAATGTACTTTTTATCAAGAATATCTCCACATCTTTCAATATTTACTAAAATGACAATCTTTCAGACAATTATTCAACCTCATTTCGACTATTGTTCTACAATGCTGTACCTTTTAAACAAAAATCAGCTCCAATGTTTACAAAAGCTGCAAAACAGAGGAATGAGGATAATTTTAAAATGTAATAGGTACACACCAATAAAAAATATGCTTGAAACTCTAAACTGGCTTATGGTGGAAAAAAGGATATATTTGAGGTGTATGACCTTTATTTTTAAATTAACTAATCAGTTGTTACCAAGTTACTTTAATCAGTTTATAACAACAAACAACAGGATACATCAGCATTATACAAGAGCAAGAAATGATTTTCATATATCTAGAACAAAATATGTAAGTTCAATGAAAACATTATTTCATAAAGGATTGAATGAATTTAACAAATTACCGGAAGAGATTAAAAGCAGTATTAGTGTAAATGTGTTCAAACGAAAATTAACCTCATACTTAAATGTTATGTAAATTCATTATGACCTATTAGCGTTACAATTATTTTACTAGATAAATGTTTATTTTATTATTTATTTATAAGGGGTAATATTGGGATTCTTGGGTACCATATTTTTAATTTTTAATTATTACTAACTATGAAGGATAAATTTTTATTTAAATTTTATTTAAATTTTTGTATAAGTATATATATGTATATATATATATATATATATATATATATATATATATATATATATATATATATATATATATATAAATAATGTAATGATATATTTGATTTGAAAGTTTTCGTGATGTATAAATGTAATGATACTTTATTTTAAATTTTTTTTTTATTTACGTTTTGGAATGCTTTATTGATTTATTATAGAAATTATGCTTTTAGTTTGCATTCATACACATTTGAGATATTTTGTTAATTCTTACCTGCTTTTTACAGCATCTGCTTTATAAATAAATAACACTCTGTACTTTACAATTGAAAAAATGCTTATTTGGAGCCTTTTTACTCCTTGTCTATTTTATTTCAGGGCTTGGATTCGTTCGAGACTTGGGATACTTACTTTGAATTACTTTTTGTTTTGAATTGTAATGATTTAATAAAATTTAATATTGAAAAATTTGTATCTTATTGTCAATCTACTGTTTGTGAGATCTTTGGTTCTGCTTGACCTTGCTCAATATTATGCTGTGAAGTTAGTTTACTGTAATAAAATTTTAATAGTGCTTTTGAATAAAAGATGTCGCTCTGCTTATAGACTTTTCAGTTCGATTTATTTCATAAATAACAAGGGTTTCTTAACTACCTGCGATAACTTAAACTAGTAATGACAAATTGCTATTAACTTTTACAAATATCTTAAATCTAAATTGTTCAAATTCGCGTGAGTTCTGATTAATTTAATAAAGTTAATTTGAATTTTAACGATCACTGAATTAGTTAGTGGTTTTGCCACGAATTGTTTACTCTTCTGTCAAATTGAAATAATGGACGCTTGTTCTGCAAATTTTGTGAAGTTACAAATTTCTGCTCCCACCGTAGGTTGCTGTGACTTTAAATCTGCTTGCAAATGGTGCCAGAAACTGCTGGACTTTTATCCTTACTTTGGATGTATTTGCAGCCCACAGGTACGTGAATTTTATAGTTAAAATCTATAATACTGACTTACTTGTTTATCTGTAGTATTCATGCACGAAATTTATATTTATTTTGAATATTTTCAAATTTATTTTAGGACTGACGTTTTAACGTGCGGTTGCTTTCTAATGCTCGAGTCAACAACTTTCATTTATTTCTTTGGTTGCCTGGTGGAAAATATTCCAGAACATTCCTATGTCATGGCATGCTGGACATTTGATATGAATTTCAGTAAGTATTTTCTTAATATTCTTATAGTACTGCTTATTTGCTGGCTGTTTGGAGCTGGTTTCGTGTATTTAAATTCATTCTGGTTCCATTAACTTGCATTTGCTTTTATTCCGTTGACATATTTTTCGACTTTCCGTTGCTGCGTAGTCACTCTTGCACATTTTCTTTCACTCGCGTTGCACTGTGTTTTAAACGTTCACATTCACTATGTTTTATCGTTATGCCTTAATCTAACTTAATCTATAACAAAATTTCCTTAAATTATATAAATAACTGACTTTCTTCAATTTTTCTATCTACCTAGTGACATCTCTTATCTGTTTCTTTATGATTTCTCACTATTTTGACCTTTTTCTGTAATCATTAACATTTTCCTTTTTTATTTATTAACAATTATTGACCTTTTAACCTTAGTTTTGTATGTGATGTAATTTATTTGAATTTTTAGGTGGTCACCGTTCACCTTCGGAGAAGATTTTACGTTAGCTGACTTTACAAGAATTCTTTCTGGATATCCTGTGTCTCCTTTGTCTGGGTTTTATCAACTTTGTGCCAGTAGTGATATTTGCAATTTGAGTGATAATTTGTAAGCATTTTTCATTTGTGGTGTACCTTTTTATTACAAATAAAACCTTCTACTTTCTACGATTGTATGTTATTTTGAATCTGAATATCTTTTAGTTCTGTTTTAGTTTTTATTTGCTATTTTTGTGTATTTTAGAATGGATTTTATTTCTTTGTAGTTGTATATTTATTTATTGAAAGCTTGCTTTGCATGTAGAATTTATTTTTATTTTATTAAATGCATGTTTTTGTGAATATTTTAATTTTAACTTTATTTATTTATGTTGCATGTTGAATAATATTACAATATATATATATATATATATATATATATATATATATATATATATATATATATATATATATATATATATATATATATATATATATATATATATATATATGTATATATTCTTTTTTTTCTCTTCCTTTTCTTTTTTGATTAAGTTCTATTAAGGTTTAAGATATATCAGTACATATTATACATATATGGATAATGTAAATCAATGTTTGTTTGTATATTAGGTTTCCTATTTAAATAAAGCTATCTATCTATCTATACATCTACTTAAGTAGCTTATTTTAAAACCTATCATCTTACAAATATGACTAGTGTGATCTTTAAATGATAAATGTCTATCAATAATTACCCCAAGATATTTATATTTTGTAACTCTCTCAATTTCATCCGTGCCAACATAAATTGTTTGTTGTCTATTTACTAAAACTGTATCTGTACCTGGTCCAATAAGCATCCACTAAGTTTTTTTAGTATTGACTTTTAATAAATTAGTACAGCAATACCTATACACATTTTTTAATGTATTGTTTATGATTGCGAAACAATTACTAATATCTAAGCCGCTAACATAGATAAGGGTATCATCAGCAAACAAATGTATTTTACAATTGTCGACAACCGCACCGATGTCATTTATATATACTAGGAATAACAATGGACCCAATGTGCTACCTTGTGGTACTCCAGTATTATTACTTATTTCAGAAGATATTACACTATTTAATTTTAATCTTTGTGATCTATTATCCAAATAATCAGTCAGCCATTGTAATGCAATTCCATCAATACCTATCTTTTTTAATTTTATTAATAACCTTGTCCTAACTATAGTTTCAAACGCACGTTGTAAGTCCAAAAATACTGCAAGTGTAATCTGCTTCTTTTCTAAACTAAGTTTCAATTCATTGTATTGCAGATTCGCAACTATGTTTGCTACGAAACCCAGACTGAAAACTTGTTAATGCTTCATTTTTTTCTAGGAAAGATGTCAGACTAAGTGCAAAGTGCAGGAGCGTTGCAAAAGAAATCTTTTTTGCAACGAAAACGAATGTCTTCGAACGATTAGTTAGCACATGCAAAGTGGTTTTTATGAAATTTTGAACAAAAATAATTTAGCAGAAGCAATCGGCATACGGTTTCCACGTGCAGGAAGCCCTGAAATGACAATGTTAACAAGAAAAATAGGCATTTAAGAACAATGAGTTCGCGTATGCCATTTCACAAAGTAATTATTATTGTTACGAAAATCATGAAAAACTACTTTGCATACGATTATGGCGTGTACGTGTGTTCGATGTGCTTCTTCGTAAATGTATTATTTTCGTAATAACACGGAACAAATAGTTCGCGCTTGAAATAGTTATTAACGTCATAAGGCCGATATGTAGCAAATATCAGACAATATTGAAGTTTTTAAAATCGAGGCGAGGCCGAGATTTTATTATCAATCGCGTCTGTTATTTGCGTATCGGCCGTGTGTCATTCAGTATTTTTCATTATACCATAAATTTTTAATTCAATTCAATTCAATCTTTATTGTTTCTCAAAAACTACAGTTTTTATAACAAAGAGTTTAGTTTAGTTACTATGTAGTATATAAGACAGAAGAGAGAAAAAAAGAAAAAAAAATTTCATATATTCACAATCAGTAATAATAATAATAATAATAATAATTGTTTAGTTTAGTTGTAATTTTGTGTTATTGTGTGGTTTTTAAAAATCCTAAATGTAAGTCGCGCACGCGCAATACAGTTACCCCGGGGAGGGGAGACTCCCGTTCCCACCGGCGAAGAGATCGTCCAAGAACCTCGTCGAAACTAGATCGTTTTAATCGCCCTAATCGCAAACCCCAAATTAAAGCCTTTTAAGCAGTGTTAGTGCCATCCAGTGACGTCACTGAGGAAGCTGCAGCAGGCAGTGTTAGTGCCATCCAGTGACGTCACTGAGGAAGCTGCAGCAGACCAACTGGGTAAGTGGTAGTTTCCCTTTATTTTGGGGTAATTGTCGTCGTTTTCTAATTTTGTTTGAAAATATTGCTATACAGTCCATTAAAAATAATATACATTTATTGGTCCTGATCGACCCGGATTAATCTTAAATTAATCATTGAGTAGGTGCTAGTTTAAATTGCATTTAGGATTGGTAGAAATTACAATTTATTCGTAATTAAAAGTAATCTCGTTTATAAAAACGCGTATTCAAGTTATCGAGCTATCGGTTTTGTAGCGTTTTTTTGTTGTTTGTTTCGAATTCTCGCACTTTGAAATTCTTGAAGCCGCAGAGCTACGATTGTCACTACAAAGTAGCGCGCGCAACAAATACCCCTACCACATCTGAGTTCATTTAAGGCCAGCACGTGGTGGAGAAACAGTCTATCAGCTGTTTTCCTAGTTTACCGTTTTTGCTGTTATTTCAGTAATTTCAGTAATTTTTGCGTTTTTGTTCATTTATCCCTTATTCTAAAATAAAATTGCATACCTATATATCCTAGATGGTCGTCGGCAGTTTAATTAAATTTTGGTTTTGAGTGCAAATCGATAAATTAACCTGTAACCCTGTGGGTAATTAATATTTGCAAAAGTATTATTTGTGATTTCTCATTTAAAACTCGTATTTTGTTGATAATTTGATAGAAAGATGGCTGCTGATAAAATAAAACAGTACAAAGCTTTTCGATTAACAGCGATGAATCAAATTAAAGAATCATTAATAGTGGCTAGCAATGCTATAACTGATCAGAAGTTACACTCGCAATTAAAAATGCGATATAAAGAAATCGACTTGATCAAGCGGGACTTTGAAACCCATCATCGCTCGTTAATTGCCTTAATGTCTGTGATGGAGAATGCAGACCTAGATTCGGAAGAGAGTGTTCGTTCGGAATTTGAGGGTACTCATTTAAGTCTATTTGCTATGATTTATTAGAACAACCGAAAACCGTAATTGAGCCGCCGGCGTCCAGGCAACCTAATGTTAAATTACCGCAGATTAATTTGCCGTCGTTTGATGGAAATATTAAATTGTGGCCGGATTTTTATGACCTATTCTGTTCACTAATCCATAATAATGCAACACTCACAGACATAGAAAAATTCCAGTATTTGTTACGTTCACTCAATAATGAACCGTTAAACTTGGTAAAATCAATTCCTATTGTAAGTACGAATTATTTAGTAGCTTTTCAAACATTAACAAATAGATATCAAAACAAAAGATTGTTAGGTACTTGCTATTGGCAAGAAATTACTAATTTGGCTAGACTGTCATCAGATTCTTCTAAAGCACTTAGACATTTGTTGGATATTTTTACAGAAAATTTATCGGCTTTGAAAAATCTCGGACTTCCGGTAGAACATTGGGACTTCGTTTTGTTTCAGATTATGATGCAAAAACTGGACTCGGCTACAATTACTCGTTTTGAATTGCATAATAATTCTAGGGATAATTCCGAATTTCCAACGTTTGAGGAACTTAAAGCATTTTTATATAATCAATGTTCAGATTTAGACTCGGTTGCACTTGTTGTGCCTAAAGCCCAACGGGTTCAACATTTTGGAAACAATAAATCGCAAATAAAATCTACATTTTCGAGTAATAACAAACTTACTTCATCATTCGTTGTAAATACGAAACCCACATCTGAAATAAAATGTGTGGTTTGTCAAGATAATCATATGGTTTATAAATGCCCCGCGTTTTTGGAGAAAACTCAGAAAACTCCCATGGAAAGGTATGAGCTTTCAAAGCAACACAATTTATGTTTGAATTGTTTAGGCGGAAAACACAAATCAAAATTTTGTAAATCTTCATTTAGTTGTAGAATGTGTAAAGCTCCGCATCACACCTTATTGCATTTTAAAAATGACAGTTCAAATAGAGCCACTCCCATTTTAGTACATGAGCCAGATAGTATATTTTGTCAGTCATTTCCTCTCAAGCGATAACTCGTGAAATGATTCAGAGAGTTGTATTATGCAGCATGGTGAACGTCAGCTGCCGCTCCGTGGGTGGGTGGGGGCAGCGGCAGCCTCTCAATCACGTAAAAAAAAAATTGTTTTCAATCATTTCCTCCAGACTGAAAATTTGTTAAATGATAGTTAACGCAATTATTCGAAGATAAAAAAAGTCAGCTGGCCGTACCGTGGTGGATTATACGTCAGCTGGTCACACGAACATGCAAAAAAAATTTTTTCGTTCAGCTATGTCCTCTCACTTGTAAATGTGTCAAATGATACTTTACATACTATTTTGAATAAATAAAAACGTCAGCTGGCTCTATGTTGGTGGAAAGGTCGTCAGCTGATGCAGTGAAAGGTGGAGCATGGGAGCCAGGCGTGAGCGCCGATCGCCTATTTAAATACGTCAGCTGACGGGTTTTCCACCAACATACAGCTAGCTGACGTTTTTATTTATTCAAAATTGCATGTAAACTATCATCTGATACATTTTCAAGTGAGAGGAAATGACATAACTACAGTTATTCGCAATTGGATGTAATAAAGGAGGGGGGCCTACTACTTTTTACCTGTAGAAAAATTGAAAGGTGGGGCTTATTACATCCTGTCGGTATAGATATAGGGATAATGTACAAGCAGCGCTTATTTTGAGCAGCTGCCTTGGATATAATATAATACAGGGTGAATTTGAAATACACTGGATAATTTTAATCCGTTAAGCTCTATGGTCCGTAAAAATTCTTAAAAATAGTCATTTGTAAAATAAATGAAATACAGCCAAGAAAACAATTTTTGAATATTTATTAAATATTCACGACGCTCCTGCCTGAGCAGAACAGCTGATGTGTGTAGCGACATAAATGCCTGTACTCCCACTCTTCTTAGCTATCGTGTTGTTTGTTGTGTTGGCGTAGTTCAGCCTGTGCATCCATGATGTCGAGTGTGAATTTTTCCTAGTGTTTTAAATTTCAGTTTTGTGTTCGTAGCTACCACGTTGCCAGCGTAGTTCAGCCTGTGCATCCATGATGTCAAGTGTGAGTTTTTCCTAGTGTTTTATATTTCAGTTTTGGTTTTACTTGGTAAACACTGCGAATACTGTGTAGAGGTATTTGTTCGTAACCAAGTCAATGCCAAGTTCACCGGTCAGTGTATCCCCAGTGGGACGAGTTTAGGGTTTTTGTGTTGAAACATTAACTATGAAATTTTGAAATTAAAACACTGCGAATTCATGAATTATGCTATAAGAAATTACAGATTAAAAATATTCAGTGTGTTTTAAATTCACCCTGTATAATACATCCACACATACACACGTATTAGATATATTTTTTCAATGTTAAAATTAATTCAGAATATTTATTTTATTGAAATATATCCGTATGTTTCAATATTTGAAAGTTTATCAAGAATATTAATTTAATTAAAATATAACAATAAAATTATTTCATTCTGCGCATGCATGGAGCGTAATGTCGAATAACTGTAGTTATGTCATTTCCTCTCACTTGAAAATGTGTCAGATGATAGTTTACATGCAATTTTGAATAAATAAAAACGTCAGCGGGCTGTATATTGGTGGAAAACCCGTCAGCTGAAGTATTTAAGTAAGCGATCGGCGCTCACGCCTGGCTCCCATGCCTCCACCTTTTACTGCATCAGCTGACGACCTTTCCACCAACATAGAGCCCGCTGACGTTTTTATTTATTCAAAATAGCATGTAAAGTATCATTTGACACATTTACAAGTGAGAGGACATAGCTGAACGAAAAATTTTTTTTTGCATGTTCGTGTGACCAGCTGACGTATAATCCACCACGGTACGGCCAGCTGACTTTTTTTTATCTTCGAATAATTGCGTTAACTATCATTTAACAAATTTTCAGTCGGGAGGAAATGATTGAAAACAATTTTTTTTTTACGTGATTGAGAGGCTGCCGCTGCCCCACCCACCCACGGAGCGGCAGCTGACGTTCACCATGCTGCATAATACAACTCTCTGAAGCATTTCACGAGTTATCGCTTGAGAGGAAATTGGTCCGGAAAATCTGTTGCTGGCTCACGGACTATTTCTTTAGTTGAAGATAATACTAATTTGGCAAAGTCAATTATTGATGTTCAACCGAGCACTTCGTCATCAAGTCAACAAGACGGTTTAAATCGAACAAGTGTGTTTGCTAATATTGTTAAAAGCCAAACCACCGTATTATTATCTACGGCATTGGTAGATATCTTAGATTCACGAGGGAACATTCACACTGCTAGAGTTTTATTGGACAGTGCCAGTCAGGCAAATTTTATAACGGAAAAATGTTGCAATCGCCTCGGGTTATCTCGGTTTAATGTGTCGGTACCAATTCATGGATTGGGTCAGATGTCTTCTCAAGGTACTGGTGCGGTGACATGCAAAATACGCGCTCGAGGTCAAGTGGTGCCCACGTTAACGATAGATGCTGTTGTTTTACCAACAATTTGCGCCAATATGCCTAGCTCTGTTGTGGATACTCGAAATTGGAACCACTTTGCCAATCTAAAATCAGCAGATCCTAGTTTTAATATACCGGGACCTATTGATATATTACTGGGTGCGGATAGCTTTCCTAGGATTTTACAAGATGGTCGCCTGTCAAGTAAAACCTGTGGGCCAACGGCTTTGAACAATATTTTTGGGTATGTGTTTATAGGAAAGGCCGAATGTAATACACAATCTGGTGTTAATGCTTTTTGTACTTCAACCTCGTTAGATTTGGGACTCGACAAACTTTTCAAAAAATTTTGGGAGATAGAGGAGATACCTGGTCTCACTTCCTTTTCGTCGGAGGATTTACGTTGTATAGACATTTTCGAGAATACTCATTTTAGAACAGATACGGGCCGGTTCGTGGTGTCGCTTCCTTTTCGTGGGACCGTACCGGTTTTTTCAGACTCTCGGTCTTTAGCCTTACGTAGATTTTATTCATTGGAACGTCGACTTTTACGTGATTCAGTTCTTTATCAAAATTATAGTGAATTTATGAGGCATTATTTGGATACAGGTCATATGGAACCTTTCGTAAATACGGTAGATACTTGTGATATCTCGTTTTACATACCCCATCATTGCATTTTAAAACCCGATAGTACAACCACAAAACTTAAGAGTTGTTTTCGACGCTTCAGCAAAAGAGCCGGGAGGTACTTCCTTAAATGATACGTTGTTAATTGGCCCTAAGCTCCAAACGGACATAAGTCAATTATTATTGTCGTTTCGCTTGCATCCTATCGCGGTTACGGCCGACATCAAGCAAATGTATCGTCAGATTTTAATTTCGCCTTCGCATAGAAATTATCAGCTCATATTTTGGAGATTTTCGCCTCATGAACCGTTGCAAGAATTTCGATTAAAAACTTTAACCTACGGAGTGTCGTCTAGTCCATTTTTGGCCCTTAAAACAATTCAACGACTTGCTCATGAAGGTAAATCTCAATAACCCCTCGCGTCTAAAATCCTTACATCGGACATTTAGGTTGATGACGTCGTAACTGGGTGTAACACAATTGACGAAGCGTGGGTTGTTCGAAATCAATTAGTGGAACTTCTCAAAGTGGGGGCTTTGAACTTCGAAAATAGTCTAGTAATAGTTCTCTCTTTTTATTCGATATTCCGGAGTCTCATCAACAGAGCGCTATGTCATTTGATCCAGACACAAAATTTTAGGGCTGCAGTGGCATCCCGTAAAAGATAGCTTCTCGTATAGAATTGAGTCTACTGTGTCTCAATGTTCTAAACGCACAATTCTTTCGGAGTTGGCAAAGATTCTCGACCCCCTCGGTTTTCTTGCTCCTCTGACATTTTTCGTGAAACATTTAATGCAACACTTGTGTACGCTGGGTTTAACTTGGGACCAGACTCCACCCGCGATTGTGGTTGAGTGTTGGAATAAATTTAAGGCAGAGTTTAAATTTAGATCGACGTCTTAGTGTGGATAACATTGAATCATGTGAACTACATGGCTTTTGTGATGCTTCTTTAAAAGGCTATGCATGCGCCATATATTTTCGCTTTTCATCGTCTGGAAGAATTTACACGCCTTTGATAATTGCCAAGTCAAAGGTCGCACCCTTAAAGCGTATTTCCTTGCCTTGGTTAGAACTTTGCGCCGCAGTGTTGCTGGCGGATCTCGGTTGTCCTCTCCATCTATCGAAATAAATTGTCGTTTAGTCAAATATATGCTTGGTCGGACTCTAGTGTCACGCTATCGTGGATTAAGTCGTCCCCACATAAATGGAAAACATTTGTGAGCAATCGTGTGACACGGATACAAGAAGAATTAACCCCAGTTGTTGGTATCATGTTCGAAGTGCGTACAATCCTGCAGATTGTGCATCACGTGGGCTGTCTCCCATAGAACTTGTTGGTGGGAAGGACCCTCTTGGTTGTCCTTGCCCAAGGATGAATGGCCATTGGACTCATTAGACAATGACCCTCCCTCTTCTGAAGTAGGCTCGGAAGAGAGGTTGGTCACGTTAGTTGCCGTTGTGCAAGACAATTGTTTTTATGATGACCTTCTCAACCGGTTTTCGTCTCTGGAAAAAATTAAGAGGATAATTGCTTATTGTATTAGGTTTTCCGATAATCTTCGCAAAAAGGAGAAAAATTGTGAACTTTCACTTTCTGCTTCTGAACTAGAAGAAGCATTTTCATTGATGGTTAAATATGTGCAATATTCGAGTTTTGGGGAGGATATTGCTAAGCTTAAGGTTGATCGTTCGTGTTCAAAGCCACTGCGAAAATTAGCTCCATTCTTGGATGAAAGGTGTATTCTCAGGGTGGGCGGTCGATTGGCGCATTCTAACTTGGCTTATCAGTCTAAACACCCAATATTATTGCCCAGAAAGCATCGATTGACCGAACTTGTCATTGAGCATTTTCACCGTACCTATTTGCATCCAGGATTACATACGTTGCATTTTCTCTTATCCCAGCAATTCTGGATTTTATCGTCGAAAAGAGCAATCCAACATTGTCTATCTCGTTGTTACACATGTTTCCGTGTAAATCCAAAACCAATAGTCCCTTTCATGGGTAATTTACCAAGTTATCGTGTTAATCAGGTAAAGCTCTTCCTTGTCGTCGGTACGGATTTTGCGGGGCCTATTCGCATCACTATGACTAAAACTAGAGGGTCCAAATCTCAAAAGGCTTATCTCTGTTTATTTATATTTCTCGCTACGAAAGCCATTCACTTAGAAATATCGTCGGATTTATCTAGTGAAGCGTTTTTAGCCTGTCTACGGCGGTTTATAGCACGTAGAGGACGTTGCAATAAAATATTCAGTGATAATGGCACTAATTTTGTGGGTGCGTATAATGAATTGGAAAAATATATGAAAGAGGCTACTGATCAGGAAAAAATTGAATGGAGTTTTAACCCACCTTCAGCACCTCATTTTGGAGGCCTATGGGAGGCTGGGGTCAAATCGTTTAAGTCGCACTTTATTCGCGTAGTGGGAGATCAAGTTTTGACCTATGAGGAACTAAATACCGTCGTTGTTCAAATTGAATCTATCTTAAATTCTAGGCCCTTATGTGCCGTAAGCTCGGATCCCCATGACTTGTCTCCGTTAACACCTGGCCACTTCTTGACGCTCGAGCCTCTCACTTCATTACCTGACTCTGACCTAACGTCTTTGAAAATTAATCGTTTAACTCGTTGGAAATTGTTACAAAACATGAATCAACACTTTTGGAAACGCTGGCAGTGTGAATATTTGAACACCCTTCAACAACGCCATAAATGGAATAAAGACGCTGTTAAAATCGAGGAGAACACTATGGTTCTAATTAAAACCGAATTGGCCCCTCCGTTAAGGTGGCGTATCGGACGTATCATAAAAATCCATCCAGGATTAGACGTTGTATGTAGAGTGGCAACCGTTCGCACGGCGCAAGGAATTCTTCAGAGGCCAGTTGTAAAACTGTGTCCTTCGCCATCCCATGTTTAGTTTAGTTGTAATTTTGTGTTGTTATTGTGTAGTTTTTGAAAATCCTAAATGTAAGTCGCGCACGCGCAATACAGTTACCCCGGGGAGGGGAGACTCCCGTTCCCACCGGCGAAGAGATCGTTCAAGAACCTCGTCGAAACTAGATCGTTTTAATCGCCCTAATCGCAAACCCCAAATTAAAACCTTTTAAGCAGTGTTAGTGCCATCCAGTGACGTCACTGAGGAAGCTGCAGCAGACCAACTGGGTAACTGGTAGTTTCCCTTTATTTTGGGGTGATTGTCGCCGTTTTCTAATTTTGTTTGAAAATATTGCTATACAGTCCATTAAAAATAATATACAATAATAATAATAATAACTTTATTACATGGGGTGCGAAACCGGACCGGCAACCTCCACGCGGTGCACCGTGGACAGAGAGGGGTAACCCTCTCTGACAAATGTCGGACGTGGGGTTTCAGGGCTAACCACCCTGAAACCCCCCTATTCTGGTTCCACAGACCCCAGAAATGGCCCCTCACAATCGACCCCAACCGGATGGGGGTCAGAGACAGATGGGAGGGGCCTCACCGGACGGTCTCAACGTTGACGACCCACGCTATGAACATGGACGCTTTAAGTGGACGAGGGAACTAAGGGATGACCTGCTCAACTGCCATGAGAGCAGCGAACCTGCGCGCAGGGGATACATAGCGCGATTACACCGGTTGTGGTGCGATATGCACCCGGAGTATCGCGCCTTCTCTCAACAACATCTGAGAGATCAAGTATCCTTCCTGCGCAGAACAGGTTACGTAAGGGCACCTCGTCAGCGTGACGAAGTGCCTGCCGCACTTCCACCGCGGCAAATACCAGCCGACGAGGAACATCCTCCTGAGTACACCGATATCGCTTTAAGGACGAGGGTTAACCTTAACACCAGGGTTAACCCAAAGCCACAAGACCTGGCACGAATGGATTTGTTGATTAGTGAGGAGCTTCCAGAAGATGCCAACATCTGGCAGATCAACAGCGCGGTGTACGCTGCCGCCAAGCAACTCGTCCCACAACAGCGCCTGGCAAGCGCAGTTGAAAGGGTCGAGAAAGCTAAGCGGCGCGTACAGAAGATCGAAGCTAAAATTCGATCGGCAAGGCAACACGCTTCTCGAATCCAGAGTGTGGTGGATTATATAGTCGCAGGTAGACCATTTACACCGAAGGTCCGGCGAGTGGCAGCCGGACTGTGACGCCAACACCACACTCTAAATCACACAGTGCTGCAGACCATCAAGCAGCACTGTCTAGATAGGATTCGAGCGCTTATGGCTATTAAGAAAACTTTGGTCAGGCGAATGCGGAGTTTGGAACAAATTGTTTCAAACAAACCCATCTCGCCTGTTCCAAGAGCCACAGCGTGTTGTCGAAAATCCGCCAACTGTTGATAATGTCGAAGCCTTCTGGAAAGGAATCTACGAAGTCGCGAGTCCATTCGATAACGACACTCCAGCTATAGCACACTTCGAGGCTCTCTGTCGTAGAGTCTTAGAAGAGCCAGACGAAGTGTGCCCGGCAATCAGTACGGAAGAGGTTCAACAAGCACTTGTTGGAACCAAGAACTTCGCTGCCCCGGGTCCAGATGGTATAAACAACTGGTGGTGGAAGAAGTTTCCTTCCACCCACCGCCATTTGGCCCGAGTTTTCAACTCATGTTTGAACGAGGGGCAGCAAATTCCGGACTGGTTTGTCGAGGGGCGAACTGTGCTAATCCCCAAAAAGGGGGATCTGTCTGACCCAAAAAATTATAGGCCGATTACCAACTCCTGCTACAAGTTATTTACTCGTATCTTGTATACCAGGATGTTGAGGTCTGTTGATCCGGTCTACCAACAGATAAACGAACAGCGTGGTGCCAAGAAGGGCCTGGCAGGTTGCAAGGAAAATCTGCTGATAGACCGCTGTATTACACAGGATTCTGTGCAGTACAAGCGGAATCTGTCAATGGCCTGGATTGATTATCGCAAGGCATTTGATACAACATCCCACGAGCTTTTGTTACACTTGCTCGGATGTCTTGCGGTACCAGCACCACTAGTGAGATGCATCGAACAACTGTTGCCGCTTTGGAGAACTCGCTTCACCATAACATCCGGTGCCGAGCGAGTTTCGACAGAGTTGGTGACATTTAAGAGAGGAGTGTTTCAGGGTGACTCTTTGAGTCCGCTCCTCTTCTGCATCTGTTGGACTCCGCCAAACCCGCGGGTATCACTGTGGGCCACCCAGCAACCGGAGGCATAAGGTCACCCATTTATTTTATATGGATGACCTTAAACTCTATACCTCCGGAGAGCGAGAACTCCAAAATGCTCTTAGGGTGGTCGAGGAATACACGCGGGCAATTGGAATGGAGTTTGGGTTGCACAAATGCGCAGTCGTCCACCTCAAGAGAGGACGATGCGGGGAATTCCACGAAGATGCGCAGCTCGCAGACGGAAGCATCCTACGACATTTGGATGCCGGAGAGACCTACACATACCTGGGTGTGGAACAACGCCACATAAAGGATACTCTCCGTGGCAAGTACAGACACCGACTCCGAAAGATCTGGTCATCAGAACTTTCGGGGAAGAACAAGGTGTCTGCCACTAATATGCTTGCCGTTCCGATTCTGCTCTACTCCTTTGGCGTGGTCAAATGGGGAGTAGATGAGCTGCGTCAATTGGACAGGAATACCCGCAAGATGATGAATATTCATAGGAGTATTCATCCTAGATCGTCCGTTACTCGTGTGTACCTCCCACGTCCACAGGGGGGGGGGGGGGGGGGCGAGGACTCTTGAGTCTGGAGTGCATGCATGGCAGAGTGGCACTGAGTATGGCATGTAATGTCATCAGGAGCTCGGACCCACTCCTACAGTTAGAGAGAGATCATGAAACTGTGGGAGTTGGCGCTTTATTGTTTAGGGCAGCACAGAGGGCCGCAGATGAACTCGGTCTCGTGTTCGACTACAGGCGAGAAGGCCGGCGAGGTGACTCAGTCACTGAGCTTCCGCCTAATCGTCTGACAGCCCACATCAAAGCTGCCGAACAGAGAAATCTGTTCAGGCAGCACGTCGATAAACCCCTGCACGGTGTTTTCTATAACAAAATAGAAGCACTGGGTTTATCGACAGAGCTGACCTTCGCATTTTTAAGGTCAGCGGGGCTGAAGTCGGAGACCGAGGGATACATTGTGGCCTGCCAAGATGGTGTTATTAACACATTGGTCTATCGCAGTCGCGTGATGGGTGTAGAGGTACCTGATATCAACTGCAGGACTTGCCGTCAGGCGCCGGAGTCGTTCATGCATTTATTATCTGCATGCCCGAATTATGCGACTTCGGTCTACATCCACCGACATAACGCGACTTTACTAGTGCTATACTACCATCTACGGCACTCGTACCAGATAGACCAAACACCAGTGCTGCCTTACGTCCCCGGAGATATCGAGTCCGTTGTCGAGAACGAGAAATGCCGGATTTACTGGAACTACTCGTTCCCGACCGTCAGGCGAATTCACGCCAATAAGCCTGACATAGTCCTCCTCGACCATCAGACCAAGGTGATGTATGTCATCAAGTTCTCAGCACCTGCTGAGACAAACATCGCCTTGAAGGAGGAGGAGAAACGGACTAAATACAGAGATCTCCGGTACGAGCTCCAAGTGTTATACCCAGGCTACTCTGTCAAAATGGTCGTCCTGATAATCGGTGTACTCGGAGGTATGAAGCCCACGCTGCTCTCCGCATTGAAGACCATGCCTGCCTGCCAAACATCGGCAGAATGGTTGGCTGGTCAAATGCAGAAAGCGGTCATCCTGGGATCCCTTCGTCTACTTAGAGCACACGAGTCTGGAATCTACAGTGACTAACCCTGCGGGATGTGGGGAGTTGCTGTAGATTATTCGCTGGCGCTTTCTCTGTGTGGTGTCGGAGGCCACAGGGAGACTGTCCAGCATTAGCTTCGGGAAACCGAAAAAAAAAAAAAAAAAAAACTTTATTATCCAAGACACCACAGTGGTATAGGATTGGTTACAGATAGGTTGAGCGCCTAATACCAGTGCATTAATACATTAAAAATGTTAAATACAATAAATTAACAAAATGATATAAATTACTACAAACAAATAAATAGACATCCACATTTAAAATATATAAAATATTCCACATTTAAAATATATAAAATATAAAATACATGTACTATATTATATTAAGCCTATAAATATTCATTAATGGAATAAAAACAATCATCTAACAAGTACTTTTTTAGGTCACGTTTAAATATTTTTAGGTTTTCAATGCTTTTTAATCAATTTGGGATTTTATTATACAGTTTTATTCCTATATATGCCGGGCTTTCTTCATATTTACATAAGTTATGTATTGGAATACTTAAATTTTCACTTTCCCGGGTAGCATAATTATGATTATAATTGTTGGGTAACAACATTCTTAGGTTCTTTTTAATATATATAATAGTTTCTAGAATATAAATACTTGCTAGTGTTAATATGTTTAATTCTTTAAATAAATTTCTACACGATGTATATTTTGATACCCCTTTAATGTAGTTTAAATATTCTTTCAAAATGACCCGTAGAGCCCCAAAAAATTATCCCATATATTGTGATCTTGAAATAAAATGTGTATAATAATAAGCGATAACAGTTGTCCTATTCGCTATTTTCGATAACCTATACAACGCATAACAGACGGAAGAAAGTTTACTTGCTAGCGAATCAATATGTGTTTTCCAATTTAGTTCATTATCTAAATACACCCCAAGGAATTTTGTTGAGCCTACTTGCTCTATGGATTTGCCATCTATTTTAATTAAACTACTTTTATCATATACTATAACTTTAAAATTATTATTAGATTTATAAAATATAACTACACCACCATTATTAAATACACTTCTACAAAATATTGATGCCTTATTATAACCATTTAATTTTATTGCATCAATTTCTGACAATTTAAGCCAGTGTTCAGTTAAACAAACAATATCTACATCATATAGATTCAAATACAATTCTAGTTCTTCAATTTTATTTTTAATGTACCTTAATTATAAGATCAACAAGCGTTAGTTACCTAGGAGATACATTTGTTCAGTACTAGATTGAGAAGTAAAAATAAGTAGAAAAATGAGACAAACAATAACAAGTTTTTCGGAAGAAAAAATATGTACAGTGGAGTCTAAGATCTTTGGATTTGCTTTACAATATTCAATAATGAGTAAGTTACCTCTGCTAATCAAGTCCCAAATGAGTGGAGCTTATAAATCAAGTTGTAGGGTGTATTTATATATTAAGCTGATTTTAGTATCTCGATGTAAGTTTATACTTACATATACATACTATGCACACATGCACGTCATTTCGGGCCTAATTAGCAGATTTCAACTATAATTTATATCGGGCTAAAAACAACGTAGAATAGTTATTCATTTAATATGAAGGAACGTAACTTTAGTATATTCCATATATGCGAGAACATCGACTTAGCAATCAAGGGCGTAATATTATTGAGAGCATCTATAAAATGGTCTGGATCGGCCAGAAAAATAACGTTTGGCGGCTTGATTGAAGCATAAATTGGGCAGTCAAATAGAATATGGAAAACTGTTTTCCATAGGCCATCCGATTACATCATGGCTAACTCGTATGCACTTGAGGGTATTTTCCAAATTATTTTACCCCGTATATTTTTAAATATAAAAGATACGAAAAAACTTTTTTAATAGAAAATGTTCAGAAAAAATAGAACTTTCCAGGTAGCACAAAAAAAGTGTATGTTCCTGGAAAAAAACTTCTGATGACGTCAGTTTTGCCATTTTCCAGATTTCGGAAAAAAAAAAATTTCTAGCGTAAAATGTACCTTGGTGCACCCCAAATTAAACCACGTAAACGGTTTTGTGATAACTTTTTTCATTCTCTAGATATAGTCCCGAGACATCAACTTTGGGACACCCTGTACGTTCTGAATTGATGCTCCTAATTGCATAATCCGCTTGACCTCTGCAAGGAACGCCGGGTTGTGCATCCGAATCCTTCGTTTCAAGTCGGTGACCGCCCTTTACCACGCCATCTAAATACAAGTAACAAAAGGGAGAGGACCATTCATTCCGGTCTGATTCCGAGAAAGTCGGCAGCAGTCAACATTCATTCCGAGACATTCCGCATGTTCAGATCCGATCTACCGCCAGCCGTTTTAGATCAATCCGAAATATACAGCGCTCCGAGTTAAATTAATAAATTAATTCTTTTAGTTGAATATTATACTGGTAAGAATACACCGTGACCCGCTACATTCTGTAGGTACTGCCTTCAGTTAAGTATAGATACTGAGAGATCTTATTATCCGTGAGTATCGCCGTATTTTGCTACTAAAGCAAACTAGAGCTAATTAATAATACCTCCGTTGGTTTATTCTTTTTGTTATTTCATAAACTGTGCATCAACTGGTCAGATTTTCTCGTTCGGGTGATCTGCGACGTTTCAATGTACAGGGTTATCCAACGAAAAGGCCCACCCTTATATTTTCTTTATTTTTCGAGTTAGGAAAAAATGTTTCAAATAAAAGTTGTAGTGAATCAAATGAACTCATTTAAAACCCCTGCAAAAAATATACAGGGTGTTCCATAAAAGCGGGACTAACCTAACTTACATTTTTTTAAATGGAATACCCTATATTTTTTTACATTTTTAAAATCTGTGTCTTTTTGTGATTTCAAAAATATATATATGTTGTATCTTATCTTTTACTGTTTTTTATTTATTGCAAATTTCGTGAATAATATTATTTATGCCACCAGCATCTGCATGCGTATCAATCAGGTTAGCCATGGATGAAAAACAATTAATTTGACACTTATGCCTTACAGAATAATTGAATAAATTCAAAAAACAAACTTTTCATCCATGGCTAACCTGATTGATACGCATGCAGATGCTGGTGGTATAAATAATATTGATACGAAATTTGCAATAAATAAAAAATAGTAAAAGATAAGACACAACATATATATATTTTTGAAATCACAAAAAAACACAGATTTTAAAAATGTAAAAAAATATAGGTTGTTCCATTTAAAAAAATGTAAGTTAGGTTTGTCCCGCTTTTATGGAACACCCTGTATATTCTTTGCAGAGGTATTAAATGAGTTCATTTGATTCACTACAACTTTTATTTGAAACATTTTTTCCTAACTCGAAAAATAAAGAAAATATAAGGGTGGGCCTTTTCGTTGGATAACCCTGTACAAGGGTTACCGGAAAACCCACTGTAATCAAAATAGTCATTCCTAAATGTGCATCAACTGATTAGATTTTCTCGCTCGGGTGATCTGTGATGTTTCAATGTACAAGAGTGACCAGAAAACCTGCTGTAAGCAAAATAGCCATTCATAAATAGCTCTACGTTTGTGGCAGTAGTTCGCCGTATTTTCAAATACCCAGTAAAATACTTAAATATCTATAGCTAACCGATTGCCCGCCGTTTATAATACATCCTGTTGGAGCGTTCCGTTTGCTTGCCGTATGTAACAATTTCAAGCCGCGAAGATAAATTTCTGTTACCCGAAATTCCGTAATAACACCGTATACACGCAAAGATTCTTGGTTGCCAGCTTGCTTGTTTTTAACCGTTTTAAAAAGTTTTATACATACTCGACTGTACAGTCGTGGAGGTCTTAGAGTAAATTAATTTGTTCATTAATACTGCTGAATAAATACGTTGATTTAAAGAGGTAAAATTCACGAGTTATTATTTCTGTCATTTTTCTTCTGATTAACCCGTTTGAACAAATGGTCGAAGTCCATTAGATAGATCTTCAGTTCACGACCCCTGACATTCCGTATCTCCAGTTGTTTCGCTATTCAGGGTTGTTCTCCCAATAGGAGAGCCAAAAAGTGTAGTTCTTTGCACTTAAAAATTAAAGGACTGGCGCCCGAGTTTTCCGTATAAAGAGTTTACGTAAGTATATAGAAAGAAAGCACCATTATAAGTAAGCGTCATCACAATGGCGCCCAAGAGCAGGGACTTTATCACGTTAATCAGAAAGCCGAAATCGTAAATTTACCCAGCAATCGATCCGCCGAAAAATTACAAGTCTCGTGTGAAATACGCGTAGAATTAAATAATTATCGAAATACCAGAAATTTGCAATAAGACGCCGATTTAAAATAAAATACGTGAAGCCTCTTTTTTTTCCGTCAAGAACGCAGCGTTTTTTACAAAATACAGTTTTTTATTGATAACGAATAAAAAAAAACTTGTTCACCGTTCACAAGGATTTATCAATTTAAAATTTATAAAACCGAACAGTTTTATTTCTAGCAAAGAAATAACATTCTGTTATCAGGCGATTTAAATTAAATATCGTCTGTCCGTCTGCTAATCAATAAAAACATTACCTATTTAACTCGAAGGAAAAATAGGAAGTTAATTTCTGCCCTTTGCAGGGTATAGCCTTAATAGCTGAAATAGTGGATACACATAATTATTTTTCAAAAAGATAAATTTGTTATTGTGTTAATTAACATTTACCTAATAATTATTGCATCCTAGCAATAAAAACACTTAAGAATTAGTAGCAAAAACCTTTATAGATAAAAAAGAAAGAAAGCAAAAAGGATAACTGATAACATATAAAAATATTGAACAGGGCCGGTCTCTAGAATATCATAATGATAAATTGTGTTAAGTGTTCAACAGAAAATCCAAAAGACGTTTTTATGTGTGATGTGTGCAAAAAGGGTTTTTGTAAAAAATGTGCAGACTTAACAGAAACAGAGGTAAGGTGTTACCAGTTAAAAAAACGTAGATTGTCATTTTTATGCGAGACATGTGAACAAGGATTATTATGTATCCCTGAAATTTTGAAGCAAATTCATGAATTGCAAGCAGAAGTAATTACACTTAAAGAAAACATTAAAACAAATGATGTTTCTGTAAATGTTGCAAGTATGGATCCTATGGAACATGAAGAAGTTATAGCTGAAGTAATGGAACGTCAACAAAGAGCATCTAATATAATGATTGCTAATGTGAAGGAACCACAGTCCAAATCAAGTCAGGAACGCAAAGAAGAAGATTTAAACACAGTTAAAGACATATTTAAAGACATAAATGTTGATCTATCAAAAGCTATCGTCTTTCGTGTTGGAAAATTTGTTAATGATAAAAATAGGCTAATTAAAGTTGTGTTAAAAAGTACAGAAGACGCGATTACAGTATTAAAAAATAAAAGGAGTATCAACATACCAGGAATTTCAATTTTCGCTGATCAAACTAAAAAACAGATTCAATATTTTAAAGAAATAAAAAATAAGTTAAATGAGCTAATTGCAAATGGAGATCACAATAAAACAATAAAATTTATAAACAATAGGCCTACTATAGTTAATAAAAATTTAAATTATCAAAAAAACCATTAAAATATCCTAATATACCATATAACAGCGACATACTGTACTTAAACATTCAAAGTTATATGTCTAATAAATATGAGCTTATTGACAATATTAAATGCTATAATCCTGCTATAATATTATTAAGTGAATCAAGAACCACTGCAGATATTTATGATGCTGAACTTCATCTATATCAATATAATCTAGTAAGGTGCGACTCTACATCGAGACATACAGGTGGGATATTGATATTTATTAGAACTGATATAAACTATGTTGAGTTCAAAACATATGTATTGGAAAATAACTTTTGGTGTAAGATTGTTAAAATAAATTATATGGATACACAATTATTAATAGGAAGCTTATATCATTCACCAAGTGCAAGTCATGCAGATTTCTGCAATAATTTTGAAATCATATGTGATGAAATATTCTGTAGCAAAACTCGAAGCATTATTGTAGGTGACTTTAATTTAAATTATTTAAGTAATGAATATTACTGTGTAAAATTAAAAAATATGTTAAATACATTTGGTATTAAGCAACATGTCACAGAATTTACTAGATGTACAAATATTAGCTCAACTATAGTGGATTATGTACTTACTAATTTAGATAATATCCTTGTAAGCATTCATGATATTCCAAAAATAACTGACCATTCGGTTATTTCTGTAAATTTATGTAGAGATAAAGTTGAAACAGAGATGGAGATTATTAAATCGTTTAGAATCCTTAATGAAGTAAATATGCATAAGATAAATCTCAAATTGATATCTTCCCAATTTCTACTTGATTGCACTGATGTAAATAGAATATATAATAATTTATTAGTTACCTGTCAATACATTGTAAATGACATTGCACCTATTAAAACATATACTGTTAAGTCAAATTGCTTACCTTGGTATGATTGTGAAGTGAAGAGTAAATGTAGAGAAAGGGACTTAAACTATCAAATGTTTGTTCGTAATAAAAATGAGATAAATTGGCAAAATTACAAAAAACTCCGCAACGAAGTTGTAAATCTTCTAAAGCAAAAGAAACAGCAATATTATTATAATAAAATAGATAGTTATAAAAATGATCCTATTAGAATGTGGAAAACTCTGAAAACACTTATTAATACTAAAAATAACGCATCCAATTTTAATAATGGCATACAGTTTGACGTTAAGGGTGAAATAAGAACAATAAAATCTAATACCAATATAGCTGAACAATTTAATGTATATTTCATAGATAGTATAAAAGATATAATTGATACAATTGATACCGGCGTGGAATGGAATAACAATAACAATGTTTTAACTAACTTTTCTAAATTTAGAAAAATTGAATTAAAAGAATTAAGTAATATTGTAAATGGTTTGGACGGGAAATGTTCAGTTTATGAAACAATGAATGGTAAATTTTTAAAAGAAACTTTTAGTGTTATTGGCCATATATTACTTAACTTTATTAATACATCTTTGCAAACAGGTATATTCCCAAATGACTTAAAGACTAGCATACTAACACCAATTCAAAAAGTTTTAAATACTAATAAATCATGGGAATTTCGCCCAATTAATACATTGCCATGTATTGAAAAGGTTTTAGAGCTTGTAGTGTACCAACAGCTAACAGAATATCTCACTAGTAATAACTTATTAATGGTTAATCAATCTGGTTTCCGCAAGAGACATTCATGCGAAACGGCATTACAACTAACTATAACTAAATGGAAACAAGACATTGACAAAGGTGAATATGTTATTGTCGTTTTTTTGGATTTAAAGAGGGCATTTGAAACCATAGATCGCTCCTTATTATTAAAAAAGCTTGAGAGTTATGGTATTCAAGGTACAGTTCTGTCTTGGTTAGAAGATTATTTATCAGACAGGAAGCAAATGACTAAAATTAATGATAAATTATCTGAAGCCAAAATTAATGATTACGGTATACCTCAGGGGAGTGTGCTTGGACCCCTGCTATTTTTAATTTACATCAATGATATAATAGCACATCACGAATGTGACTTTATACATCTTTTTGCAGATGACACTCTCTTGTCGGTATCCAGTAAGAATCTAAGTTTTGCAATAAACAAAATGAATAAATCTCTTGACCAAATTCAGAAATACTTAAATACAAATAAACTGAAACTAAATGTAGCAAAAACTAAGGCCATGATATTAACAACTTCTAATAAATATAATACCATTAACTTTCAAAATATTAAAATTAGCATAGATAATAATACAATTGAATTTGTAACTGAGTTCAAGTACCTTGGTTTTATGTTGGATAATTGCCTTTCATTTAACGCTCATTTTAATTATGTATACAAAAAAATAACTAAGAAAATGTACTTCTTTTCTAGAGTATCCTGTAATTTATCTCCATATTCTGCAATAACTATTTACAACACAATCATACTACCTCACTTTGATTACTGTGCTACTTTAATGTATTCCTTTAATGAAACTAAAATAGCAGCCCTTCAAAAACTGCAAAATCGTTGCATGAGAATCATTTTAAAATGTAATAGATACACTAATATCTCGCTTATGCTAAATACATTACAGTGGATGTCAGTTCGTGATAGACTGTTTTATGTGTCTATGATTTGTATCTTTAAAGTATTGAATAATTTAACTCCAAATTATTTACAAGAATTTATTACTTTTAATTTCCAAATACATAACTATTCAACAAGGAGTAGTAATAACTTACATATATCTAGAGCAAATTATGCTAATACGTCAAAAATGTTGTTTTATAAAGGTTTAGATGATTATAATAAACTCCCTATCTCTGTAAAAAATTCAGTAACTCTTCAAGAATTTAAATCTAAAATTAATGAGCACATTAGAACAAGATGATTTATTAAATTATTAGTAGTAAGTTATATTTAAGAGATATATGTAGTTTGTATTTTTATAGTCTTATGCATTATGTAAATGTTATATTAACAATGTTATATTCACAATTACTATTCATCGTATGTATTATATATTAGGACTTAGGCCTACTTCAATAAACATTATTATTATTAAGAAGAATTTAAACATCGAAATAAAATTGAAATAAATTACTTCTAGGATTTACATCCGTTGGTCTGTCTGTCTGTAACCTAGCCAAATGATTGCAACTTAACCTGTTGTTGATACGTCCGTATTGCGATTACAACCGAGGGTGGTTTATTTTAATTCCACAAAAGCTGCTTGCATAAGCACCTACTTCCGCAAAATATTCAGGCTGCTACCGCTGCCACATACCGAATCGTTAGGTGACTCCCGAAATTATTTTGACGTTGTCATTGTGGTTAGCACCCGCTACTCTCTGTTGAGTTGCAGGCAATTTCAAAATAATTGATCTGACAGTATCCGGGTGTGCCTATACTTTACCGTTACTGCATACCTTTCCGTAGCATATACTGAGGAAGTAAACAATCTTAGAATTATTTTTTTTTATTTTGACGTTACCAGAGGGGACAGCTACCGCCCTATGCCGAGTTGTTAAGCAACACTAAACCGAAAAACTGCTAACCGATACTGTGTTGTTAGGCACAACAAATTATTTTGACGTAACCAAGGTGTGCTTACACCACTGTTGCTTTATAGCGAGTCGTTAGGCAATTCCAGAAATCTGCAACGCAGATGAACAAACTTCCATTAGCATCCGACTGCCCATCCGCTGGGTAGTACACCGATTTGTTAGATAAATTTTGAATTCGGCACGCACCGAACGCAACCAGATTTTTACCAGCCGCGGTAAATAAGCTGCGACATGTCGATCCTGATCAAACCAAACCTGAAGAATCGATTGCAACTATTTTGATACCGATCAAAACCCTATTGAAGAAGTTACGCATAACTTCTTGACTCTGCCCGACTTGAAACCAAACCGAGTTTACGTTACTAGTTTACGTGAAGAAAAGCTACGATTGAACTTTTTGCACCGAATTACCGTCAGCTGTGTCCAAGGTCATCCAGAAATACCTAGGTACAAGCTAGCCTTGTGGGGTATCCTTTTTAGGGTAATCACATCCTACAAATTGATTGGTGATCCTTGCAACCCAATCAGACGCATCGTTTCTGAAAGACGCCTACCGTCGCGACGCCTGAGGTTGAATACAATCTCTCTCAACCTGCAGTTTTCCGTAATCGTAGTAGCCATACAGTATCCGTGACGTCTGTTACTATTTTACCGGAGTTTGACCGGAATATTTCGTGACTCCGGGAGCAAAAGTTTCCGAGGGTGTGACCCCTCGTTTAATAGTAACTCGAGGACGCTAAAACGATTGCCGATTCAACCAGCCGTTACAGAGTTGGGATTATCCGACTCGTACCAGCCGTTCGATACGACTTGAACCCGTTTTATCGACACCTTTGGGAGGTAACACAATGCCGAACGAAGGAGATAAAACCGACACACCCGTATTACCCATCGACGATGCCGCGAACCTTGATATGGGAGATATCCGGCTAAGCTGGATATATAAATTAAAGAAGGAACAAATAGATGATCAGTTAGGGAAGTTTGGTCTACCCATAACCGGTACCGTGGACGAGAAGAAGCGCCGTTTGGTGAAGTTTATCAAAGAGGGGTGCTCTTCGCCTAGACCAAATACCGCCCCACCCGGTTTTCCGCCGCCATTACCGCCGTTGATGATACCCCCAGGAATGAACAACCCCATTGAATCCACCGCTAGCCTGCCACGCGTATCAACGCTCGCCGAACCTGTCTGCCGGATGACAGTCAGCGCTGTATGCGAAACCGTCAGAAGCTGGAAACTTCAATTTAACGGTAAAACCGACGCCGCGGAGTTTCTAGAAAAACTGCAAGAATTCCAGGAACACGGTGATACCCCGACAACCGATTTGTTACCGGCCTTGTATGAAATTTTTCAAGGCAATGCCTTGGCCTGGTACCGAAACAACCGCGACGTATGGACCAGTTGGGAGGAGTTTATTACCGATTTTAAACATTTTTATCTGCCTGCTAACTACCAGTCCGTCTTAGAGGATCACATACACAGCCGCCAGCAACTACCGCATGAAGCGAGACGTGACTATGTGGTCGCTCTGCAAACTTTGTTACGTCGACACGGAGGATATACTCCGGACCAAGCTATGTACCGTTTATACCGAATTATGCGACCTGAATACCGACAGTATATACGCAGGAACGACGTGAAAAGTCCGAGGCATCTCGTCTGCAAAATTGACGAGCATGAGTCCCTCTGTCTGGAATTAGCTGCACAACAACCTGCTAGCCTGTCCACCGTACGGACTGCAGCTCGTACTACCCCGTTACCAGACCGGTCGAACGACAGGCAAGATAGTTCACAAACCGATCAGCACAGCCGACGCTGCGACCGATCATCCACCCCAGTTGCAGTGATTTCGTACGACCGTAACACCACATGCTGGAGATGTGGCAACATCGGACATTTCCGAAACGAATGTCATGCAACTCCACTTCTGTTCTGCTCCCATTGTGGAAAACCGAACACGATGACTCGCGACTGTTCATGTCACTCCACGAGTATTTCATCGTTTACTCGCCGTACTACTGATCGTCATAACCGTAATACGAGAACGACGACCGTTACTTTCGACCGAAATACCATATGCTGGCGATGTGGTAAAACCGGACATTTCCGGAGCCAATGTCGTGCACCGCCACGCCTGTTCTGCTCCCGCTGTGGGCAACAGGGCATTATGTCTCGAGACTGCCGATGTCCCTCAGCGAGGAAACTAGACCGACGCCACACCGCTACGAAGAAAATATGGTTCCGAGATTTTGACGCCTCAAAATCTGACTCTTCACCCGACCACGACAACCGACCACATGTATTAGTACATATCCGTAACCAGACTTTTTCTGCCCTTGTTGATACAGGAGCCGTCCGTTCCTACATCGGCAATAAAGTAAAGAATTTGTGTACTACGTGGGGTATTCTGCACCGAACAGTTAACGCACCATCCGCCCAGTTAGCTAATGGTAAAAAATACCGGATGGAATTCTCAATCGGCAAAACCCGATTCTCAGAAGATCTGCTGTATCTGGAGAATCTCTCGTCCGACATAATGTTGGGGATGGACGTATTGCGTAAGCATAACTTTCTCATCACCCCAGACACCGCTACCGTCTCGTTGAATGACCAAGTTGTGTCGCAGACAACAACCGTCAACGAACGCTTGCTACCGGATGCCCTATCCAGACAAGCGCTACCAGAGACTGTATCCAGACAAGCGCTACCAGAGACTGTATCCACACAACCGCTGTAACGAAGTGATTTTTCCCGTCCAGGAATATCTGTTTTTGCTTTAAATATTACCGTCACTTGGGTACACCCTGCCGAATCTTGTTAGTAAGTAAGTTCTGTTTTAGTTAAGTTAGTATTGAGTTGTAAAAAAACAGCTGGTAAACAAGCAGTTAAATAACTAATTGATTAATTTTCGACAATCCCTCGTATAATTAAAATCCGTGAATTATTATAAATAATGACCGAGTTGGAAACAAAAATCATTAGTTACTAAAACCGGTTAAAAAATATTAATCCGTGTCCGTTATAATCCGTTTCTTTTTGCACTATAGTCTAAAAATTGCAAGCAACTCATTTCCGGTCAGTAATACTCTGAGGCAATAGTATTAGTTACATAATGCGCCCGACCTCCGTAAAGAACGTTGTGCGTACGAGTCCTTCGTTTCAAGTTAATCGGCCGTTTAACGCGCATTCTGCCTACGTCATTAAAGGAACAAAAAGCCAGCGGAACGTCGCGTCCGTCTCAGATCTATCAGATCCTTCGAATCAACCTCAGCAATCAGTTCAAACCGTCACCGAGTTCACCTTAGTTTACTTAGAGTAATAATTTTCTTGAAACTAGTATTGGTAAGAATAAATACACCGTGGTCCGCTATTAACAGTCCGTATTGCCTTCAGTTAAGTATAGATATTCAGAGTTCTTTTGTCCGGGAGTATCGCTGTATTATACTACTAAATCAAACCAGAGCTAATTAATAATACCTCCGTGGGTTTCTTTTGTTTAATAAATTGTACAACGGCTGGCTAGATTTGCTCGGTCGGGAAATCTACAGGTCTCACTGCACAGAGGTTACCGGAAAACCTATCTTACATAACAATAGTCATTGATAAATAGCTCTCCCTTTGTGGCAGTAGTTCGCCGTATTTTAAAACGTCCAGTATAGACTCAAATATCTATAGCTAACCGATTGTCCGTCGTACACACAATATATCCTGTTGGAGATCCCTCGTGCTTGTCGGTCGAAATCTTTCAGACGCGAAAATAAACATCAACTAACCGCAACTCACCGCCGAACTAAAATCATATCCGTGTGCATTGCATATATGCTTGATTACCAGCCGGCCCCTTTATTTAAGTATCAAACCTGTACATATTCGACTCAAAAGTCGCTAAAGTATTCTACACTATTAATTGTTGTATGTATATACTCGATTGAGAAAAATAAATACGTTGTTCTACATAATTAAAATTTCCGAGTTATAATTTCTGAGCTCACATCTCTGCCGTCAATTTCTGAAAAACCCGTTTGAGTAGGGGTCGAAGTCCTTTAGACAGATCTCCAGCTTACAACCCTCTGGCATTTTTTCCGTGTCTCCAGCTGTTAGCTACCCCGGATTGCTTCCCCAATAGGAAAGCTAAAAAGTGCTGCTCTTTGCACTTAAAAGGTAAAGAACTGGCGCCCGAGATAACCGTCTAAAAGAGAAAATATTTACGTAAGTATACGTCGAAAGTAAGCGCCGTTACAAAAGTGGCGGCCCGAACAAGGAGCAAGGGACCTGAAAAACGTTAATTAGAAATCCGAAATTGTAAATCTGTACAGAAATCGAGCTGTCCGAAAAATTACAAGTCTCGTGGAAATTAAATATTTCGCGAAATACCAGAAATTTGCAATTAGACGTCGATTTAAAATAAAATACGTGAAGCCTCGTTTTTCCGTTGTCAACGCCAGTGTTTTTTATAAATTCCAGTTTTTTTTTACCGATAAGGAATAAAAACTTGTTCACCAGGCACAAGTGTTTTATTAATTTAAAATTTGTAACGGGTCAAATTACGAATTTTGTTGCTCGTTGTAATTTATGGAGGTCACTGTTATTCAACCGACCTTACATGTCAATGTATGGGTGGCTGCCTGACTGACTGGGTCCGATATCGATTTAGTTTTCGATTTAACTGCCGGAGTTGCGCGGATTCTAGAAGATTTGAGTTAGTAGTTCACGTGAGCAGGGCTGACAAGGGCATAGTGCACTCTTCAGATACATATTTGGTATTTGGATTTATCGAACTGCCACACTTTTTATTGCAAAAAAAAAGGCCGATTTGATTTAATTAAATCTACGAATTAAGCATGAGATTTTCTCAGGGTCTTTCAGCGTGGCAAAATGGGCAAATAAATAAATCATACCTAAAGTGTTGTCTAATATAGTTCTCCTTTTTATGTTAAATAACTAGTTAGCCAAATAATTACTCTGTGAGATATAGTGAGACTTACAAGCAATAATACCGATCCGGGCGAGCTAAATGAATAAAACAAAAGTAAATGTATGTTTATATTGTTAGTACAAACAGGGCGCCACGTAATTTAACCGGATAGGGTATTTCAGTGATGACTCATTCACTCAAAATCACGAAAGAGCTAATGAAATATAGCGGTTATTAGGTAATTCTCAGAATAGGTAGTAAACAAAAAAAAGAAAAAAATACTGCGACATGAACAAAATAAATGTATTCTAGATCAATAGGTATTTCGAAATCATTGTAACACTACTAGTTTAAAAGTTTCACATAAATTTTTACCAAGAATATAGCTATACTCGTTCACAGTTGAAATATTCGCTTATAACTAACAAGGTTAATATTATTATCAATAATTGGATACCCACTATTGAAAAGACAAATTTAAATTATTAAATTTAGATACTTAGGTATTATATGAAACTGATACGCAAAACACTCGCTAACAACGGGTAATATTATTAGTGCATTCTGTGAGTCGGAAAAAACCTCGAAAAACACAAATATTTGGGGAGTCAACCAAACTACTTTCCTCTCCTGTTTTCGAGGATGCTGAACACGATGGTGATGTTGGCTCTGCTCCCCGAGTTGACCCTACCCCCCAAACGGCCAAAAAACCACCCCCAAAGGGGGAGAATCGCGTATTTGACGTCTTCCAACGGCAAAACTTGTGTCACCTCCCGTTTTCGAGGATGCTGAACACGATGGTGATGTTGGTTCTGCTCCCGAGCTGATTATGCCCCCCAAATGGCCAAAAACTACCCCAAAGTGGGGGAATTGCGTATTCTACGTCTTCCACCGGCAAAACTTATGTCACCCCCCGTTTTTTAGGATGCTGAACACAAGGGTGATGATGGTTCTGCTCCCCTAGGCGAACCAACCCCCCAAACGGCCAAAAACCACTCTCCAAGGGGGTGAAAAATGTGTTTCGTGCTACAAACGGGAAAACCCGTGTTATCTCTCGTTTTTGAGGATGCTGGATAAGAGAAAATATTACCAAGTCACCTCGATCCCCGCGAACCCCTCGAACGGACACAAACTACCCCTTTGACGAGCGGTTTTATGAGGTAATGAAGTAACATTTTTATTGATGCATAAAATTACTTATTTACTATATGTAAATATAAATCATTTTCAACATTTGTCGAGGTGATTTGGTAATATCTTTCTCTTGCCCAGCAACTCAAGAACGAGAGATATCAGAGATAACGTGGGTTTTCTCGTTTGTAGCACGAAACACATTTTTAACCCCCTTGGAGGGTAGTTTTTGGCCGTTTGGAGAGTTGGTTCGCCTCGGGGAGCAGAACTAACATTACCAACGTGTTCACAGTATCCTCAAAAACGGGGGGTGACATAAGTTTTGCCGGTAGAAGACGTCAAATACGCGAATCTCCCCCTTTGGGGGTGGTTTTTTGGTCGCTTGGAGGGTAGGGTCAACTCGGGAAGCAGAACTAACGTTACCGTCGTGTTGAGCATCCTCGATAACGACGGGTGACATAAGTTTTGCCGTTGGAAGACGTCAAATACGTGATTCTCCCCCCTTGGGGGTGGTTTTTTGGTCGTTTGGAGGGTAGGGTCAACTCGGGGAGCAGAACTAACATCACTATCGTGTTCAGCATCATCGAAAACGGGGGGTGACATAAGTTCTGCCGGTGAAAGATGTCGAATACGCAATTCTCCCCCTTTGGGGGAGGTTTTTTAGCCGCTTGGGGGGGTAGGGTCAACTCAGGGAGCAGAAAAAACATCACCACCGTGTTCAGCATCCTCGAAAACGGGGGGAGGTGGTAGTTTGGCTGACTCCCCAAATATTTGTATGTTCGTCCGACTCACAGAATGCACTATATTACTAACAATCGGATCCCTATAATTGGATAGGCAAAATTCTTAACTTTAGATAGGCACTTCTTACATAAATTTGATAGGGTTTACACACTACTTCATTTTGAGACTAAAGCTTGTCAAAATTTACAATCAATAAATTTAATAAATAAAATTGATATTGAACGAAACCACGGGAGAAAACGTCCACACTATTTAGAAGTTTGAATAACTTGACCATAGAATTAGTTGCCGAAATAAGGAGTTCCTAGTTATCCCCCAAATCAGTGGTTCAAATCCTCAGGGTGGTAGAAGGACCCTAGAATATTTTAAAGAACTACTATAGGAACCCTTATTGTGTGAAGGAAAAGTAACATTATAGAGATTTATAGATTTAACATACCTCTATTGAGGGCTGCGGACGACGTACGTAAAAGGCCAGAAAAGGGCGGGGTGTGGTTGTCCTTATATAGTTGAGGAAATGGCATCAAATCCTCTATCAGAGAAAGATTTTCACGAAGTACTGGTGCACAATAACTAGTCACTACAAATCACCACTATGAAAATCATAAAGTGTATAGAAAATGGATATATCCCAACACTCTGGTTTTAAAATAATTTTCCACTCTCCACTACACATGCCAATTTTCCTCGGTGTTCTAGAAGCCAATCTTTAAAAATTCGACAGCTCACGCTCTAACGAAAGAAATTTTACTTTTTTTCAAAAAAAAAATTATCAATGAAATATGTTCAGGAAACTGATAAACATTATCGCGTCTTTAGGCAGGAAAAAGGGATATAAAATTCTAAAAGGTTAATATTAATTTTTTTTGATACCTTATCTGAAAGAGTTACAAAATGCCTATTTAGGACACTTTATTTTATCCACTCATCTACCGTACTTTACGAGATATTAATATAATGAATCCAATAAAAGTGTAAAATTAACCAGCGCGCCTATGATGTTTCTATATTTTTATCAACATGATAAACGAATGCTTAACAGCTGTAATAATGTTTGTATTTTTGGGTGCCTAATTACAGGTGAACTGACTTGATTAAATTGAAACGTGACAGAACCCATCGCGGGGGATTTTATCTGAAAAGTGATTCCATCGATCTCCTTGGTTGTTCAGAGAGGCACAGAGTTGCATATTGTGTATTAAGGAGTCGATTTCTTCTTCGAAGGATATTTGCTATTTTCCTCAGACGCCATTTGCATGGTTCGTTGAGCACGTGAATACAGAAGTTCATAACATCGTAGGAACTTGGATACCCTCCAGAAAGAGGTAATTAAGTCTTTTGTTAATACTAATTAAGAATCGTTTTTGTGGAATTTTTCTTCTAAACGAAAAATTGTCTTTTAGGGTTTCAGTCTCGGTTTCAGTATAGGATACAAGAATATCTTGGTATCAGCTGTTTGTACTAGATTTTTGGTACTGGATTTTTGGTACTGGATTGGGGATTTATTTTTGTACTGGATTATTTTATGGATACCTGGTAACAACGTATTTTGGAGCCGTTGAGAAATTCAAATTTATATCTTGCGTGGTTGCTGTCCATGGGTGTAGCTGTACCGTCGAGACGCTTCTAGGAATGTCACGAGGTTTGGTTCGTTTGTAAGCTGTTGCAGGGAACTGCCGAATTTGAGACGTTCAGACAGAGGAACATCAGTAGAGCACGCAAGTTAAAAATTTGATTGTGTCTTGGTGTAAATTTTATTATATAATATTTAGTTGATTTTATGTGTACTGAAGCATACGTGCTATATATTATTTTTCATATATAACGTCATTAATGAGAGGATTTAGTTTAAACAATATTTATTAGATTATCATATCGATAGGTAAAAACTTTCACCTGGTCATATAAATACAATTTGCATTGTACAGCGGAAATTAATCTGGTTTATTGGTTAAATTGAAATAATGAATTTGATATCTACGTTTTAACGGTCGCTTACGTAAGCTACGTCGTAAAAACTATAGTGTAAGCATTAAGTTTTAAAATAGATAGAGGTGGAAATCCATTGTTGTCATATGAAGCCAGAAAGACTCCGGTGACTACTAGATGGCGCAGCAAAGGCATCTGCTGGCTGCCCGTGTTAATAAAATATTCGCACGCAGAAACTGCATAATTTAATTTCTAGTTTCCTGTTGCTGTCCATTATGGGCTTTCTGCATGCGAATATTTTATTAAGACGGGCAGCCAGCAGATGCCTTTGCTGCGCCATCTAGTAGTTACCAGAGTCTTTCTGGCTTCATTGACAACAATGGATTTATCCCTCTTTCTATTTTAAAACTTAATGGTGTAAGTAAGAACAGCGAGAAACTCGACGTAATTTCCGCTTATTATTTTTTTTTTATGTTTTATTTCGCCATATAGGTATTGAACCATTGTGTAAATCAGCTGTTACATATATCACTCTTACCGAATCGATATTATTATAGGTGTCTATAAATATTTAATTGTTGTGTGTAAAAAGTACATTCCGTCACTTGACTGTTTGTTAGCTGATAAGTATTTTATGATCTCACTTGTTGATCGTGTATGTTAATATATATTTTTTTGTATTATACCAGGGTTGTCAAACGTTTGTGTGTCCATACAGTAATTTTATATTAAAGATTTTTATGAGGATAACCAGTTAGTATCATTTCATGTCAAGTCTAGTAACTCTTTTAGTAAGTTAGGGGTTACTGAACCAAGACTGGTGTTTGAGGTTAGTAAATTTACTTGGCGCCCAAACATATTTTTCTCCATCTATCAAGAACCCCGACCATCTTCACTGCAGTCGGCCGGCAAACACCAACTGTACAACTGACAGTTACTTATGGTACAACACTCGTAAGAGGTACGTATCAAATTTATAAAACCGAATCGATTTATTTCTAGCAAAGAAATAACCTTCCGTTATCTTACAATTTAATTTAAATATCGTCTGTCCGTCTGCTGAAAAATAAGAACATTACTTACTGAACTGAGGAATAAAAACATTTTGCTATTGAACTCGGAGGATTTAAACATCGAAATAAAGTTGATATAAATTACTTCTAGGTTTTACATCTGTCCGTCCGTCTGTCTGTCTGTAGCCTAGCCAAGTGATTGCAACTTAACCTGTTTATCCGTCCGTATTGCAATCACAACCGAAGGTGGTTTATTTTAGTTTCACAAAAGCTGCTTGCATAAGTACCTACTTTCGAAAAGTACTCAAGCCGCTACTGTTGCCGTGTACCGAGTTACTCCAGATATTATTTTGACGTTGCCATTGTGGTTTACACCCGCTACTCTCTGCGATGTTGAGTGGAAAGGCAACTTCAACATAATTGATCCGACATTTTACAGGGTGAACAATGTACACCAGTGTACATACTTTACCGCTACCGTGTACCGGTGCGATAAAAAATCTTAGAATTGTTTGTTTTTGTTTTGAAGTTACCAGAGGGGGTATGCACCACTGTTGCCCTATGCCGAGTTGTTAAGCAACGCTACACCTGAATACTGTTAACCGATACCGAGTTGTTAGGCACTCTAGCCTCCAACAATTTTTTTTGACGTGCCCAGGGTGTGTAGACACCACTGTTGCCGTATACCGAGTAGTTAGGCGATTCCAGAAATCCGCAACGCAGATTAACCGTCTTCTGTTAGCATCCGACTGCCCATCCGCTGGGTAGTGAACACCAACGTACACCGACCTGTTAGAAAATTTTCGGATTCGGCACACACCGAACGCAACAACATTTTTACCAACCGCGGTAAATAAGCTTGCGACGTGTCGATTCCGATTAAATCGAACCTGAAGAACCGTTTGCGACTACTATTGTACCGATCCGAACCCTATTGAGGAAGTTATACATAACTTCTTGACTCTGCCAGACTTTGAAACCAGACCGAGTTTTCAAGAACCAGTTTACGTGAAGATCCGGACACAAGTTACCGTCAGTTGTATCCAAGGTCATCCAGAAAATACCCAAGTACAAGCCGGCCTTGTGGGTATCCTTTTCAGGGTAATTGAACCTTCTGAATCGATTGGTGATACTTGCAACCCGATCCGACGCACCGTTTCCGGAAAGACGCCTACCGTCGCGACGCCTGAGGTTGAATATCATCCAAACCTGTAGTATTCAGTAACCGTAGCCGCTATACAGCATCCGTACCGCCTTTTACTATTTTACCGGAGTTTGACCGGAGTATTTCGTGACTCCGGAGTCAGAATTTTCCGAGGGTCTGACCCATCGTTAAATAGTAAACCGAGGACGCTAAAGCGATTGCCGCTAGTTTCAACTCGATACGACCAACCGTTCCAGACTTACGATTTTCCGACCTGTACCGTCCGTCTGATTCAACTTGAACCGACAGTACCGATCCTTTGGGGAGTAACATCATGATTACTGAAGTGGACAAGTCCGACGAGCCCGTATTACCTACCGACGATGCCGCGAACATTGATATGGGAGATATCCGGTTAAGCTGGATATACAAATTAAAGAATGAACAAATAGATGATGAGTTAAGGAAATTTGGTCTACCTGTAACCGGTACCGCAGACGAGAAGAAGCGCCGCTTGGTAAAGTTTATTAAGGAAGGGTGTTCTTCGCCTAGGCCATGTACCGCCCAACCCGTCTTTCCGCTGCCTCTACCGCCGCTAGTGATCACACCACTAGTGAACAACCCCACTGCATCCACCTCCAGTCTACCACGCGTATCAACGCTCACCGAACCTGTCTGCCGGATGACAATCAGCGCTGTATGCGAAACCGTCCAAAGCTGGAAACTTCAATTTAACGGTAAAACCGACGCCGTGGAGTTTCTAGAAAAACTTCAAGAATTCCAGGAACATGGTCAGATCCCGACAACCGACTTGTTACCTGCCTTGTATGAAATTTTTCAAGGCAATGCCTTGGCCTGGTACCGAAACAACGGCGACTTATGGGCCAGTTGGGAGGAGTTTATTACCGATTTCAAACATTTTTACCTGCCTGCTAACTACAAGTCCGTATTGGAAGACCACATACACAGTCGCCATCAACTACCGCATGAAGCGGGTCGCTCTGCAAACTTTGCTACGTCGACACGGAGGATATACTCCGGACCAAGCTATGTACCGTTTATACCGAAACATGCGACCTGAATACCGACAGTATATACGCAGGAGCGACGTGAAAAGTCCAAGGGATCTCGTCTGCAAAATTGACGAGTATGAGTCTCTCTGTCTGGAATTAGCTACGCAAAAACCTGCTAATCTGTTCACCGTGCCGACCACTGCTCAACAGATATGTGTCAATGCTGTTATGTCTTCACAACAGTCCGTCAGCAAACCAGAGCGCATCGTGCCAGTACCTGATCGTCCAAATGAAACACCGGAGAGTTCACAAACGGATCAGCACAACCGACGTGGTGACCGATCATCCACTCCAGTTGCTATGATTTCGTACGACCGTAACACCACATGCTCGCGATGTGGCAACACCGGACATTTCCGAAACGAATGTCATGCAACTCCACGTCTGTTCTGCTCCCGTTGTGGAAAACCGACCATGATGACTCGAGACTGTTCATGTCACAGTGCTACATTGCGTCCCCTTGGGCGATACAAACCCACCGGGAACAATTCCACGAGTAAATCATCGTTTACAACCGACCACACATATTAGTACATATCCGTAACCAGACTTTTTCTGCCCTTGTCGACACCGGAGCCGTCCGTTCCTACATCGGCAATAAAGTAAAGAATTTGTGTACTACGTGGTGTATTCTGCACCGAACAGTTAACGCGCCGTCCGCCCAGTTAGCTAATGGCAACTTGGTCACTGTAACCAAAGAATACCGGAAGGAATTCTCCATAGGCAAAACCCGATTCTCAGAAGATCTCCTATATTTTGAGAATCTCTCGTCCGACATAGTCCTAGGGATGGACGTATTGAGTAAGCATAACTTTCTCATCACCCCAGGTACCGCTACTGTTTCTCTGAATGACCAAGTTGTGCAGGCAACAACCGTCAACGAATGCCTGCTACCAGATGCCCTATCCAAACAACCGCTACCAGATACCCTATCCAGACAACCGCTACCAGAGACTGTATCCAGACAACCGCTACCAGAGACTGTATCCAGACAACCACTACCAGGACCGTCGTCCGCTCCAGATTCTGAGGGTTTAGGCACCCTGACCGAAATACCTGAGCGTACTTGGTATACTCGTAAGCAGACGCATGTTGAGGAAAATCCCGACGCCACTCCAGAGGATGGTACTTGAGGTGACCACCGGTTGCCCAACCACCTTCGTCCCAAACCGTCTGAACCTGATCTCTCCGATCCATGGAAGCTACGAGTACCCACCGCATTTCGCCGTACCGTCTTGGCTGAGAACTATGATGCTCCGTCCGCTGGACACAGGGGAATCGCCAAGACCATAGCGAGGATGGCACCCCGTTATTACTGGCCTGGCATGTTTTGCAAGTATGTAAGAAACTGCCCGAAGTGCCAGCAGTGCAAGCAACACCCACTGAACTACAAGGCCTTAGCGCTTGTCGTGTGACGTCATCAATTTAGGCCGTGCAATTTTAATCATATAAGGGGTTACATACACTAATATTTATGAAAACTATCAATAGTTAACTTATATTAAAGAACGCTAGCTATATGACATACTTCTTGACAAATCCCAGAAGTTATGTTAGAGTTTTGGTTTAATACTAGGCGTAGTATTAAATGCAGGCTCCCAACTCCCCTACACCTGCTCCAAAATTCAGGATATGTTATTATCATAAATACATATACTGAACTATTCCACACCTTCTCTAATTTCATTTACCTAACATCGAGCCTAACATAGTGTTTAAGTGAATGTTTAGGTATAAAAACAACGAGAAAAACCATATATATATTATAGAAGAACACAAGCCATGAAAATACATTAAACTTTTAAAGAAATAGGTCCCAAATTAAATATGTTTAGTTATGTAGGTAGGTAGGTTATGTAGTTATGTAGGTAGGTAGCTATATAGCCTACTTCGTTAATGTATCTAGTTTTCTTTTTTTTTTTTTTTTAAATAGTCGCAATTTTTAGAGCAATAATTTTTTAAAAGGGTGTTGGAAATACTTTTGAGAATTATTTTTAAAACGTCTTTTCCATTATGATTATCGCATCCATCGAAATGTGAAACATGTTTTTGTTCAATACAATATTGCAAAATTAAATGAAGCATGAACGATCTCTTATTATAAGTTTCTAGAAATATGTCCTCAAATTCATTTATTAACTTATTAAAGACTATGTAAGTCACAGATACAACATGTATAACTTGTCCTTGGGGATATAAAAGTCCTCCACGATTTAATTTATTGATGAGATCAAAATTGTCCTCAACAATAAATTGCTCGTCATATACCAATTTTTTTTTACAGCCGTCACATTTTAGTTTTTTTAACGTAATATAGCAACAATAACCACGTAAATATGTAATTAACGGCAATACATCTTTGATATCCTGAAAGTGATCATCATTTATTAAAATTTGAGACAATAAAGTTTTAATTTGGGAAAAGTCTTGTTGAGAGCAATTTTCATCTGGGTCATAATCAGGTAGCTCATAGAACTTATTAACATTAAAAGGGCCAAAACTGTGAGACTGAAGTGTTAATATAGATTGAATTCTAAGTCTCTTCTCTGTCTCATATATAACTATTTATTATACTACCTTCAGGAAAATGAGCTTCACATACTTTCGTGTTGTTTGTGGGCTCAAAGTTATCTCGTGGTATAGCTTTTAGCCATTTTTGTCGTAAACTTACATCCTTTGGAAAACCAAACACACTAACTTTAGGTCCATTTTCATAGTTTCCGTTACAGCCGGGAACACAACACTTTTGAGGCATAATTACACTATTATCAGTTACCACAAAACTAGCCGAAACCGAAAGAAAAATATACAATTAAACACGAATAATAACTTATAAACTGTGCTGTAAACAAACCGGCCGACCGGCAAAACAACAGGTGACAAATATGGTTTTACGTATTTAAAAATACGCCTAACAATACAAATTGTTTACCTAGATATACAACGAAGTATTAGGTACAAGTTTCACGCACTTAAAACTCTTAAAAGAACATAAATAGTTCTAATTTCAGAAAAATGCTAAACAACCACGAATTACTTACGGAAGCCACACGCAAAATCCGCGAACTGCTTTACCGACTAGTCACTAGGTTACACTAGGTACTCGCATCTTAGTTGATGCGCTGTTGCCGGCTCTATAAGGAAATTATTAGTTTAGGAAAGACAGTAGATAATTAAATAAATAAATTACGAAATACCAAATTATAAAAAGAGGAAAGAACATCTTATGGAAATATGTTTTTTACGATATTGAATCAGAGATCAACAACACCTGATGGGTAATTGAAGAGATACATTCTTTACATAGGGACATCCTAAGATGCGCTACTATCGTAATACACTCCCCGGCACAAAATTCCGCCACCCTAAAATTTTGGTCAATTTTGATGTTTTATAACTTTTTTATTGTTCATCTCATTTTAATGAATTTTTCACCAGTTTGTAGATCCATTTATTGTTTGTCTTTTTAATCATTTTAATAAGTAACATTTTTCGTTTAGGCTATGTTATACAGGGGTAAATCAAAATGTTGTTTTTTGTCGTAAATTCAAAACACCCTGTGGGAAAATTGAGGCGAATAATTTTATTTACAAACTGTTTGATGTAATCTTAGACGTATTCCGAACATTTTGTTTTTTGATTCATTCCATTATCTCATTTCTTCTTCGAGCAGCAACATTTTAAATGAAACGCTGTTAATTTTACTGTATTTTTAGTTAAAAATTATCGACGTTGGCTAAGTACGCGATTATTGTAACAAAATGTTTGACAGTACAATTAATTTATTGGGTTGTCATCATGGTAATAACTACAGCAGATGTTGGTAGAATCGTTGCCTTAATAGAGGATGGCCGTAATAAAAGTTATGTCGCCCGTACTCTGGGAATTGCGCGGTCTACAGTTCGTGATGCTTGGAATAGGTATCAACAGACGGGAAACTTTACTAGACGTCAAGGCTCTGGCAGAAGGAAAAGGACCACTCAAGCTGACGATCGCTTCGTCATCATAAGTTCTTTAAGAGATCGAAGATCTACTGCTGTGTGTCTAAAAAATGACTTGCAAATGGTACGTCGAGTAAATGTCAGTGAAAGAACGATACGTAGAAGATTGGGAGAAGCAGGGTTGCATTCACGAAGGGCAGCAATATGTCCAAAATTGCTTCCTCGGCATCGACAACACAGACTGAGATTTGCAAGAGCACATTCTGACTGGACTGTAGAACAGTGGGGAAACGTACTATTCACAGATGAATCCAGGATTTGTTTAAGGTCGCCGGATGGTCGTGAACGGGTATACAGACGTAGAAATGAAAGATATGCAGACTGTACCATATCAGAGCGAATGCAATATTACGGCGGTTCAGTTATGGTTTGGGCGGGTATTTCTACCGATGCACGTACCGATCTTGTTTTTGTTGAAAATGGAGCACTAACCGCCCACCGTTACATTGAGGAAATCCTCCAAGAAGTTGTGGTTCCTTTTGTTCCTTTCATTGGGAACCAATTTACATTAATGCATGATAATGCTAGACCTCACGTTGCACGGGTAGTGAGCCAATATCTGGATGAGATTGAAATTCCAAGATTGGAATGGCCCGCATGTAGCCCGGATCTCAACCCAATCGAACATCTTTGGGATCTTCTTAAAAGAGCAGTTCGTCGTCGTCCTGTGCAACCACTAACCTTGCAAGACTTACGATTGGCGCTGACAGAAGAATATCAGGCTATTCCTCAAGGAAAAGTAAGAAATCTTATTCATTCTATGCCACGAAGAATGCAAGCTGTCATTGCTGCGAGAGGAGGAAATACACGTTATTAAAATGTTTGTTTTTGTTACTAAAATGTTTGTTTTTGTTAATTAATTTTATGACATACCTAGGATTTGTTTTTGTTAATAAAAATAAGCTTCAAATAAGCGTTTCATTTAAAATGTTGCTGCTCGAAGAAGAAATGAGATAATGGGATAAATCAAAAAACAAAATGTTCGGAATACGTCTAAGATTACATCAAACAGTTTGTAAACAAAATTATTCGCCTCAATTTTCCCACAGGGTGTTTTGAATTTACGACAAAAAACAACATTTTGATTTACCCCTGCATAACATAACCTAATCAAAAAATGTTACTTATTAAAATGATTAAAAAGACAAACAATAAATGGATTTACAAACTGGTGAAAAATTCATGAAAATCAGATGAAAAATAAAAAAGTTATAAAACATCAAAATTTACCAAAATTTTAGGGTGGCGGAATTTTGTGCCGGGGAGTGTAGTTCGGCAACGTAGCGGTAACCCTTTCACCCGCAAGTCTGGCAAGCCCCTCTCCCTCATCTGCGCTCCAAATTGTCTCGGCCTAAATCCATGACGTCACGAGTTAAAATTTTGTAAGCACTTGGTCCTTATGTAGAGGTGTTGTTGGTGCAAGCCGTCCGCCCAACAAGGATATGCCGCCAAAATACCCCGACATCTTTCCGGACCGTCAACGATACCGGAAAACAGCTGCGACATATTCACCGGAAGCAACGCAAACCAGTTCCAGATCAGTTCCAGGAGACGTAGTCACCGTCTGTACCGCCTGACACCGTCCGCCATGACCCGTTTACCGCCGTAACTTAGCTCTGCACGAAAGCTAAAGTTTTATTTCGAATTTTCAGAAGGACCAGCCAGGGAGCTTTCACCGTCCAGAACCATCTTTGGCCCACCTGGTAAGAATCATCGAACAAAATACCTGCTACGTCACGAAACCGGTCCCGGGAGGCTGTTTCATGAATTTATTTTTTTTTTGCTACTTTAGTACTCGATTTGTAAATACTAAATTAGGGATCTTTCCGTTTAAGTTAATTTTTGCATTTGTTTACCTGGAGCCTCCCAGGGTGAAGAAAAAAAATTGTATAATGAATTATTAATTTTTTTTCCCGAAGTAAGAGGGGGGTGTAACGAAGTGATTTTTCCCGTCCAGGAATATCTGTTTTTGCTTTAAGTATTACCGTCACTTGGGTACACCCTGCCGACGCTTGTTAGTAAGTAAGTCCTGTTTTAGTTAATTTAGTAGTGAGTTGTAAAAAACCAGCTGGTAAACAAGCAGTTAAATAATTAATTGATTAATTTTCGACAATCCCCCGTATAATTAAAATTCGTGAATTATTATAAATAATGACCGAGTCGGAAACAAAAATCATTAGTTACTAAAACCGGTTAAAATATTTATCGGTTTCAGGATATTAATCCTTTGTTTACATATGCAAAATTAGGCTGGTAAATAAGTCATAACTAAAGTTGTACAGTTATATTTATTGCTTGTACGGTAATATTACAATACAGCTCTGTCAATAACTGTCAACAGATGAAATAATAAATAATGAAACTATAGGGCTATTTATTAATACAAACAGACAGAAAACTCCAAACAATAATAATTAAATACTGAAATCAAACTGAAATGTATTTTCAGGCAATCCAAGGTCCATTTTTATGTAGCCGTTGTGACATTAAAAATGTAAACATTTATGTAACATGAAAAAAGGTAACAAATAAAAACAAACAAAATATAACTGTAACCATGGCGACAAATCAACCCATACAGACTTGACCAACTAATGAAATGAAAACGTTATTAATAAGAGAATATCAAAAGGTAATATCTATTAATAATGTCTTTATTTTCTGAAACCGATAAACTATTGAACAAATCACGGATGTTATGAATCATACCAGCCTTAGATGTCTTAAAATCCTCGCTCTACGAGCTCGGATTTTAAACCGACATCTGCGGCAGTTATGATAGGCATAACATTCCTTGATATGTTAATAGTTATAATCCGTGTCCGTTTTAATCCGTTTCTTTTTGCATTATAGTCTAAAAGTTGCAAGCAACTCATTTCCGGTCAGTAATACTCTGAGGCAATAGTATTAGTTAATGCGCCCGACCTCCGTAAAGAACGTTGTGCGTACGAGTCCTTCGTTTCAAGTCAATCGGCCGTTTAACGCGCATTCTGCCTACGTCATTAAAGGAACAAAAGGCCAGCGGAACGTCGCGTCCGTCTCAGATCTATCAGATCCATCAGATCCTTCGAATCAACTTCAGCAATCAGTTCAAACCGTCACCGAGTTCACCTTAGTTCACTTAGAGTAATAATTTTCTTGAAACTAGTATTGGTAAGAATAAATACACTGTGGTCCGCTATTAACAGTCCGTACTGCCTTCAGTTAAGTATAGATATTCAGAGTTCTTTTGTCCGGGAGTATCGCTGTATTATACTACTAAATCAAACCAGAGCTAATTAATAATACCTCCGTGGGTTTCTTTTGTTTAATAAATTGTGCAACGGCTGGCTAGATTTGCTCGGTCGGGCAATCTACAGGTCTCACTGCACAGAGGTTACCGGAAAACCTATCTTACATAACAATAGTCATTGATAAATAGCTCTCCCTTTGTGGCAGTAGTTCGCCGTATTTTAAAACGTCCAGTATAGACTCAAATATCTATAGCTAACCGATTGTCCGTCGTACATACAATATATCCTGTTGGAGATCCCTCGTGCTTGTCGGTCGAAATCTTTCAGACGCGAAAATAAACATCAACTAACCGCAACTCACCGCCGAAATAAAATCATGTCCGTGTGCATTGCATATACGCTTGATTACCAGCCGGCCCCTTTATTTAAGTATCAAACCTGTACATATTCGACTCAAAAGTCGCTAAAGTATTCTACACTATTAATTGTTGTATGTATATACTCGATTGAGAAAAATAAATACGTTGTTCTACATAATTAAAATTTCCGAATAATTTCTGAGCTCACATCTCCGCCGTCAATTTCTGATTAACCCGTTTGAGTAGGGGTCGAAGTCCTTTAGACAGACCTCTAGCTTACAACCCTCTGGCGTTTTTTTCCGTGTCTCCAGCTGTTAGCTACCCCGGATTGCTTCCCCAATAGGAAAGCCAAAAAGTGCTGTTCTTTGCACTTAAAAGTTAAAGAACTGGTGCCCGAGATATCCGACTAAAAGAGAAAATATTTACGTAAGTATACGTCGAAAGTAAGCGCCGTTACACCGCTACCAGAGACTGTATCCAGACAACCACTACCAGGACCGTCGTCTGCTCCAGATTCCGAGGGTTTAGGCACCCTGACCGAAATACCTGACAGTACTTGGTATACTCGTAAGCAGACGCATGTTGAACCTAATCTCTCCGATCCGCTGGACACATGGGAATCGCCAAGACCATAGCCCGGATGGCACCCTGTTATTACTGGCCTGGCATGTTCCGAGACATCGCCAAGTATGTTAGGAACTGCCCAAAGTGCCAGCAGTGCAAGCCGTCAGCTCACCAGATATGTCGCCAAAATACCGACGTATTTCCGGACCGTCAACGATACCGGAAAACAGCTGCGACATATTCCCAGGAAACACCTCAAACCACTTCCAGGAGAGGTAGAACCGTCAGTACTGTCAGTCATCGTCCGCAACATCAGTACCATCCGATTCCCCTCTCCCACAACGAGGAGAGTTCAGGAGGATATGCCACCACCCGAAGAGGTACCAGCCGACCAAACATGTTTCTCTTGAGAACATGAAGACATGTCCTACGTGTGGTTCCCAGTGTCACTACGACAAGGCCCAAACCACGCCCTGCGATCCGTATGCCGCCGTTCTACATTTACCGCCGTCAATTAGCTTCACCATAGCTAACTGTTGTTTTGAATTTTCAGAAGGACCAGCCAGGGAGTTTTGACTGTCCAGGACCACCTTTGGCCCAGCTGATAAGAAACACCGAATAAAGATACTCGATAGATAGTAAAACCGGTCCCGGGAGGCTGTTTACAGAAATTCTGTTTTTTTTTTTGACTAATTTAGCAGTAGCTGTGTAAATACTAGATTAGGGATCTGGGAAGAGGGGGGTGTAACGAAGTGATTTTTTCCAATCAAGGAACGTCCATTTTTGCTTTAAATATTACCGTCACTTGGGTACACCCTGCCGCTGTTTTTAGTAAGTAAGTCCTGTTTTAGTTAAGTTAGTAATGAGTTGTTAAAAAGCCTGCTGGTAAACAAGCAGTCAAGTAATTAATTGATTAATTTTCGACAATTTCCCGTATAAATAAAATTCGAGAATTATTATAAATAATGGCCGAGTCGGGAACAAAAATCATTCGTTACTAAAATAAATTAAAATGTTAATCCTTGCCCGATTTAATCCGTCTCTTTTTGCAATATAGTATAGAAATTGCAAGTAACTCATTTCCGGTCATGTACGTTCTGAATTGATGCTCCTAATTGCATAATCCGCTTGACCTCTGCAAGGAACGCCGGGTTGTGCATCCAAATCCTTCGTTGCAAGTCGGTGACCGCCCCTTACCACGCCATTTAAATACGTCATAAGTAACAAAAGGGAGAGGACCATTCATTCCGGTCTCATTCCGAGAAAGTCGGCAGCAGTCAACATTCATTCCGAGATATTCCGCATGTTCAGATCCGATCTACCGCCAGCCGTTTTAGATCAATCCGAAATATACAGCGCTCCGAGTTAAATTAATAAATTAATTCTTTTAGTTGAATATTATACTGGTAAGAATACAAGGTGACCCGCTACATTCTGTAGGTACTGCCTTCAGTTAAGTATAGATATTGAGATCTTATTATCCGTGAGTATCGCCGTATTTTGCTACTAAAGCAAACTAGAGCTAATTAATAATACCTCCGTTGGTTTATTCTTTTTGTTATTTCATAAATTGTGCATCAACTGGTAAAATTTTCTCGTTCGGGTGATCTGCGACGTTTCAATGTACAAGGGTTACCAGAAAACCTGCTGTAAGCAAAATAGTCATTCATAAATAGCTCTACGTTTGTGGCAGTAGTTCGCCGTATTTTCAAATACCCCGTAAAAAACTTAAATATCTATAGCTAACCGATTGCCCGCCGTTTATAATACATGTAGACCTTCATCACCCCCCTTTAAATATATTTGTCATAGTGGATAAACCAAAATATTTAAATTTTCCCGCTGCTAACGTAGGGAAGAATTATAATTTTAGGAAATGTAACTTTCCAACGTTGTACAATCATTTACTATTTATTGACTGGTCTCCACTCTTAAATATTAAATGTGTTAATGAAGCACGTACCTATTTTTACTCTGTTTTAGAGACCGCGTTTGATCTGTATGAAAAATGTTCACTATTATGATGAGTTAAATAAATAAATGATAAATAAATTTATTATTGTTCCAAATAATTACATAGATACGAATATAAATATACAGTAAATTCACTTTTGAACCAAAGCAGTTTGTGAGTGAATAGGAGATAGCAGTAAAGCGAGAGCACTACACATGCGTGACTGCATGTCGATCTCAGAATGTTAGCGCTCTCGCTTTATTCCCTCCCATTCACTCACAAAGCGCCCTGGTTGAAAAGTGAATCCACTGTATATACATATATATATATATATATATATATATAACATGTTCAGTTAATTCTAGATAATATATACTTGCATAATATATACACTCAATTATACACATACACATATAATCCACATAGACATAATTGAAATAAAATTACAAAGACTAAGATTTACGTGAGCTCCAACTGAAGCTTGTGGGTAAATTTTAGAATTTTACTAATAGAACAATAATAATAACTAAAAACTAAATCTTAAACTTAAATAAAAAAAAAAAAAAACAATTCACGCACATATTTCTTTTAAATCAGTTTTCAGACAAGTTATTTTAAAGGCTTATTAAGTATGTTATTTTAAAACCATGGTATTAATTTAAAGTTTAAAGTAATCCGTGCCAGAATAAAAAATAACATATCTGAAGCATATCGACAGTATTTACTTAATATCGAACAAGGTATTCATTATGATCCTAAAACATTTTGGTCCTTTATAAATTCCAAAAAAGACAACTCTCGAATCCCTGGTAAAATGTGCTTTCGCGATACAACTTATGAAAATCCACAGGATATAGTTAATGTTTTTGCTAAATATTCCTCCAGTGTGTTTAGACAATCTTATCCAATAAATGATAGAAATGATGCTATAGATGATCTTTGTTTTTTACAGAATATAAATGTCAAGCGCGTATATGAGACAGATATAATATTTGCTTCAACTAAAGAATAGTATGACTGCTGAAAGATTGTATAGGTGCTCTGGCTATGCCACTCTGCGCATTGTACAACCTTTTATTGGAGACTTGCACTTTTCCGAGAATCTGGAAAATAGCTAAACTATGTCCTGTTCTTAAAACCGGTGATTCTAACAATGTACTTAACTATCGTGCCATCTCCATAATCTGCAATTTCGCCAAATTATTGGAAATTATTCTGTATAGGAGTATATAATAGTAGTATAAGAAACATTTTATCTCCCTGGCAGCATGGGTTTATGGAAAAGAGGTCGACTACAACTAACCTTGCTTGCTTCACTGAATTTACTGTTGAAATATTAGACAACAGAGGACAGGTGGATGTTGTTTATACTGACATACAAAAAGCATTCGATCAAATTGACCATCATGTCTTACTTAATAAACTTGATAAAATTGGTATTAGTTCAAACCTGTTAAAATTGTTTAAATCTTATCTTTTCAATAGGCAGCAATATGTCTTTTATAATGGTTTCAAATCCAATTTGTTTTCATCCACATCTGGTGTCCCACAAGGGTCAAACCTTGGGCCGCTGCTTTTTTTTATATTTATTGACGACTTAATTACAATACTGGACTGTAACGGATTGATGTTTGCTGATGACCTAAAGATTTATTCCTCTGTCTCTAGCGTAGACGATTGTCATAACTTACAAAAAAATCTAGAGAAAGTGAATCATTGGTGTAGGTTAAGTAAACTGAATCTGAATATTTCAAAATGCAATGTAGTTACTTTCACTCGTAAAGCTACACCATTGATATACAACTATACAATTAATGATAAAGTTGTTACAAGATGCGAAGTGATTAAAGTGATTAAAGATCTTGGTATATACTTTGATTCTTCACTTTCTTTTTGTACACATGTTGATCATGTATGCAAGTCTGAGTTGAAATTGTTGGGTTTCATTATACGCAATTTGCAAACCTTCAATGGCATAGAATGCATTGTAACGGCTCCGTGGTTCCTCACCGCTACAAGTAAGAATTTTGACCCAAAATAAATATATTAAAATCAATCATGACACTGACTGTACTATTTTTGTACAACACTTTTCGTATTCCGACCATACTAACGATTAGTGTCGAGCTGTCACCTACCTAGAGAACAAACAACTTTCGCCATATTTCGGTTTTCTTATAAATTTAACTTATGTATTTTAAATGACTTTGTTTAGGCTTTATACAAGCATAATAACAACAAACATATCCAAACCGATATACCTACATTGATGTTTCATCTCTAAACATGTAGGTATATCGGTTTGGATATGTTTGTTGTTATTATGCTTGTATAAAGCCTAAACAAAGTCATTTAAAAACAATGCATATCAAGCAAAGAAAGATAATTGTAAAATAAAATTAACTTATGTAGTAACAGTTTCTTAATATTTTTTTGGAAAAGTAAAGGAAATGGTCCTAATTAATGTTCGGATGCCTGGGTTAAGGATTATGTATTTAATAATGAAATAAATGCCGTTCTTTTAAAAATAAATTGTTGTAAGAAGTGTCATTCGGACATCTTCGAGAAAGTCCCGCGTTCAACAGGTAGTTGACCGTTACTTCTGGAACAAAGCGGGGTTTTCGTTCTTTTTCGTTTCTACCTACATACAAGAAGCACGCACAATGAATTGTTAATTAACTGTAACGCTATTTAACATTGAACTGTTAAGTACTCATCGGGTGATGGATTAAAAGTAAATTAATGAATTGCATTGTGGCATAAGAACCTTATTATAAGGTAAGGCATTTAATTTGTTGAATACATAAAAATTACTAGAACTTCGTTCTTAATTTTAGGTTCTTTTTTTATCTTATCCTTTTTTTGCGGATTTCTTATAATTCTCTTTGATCAACTGGCTTGATATTAAACTATTGGATGTAGTATATTTCCTGTACGAGGTTAATTAGAAAATTTCACTATAATGAAAGATGTTGGATGACGACCGGAGAGTAGTTTGAGTCGATTAGGTACCGATCAGCACGCGAAATCCACAGACATCCAGGACAACTCGGATTATTTCAAGACGTAGAAGTAGTGGTTACGGTTGGACAACCCACATGGTCTCGTGACGGCTAGTATTAAGGCTGAAAGTTCATCAACTGTGGTTGGATTGATTTACTGAAAATTAATTCCTTTAGTCTTAAGGCTGGGCACAGACGAGCTATTGAAGTTGCCGATTTACTATTTATTTTTTGTGGATAGAAGTAAACCCCGTTGTGCTGAAATATCTCTCCCTTCAAGCTAAGTATTTTTTTATTAATCTAGTGGGATATATTACAAATTACTGAAGGACACTTATGTACTAGATATCATATTATTCAAAATTTTACGAATAACCTTTCCATTTTGTGATTTTTTACCGAATATAATTAGTTGATAAGATAATTTTAACCATAAGTCTTTAAGTGGGTAGCGTAGAAACAAGTCAATGTAATTTTAATTTGTATGTTGCGTGTAATATTATTTTTAGTCAATTTAAGACTACTCTTAAAATTTTAGTAAATAGTGTGTTAGTTAGATAGGTCAGAGTATATCTACCAGTATTTTTTTCGTATGACATTGTTGCCTTTTGCCTTGTCAGGTACGTAAGTAATTTATCTCAATACTACGTGTATTTTTCGTACAATATTGTTGCCTTTTGCCTTGTTGGGTACGTAAATGATTTACCTTTTGTCATGTAATATTTTTTTCGTATGACATTGTTGCCTTTTGCCTTGTCAAGTATGTCCTTAGGGCATCTTATTATTAGAGTATTTTTCTAGCGACATTGTTTGCCTTTTGCCTTTGTCACTTACGCAAGTAAAGTAATTTTATTGCTTGTTTATCAATTTAAGCTGATTACCGTAGTTTAAGGTTATTTTATTAAGTACTACCGTAGTATAATATTTAAACAATTTTGTTGTTGTTATCTAAGAAATCATCTTAGAGTTTCTTGTAATCGTATCATATTTAAACAATTTTGTTGTTGCTATCTAAGAAATCATCTTAGAGTTTCTTGTAATTGTATTATATTTAAACAATTTTGTTGCTATCTAAGAAATCATCTTAGAGTTTCTTGTAATCGTATTATATTTAAACAATTTTGTTGTTGCTATCTAAGAAATCTTCTTAGAGTTTCTTGTAATCGCATCATATTTAAACAATTTTGTTGTTGCTATCTAAGAAATCTTCTTAGAGTTTCTTGTAATCGCTGTATTATATTTAAACAATTTTGTTGTTGCTATCTAAGAAATCTTAGAGTTTCTTATAATCGTATTATTATATTTAAACAATTTTGTTGTTGCTATCTAAGAAATCTTCTTAGAGATTTTTGTAATAAAATATTCTATCTACTTTTTCTACCCTTTTTTTCTGATCATACTATATGGTCTGGCGCCCGCATTTTCTGAACCCACTCCCTCTCTACTCCACGATACAAGCCTAGCCGTGCAACTTTTGCTACAATTCACATAGGGCAGCTAAACACCGTGTTTGGTTTGTAAAAATTAAATCTGTTGATTCCACTTTAGTGCTTAAATAGGTTATAACAACCACAAACCAAAACACAAAGGGCAACCGCAGCAGTATGAAAACTCTTTACTTCGCATTTGTTCGTTCCAGATTGGAATATAGATCATTAATATGACATCCAATATATGATTGCTATAAAACTAGATTGGAATGTATCCAGCGTAAATTTATTAAGTTTCTGTCCTATTGAGTTGACCATACGTATCAACTCTAAGGTGCAGACCCTAATGTGATGTTGAATAGATTTGATTTACTTTCTCTCAATACTAGAAGAGAACATGTATCACTAACATTTCTATATAAATTGATTCACGGTCATATTGATCGTCCTGATTTGTTGTGCAAAATAAAATTTAATGTACCACGATTATCCATAAGGCATTTTAACACATTTAAATTACCTATATGTAAAACAAATATAATGTTAAGGTCTCTTATTAATTTTATGTGTGCTAACTATAATGAGTTGGATCACGACTGTGATGTTAATTTCTCTAATATTAAGTCTCTATTATACTGTGATAATATCGAATGCTAATGTTGTGGACTTTTATATATTAATTTTGTCAATGTTATTGTCCATTATTCTGTTCTTGGGTATTTACTGATGTATTTGTTATCTTTTATTTGTATCTGTTTTGTACTTATCCTGTAAATGGTTTTTACTGTTGGATAAAGAAAAAATAAATAAATAAATAGACATCCTGTTGGAGCGTTCCGTTTGCTTGCCGTATGTAACAATTTCAAGCCGCGAAGATAAATTTCTGTTACCCGAAATTCCGTAATAACACCGTATACACGCAAAGATTCTTGTTTGCCAGCTTGCTTGTTTTTAATCGTTTTAAAAAGTTTTATACATACTCGACTGTACAGTCGTGGAGGTCTTAGAGTAAATTAATTTGTTCGTTAATACTGCTGAATAAATACGTTGATTTAAAGAGGTAAAATTCACGAGTTATTATTTCTGTCATTTTTCTTCTGATTAACCCGTTTGAACAAATGGTCGAAGTCCATTAGATAGATCTTCAGTTCACGACCCCTGACATTCCGTATCTCCAGCTGTTTCGCTATTCAGGGTTGTTCTCCCAATAGGAGAGCCAAAAAGTGTAGTTCTTTGCACTTAAAAATTAAAGGACTGGCGCCCGAGTTTTCCGTATAAAGAGTTTACGTAAGTATATAGATAGAAAGCACCATTTCCACCAAGTAAGCGTCATCACATACTTTAATATTTAATGATGATTTGTAAGCCTTGCATTTTTCTTCAATTCATTTATCGGCCTAGGCCAATATTGGTGTTATATCAATGAAGAATAGAGTAATGATAAATTTTATTGATCTGGGCCGATATTGGTGTCATATCAATGAAGAATAGAGTAATGATAAATCATAATATCAGAATGGTATAATGAAAAATTTTTTACATGAAGCTTAGATGGTCAAATATTGATATAATCATTGGCATACATTTTTGCCATGTACAGTCGGCGCCACCCAAATGTGAACGGCAAAAGTGTATAGTGTAATTTACACTTTAAATTATAGTCGCCATAAAATTTGAAAATAGTTGTCAAATATATTTGTCATCATTTGTCAAAAGTAAAAGCAAAGATAACTATGCCAAGGCATTTAACTGAAGCGCAAAAAGCGAGGGCTATAGCTAAATTGGAAGAAAATAAGTCTTTGAGTGAAGTGGCTGCTGATTTAAATGTTAGTAAAAGTTGTATATTTTATATAAAAAAAAGCGCTGGTAAGAAGAACAAAGACTGCAAAGACCTATAAGGCAAGGTGTAAGGAAGGTCTCCAATGAGAATAAAGACAATGCTCTGGTCGAATTTATTCATCAGAATCCTTTCGAAACCGCTGTCAAAACTCGAGAAGAAACATTATTGCCAGGGTCTTTCAGAATAGCACAGACATCTTAAGCTATCTGGCCTGCAGAACTGCTGATTTTTAAATATAGCGATTAGTTTTTACCATTTTTATTTTATTAATGTTTTCCTGAATTATAAATTATTATAAACTAGAGAGCATAACTATAGCGCCACCCCATATTTTGCAGTGTTTGTCCACTTAACATTACCAAGGTTACCAAGGACTTAGGAGGTAAGAAAGTACACTAAAAGAAGGTAATTAAACAAGTCTTAGTTATGTTTTAAGTTTTTTTTATAAAATTAACACATAAATTAAGAAAACATCCTGAATTTATTGGTGCATAACTATAGCGCCTATTGGATAAAACTCAACAAAACCACTAACAAACAAAAATCAATAATGTGTAACGTCTCCATTTTTACGAATGACTTCAAATAGTCTATTATTCATACTGTCCACCAGTTTATTTAAGACTTCAGGCTCCAAGTTGACCCAAATCTCTTCTATGGCAGTCTTGAGTTCACGAAGAGTATCGCACTTCTTATTATTGGCATACAGCCGTCGTACAATAATTCCCCAGAGGTTTTCAATTGGATTTAAATCCGGCGAGCATGCTGGCCACTCCAATAAATCAATTCATTCTCAAGGAACCACTCCATGGACTCTCTGCTAACGTGAATTTGAGCATTGTCTTGCTGGAACTTGAAATCAACATTGTTGTTTTCATTTAAAAAGGGGAGCAAATGATCTTGAAGCACATCAGTATATTCTCTGCTATTCATACGTGTTGATGGATAAGCTAGGGTCAAAACACTTGCTCTTGTAAAGGCACCCCACACCATTAATGTTCCTCCTCCAAAATTGCGCTTTGTTAGAACTTCAGGTTCTCTTCTCAGATCGCGCCAGTAGCAATTAAATCCGTCTGGACCATCAAGTTTAAATTTCTTTTCATCAGAAAAGATCACCTAAAATGATTTTTTCTAAATAATTTAAACTTTCTACTAAATGATTAACTTACGTTATTCCATTGACGATTCAAATTTTCTCGGGCAAAGTCTAGTCTAGCCGCCTTGTGTCTAGGCAGTATTCTTGGGACTTTTCTTAATTTCCGGCGAACAATGTGAATACTTTTATTTAAAATCCTCCTAATTGTCCATCGAGAACGTTCACATTACATTCGCTGGCGATTTTCTTACAACTCTTTAAACTATTGCTTGCTGAAGCAATTATCCTTCTCTCTGTTCGTGGTGAGACTTTCTTCTTCGGACCTCCTTTCTTATTTTGACCATAGCCGACGGTATCATTTAAGTAATTTGACACAACTTTACGCGAACGATTAATCATTAAGGCAATTTTCCTTCGACTGACTCCTTGATCTTGTAGTGCCAAAATTTTCCCCTTTTCCATTTCAGAAGGATAAGTTCCACGAGGCACGTTTGGTGCCGTATTTATTCATTTGTTTGAAATTTGATAGTGACACTACAACAACTTTTCATTTGTTTCTTTTTTTATTGAAACCGTCAACAGAATAACGTAAGTTAAGAAATAGGCGCTATAGTTATGCACCAATAAATTCAGGATGTTTTCTTAATTTATGCGTTAATTTTATAAAAAACCTTAAAACATAACTAAGACTTGTTTAATTACCTTCTTTTAGTGTACTTTCTTACCTCCTAAGTCCTTGGTAACCTTGGTAATGTTAAGTGGACAAACACTGCAAAATATGGGGTGGCGCTATTATACACTTCGCACATAAATTATGGAATAGGTAAAAAAATTAGTCAAGTTTATACGTTCATATTTTTGTTAATATTGAAGCAATTTCAATAATTTTTTTATTGCGGATAGGTCATTTCTTCTGCAGTTTAATACCGTATGTTCGATTTAACTACGAGTTTTGTTATATAGGGAAACGCGAAAAGTATGAGGGCATGTAAATTCCATAAAATTTCAATTTGATCTGTGGCAATTAGGAGCCTATGAAAATTTATTTTTATAAGTGTTTCGGTTATGGCCTCTCCTATTGTACTCACTGCGCCAAGCAATTTGCCATACGGTTCTTGGTAAATAAAAAATTGGCTATTCTTTGAAAATTTTTCTGTTGCATGTTAAGACTAATTTTGTTGGAGGCCTGGCAAAAAGTCGATCAAATGTTCATTCGAGATTTAATTTTAAGTATGTTCAATCGATGCCAAACTGTAGTAAATGCCAGGGAAGGTAATACCCGTTATTAGTTTGCATTATTGCTTTTTTTTTTTTTTTTTTTTTTTTTTCCTTATAGGTTGCGGTCTTTTGGCCCGCTGTACTGAAGCTGAAGCTTATTGTACCCCCATAGTCTCCCTATTCCATGAGACCCGTTCCTCCCACGAAGGCGAGTATACGGTCGATGGGAGCATTAGCTATCTCTTCCGGTGTCACTGATGGTTCACCGAAGTGTGCAATCCTTCTCGCCGCTAGGGCCGGGCATTCACATATGATGTGGTGAGGTGTTTCTTCCTCTTCACCACACATCCTACAATCTGGATCATCCTTCACCTTTATGTTGGTGAGATGTTTGTTTAGCGTGCAGTGTCCTGTTAAAATACCCACTGCACATCTTAGCTGTCTTCTGCTCAGCTTCAGCAATTCGTTAGTCTTTGATTTGGATGGGTCACCTAAGAATATGCGTGATTGTCTCATTCCTGGTGCCTCTCTCCAATGCAAGTTGTGTTTCTGTCTTAAAAGTTCCTTTACTTCGCCTTTTGCGGTGCTATATGCATTATTGCTTAGTTTTTTGTTATTGTTATCCTTATTTTTCCTGTTAAATAAATTTATTAAGTTATTTTTATTCCAACTTGTATTATTAACCTCGATATTGGTTTTATAACTCTTTAATGAGAGGAAAATGAAACAAAATCCACTAAAATTATTGTTTTTTAACAGTTATTGGCAACAGAACAATTTTCAAAGAATTACCAATTTTTTATTTACCAAGAACCGCATGGCAAATTGCTTGGCGCTGTGAGTACAATAGGATAGGCCGTAACTGAAACACTTATAAAAATAAATTTTCATAGGCTCCTAATTGCCACAGATCAAATTTAAATTTTATGGAATTTACATGCCCTCATACTTTTCGCGTTTCCCTGTATAACAAAACTCGTAGTTAAATCGAACATACGGTATTAAACTGCAGAAGAAATGACCTATCCGCAATAAAAAAATTATTGAAATTGCTTCCATATTAACAAAAATATGAACGTATAAACTTGACTCATTTTTTTACCTATTCCATAATTTATGTGCGAAGTGTAGTTATGCTCTCGTTTATGTTGAAATATATTAATTATTGTTAATATGCTTAGTTTGTGTAATTTTATTTCTCACAGTCGTTAAACATGAATGAATTAAAGGAATAATTAATATTAACCTTCTTCCACTAACATGTAGGTAATATTAGTTAATTATTTTGCTAACTTCTATTATATAAAAAAGAATCAAAATGGTGGATAATGAGTGTGCAAGTTTAAATGCAGAGAGCTGTGGTTTTTGCAAGAAAACTGCAGTAAATAAAAAAGTAAATTGTGTGAATTGTCTAACAGTATTCCACACAAGTTGTTATAAAAAAACCAAAAATAAAAAGTGTTGTGATAAACCCAATTACTTGATAGGAAATCAAACTGAAATAATTATGGACGAGGAAATAGAGGACACATCAAATGATTCTTCTATAATAGAACAATCTATCAACTGGGAAAATAAAGTTTTAAAAGAAATAAATAAGGAAATGAGAGAAAATAATAATTTACTTAAAGAGAAGGTTGAAAGACTAGAGGTAGAAAATGCAGAATTGAAGAACTTACGTAATAAAGAACAAGAATATCTCGGCACAGTACAGGAAAAACATGACATGATGAACACTATTATTGAAAAACTAACATCAATTTTTGAAAATAAATTCGCAGATTTAACAGAAGAAATAAATAAATTAAGTCAACAAATGAGTAAGCAAAACCACAACAATTTGGAAGGAAAAAATGATAAACATACAAAAACAAAAAACAACTGATAAGCATTTACATACAAATAATAATCCAGTGACACCAAAACAGTATTCAGAAGCAGCAAAAATGGCACCAAAACAAAATACCCTACATGTTTTAGAACAACAACAGAGAAATATGATGGATAAAATAATAAATTTAAATTCTGTAGAAGAAATTAAAACACAAGACTCACAAGAGGAATATACACATAAACAAGGAAATAATGACAATTGGCAAATAGTTCAAAGGAGCAGGAAACCCAATAAGAAGTATGTGGGACAGTCAGAAGATACAAATGGAAAGTTTAAAGGAGAAAGCCCTAAAGTATGGATGTATGTCTATGGAGTGACACAGGATGTAACAGAAGAAGACATTAAGAAATATCTAAATACAAAAACAGGGAATAAAGATGAAGAGTTTATCGTCAAAGAATTAAAAACAAGAGAAGGAAACAGATTCAGAAATTATATGGTCGCAGCCGATTTTAAATATAAAGAAGATTTTTATAAACCTTCATTCTGGCCAAGAGGGGTGCGCTATTATAGAAGGTTTGACTTTAGGCTCTATTATGAAAAATTTTAAGTAGGTAAAAGATGTTGTCAATGATATAATTGAAACGCAGCCAAATTCTTTTTTAGAAATAAAAAACTAGTATTAGAACTAAAGAATGATGTGTCTGATAAGTTATCACAAGGGGAAAAGCCAACTCAGTTAAAGTGCTCTGGAAAAATTAAGAGTACCATAAACTTAATGCATTTTAATATACAAGGAATTTTAGGAAAAGAGTTAGATTTAGAATTGTTGCTTAATATATACTGTGCAGATGTAATATGTATAACAGAACATTGGTTAAAATCATATGAAATAACATCATTAAAATTAAGAGATTATGTACTAATTAATAATTTTTGTCGCAAAGATTTTGAACATGGAGGTGTATGCATTTTTTCAAAGGAAAATTATGAAATTAAACCGCTACCATATAAAAACTGTGTAGAAAAACATTTCGAAGTAAATATTGCTGTTGCAGATGTTTTAGAGAGTGAAGCCAAATTATATATAGTAACAGTATATAGGACACCAACCAGTACTTTTAAAATATTTATCGACAAAATGTATGAGCTAATGTGTTACATATATAAAAGTAGCTGTTATTATACAGGGTGATTTATGACGTCGCGGAAAAACTTCACCGGGTGATTCCTATGAGTAATTCAAATAAAAAACTTCTAATAAACATGTGTCCGATAATGCTTCCTAACGGAACTGTAGCCCTTCAAAGTTTAATACATGTAACATCAATCAATAATCAATCAAAGCATTAATAAGCAGGCTTATTTCTTATTGCATGTGTCACCTATGACAAATATCTAACTGTCACATAAGTATTTTTTCTCTGACATAAACATTAAGTAAATTATGGATGAGTTCACAGTACATGAGTATGCTGATATAATTTTTATTTATGGATTTTGTGACGGAAATTCACTTGAAGCTTCAAGAGAATATCAGCGTAAATTTCCAGATAGACGGCAACCGAATCACAAAACGTTCGTTAAAGCTTTTCAAAGGCTTAAGGAAACAGGAACACCTGTTCCTTGAAAAATTGGTGCCCCCCCGACAATTAAATGTGCAGGACGAAGAAGATGTGATAGATGCAGTGATCAATGTTTGGTCATATGGGTTATGTTGGAGTGCATGTGCCGAAAGTTTGTTTGAGGATTTACCAAAAATTCGGATTTCAAAACTAAAACATCATCTATAGAACCTTTCTAAAGTGTAGTCAAAGTTCATTAGAACATCCCTATTAGAAAAAACAAATAAGTTACTCGTTATAAATCTATAAAAATCAGTGAAGAAGATAAGTGAGGTTATAATAATATAATATATTACGTTTTTCAAGATGGTGGGAAATGAAGTTTATAGTGTAAATCTAACATGTGGTTATTGTAAAAAATCTGCAATAAATAAAAGAGTCTTTTGTGAAAATTGTAAAGCAATATTTCATACAAGCTGTTCAAGTAAAAAATCAAAAAAGTGTTGTGATAAACAAAGTTTTTTATTCGAAGAAGAATCTGTGGTATCTGATAATCAAAGTACACTGAATATTTCTCCACTTAAAATGCAGAATGATAATTTAGAAGAAATAAACATAAAACTCAGTGAAAATATAATATTACTAAATGAGAAAATAAAGAAGCTGGAAGCAGAAAATACTAACCTTAACAATGCGCTCAGTAAACAACATTCAAAAATTTCTTACATTCCTGACGAAAATTTAATAAATAAAATAGTGAAATCAGTACAAGCAACTTTCGAAAGTAGTTTTAAATTATTAAGAGATGAAGTAAATAATCTAAAAACTGAATTATACAAAGAAAGTAAAGGTAAATTAATAAAGTCCTCTCAACTCGCAAAAAACTCAACAATTAAGTGAACATAAACCAGTGTCTCCAAAACAATATTCTCAAATATTAAATACAAAAATGCCTAAACAAAACGAACTAAACATTTCAAATAAAAATAGTCAAAATAATATACATGAGGATGAAAACACAGGGGCACCTCAAACAAGTAAGGAACAACAAGATGCCATTGACCCCCTAAATAAACAAACTGAAAATGATTGGCAAATCACCCGTAGGAAAAGGCAGCCTCGTCAGAGGAACGTAGGACAATTCCAAGACAATGATGGAAAATTCAAAGGGGCCAGCCCAAAAGTATGGATGTACATATCCAGGGTAACACACGATGTGGAAGTGGAAGACATAAAAACCTATTTAAAAACAAAAACTGGAGACGATGAAGAGAATATTATAGTTAAAGAAATAAAAACAGAAGGAAATGGTCTTAAATGTTATATGGTAGCAGCAGATTTTAAATATAAAGAAGATTTTTACCAACCTTCTTTCTGGCCCAAAGGTGTTGGTTACCGAAGATTCGATTTTCAACTCTATGAAAAATATAAGAAAAGAAATATATCCCAAAATAATGTCGAAATACAGCAAAACACAGCACAACCAATTTCTTTTTTAGGAATAACATAGAAAATTCAATTAGCATAAATACACAGCATAAAACTGAACACCCAAATATAAAGAAAATCTTGGACGATGAACTAAACATACTACATTTAAATGTACAGTGCCTTAGAAACAAATTATTATACTTAGAAGAATTCCTGACGAAAACAAAAGAAATACACGTCTTATGTATAACTGAACATTGGCTGCAGGAAAACGAAATAAAAACCTACAATTTCTCTGATTTCTATTTAGCAAGCTATCTTTGCAGGAAAATATATATTCATGGTGGAGTATCTATTTATATCCGGAAAAATATCACTAGCTACAATTTGGATTCTATTACTTCCCTCTCCATAGAGAAAGCCTGTGAAATAACTGCAGTACACATTAAAAAATATAACACTATAATTTTAGTAGTTTATCGATCTCCCTCAAACCCGTCCATAGATCAAACACTAAATATACTCCAGTCTAGTCTTCAGTACCTGGATCAGTTCACAAACGTCAACATCGTCCTTGCAGGAGATTTCAACATCAATTTTTTAGAACAAAGCCCAAATAAAAAAAATTTCCTTGATATAGTAAACACTTTCGATTTAAAACAAACAATATTTGATTTTACTCATGAACATAAAAATGCACAAACTTGCATTGACAACATATTTACAAATGTGTACACATATGAATCAAAAACATTGGATCTTCTCGTTTCTGACCACAAAGCTCAGTTAATAAATATAAAAACCTGTTCTGCAGAAATGAGTACTAATAACATCAAGAAAAATACAAATATTAGAAGAAACCTTAGTAAAAACAACCTTCAAAACTTTAAAAATCTACTTCAAAAAGAACGATGGACTGACGTATATGCAGAAACCTCAGCTGAAACAAAGATGCAAAATTTTATGGAAACTTTTCTATTTTATCATGAGCAGTCCTTTCATTTAGTAAAAGTAAATGAGAGAAAGAATAAAAACTGGATTACACAAGAAGTCACAGAGGCAAAAGAAAAATTATTATTTTTTCATTCAGTGTGCAAGGACAATCCTACGGAAGACAATAAAAATGTGTATAAAGCTTTCAAAAAAACATACCATGATTTACTTATAAAGGCTAAACAACAACACAATATTACAACAATTTCAAACTCGGACAACAAAAGTAAAACTACGTGGAGCATTATAAACAACGAAACGGGCAGAAAAGATAAAAGAAACAATCTCCTGGAGAAAATCTCACACCAGACATGCTAAACAATTTCTTCACGAATTTCAGTGAAAGCATAGTCGAAAATCTTCCTAAAAGTAAAGATAGCTCTATGGAACTTTGTAGAAATAAAAAAATTAACAATACTGACTCAATGTATTTAAAACCCCTGATTCCAGAAGATGTTTTTACCTTAATAAAACAACTTAAAAATAAAAAAAGTGAAGATATTTATGGCCTAAGTGTTTACTTAATAAAAAACGTTGCAGAATTTATTATCAGTCCTTTATGTGAAATAATAAATGCCTGTTTCCTAGAAGGTATATTTCCAAGCACCCTAAAAAATACGAAAGTAATCCCTATTTATAAAAAGGGTGATATCACCGTCCCTGACAATTTTAGACCCATTGCACTATTACCAGCTCCATCTAAAATACTTGAATTAGCAATATATACACAAATCTACGAACATATGGAACGTAATAAATACTTTTCCACTGAGCAATATGGTTTTAAAAGAAATACAAATACATCTGACGCAACATTAAAATTCATAGAGAACGTATACGATGCCTTTGAAGAAAAACAAAGTTGTCACTCTATTTTTGTAGATCTTTCAAAGGCTTTCGACTGCGTATCGCACCCAATATTGGAAGAAAAGCTTGAATATTATGGAATTCGAGGACCAGTGCTTCAATTACTTAAATCCTACTTAAAAGATAGACCTCAAATAGTTCATTGCCATGGAGTAAATAGTCAACAGCTAAATATGAGACGAGGAGTTCCCCAGGGTTCTATTCTGGGTCCCCTTCTTTTTATTATTTACACTAATGACTTTCCAGACAATATGAATGTAAATAGTATTAACGTAAGGACTTTAATGTATGCAGATGACACTACTCTCACTATTAGAAAACAGCAATATTCAGAAATTGAAGATAGTAGTGAAGTTGTGCTGACAACAGCTAAAAGATGGTTCAATGATAACGAACTTTTCCTTAATGAAAGCAAAACGGTTACGATGTCTTTCTCAGTAAATAAAATCGCAAATAAATCCTCTAAGTTTTTAGGAATTCATATTGATTCATCGTTGACATGGAATATCCATATAGACAATATATGTAAAAAACTTTCCCCCATAGTGTTCATGCTGAGAAGGATAACATGCATCATAAATTCTGAGGCTGCACTCACCTGTTACCACGCTATTTTTAACTCCACAGTAAGATACGGAATATTATCTTGGGGAAATGCAGCCCATGTACACATTCAAAGAATTCTAATATTGCAGAAAGCAGCAATTCGGGCAATACTTAAGAAAAGTCATCAAGATTCTTGTAAACCATTATTTAAACAATTAAATATAATGACCATCTTTTCGCTAATTATTTATGAAAACATCCGTTATGTAAAAGAGCATATAAATGATTTTAAAACGTTCAGTGATGTGCACGCCCACGACACAAGACACAAAGAAAATTTAATATGTCCTTTCACAAGACTTAAAAAAACAGAACATATTGGCTTAAAACTTTTTAATTCTCTGCCAGCAAACTTGAAAGTGCTTAGCGCAAATAAATTTACACAGAAGTTAAAGGAATTTTTAACCAGTGCCTGTCTCTATAACATTCAAGATTTTTATTCATTTTGCAATACTTATCCTTTTAATGTGTGATCTATTTAAGGTTTTTATTATTGATATGTTTAAATTTCCCACTATCTTATCTGTTGGTCCATCTATTTGTAAAATTTTATTACTCGTAGCTATATGTAAAATTGTTTTTATTATGTCTCATTATTGTTATTATTATTATTTTTATTTATTATTATCATTATTTTTATTGTCCATATAATTCTATTTTTGAATTGTATTTATATTATTAAAATTGCATTTCATAAAATTGACGTGTCTATAAACTGTATTGTTTCTCAGATTAATAAAGTATCTATCTATCTATCTATCTATGATACGAAATTTATTAATTAAATAAATTATGAAGTGTTCTTCTTGTGATAAACCACCGAAAAAAAACCAAAGAAAACGGAAGAGAAGTATTTCAGTGTGATATTTGCAGAGTCTATCTCTGCCAAGAATGCATTGGACTATCATCTACAGAAGTTCGAGTTATGCAGTTAAAGAATAACCGAATATTAAGTTTTATTTGCAAAAATTGTTATGGTCTATCATCTCATGAACTAATCAATATTAGAATGAAAGCTGTTGAAAACACGATCCTGGAAGAAATAAGAGAATTGCGTAAAATCGTGGAAAATCAAGATGTTAAAATATCTGAGCAAAAGCATTTAATAAACAATTTGCATAGGAACACCATGGACATAAATGAACCAATAATGAATCAAAGCTATGCAAATGTAACAAAAAAGGGCAAAGAAACACTTATAATTAAACCAAAAGAAAAACAAGAAAGTAATAAAACAAAAGATGACTTAAAAGAAAAAATAAATCCCAAAGACATGGCCATTGGAGTGGAAAATCTCAAAGAAGGAAAAGAAGGGGCAGTCATCATAAATTGCAGTACCGCAAATGCGAAAGAAAAAATTAGAGAAAAAGTTGCTACTGAACTTGGACACCATTACTGTGTCGTGGATGGTGTTCAAAAAAACCCTAAGATTATCATACGTGGAGTGGAACAGGACTTTATCGATGGGGATGATGCTACTATTATAGACTCTCTTATAGAACAAAACGAGCTTTGCCTAGATGAAAATTCGATTTTTAATGTGCACGCAAAATATAAACAGAAAGACAGAAACAATAAAGGTAACATCATTATCTCGCTAGATGGTTTATTGAAAAACAAAATATGTCGAATGGAAAAGGTAAACATTGGATGGAGAAGATGCATGGTACATGAATACTTTAATGTAGTGCGTTGTTTTAAATGTGCACGATACGGTCATGTTTCGACAAAGTGTGAAAATAAAGTTACCTGTTATAAATGCGCAAAAGAACATAAAACAAGTGACTGTGACAGCGACATCTTAAAATGTATTAACTGTGTGGAAACGAATAATAAATTTAAAAAATCATTGAATATAAACCATGCTGTTACTGATCCAGAATGTGCTTGTTACAAGAGGATCTTGGAAATTGAAATGAAAAAAACAAAAAATGGCTAGCAATCACAGAAAAACCTCAATGTGGAGTTCCCAAAGAAACAAGAGGATGTTGTAAGTGTAAGCATAATACATCAAAATACTCAGTGTATCTCAAATTGTATTAACAATATAAATGTCATAGTTAGCGATTTAAAAGTAAATTTTGTGGCATTAACTGAACATTGGCAAATGGTCAATAGTCTAGAAGCATTCCAAATAGAAAACTACAAACTGATATCTTCGTACTGCAGAACTGGTAATAACTGTCATGGGGGGGTAGCTTTATATGCTGAAAAATCATTAAACTCGATAATCCGTAACGATATAAATTCCTTAAGTGAGGACTATGTCTTCGAATGCACTGCTGCTGAATTTAAAATGAATGGTGTCGTCTATGTAATATGTGTTGTTTATACGCCACCAGCAACCAACATTGATTGTTTTATAAATAAATTAGACTTGCTATTAGAAAGAGCTACAATGGGAGATAAATCAGTTTTGGTTGCAGGGGATTTTAACTTTGATATGCAGGCATCGACAAAGAACATAAAAAATAAAAATCTAATAGTTAATCTACTGAATGCATATAATATGCAAATCTCAACTCAGGAACCCACCAGGGTTAATCGTAATACATCATCATGTCTTGATAACATATATATTCAAAAATACCAAAAGTTTTCTTCAAAAATCATTAATACCAATATTTCCGATCATTATGCACAAAAACTTAAGATTTATTGTCGTGATAATAGTAAGTCAAAGCCTGCTTATGAATACAAAAGCATATTTAGTGAATCAAATTACCAAAGCTTCTATAACTTCCTTAACGAGGAAAAGTGGCTGTCAGTATATGAAGCTGTCTCTGTTGACGACAAATATAACAAGTTTATTACCATACTGTCAGAATATTACAATAGCGCATTCCCTCTGAAAAAAGTAAAAATCTCAACAAAAAAGAAACCTAAATGGATAACAAAGAATGTTCTTGATGCCAAAGAAACGTTAAATTTTTTCTCGGAATTATACCTAAATAACAGATTAGCGAAATCAGTATATACTGAATATAAAACTTTTTATACTAACCTACTCACAACTGAGAAAAGGAAGCACTATGGACAAAAAATAACTAATTCAGATAATAAAACCAAAACTGTATGGAATATTATAAATACTGAAAACAACAAAATTGGCAACAAAAATAATAAATTTGAAGGAATTGTTATAAATAATCAAATTATTACTTCTCCTTTAGAAGCAAGTAATGCATTTAATAATTTTTTTATTACAGCGGCACCTAATCTTGTTCGCAGTAATCCAGCAAACCCCAACTTAGCACATATATCGATAAATGCAAATTCAATATATCTTTCAGAAGTAATTCAAAATGAAGTGTTGGAAATAATAAATAATTTAAAAAACAAATTCTCTGCTGGAGATGATCATATCTCTAATATATTATTAAAAAAAATCAGTTTTTTCATAGTTGAACCATTGACACATATAATTAACGAGTCCCTATCAAAAGGAGTCTTTCCAGAGAGACTGAAAGTTGCAGTTGTTAAACCAATATATAAAAAAGGAGACCCACTTCAAATGGATAATCATAGACCTATAAGTATGCTCTCGAGCTTCTCCAAAGTATTGGAAATAGCCATGAGTACAAGATTATTATCCTTTCTTGAGCTTCACAAAACTATTGCTGCAAATCAACATGGCTTTCAAAAGGGCAAATCAACAAAGACTGCAATTTTCAGTTTCATTGAAAAGATTCTAAAATCATTAGATGAAGGATACCTTATGCTCGGTGTGTTTCTGGATCTATCTAAGGCTTTTGACTGTGTGAATCATGACATACTACATACTTTAAATAAGCTGGAAAAAATAGGTATACGAGGACAAGCACATGATTGGTTTAAGTCTTACCTTAAGGGACGTATACAAAAAGTAAATATTAATGATAACGGCACAGACTATTACTCAGAATCTAAAGGCATAACCATGGGAGTTCCACAGGGCAGTGTGCTTGGTCCGATCTTGTTCATAATATACAGGGTGTTCCACTTAAGTCGGATTCCTCCATAGCTCTCTTATTATAAATTTAAGAGAAAAATGTTTCAAATAAAAGTTACGCTGAATTATGCGGTGTATATACAGAAAATATTTTTGAATACACAGGATGTTCCATTTCACCTGGACGCTATACAACTTCGTTATTTTAAATGGAACACCCTGTATATCTGTGTATTTTTGGATTCCTGACTTAATTTTAAGTTGATTTTATGTATCATACATTGGGCCCAAAACATACCGTTTTCGAGATATTCAAGTTTTTTGAGAAATTTCACGATTACAGCGCTCTGAATATTGCTAGATAGCTTCTAAGCCATAAGAGCTAGAAACTTGCGGTTTGCATAGTTCGATTTACCACGAATTACGCTATCATTTCCACTATTAGAAAAATATGGTAAGTAGTATAAAGTGGTAAATATCGGTACCTGCATTTGACAATATTTCAACAGGAATAACTTCTTTTTTTCAAATAGAATGACCCATATTTATTTCCACCGTTGGATTAAAAATTAAATTCTCTTTCGATTGATATAAGGTTGTCCATATTTATCTTTAACAGTTTTCGAGAAAGATGCAATTCTTCCTAAAGTTTGAAAAACGAGCTGCCTACAGCATAAAGTAGGCTTTGCCAATATTGCTTAAAGCATCGTTTCAATGTTATGTACGTTCATCTCGACAAACAAATTGTATTGTGAATTGTTTTCGTTTTTCCCGGTAAAAATCCGGACACCAACAATGACATCGCGTGAATTTAAAATTTATAAAACATGCACTTTTCCCTCACAATTTACCAGGCTTGGGACTGGCAGTAACAATATTACTGGCATGTTTAAAAGTGATCTAACAAACAAAACTAAACCACTACCAACAACGAAAACAAAACGCAACATGATAGAAAATTCTAAACGCAATAAAAAAGGGTACGTGAACTTAAAGTGCACTTTTACATTAAGTGTTCGAAATGTCCTCCGTTTTGGTCACTACACAACCGAATTCGATTTTTAAATGACTGCTCCACATTGGCAAGCATTTCCAGTGTAACTTCTCGAAATGACACCGTGATTCGCTGACACATATCCTCCACGGTAGTTGATGGTGTATCATATACTTTGCTTTTTATAAATCTCCACAAAAAGAAATCGCAACTTGTCAGATCTGGAGATCTTGGAGGCCAACTTACTGATGGTCCTCCACGCCCAATCCATCTATTGGGGAAAGTTTCATTTAAAAACAGACGAACATCCGCGGAATAATGAGGTGGAGCACCATCCTGTTGTAACCACATCCTTCGAAGGGTTGCTAAAGGAATGTCGCCCAACAAATCATCCAAAGTGTTTCGCAGAAAGTCCAAATAAATTCTTCCTGTCAAGTGTCGATTAAAAAAGAATGGTCCAATGATGTGGCCTCCTAAAATTTCCGCCCACACCTGTATTGGCTACCGGTTGTCTGGAATTGGTGCGAATTTACTGTGTCATAATAATGACAATTATGGCGATTAACAAAGCCATTTTTGTGGAAAGTTGACTCATCCGAAAACATGACCTGTTTAAAAAAAATTTTCTTCCTGGTTCACTCTCTCAAGTGCCCACTGAGAAAATGTCTGCGTCCGTTGAAAGTCTCCTTCGAGTAACTCCTGGTGTAATTGGATGTGGTAAGGATGATATTTGTTTTTCTTTAAAATCCTATGTACTGATGTACTAATATCCGTCGTATGACTAATTTGTCGCACACTAATTTGAGAGTTTTCCTGTATGCATCCCAATACTAGATATTCGTTTTCATCTGTAACTACTGTGCTAGTGCGATTCCGTTTTTGCATTCGATGTTACCACTATTTATAAACCTCTCGAGCACAGATTGAAAAGAATTTCTACGTGGATGTGTTCGGTTGGAATAGCGCTGTGCATAAACTCTTGATGCCAATAAGGTATTTCTGTAGAATTCACCAATAACAAAAACCATATCAACTAATTCTTCTTGTGTCAGCGACATTTTAAGATTTCATATGACAATTTAAGCTCTAACTATAGGAAATAGCAGCAAATTCGTCGCTATTCGCTAATCAGAATTAAAGTGACATTTAGGTATTTAAGTCAATGCGATGTTTTAAACAATATTTGCAAAGCCTACTTTACGCTGTAGGCAAACTTTAGGAAGAATTGCATCTTTCTCGAAAACTGTTAAAGATAAATATGGACAACCTTATATCAATCGAAAGAGAATTTAATTTTGAATCCAACGGTGGAAATAAGTATGGGTCATTCCATTTGAAAAAAAGAAGTTATTCCAGTTGAAAGATTGTCAAATGCAGGTACCGATATTTACCACATTATACTACTTACCATATTTTTCTAATAGTGGAAATGATAGCGTAATTTGTGGTAAATCGAACTATGCAAACCGCAAGTTTCTAGCTCTTATGGCTTAGAAGCTATCTAGCAATATTCAGAGCGCTGTAATCGTGAAATTTCTCAAAAAAACTTGAATATCTCGAAAACGGTATGTTTTGGGCCCAATGTATGATACATAAAATCAACTTAAAATTAAGTCAGGAATCCAAAAATACACAGATATACAGGGTGTTCCATTTAAAATAACGAAGTTGTATAGCGTCCAGGTGAAATGGAACATCCTGTGTATTCAAAAATATTTTCTGTATATACACCGCATAATTCAGCGTAACTTTTATTTGAAACATTTTTCTCTTAAATTTATAATAAGAGAGCTATGGAAGAATCCGACTTAAGGGGAACACCCTGTATGTAAACGATCTATCGACGGTAATCACTGATGACGCAATTATCTTAACGAAATACGCAGATGATACAAATGTTTTAATCTCTGAAAGAAATTTTACCATAATAGAAGAAAAAACACGGGCAAATATGTCACTAATCTCAGATTGGTTTCATAACAACTCATTACTGTTAAATACGGGCAAAACCAATTGCATACTATTCAGACACAGTAGAAATGATAAGACCTATCCCGCAGAAATTAAAATTAATGATGTAGACATAGCGTTCACAAACTCAACTAAATTCTTGGGGGTCACTGTTGATCAGAATATGAATTGGTTGGACTATGTGCACTTGCTCTGTGGAAAACTCAGTAAGGTCTGTTACACCATTAAGGAACTAAAAAAGGTGGTGGATGAGAGCACGCTATTAACAGCTTACTATGGTAACTTCTATTCATTAATGACCTATGGAATAATGTTTTGGTGTGGTTCACGCAGTTGGGAGGTTTTCAAGATCCAGAAAAGAGTAATTAGGATTATGACAGGACGCTGAGTAAGGGACTCATGTCGTGGTCTATTCAGAACACTTAAAATATTAACTGTGGCAGGGGTATATGTATATGAAAGCTTGTGCTTCGTTTATAACAACAAAGACATCTTTAAAGATGCCCTTATAGAGCATCAACATAACACAAGGCATAAAGATAATTTCTGTTATCCAGTTCACAAAAGTGCCTTACTTGAAAAAGGCTGTTATTATAAATGTCTACAATGGTATAACTGCTGCCTACCCAGATACATGAAAGAAATAAAAACACAACGACTCTTTAAAAAAACAATTAGGAATAAATTAATACAATTAGAACCATATGATATGAATGAGATTAGTGAAGCTACTTTCCTGTGAAGTATTTGCGGGTTCTGGGGTGCGAATATGTATGTTTATTGATGAAAATAGCCTTACAAGCTGTTGTATTATAGTCTGTTGTATTTTTTATATATTTTATATATTTTTTCTTATATTAAGTGAATTTTATTGTATTGTATTTTTGCTAATATTAAGCCTCTTTTAAAATATGTTTTAAATCTATACTTAATGTGGGCATCGGTATTGAATACTGAAGCCCACGTCCGCTGACTTGTACTACACAATTTTGTATTGTCCCTAGTATAAAATAAAATCTATCTATCTATCTATCTATCAATGACCCCACAGTCAGCACTCGACGGATCGGAAATAATTTGGGCCTATCCCAAAATTTTGTATGGCGAGTATTGCACCGTGAGGTCTTACATCCTTACCACTTCCAATACGTGCAAGCGCTCCATCCGGTAGATGCCCAACAGCGAGTATTATTTTGTCGGTGGTTATTACGTCAAACCATTGACAATGCCAATTTCATTTCAAATGTGCTATGGTTTGACGAAGCCACTTTTACAAAAGACGGTATCAACAATAGACACAATGAACATTACTGGTCTTTAGAAAATCCACGTGCAATTAGGCAGCGTCGTTTCCAGCAACGATTCAGTATTAATGTTTGGGGTGGAATATTCAACAATGTCTTGCTTGACCTGCACGTAATGGAAGACCGATTAAATGGGAATTTGTATGAACATTTTCTCGACAATACAATTTTCGAATTGATAGACGACATGCCCCTCCATTTACGTCAACATAAGTGGTTCCAGCACGACGGTGCACCGCCTCATCGAGCAAGAGTCGTGACAACGTGGTTAAACACTCATTTTCGTAGAAATTAGATTGGCTATGGAGGTCCGGTTGCCTGGCCGCCTAGATCACCAGACTTGACCCCACTAGACTTTTATCTATGGGGACATATGAAACAACTTGTGTACAAGGTGCCAATAACAACACAGGAGCAGTTACTGGAACGAATACAGAACGCCGCAAATGAAATAAGAAATGACCCTGATGTGCTGGCTCGAGTCAGTGATTCACTCATCCGACGTTGTCATGCTTGTATTCGTGCCGAAGGAGGACACTTTGAACACTTACTTTGAGTTTAACCAGACATTGTTTCTTCTTGTTTTAAGTTAATACCTTAACATCGTCTTAAAGTTGTACACATATTCAACATGTAATAAACTTTGAACGGCTACAGTTCCGTTAGGAAGCATTATCGGACACATGTTTATTAGAAGTTTTTTATTTGAATTACTCATAGGAATCACCCGGTGAAGTTTTTCCCCGACGTCATAAATCACCCTGTATAGCCTGTGGCGATATTAACATGAATTTCCTTGTACAGTCTAACGAATCAAAAGATATTATTAATCTCTTTAGTGAATTTGGATTGACTAACCATATTAGTGAACCGACACGAATAACTAGAACATCAGCGACATCTATAGATGTAATATTCTCAAATATAACAGTCAATACTATTGTGGTAAAGGATACATATTTCTCGGATCATACTTTTCAAATGTGTGAGTTTAAAGTACAGCGATTAATTAACAATGAAGGTGAAATCATATTTAAAAGAGATTTTTCTAATAGTAATCTGGAAACTTTTAGAAATAAAATGAAACACGAGAATTGGTCCGAAATATATAATCAGTCTAATCTAGATGATAAATTCAATGTTTTCTATTCAATCTTCATGTTTCATTTTAATAGCGCTTTTCCTTACAAAAAAATTCAAATTAATGGACATAAAAAACCTTGGTTTAATCATAGACTCAAACAAAAGTTTGCATCAAACACTTTGTGAAAAGTCAAAATTATGTAAAGATACTAATAGTGCTGTGATAAAGGCTAGGTATGTTCGATTGAAGGTTATATATGGAGAGGAGGTAAAACCAACTAAAGCAAGCTATAATAATAATAGAATAAGTAACGCCAATAACATTATGAAGGAGAGTTGGAAAATAATAAATGAAATGAAGGGTAGTTCAAAATACCATACCCCATGTCATATAAAATTTGATGGTGAAAAAATTGTAGACAAAAACAAATTAGCTGATTACTTTAATAAATTTTTTATGAACTGGAGGGGGCTCCTATATTTTCCCACCAATTTTTTTGTTTGTCATTTTCTTGCATTTTTGATATCGGAAATGAATTTCCTGAACAATTTTACGTAAGAGAGATCCCCTTGTTGGAGAGCCGTAGGACGCACCGTTTTCGAGAAAAATGGGATTATGTAAAATGGTGTTTAACTTACGTGCAGGTAGATTTTGAAGATAGGTAATTAATTAAAATCTAGTGGGCACCTGTCAAAATCTGATAGACTTCTGTCAATTTTATTATTAATAATTCAAAACAGTAGTTACTTGTTAATGGTGCTTCTTCTGTTGAATTTGAATTAAAACTCAAAAATTGAGGCATACATTGGGGCGCCAACTTCAGGAGGCCGTAGCTCACTTAGGAGCCATTTGCGGACTAATGTCCATAGGAACATTTCTTCATATTTTTGCGCATGCAATCACCTCCCGAATTTTCCGAACGTAGTTTAGGGACACCCTGTATCCCACTACACCTCACGATATAGAATTATGCATTAAAAAAACAACGTCAAAACCAGCGGCTGGTATTGATGAAATATATGGTAGTGCTTTACAGGTAATTAGCGACTTAGTAAGTTCACCGTTATCTTATCTGATTAATGAGTCATTTTGTGAAGGAAAATATTCAGATGCACTAAAAGTATCTAAATCAATACCAGTTTTTAAGAATAAAGGATCTAGAGACGAAATAAATAATTATAGGAACGTTTGCTTGCAAAGTCAGTTTGATATCTGTTATAATACAAGGTTAAATGAATTTCTAGAAGTACAAAAATTATTAAACGATGGTCAACATGGTTTTAGAATTAAGAAAACTACATCAACAGCAATTGCGGAACTCTGTAGTAGTATATATGAATGTCTCAACAATAAGCAATATCCGATCGCTCTTTATTTTGATATATCACGGGCTTTTGATACAATTAACCATGATTTGCTGTTAGAAAAGTTATATCGTATTGGTGTACGAGGTGTTGCCTATGACTGGGCAGCATCATACTTAAGAGGAACAACTCAAATTGTAGTCATCGACAAATATAAATCAGAACCAAAAACAGTTTCTATGGGGGTTCCTCAGGGTTCAACTTTAGGTCCTTTATTCTTTATTATTTTTATTAATGATATAACATATTCGTGCAACTCTTCACAGAAAACAATAATTTATGCAGATGATACAAACAAATTAGTAGCAGGAGATAATTTAATACAGTCAGTCGCAAGGGCAAACATATCTGCAGAGGAATTTTATCAATGGTGCCAATATAATGGGCTAATTGTTAATAGAAATAAAACATTCTTTATGTTATTTCAACCTAAAAACAGTAATTACGATAGCAGTCAACTTATAAGAATGAATCACAATAGCATAGAGCAAGTAAACTGTATAAAATTCTTAGGTATCTGCAGAGGAATTTTATCAATGGTGCCAATATAATGGGCTAATTGTTAATAGAAATAAAACATTCTTTATGTTATTTCAACCTAAAAACAGTAATTACGATAGCAGTCAACTTATAAGAATGAATCACAATAGCATAGAGCAGGTAAACTGTATAAAATTCTTAGGTATTCAAATAGACCAGAAAATGACTTGGGAACAATATATAGAGAAAGTCTGTTCAAAATTAAGTAGTGTATGTTTTATAATTAGACAACTGAGAGAAACTGTCTCCATGTCTGTTCTTAAACTTGTCTATTATGGACTTGTGCAATCTGCTTTAAGTTATGGTTTAATTTTCTGGGGACACTCAGCTCACTTCCATAAAATCTTTATTGTTCAGAAAAAAATTATGAGATGCATGATAAGAGCACACCCGCAAACAACTTGCAAATAGATTTTTATTGATTTATCGATTTTAACTTTACCTTCTCTTTATATATATCTACTTATATTGAATATAAAAAAGGATGAAAATTCTCTTATAAAAGTAAATAATATTCATAAATATGAGACACGTAACAACTGTAACTTATACCTGCCATATTCAAGGTTAGGGATTTCTCAAAATTCACATATTTATCAGGGCATTATATGTTTCAACAAGTTAATAAATATTTTTGGTGATATAAAAAATTTTAATTGCTTTAAACAAAAATTGTATGAGTATTTAGTAAGTAATCCATTTTATTCTGTAGAGGAGTATTTACGTCAATGACTATTTTATTGTGTGTGTTAGTATATTTAGAGATGTTCAATGTGTGAGTAAATGTGTCTGTGTGTGAGTGTATTGCTTTTGACTAGTTTGATAAGTTTATATCTTTGTAGGTATGTAACTTGAATAATGAATAAAGTTTTTTATCAGTTTATCAGTTTATTATTCGTGTCGGCCTTCGTCCTTCTAATTATTATGGTAACAGAAAATAATATAAGTAATGTTATTTTCTGTCAATATACCCTCTCTGTGTTACGCCACTAATCAAAGTCTGACTTACTACAATGAAATTCAGAAGAAATTTCCATGACAACCAAAATGCGTTCACATTTGGGTGGCACCGACTGTACAGGGTTATTCCATATGACTGATGGTCAAGTTGGTAGCGTACCTGCCTCTCACCCAAAAGTCCCGGGTTCGATTCCCGGTCGTGGCAATGGAAAATACTGTGAGAGGGATTTTTCCATTATACACGGATATTGGAACATCGAAAATTTACCAGCCGTCAAGTTGTTTATATGGCAACGGTTGGGCGAAAGTAGTGAGTGAAAATACTTTCGTCCACTCTACGGTCAAATTGCCCCTTTCGCCCACTCTTCTGTCAAAATGCCAACTGTCAAACTACAATAAAGATGAAATTTTTTCCATTTCATTTAAATACTGTCCTTTAGATTTCTCCAGCAACATATAAAACATAGCGACATTAGCTTCTTTTAGAATGTCTGCTGGCACAGTAATATCATTTACTTCCATTATTTCACAATTTTATGAAAAATGTTCACCACGCGTCAGTTGTATAATTTTCTTGACAACTACAAGATATATGTTTTGTTTATATTTACACAAACCATAGCAACGCAACCTGCAGTCTATGTTGATTTGCACTTCATGCATAAGAAACCGTAAACCAAAGTAGCAGTTATTACAAAATCTAATGTTTTTTTTTTTTAAATTCAATGGCAGGAATAAACAAAACACTATACAGCACTTGTGAAGAAACAAATTCGCGTGAAATTCTTACTTTCTTTACTTGTACTGTAATATACTATTTTTAAATATTTTTATGTATGGAATAATATTGGTAAAACGATTCCAAACCTTGTATTCATTGGAGTTTTCACTACATCAGTGAAGTATCACTGGTTGCCTTCATATTTATATTTCAGTTAGTATCAGCAAATTGTAGAAGATTGATATTGTGCTGCAGAATACAGTAGTAGTAGTAGTAGAATACAGTAACTGACGGCCAAGTACGTACATCGAGCCGGGATTACATGTGAAATAAATGGACAACCGACTTGTGCAGTGTACACAAGTGTGATCTGGTAAACTGTAGACTGACGCCAGCGTTTGAGTCTTCACCATTTATATTCCTTTGTATCACTTTCAATCTGTTTCGCAACCGTGAATATAAAATATCTAGTTACCTATAAATTTGTATGTGTATGTACTTGGCTGCCGGTTACTGTATACTGTAATTTAACAAATACCTCCATGACGGGCAGATATAATGTAGCTAAGATCTGGAGGGAAGGAACCATTATTAGCAAAACGTGCTGCCTCTTCATTGGGGTATGGACTAGGAAGGTAATCAGCTAACTTTCCAGGTCTTTGGAACATGTTGCCTGCTTCATCAGGTCCATCAGTTATCATCTGTTCTTCTGCTTCAGCCTTTGCTTCCTCCTCAGTGTGTGTGAAACCAACTAAATCACGGTATGCCACAAATCTCACTGAGTGACAAGCAGCACATACTTGTTTGTAAACTTCATAACCTCTTCGCACACTACAAAAAGGGTTTATATATATTTTATATGTTTCTAAAACTAATTTATTTATTTATTTAAGTGCCAGAGTAGCCAATGTGGCTAAACTCCGTCCTTTTTGTAACTGTAATTATATGTATTACATTTACGAAATAAAGACGTTTATTATTATTTAATTTATGGGAAAACTCCAGTTTAAAATTTTATAATGTATAAAATCACTATTATGGCACAAGTACAAGAACGAATGCAAATATAAACAACGGAAAAGATACACACACAAAAAAGAAAAAGTACAAATGTGATATAAGGAATAAAAACACGATAATAATATCAATAATGGAACTGCATATTAATAAATAATAAATTCCTGTTCGAAAAAGGGTATTAACAATATCTCTTAATTCTACTTTTAAAATTGCTCAAAGAACAATCGAACACGTCCAGGCTACTATTATCGATAAATTCAAGGTTCTAGTTATTGGAGAATTTATTCCATAGTTTGTTGAATGGAATTCAACATTAAACCTGACAATTGTTTCTAAGCAAACGTCTAGGAACATTAAACCCTACCAACTGTAGCAGCTCCAGGCAAGATATCATGCCATATAATAGCTTAAACACAAAAAGCAAATCAGTGTAATATTCTTCGTGTTAAAGAAAATAGAGGCAATCTATTTAATATATACCATTATAATTGTGGTCTATTGTGTAATTTACATGAAAAGCACAAAATCTTAGAAATTTCTGGACATGCTCAATTGTTGTTTTATGAACATTATACAATGGAGATCAAATCATTGAGGCATACTCCAAATGTGACCTTACAAGGGGGCCATACATACATTTAACAGCTTCCACAGAGAATTAATTGACTACAGTTTTGCAGGAGGAAACCCAACATTTTTGATGATTTAACTGAGATATTATTGTGTTCATTAAAATTTAAATGACTACTGAATGTTACACCCAAATCAACTGACCAAACCCGTTTCAGATCTACATTACCTAAACAGACAGAGACATATTAATTTTAATATTACCTTTAAAAAATGATATGTAGCAACAACAATTATTGTTAATATTCAGGTAAAGACAAATCTTAGTACAACACTCATTTACATTATTAAGATCGTTCTGAAAAGATTCTGATCATTAATACATTTTATAGTTTTAAATAATTTGACTGGCTAACATATTGCTGGGCCGTTCGGTATATCCCAAGCTAAATGCTAAATTGTTCATTAGTGGTGCTGTAAATATGTATACAACCTCTAGGTCTGTAAACATCCCAAGGAGGGATTACGTTTCAATTAATTATGGGTTAAACTTAGGCGTAGCAGGGGCCTGTTAATACTTGTTTTGAATACGCCAGTTAATTGCTGAGCGTTTAGAACCTTGGTGAATAATTTAAATTTATGGCAAGGCAGAGCGAGAATTATTTAGGTACAGATATATTAATAAGTAAAATGAACAGCTCTTAATTTTGGCGCTGAAAATAGGATGAGACGCAGAGTAATTTTGGTTCCCAATACTTAAATACGCTTGTATCAATTGCAAGGACTATTTACTTGAAATAGTGTCTTCATAACATTTAATGGAGCATACCACTAGTTATATCTTTAATGTAATATGAGAATCGACATGGTCCATAGTCAACCGCACTCATTGGCAGCTCCCAGCAAAATGTGCAAATATCCGGGTTTTTACCGTCTTAAAAAATAGTTCAACAGCTACAGATGGTCAAAACTATTTTATATCTAATTAAAGTATAATCAAAAATTTAATTGTTCTCAAGGACTAAAAACCTATTTTTTTTATTTCGTTACATACACAAAACACTAGTTGAAACCACAAAAATAATTATACGAGTTCCCAAATAATGTTATTCCTTTATTATGCCTAAATTAACGATTTATTTACCCCTCATGAGAATGCCGCATTTTGGATCTTCTCTTTCACCGGCGCATCCGTCAGAACATCGCAATAGCCTTTGACAAGCAATTATTCTTGTGTGAATTCAAATATTTGTAGGCTATACATGATAATATGTGGTTGTTAGGTGCCACCCATTTATACAGGGTGAATACCAATAACTCATTTTAATTTTAAGGGATGGTAGGTACCTTCATGGTAAGGCCATATACCAAAAATAAAAAATATATACCCCGTAGTTTTGGAGAAAGAAAATAAATTAAAATACGTCAACATTTTCAGAACTTCGTAACTGACCTATCTCAACAGAAAATAAGTCTTACCTTGTTTTTTTGCAATCATAAATTCACTAGTTTTTGCTGTCATTGTCAATTAACTTGTCTCCGACCGCAAATTTATGAAAGACCGTCGAACGGGGGCTTAACTTTATTAGGCGTTATTTGTCACGTTTTTTACGTTAGAACTTGGAGTCTGTGACTTGGATACAAGGCATGTTGTTCACCCCATAAGTGGGTCAGTAGAGTGACGAAGCGGTACTCAAAAGTTTACCAGAATTTTACGTAGAGTAGGTCAGTTTTTCAACTTTCTTTTTTATATTTTTTTATTGGTAATTTGTGTTATAAACATCAACAGAAACCCCCTCTTAAAATTAAAATGAGTTATTGGTATTCACCCTGTATTGATTTGCTCCAAAGTTATCTATTTATTTAAAAATACAGGTGCCCAGAGATATAAGCTTCCAATTAAAGGGCAGGAAATGTACAGGGTCATCCCTCATATATTGACACCCCCACTAAAGACAAAAGATTTATGTTTTACTTTATATTTTTAGAATTCGGCCAGAAAAAACAAATGAACATCGGAAATGTGGTATTTCCGCATAACCTTCATTTTTTTAAATGAAACAAATTAGGCTTTTTTTTAAATTAAATTCGCAATAAATCAAAAAATTAATATTTCGCTTCAAAAAAATTACAGCTTATTTGAGACACAAAAATGTACTATCGCGGCCGAAAAAAAGTAATCGACTGATTTTCCCGCTGTAACTATGGTTCTATTCAGTGTCGCATCAATTCCAATATTTTTTTTATTAGTGTCAACGTTATTGTCATATTAAGCAAAAATAAATTTTCCATTACTTAATCATGCCTTATCATGTTTTGAGTGAAGAAGAAAAAGGCTACATCATCGCCAAACTTGGAGAAGGGTGGTCTCAACAACGCATAGCAAGTGAAATTAATTGCAGCAAAAGTACGATTCAAAAACTGAACAAAAAGTGGATAGAAATGATCTGAGCAGGGCAGTGGGTTCTGGGCGGCCAAGAAAGAGTACGCTAGAAAACGACAATACCCTGACCCTGGTTAACTATGTGAAACCCATTTTCTAATTCTATTGAAGCCAATGAGCAAACCAACTTCCCAGCGTCTGTTAGGACAGCAAGAAAACGGTTGCGAGAGCAAGGTCTATTTAACTGTGCCAGTGCTAAAAAGCCCCGAACAGATAAAGAGGCAAGAATGCAGTTTGCAAATACTTTTATTAATGAAAACGATCGTTACTGCAAGCGAGTGGTCTTTTCCGACGAAAAAATATTTCCTCGGATATTTTCAGTCCTACTACAATGGTCAACTGCGAGTTACCGTCCCAGAAGTCATAAGTTTGATGAAGAATATTTGCACAAAACAGATAATAGCGGAAGGTATTTTGTCTGTTTTTTTAGTGTTGAATTGTGCCTTTGCTGCAATTAATTTCACTTGCTACGCATTGTTAAGATCACCCTTCTCAAGTTTGGTGATGATGTAGCCTTTTTCTGCTTCTCTCAAAATCATACTAATTAATTGTTTTCTTATAATTAAAAAATATTAACAATCTATTTCTTATTAGTTTTTTTTAATAAATATGACTCCACCAATGATTTCTTGTCAAAATAATTTAATTGACATAACTGATGTAAAAACTCCCAGTACAAAGGAAAACTTTTTGAAAAAACATACTACCTGATAAAAAATCGATTACTTTTTTTCGGCCGCGATAGTACATTTTCACAAAGTTTCATTAAAATCGAATCATTTTTGTGGGAGATTAAAAAAAATCAAAGAATTGGTTTTTGACGTTTTTCTCAATAATTGTGAGGTTATGTTGAAAAATAGTTGACATAAAAGTTGTAGAACTTTCAATTATCTACAACTTTTGCATAAGTATAACTTTTTCGATAGGAGGTCTAGTTTTGTCGGAAATCGCAAAAAACGTGTTTCACCCCTAAGAACACCCCTTTTCCCACCCACACCCTACTCATGGTTAATTGTTGGGGTCCGGTCTAATCGATTTTTCCCCATTTCTATACCATTGATCCCAAAATTTTCCGTCCGAATTTTCTTTTAAAAAAAAATTATTGACACTGGACAAAACTGTGAATGTTAATGAAGAAGCTATACAGGGTGTTTCATTTAAAAAAAGGAAGGTTCCGTAGAAATATTACATTCCCCATGTTCGTTTGTTTTTTCTGACAACGAATTCTAAAAATGTAAAGTGAAACAAAAATCTTTTGTTTTCGCAATTTTTTAATAACTCATCAAATAGCTGCTGTAAGTGGGGTGCCAATATCTAACGAACGACCCTGTACAGGGATATCCAACGAAAATGACCACCCCTAATAACTTCTTTATTTTTGATGCTATAAAAAAAATTTTTCTATAATGGGTTTATCTTGCATTTTTTCAAATGGAGCAACCCATTTTTATTTGCATTTTTGAAATCAAGGTACTTTTCTTACTTCAAATAAGGTATCGGCTTTGTATCGAACATGAAGGGCGTCATTTTGAACAGTTTATGTAGGATAGTTTTAATTACTTTTATTTAAGTATAGTTGCAATTAATATCTAAATTAGCCAAGACTAATGCATTCTAAAAATAAAAATTTGTTCTGTTATTTTATTTCCTTGTTGTTTTCGGGCCACAAAAATTGCAATAATTAGAAAACCCTAAAAGATAATATGATATACCGGGTGACCACGAAATGACGCTCGCCCTTATATCTTCTTTGTTTTACAGAATATAAATTTCAAATTTGGGCACGTCAAATAACGGTTAAATATGCATTATTTCAACAATTTTATTACTTTCTGTCGCTTCCGGTTTGACCGGAAATGACACTAACTTTCGATTTTTAAATGGAACACCCTGTATATTTTTACATTTTTGGATTCAGGAGGTCATTTTGAATATAGGTAAGGCAAATTGAGATAAAAATATTATTGACAGACATTTTTATGAGTAAATTTAATTTTTGATCTAGGCGGCCGTGACCCCAAAAAAATTTTTTGTTTTGCTTCAATAATTAATCAAAAAATACAATTATGATATTATGTCGTAAGACATTTGTGTTATAAGATCTTAAACATTTCGGAAATCATTTTTTCAAAATAACTATTTTTTTTTAAATGGCACCATGGTGGCTCACTACGTTATTTAAATAAAGCATTTCATTACCGATAATTTGGTACCAAACACTTCTTTATTTGTTCTTATTATAATACATAAAAATTACATTTAACAAGTTGTAAATGCAAATTAACTCTCTTTTAATATTTAACACTGAATTTCTATCAAATAGGTGCCTGTAACGAAAGAAACAAATAAATAGTTTGACAGCTTGATATCAAAATCGTATTTTTTGATTAATTATTGAAGCAAAACAATTTTTTGGGATCACGGCCGCCTAGATGAACAATTAAATTTGCTCATAAAAATATCTGAGTTAATTTGCATTTACAACTTGTTAAATGTAATTTTTATGTATTATAATAAGAACAAATAAAGAAGTGTTTGGTACCAAATTGTCGGTAATGAAATGCTTTATTTAAATAACGTAGTGAGCCACCATGGTGCCATTTAAAAAAAAATAGTTATTTTGAAAAAACGATTTCCGAAATGTTTAAGATCTTATAACACAAATGTCATACGACATAATATCATAATTGTATTTTTTGATTGATTATTGAAGCAAAACAAAAAATTTTTTTGGGGTCACGGCCGCCTAGATCAAAAATTAAATTTGCTCATAAAAATGTCTGTCAATAATATTTTTATCTCGATATGCCATAACTGTATCCAAAATGACCTCCTAAATCCAAAAATGTAAAAATATACAGGGTGTTCCATTTAAAAAACGAAAGTTAATATCATTTCCGGTGAAACCGGAAGCGACGGAAAGTGATAAAACAGTTGAAATAATGCATATTTAACCGTTATTTGACATGCTCAAATTTGAAATTTATATCTTGTAAAACAAAGAAGATATAAGGGCGAGCGTCATTTCGTGGTCACCCGGTATATTTATATATTCGAAATGAGAAAAGTACCTTGATTTTAAAAATGCAAAAAAAATGAGGTGCTCCATTTGAAAAAATGCAAGTTACACCATATCTCCTCTAAATGACTTTCATTTATTTTTCTGAATACATATTCTAAATGCTTTCAATAAACCCTACAACTTTTATAGAAAAAAATTTTTTATAGCATCAAAAATAAAGAAGTTATTAGGGGTGGTCATTTTCGTTGGATATCCCTGTACATGATTCCTCACTTGGAGAAACAATTTCGAACGTAAAAAACCGACACCGTGATAATTAATCATACCGAAACAGACGCACGTCCAGTCTATTTCAGTGAGTCTGAGGCTTGTTTATTCAAAACCTAATCCAATTCGCGCAAAGCACCACATACCGCAATATAAACTACGCGCCAGATGAAGTGGGGCAGCCCAAAAATTGCTTAATTTTGACTAGCTATAACTTCGACATTTCTTTGCCATTGTTTGAGAAATTTAAGGGGTCCTAGAATTTTTTTTTCGATATTGGATGATTTCGTCATTTTATGAAATTTCGTTTTTCTTTAAAAATATGTCCTGTTTTAATTAAACAATAACAGACAACATCTAAACTGCAACAAGGGATAATTTCTAATGAAAATAGTGAACACCAGCGGCGTGCAAAAAGGGGTTTATGGGATTTAGACGCGAAAATTCGGTTTTATTGACAAATTTCAACAGTTTCATTAAGTGTTACAGTTAAAAAGGTAATAATGGTAATTAGCGTGATTTTGACAAATTCAGAGGCGTGCAAAAGGGGGCTCAATAATTAAAAAAAATTAAAATACCAGTTCCATTTTTCCCCCATTTATTTAGATGGTGCGTACATGTAACTCATTGGCGTAAAAAAGAGGTTCCATTATACAGGTTGATCCAAAAAGTTTGATCTTTATAGATATGAAAATATTTTTAATAATTTTATTAAATGTTGTTCTTTGTTCACTCAGTGACGATTTGTTAATAGTGGATATCTCTGACGAGCATTAAATCGTGGCCATGTAAGCGCTTTCTGATAATGTCGGTAAGCAGTAAGTAGATTAATTAATTAATTAACTTTTTTATTTATCAATTCTGCATTGGTAAGTCGCGACATTTGTTTAGACTTGCATAGTAATGTAAATGTTAAAACTTTATTTCTGCATTTAAAAAGTTTTGACATTAGATTTAATTTTTAAGTCGAAGCAAAATACCGCGACTTACCAGTGCAGATTTGGTGAATATTTTAAGATTGCGGCAGAGAAATTTTAATTTTTTTTAATTACTGAACCCCTTTTTACGCCTCTGAATTTGTCAAAATTACGCGAATTACTGTTACGGCACCTTTTTAACTGTAACGCTTAATGATACTGTTGAAATGTTTCAATAAAAACAAATTTTCGTGTCTAAATCACATAAACCCCTCTTTGCACGCCGCTGGTGTTAACAATTTTCATTATAAATTATCCCTTGTTGCAGTTTATATGGTTTAATTAAAACAGGATGTATTTTTAAAGAAAAACGAATTTTATAAAATGGCGACATTTCCATAGTAACGCAATGTATCAAAAACATTTCAAAAACGTCCCGAGGTATCAGTCCACCAGTTCATCCAACATCGAAAAAAAAATCTTAGAACCCCTCAAATTTCTCAAATTATTGGCCAAAAATTTGAAATGTTTCATGGCTTTAAATTCACACCCTGTATAACGAGAAGGAATTACAAAAAAAATACCCGACGCCAATGACGCATAGACCAAGGATGACGTTTTTCACCATTGGCTGAAAATCTGACATCGGCAAAGAAATGTCGAAGTTACTGCTAGTCAAAATTAGGCATTTTTTTGGCCGTCCCACTTCATCTGGCGCGTAGTTTAGATCTGTCGACGTCACACTCCCCGATTATAGGTTAGTGGAATGGGCTTGAACTAGCGGCGAACAAAATCGGCACCTCGTTTTTCCATTAAACGAAACAGGTCCCCCATGCGTGCATCGCGCGGGTACGGCCTGTGGAAATTGGAAAATTGCGAAATACCAAGGCCATTGCTCTCCTCAAACACACACACACACGCACGCACGCTCGCACGCACGCACGCACGCACGCACGCACGCACGCACGCACGCACGCACGCACGCAAGCATAATTTGAGATCATTCGCGAACAAGAGAAATTTACAATGCGACCCTTGTGGAACATCTAAATTAACAGTAATTTCAGAAGTCAAAATAAAAAACTAACCATGATCAGAAGTCAAAATAAAAAAATGGTTTGATGTGCTAATTTAGTTTCCCTATGATTGTCCAATAAAGTAAAGTTTTACACACCCATTTAGTGTTTAAAGTTATACTTTATTGCACTGGTGCTGTAACGAGTCTTTACAGCATTGTCGCTATTGATGACTTGAAATAAAGTAATTTTTTTTCACACTTAAATATAATTGTCAATGAATGACCAACAAATTCAATTGTTGTTAAAGTACATTTCTTGTATTTTGCTTTCACAGCAATACATGTGGAAAGTGTCTTTTTCACACTTTGCAATTAATGTAACAGGAATATTTCATTGAATACTTTCTCTATGATAAATAATAATTAGAGCAAAATTAAGATACCACATATCTCAAGTTTGTAGGAGATAAACAAAAACCAGTGCTGCACAAAATAGGGACCTTGCATATAATTTATTTTACTTCCAAAAGTTAATAAACCACATCTTTTAGTATATTTAAGAGCCTCTTCACATATATTTTTGAAAAAAAAATAAAAATTCCAGCCTAATTTTCCATTTAAAATTCAAACAAACATCTTTAAATTGACGTCACATGAAAACGCCTTGTCATTGGTGGGGATGTCACGAAGCAGGTCACCATATACGTTTTTCGATGCTTCTCGTCTAATGGCACTTTAAAATGTTTTTGCTGGTGTGGAAATCGTACTTTTACAATCGGGTACTGTGCAATATCTATAAACCATTGTCTTTCATCAATTATGTTTTGAAATGGGCACTTCCTTTACGAAGTAATTATCCCAAAAAATGTACTTCTGGCTTAATATATTTAAAAGAGGAAAGAAAATATGGCACGGGGCTTGTAAGTTCTTTAACTTTTGCTTGTACTATGTGTTCAGAACTTTATACAGGGTGTTTACTAAAGAATGGGCCAAACTGCAGGAGTAGATTCCTTGAGTAAAAATAAATCATTTTAGCTGCACATACCTTAGTACCATTTTGCTTCCTTAAAATGTTGTGGACGGTTAAAAGCAATTTTTTTATTTAAATTTTTTGTTATATCTCTATTACTATTATCACGATTTCATCCAAATTTGGTATATGGGGGTTATTTGGGCCGCTGAGAAAAGTAATGTAAGCAATTGTGGCGAATAACGTAGATGGCGCTGCGAACGCCTAATTATTGTGACGTACTTCGGTTTGTAGGCAAAATGGCAGAAGTGTCACTATGGCACTCGAGGCGTCGGCGGTGCTTTACTCGGGCGCCAGTTTCCGTTTATAGTGCAGAAACACCACTACTCAGGCAGCTACAGTGAAGGAACGGAATATTCCAGTGGGTCGTTGGGAAAATTAGACTTTGTTTCGGATTAAAAGGCACAGTTTGATATCACAATTAGATTTATTCAGGATATTTCACAGAAATAAAATGGTTACTAGGCTACAAGCTTTCTATTCTAATTACAGTTACCAGGGCTTAAAAGCTATTTTACATACAGGACTTATGAAAAGCTATTTACACTATGTACATCTACTTTAAAGCACAATTCCAAAGCACAGACTACGGATCGACAGTGCAAGTATCTAGCAAGGTGGGCAGGCGGTTAACTAACGGTTACGGACTAACCGCAAAGCGACGTACGGATACCAGGATTAGCAGAAGCAAACACCAAAAAGCATACAAATATCAAAACAGGTTATGTGCAGTGTACAGACTTGGCTTATTGTGCAGCATTAACTAACAGCAGAGTTATGGAATTAACAGGATGCTTCTCTTAGGCCTGGATCTCGGATACTGGAAATAAATTATAATTAGTACAGTAAGTTGCGCTACATACGTATACACTGGATAGGAGGAAGTACCCTCGTATACAGCATAAACCGGCAGCTAGCTTACAAAAAGCTGAAAAGAATTAAGATTATTGGAAGCTTTTCTCTGGCACGACGGACTGAAATGAATTTATGATTAGTATCACAAGCTACGCCACATACGTGTACACTGGATAGGAGGAAGTACCCTCGTATACAGCATAGACCGATAGCTAGCTTACAAAAAGCTGAAAAGAATTAAGATTACTGGAAGCTTTTCTCTTGCACGACGGACTGAAATGAATTTATGATTAGTATCACAAGCTACGCCACATACGTGCACACTGGATAGGAGGAAGTACCCTCGTATACAGCATAGACCGGCAGCTAGCTTTCAAAAGCTGAAAAGAATTAAGATTACAGGAAGCTTTTCTCTAGCACGACGGACTGAAAGTAAAGTATGATTATTACAGTAAGTTGCACTACATACGTGTACACTGAATAAGAGGAAGTACCCTCATATGCAACATAAACCAGTAGCTAGCTTACTCAAAGCTGGAATAAAATATATTACAGGAAGCTTCTTTTCTGGGCGGCAGCAACGGATTGAAAGCAAAGTATGGTTAGTATTATAGTAAGTTACGTCACATAAGTATATACTGAATACGAGGAAGTACCCTCATATGCAGCATAGACCAGTGGCTAGCTTACACTCATCTGGAAAGAAACAGGGAGATTACTGGAACGGATGAGAAACTGCGACAGACTAAAAGAAAACAGGAATTAATACTTTACAATAGCCAAGTCCTCACTTACAATCTCTACCTGTATACCTTACTTACTTTTGTTTACTCGGCACGTCTTGACGGGAACAGCGGTGGACAGTTACTGACTGTTTTGAGGTCGACAATCGGTAATATAATTATTCTGAAATATTCAGAGTAGTAGGGATGACGCTAACTGAGCAGCGCAGTGAATCGGATACATCACGGCTGGACTTTGCCGAAATTCGGGCCCAAGTGCTACTTACTTTCTTGATGAGTACGTCTGCTCTCTGGTGTGGCCAACTCAGGACTGAGTTCTCTCTGCTGCGAGTCGGAATATTTTATCGAGTAAAACGCATTTAAACTTCCTATGGCACAATGAAGAGAATTATTTAAAATTTAAATTGTTCATTAAAGAATGTGCCAAGCTGTAACAGTAGGTTCTTTGAGTAAAAATAAATCATTTTAGCTGAACATACCTTAGTACCATTTTACGTCCTTAAAAAATTAGTAAGTTATTTATTTAAATTTTTTTAAATTCCTTAATTTGTTAAATTAATAAAATCTCTCTTCTTAAAAACTGCGTTTTATCTACTATACTGAATTATTTTACTATCAGTTTTAGTCATGTACCTAGTAGAATCATAATTTAAATTTTACATAATTTTCTTCGTTGTGCCACAGGAAGTTTAAATGCATTTTACTCAAAAACGGTGCATTTTACCGACATAAAATAAGTATTCTTTTTTGACGTAGAATTGAATGCTGCATTAAAAACCAATATTACTTTTTTAAAAAGTTGATGCTGAAAAAATTAACGACTAAAACAAAAGAAATAATTAGGGGTTCGCAGCGCCCTCTACGTTATTCGCCACAATTGTTTACACTAATTTTCTCAGCGCCCCAAAAAACCCCCATATACCAAATTTGGATGAAATCGTGGTAATAGTAAGAGATATAACAAAAAGTTTAAATAAAAAAATTGCTATTAACTTTTTAAGGAAGCAAAATGGTACTAAGGTATGTGCAGCTAAAATGATTTATTTTTACTCAAGGAACCTATTCCTACAGTTTGACCCATTCTTTAGTAAACACCCTGTATATATGATACAGACGAACCAGGAAAAAAAATCAAGAATTAATTATGGACATTGAATAAAGGAATTATAAAGAAAAGCAACCTAAAGCTTTGGTACGAGGCTAAGGCGGGCTTCGACCTTTACATGGCGTTGTAGCAATTTGGCAGCGTGATTTTCAGTTGGATTATGTGATGCCGTTGAGTAAAGAAATCTTTATTCAACGGCGACGTGAGATGTGAATTTGCGAATAATTCCTAGAATTTGCCAGGAATAAAAAGTCTTGCAAGTAGTAGTGACCAGTGACACAAGTGACAGGAATTTGCCAGGATGAAAATATGTATGTTATACCTGGTCATTTACATTTTTATATAAGATTTATATAAGATATATAGGATTCATTAAAAAGATTCGATAATTCATCAGCTAGAACACAAATGCATTTCTTTATTAAATTAGCTGATATATTGTCGTAACCGCTAGAGTTTTTGTTAGCTAAAGAGTTTGTAATATCAATTATTTTTTTTGCATTTGTTGGAAGAAAAAACATAGATTTTGGGTTTTCAGTTATTTCTTTTTTAAGTCACGAACTACTTGATTTCGATAATTTTTAGAAACATGTCTTTTTTTAACGACGTCTAAAAAGAAACTATTGAATTTAATTGCAACTTGTTCTGGATTATTTATTAGAATCTCCTCGTGTAGTAGCTCAATATTTTCTTTTTTTATCGTTTTTGAATCAACTTCTTGATTAATGACTGACCAAATAGTTTTTGATTTGTTTCTTGATGTTAATAACTCATTTTCAAGGTATTGTTTTTTTGCACTTTCAATGACAGTTTTTATAACTTTAGAATATGATTTTAGGTAGTTAATTAATATTTCACTGTTACCTTCATGCGCAAGTTTTGAAATACATCGTTTATTCTTGCATGATATACGAATACCTTTTGAAATCCACGGCTTTCGATCTCTGACTTGAAACTTTTTATAAGGAAAACATAATTCATAATTATCTTGCACAGATCGTATAAAAGCATCAAATTTAATATTTAATGAGCTATATGCAGGCCCGGACTGGAGCGGCGGGCAACCGGGCCGGCTGGGCCACCCCACAATGGGACAAAAGTAACTTTTTTTGTTCAAACCAGTCTGCAGTCTTAATACTTAAGCAATCGAAAAGTTCTTTTTTTTAAATCTTCGTTTTTTAATTGCCTATCGATCTGTCGAGGTAGATTTTAGATGTTTGCCCCTAATTTTTCAAAAATTTTCCATAGAAGTTTGAATTTTCATAAAAAAATGTCTTTTTTGTGTAAATATCACTTTCTTTTTTTCAAATTAATGTGCAGATCTTAATACTTACGCAATCGAGAAGCTTTTTTTTAAAATTTTCACTTTTTGCCTATCGATCTGTTGAAGTAGATTTTCGATTTTTGCCCACTTCGACAGATCGATAGACAATTAAAAAACGAAGATTTAAAAAAAAGAACTTTTCGATTGCTTAAGTATTCAGGCCTTCAGACTGATTTGAACAAAATATGTCACTTTTATTCCACTGTGCGCCGAGAACCCGCTTTTTGAAACAAATATTAAATTAATATAAAGTACACTCAGATTTTTATCGTGTATAATACAAAATATAATAAATATGTAAATAATAAAATTATTGTTATATCTCATCATAGTTACGAAAAATCGGCTAGGGTGGGGCCGGTCAAAAAAGTTGCCCGGTAGCAGAATGAGATCCAGGCCGGGCCTGGCTATATGGTATTTTATTATATTGATTTGATGTTATAAATTTATGCATATTATTGTTGAATGTTTGAATATTCTTTGGGGAAAAACATCTTTTATAATGGATTTTATTATTCAGATCATTCTGAATTACTGTAAAGGTCAATTGTTGAGCAATATGATCAGAAAAACCATGGTCTGCAACATAGCAATCATTGCATTGCATGTATAAATCGTATAAGAATATATATAAAAAAAGAATTATTGACTCTAAACGTGCATATAATGATAACTATATAAAAAACTCCACAAATATATCCAGAAGTGCTTGGAGTGTCATAAATAAGAATCGAAATTGTAATAATAGTGATGCAAATAATCAAACAACTGATATTACAGCCACCACCTTCAATGACTACTTCACAAACATTGCTGAAAATATAATTTCTAATATCCCTCCGTCAGAAAATGATCCAATTGATTTTATAAACAATAATAATAATAACATAAATCCCTACTTAATAATAATAATAATAATAACTCCATTTATTCCATAATACCATACAGGCGTAAAACAAGTCACAACTTATAAAATTGAGTAAACTAATTATATGATATAAAAAATAAGTATAAATAATAAATATAATATATACACACATATGAATACACTCATTTCCACAAGATAAAACAATACAATTTCCACATTAAAACTAAAATTTATAAATAAAATAGTCCAACAGAATAAAATGTCTCAATGATTAAAAATGCATTTAATGACAATTTAATTAAACAGTACTATTAATGGAAACGCTATCTGCTGTAAAGAAGTCTTCTATTGTGTAGAATGCTTGTTTAACTAAGAACTTTTTTAGAACTTGTTTAAATTTGCATAATGGTAGTTCTTTCACTTCACTAGGTATTTTATTATATATCCGAATAACTTGAGTTAGAGCACTTTTTTGCACTTTACTTTTTGTTGTTTGTGGGGGGCAGAGATAAGGAAATACTGTTCCTCTTGTATCATATATATGTTTTAGTTCTTTGCCATTTATAAGGTCATAATTGCTTTTAGCAAAACACGCACATTCATATATAAATAATGCTGGAAAGGTCAATATGTTTTGAGATATAAAAATGGGTCTGCAAGATTGTCTATACTGTAGGTGAAATACTGATCTAATGCATGCTTTTTGAAGTTTAAATATTCTAGGAGCTTCTGTAGAGTTTCCCCAAAATATTATACCATATTTGAGGCGCGAATGAATGAAGGCATGGTATGCACTTAAACATGCTTGTTGATTCACTGTGGATGATATAACCCGTAATGCATAGTTGTAAGAACTTATTTTAGAAGCAAGTTGATCAACATGAGCTTGCCAGTTTAGTTTGTGGTCTATAGTTATTCCTAGAAATTTGGTATTGTCCACAGGAACAAGTGATTTATTATCAAATAATATTTCACGATTTTCTGCTCTAATAAATTCTATTAAGTGTGTTTTTGTTATATTTAGTTTTAAGTTATGACTAGTATACCATTCTGATAGAGTTTGTAGAGCATCGGTAACTAATCTTTCTAAGTCTTTTTTTGTTTTTATTACTAAAGAAGTGTCGTCTGCAAAAAGTGTAGTTGGATGTAATAATATGTCAGAGAGTTCATTGACATATAGTAGGAAAAGTAATGGTCCTAAAATTGAACCCTGTGGCACTCCTCTCTCTACTATACACCAGTCTGAATACACTTGCTTGCCGCCAGAATCTTCAGCTACTACGCATTGTTTTCTATTTGTTAGGTAAGACTTAATGAGATTTAGTGAATGCCCTCTGAAACCTAACAACTCCATTTTATCATATAATGTTTTGTAGTCAACACTATCGAACGCTTTTGATAAGTCCATGAAGACACCTATAGTATGTTCATTTCCGTTAATTCCTTCCATAATTTCTTCCAAGACTTGGAAAATTGCTCGATCTGTAGATCTGCCTTTAATGTACCCATTTTGTTTGTTGTTAAATATGTCATTTTTTATTAAGAAATCATACATTCTACTTGCCATAATTTTTTCATATACCTTCGCTATTGTTGAGAGTAATGCTATAGGTCTGTAATTAGACAAATCTGTTAATGGCCCTTTCTTGTATAAAATTTTTATCACACCAAGTTTTAACTGATCCGGGAATATAGCATGCTTCAAAGACATATTTATTAATTTTGCTATCGGTTCACAAAGGATATGTGCACATTTTTTTAAAAGCTTTGTGGGTATTTCATCAAAACCTGTTGAGTTTGTGTTCTTTAAAGTATGAATGACATTAAAAACTTCTAATGGGTCTGTTTTAAAGAAAACAAACGAATTTCTGTTGCACCTAACTTTAGACATATTTGCAGTTACATTTTTATTTACATCCACAACCATGTCAATTATGTGTTTATTTATATCTGTTAATGTTCTTTTTTATACTATCTTCGCTCTTTCTAAAATTTCTTATATCAAATTCTGTTTTAGTTTCACATTTGGTTATATTTTTAACCACATTCCAAGTTGCTTTAATTTTGTTATCTGAAGACATAATGTATTCCGTGTTCATGTTTTGTTTGGCTTCTTTAATATCTTTTTGAAGTTTTTGGGAGAATTCGGTATACGTTTCTCTAGCTACAATTCCTCTAGTTGTGCCTTCATATAGTTGTCGTTTTATTTTACACCTGTGTTTTAGTTCTTCCGTCATCCACTTTTCCCTTATTTTGGTTTTACTTTTTGTTACAGTTTTCGGACAAATCTCATTCATAATATCTAATACTGTTTCACAGAACATATTATAGCTTTCATTAACACTATCTGACCTTTCCAAAATTCCCCATTCTACATATTCTAGTTTTTCTTCCATTAGCCTTATTTTATAATCTGTAAAGTTTCTTCGTTCTTGATATCGGCGTAGACAACTATTTTTATTATTATTAATAGGAATATTTACTTCCTGTCCAAGATGATCTGATAAAGAAGAATATACAATGTTACTTTCATATTGATTGGTATTTATAAATATATTGTCTATTAATGTTGCACTGTTATTAATTATTCTTGTTGGTTCATTAATGGTTGCTTGTAAGTTATGGCTTGTTAGGAGGTCAATAAAATCTTTGACTTCGTTATTTTCTTTATTCATAAGATCGATGTTGAAATCTCCACATAATATTATTGTTTGGTTCGTTTTTTTTTAAACTTTGTGTAGAATTATTTCTAATTTATTTAAAAATTCTGGTATACTTCCTAAAGGAGGTCTGTAAATATTTATAATTATCATATTCAATGTTTTTACTGTAATTGCTGAGCATTCTATTATGTTTTCTTTACTCTCTTTTTTTACGTTATCTAGTTCTTGGAAATCAACACTTCTGTTATAAATATACAAGAGCCTCCATATCCGTTTCTGCATGTAAAACAAGATGCTAGGCGATATTGATTTATAGAAATGAATTTCTCCTCTCCTGACTTTAGCCAATGTTCTGTTAGTGCTATTATATCTATTTTATGTTTATATGTTTCTAAAAACAGGTGTATATCTGGAAGTTTGTTTTTTATGCTTCTTACGTTTTGATGTAATAGATTAAATTTTTCTTTAGAGTGCGCTTTTTTTGTATTATTACTTATATTTAAAGGCTCTTTTATTATAAAAAATTATCCGGTCTATTGTTATATTCTTTTTTATATTGGTTATTTCTGTTCTTTTTGAAGTCAAAGCGCTCATATCCAGTTCCTTTTGGCCAAAATGTGCCTTTATAAACTTCTTCTTTCATCGAGAATGGTGCCCCAAACATAAAACTTTTATTTTGAGAATCTCCTGACGGCTGCTCCTTAACGATAAATTCCATGTCCTTACATCCCGGCTTTGATTTTACAAATGCGTTTATATCCTCCTCAGTGATATTTCTTTTTATTCTTGTAAGTAACAGCCACTTCTAGCGGCTTGTATATCAGCTATATCGCAGAAGCAATACAACTGTAGGCGAGAAGTGTATTGAGGATATACCATCCTTCGGAGAGGATGTAATGCAGTCGGTCCCTTGACTATTAAATGTTAGGCAAGTAAAAAATCCCTGCTCTTAGTAAGATAAGAGGTTCGGCAAAATTTCCAGGTTGGGGGTTGCTCGTCTCCTGGCGTCGGTGATAGGCCCTGGTAGCGGAAATAGGCCGACGTTAAATAAGTGTATAAAAAAAATAAAAATAACATAAATAACCTCCATGATAAATAGATAGATAGATAGATAGATACTTTATTAACCACATTACATATATGTATAATACATTTGCAGCAAGTCAAAAAAACAAACAAATTGTACATAGCACAAAGAATAAATTGTATATAGGACAACAGAGAAGAAATAAATATACATGTATACATATATACGCAATTACGCATATACACATACACACATACACCCATAAAATCTCTGACAAAAATGTAATATAAGACAATGGTATATAGGTACTATTAAAATGAAAATTTACAAATTAGATAATAAATAAAGTGTAAAACAAATAAACATCAGTGAGATAGAGCAACTTCACAATAAATCCGAAAAAGAGTGGGTTGAGTTTAAATATTCAGTCACAGAATAAAAACAATTCCTCAAAATGAATGATTTAACAATTCGTTTGAAGCAAGAGAAATTTAAAGATCTAATTTTGCTTGGTAGTTTATTATAATAATAATAATAATAATAATACTTTATAATAATAATACTTTATTAACCCATTGACATACAAAAGTACATAAGGTAAGTCAAAGAAAAGGAAGACTATATAAAAGCATTAATTAATCGAAAGAGCTTTAAAATTTAGTAGGTACAATGTGCATATGATTGTCATATAATTTAATGGCTCGCAATTTTTTTTATTGATTTATACAATGTATAAAGTCATTAATTGAATAAAAACACTTGTTTATTAGGTATTTTTTTGTTTCTTTCTTGAATTTATCATATGGGATTATAGACTTTAAATTTGCTGGAAGGGCATTAAATAGATGAATACTAATATAGCAAGGTGATTTTCTATATTTAGTTGTTTTATATTGCTTTTCCAGGAGTGCTGATGCCTGCCTTGTATTATAATCATGTATGTCTTTTTGACATTTAAATCTAGCAACGTTGTTTTTAACAAAAGTTACACATTTTAAAATAAAAATGGAAGGAAATGTTAATATTTCTTTTTCTTTAAATTTATTTCTGCACGTTTCTCTAGGATTAAGGTTATACAATAGTCTGATTATTCTTTTTTGGTTTACAAAGACTCTTTCCCAACCAGTAGATTGGCCCCAGGAAAAAACATTAAAAGAAAGATGACTATATGCGAAAGCATAGTAAAGATTCAAGAGTCCTTTTTCATCTAGGCAGGATTTCATTTGAAGAATTGCATAATATGCTTTATTGAGTTTATCACAAACAAAGTCTAGGTGAGAGTCAAAAGAAAGATTTGAATTGAGCCAGGTTCCCAATAGCTTGACTTTATCTGAGAGAGTGAGCTGAGTAATATTTAATGTGTTAGATAGAAGCGGTTTCCTATTAAAAAAGTTGATTATTACAGTTTTGTTCTTATTCAGTATGAGCTTATTTCTTTGGCACCACGTATCCATTTCTTCATACACTACTTTAATATTTTCTTGGAGTTCCTCAGGGGTCTTACCTGTTACAGTGATTGTTGTGTCATCTGCAAACATTGTAACCATTCCTTTATTTATAAATTTTGGTAGATCATTTACATATAGTAAAAAGATTAAGGGTCCTAAAACTGAACCCTGAGGAACACCAATATAAATGTTTAGATCAATTGAATTTTTTTCGGACTTAGCTAACCTATAACGAGGCTTTTTTAATAAATCACCAGATCTCGTTAATTATGAGAAGCAGACTGAGGAATAAAAACATTTATATTTTTGTGAATATAGATTAATGTATGGTAGATGTCATGTCAGAGAGGTGTCTTACAATGAGGTGCGGGATGTTATAAATAGCTTAAAGAAAAACTCAAGTAAACGTAAAAAATGAACGTAAACCTAATTAAAACGGTAAAAAAACTAATAATAATACCACTAACGAATCTAATAAATCAGAGCATCAAACTGGGTGTATATCCACAGTGTTTAAAAATTTCAAAAGTAATTCCAATATTTAAAAAAGGAATAAAAACGAAACGGAAAATTATCGACCTATCTCTTTATTGCCGATTATTTCAAAAATCTATGAAAAAATTCTCAAAGAAATACTATGTAGTCACCTCGAGGTAAATAGTCTGTTTTCTGCTGCCCAGTTTGGTTTTCGAAACAAAAAGCCGACCACGTTGGCAATAAATAAATTGATATCAATAATCAATAATGGCCTAGAAAATAATTAATAGATAAACTAAGACTATATGGCATAGGCACGTGCTTTACTAAGTTAATATCGTCCTATGTATCGGACCGTAAACAATTAACCTATTATGAAAATTCTTTCTCAAATGTAGTATCAATAAAGCATGGTGTGCCACAAGGATCTGTGTTGGGTCCACTGCTGTTCCTAATTTACATCAATGACCTAACAGCATGTGTACCTGACAGATGTGGTACTCTTTGCTGATGATACTACGTTTATAAATACTGATTTAAATATAGATTCATTGCATCTTAAATTGAGTGAAACACAGGCAAAGGCTAAAAATTGGTTTGATGCAAGTAAATTAAGTCTCAATCAAAATAAAACTGAAAATATAATATTCACACTAAGAGAGCACAACCTGGACAGCAGAAAATCTGTTAAGTTCCTAGGTGTTTTTCTTGACTCTACTTTATCATGGCAGGCTCATGTTGATTACATATGTCCTAAACTTTGCAGTTATACTTACCTATTACGCAATCTATCATATATTGTATCTTTAAATGTAGTATTAAAAGCATATTTTGCACTGTTTCAATCAGCATTTTCATATGCAATTCTCTGCTGGGGTCAGTCGTGTCATTCTAACAGAGTCTTTTCCATTTAGAGAAAAGTAATTAGATATATCTTAAAGCTTAACTTTAGAGAGGATGTTAAAACTAAATTCATCGAACTAAATATATTTACGGTTCCATCTCTGTATATCTATGAATGTTTAAAGTTTGTTTATGATAACAAACATAATTACGTATTAAATGAAACACGGCATAACTATGATACTCGTATAAAACATAATTTATTTTCTTACTATTTTGTGTCCAATTTCTAATACGGTATTTGTCGGTTATTTTTTGGACAAAATTAAAAACACTTTAATGTGATTGACCGGTTTCTCCTTTAATATAAGGCTTCATCAGAATCAATCAACACAGTCATTAAAAACACTACTACAAACATAATATAACACTACGTCTACGTCAATAAAATATTTTTTACACAAAACGCACATTAAAAAACACGTAAATAAATTTTTCCTTTGAAACTAATAATTAACAATAACTATCTGAACATTAACCTATAGGTATCTTTTATCAAAACCTATAGGTATCTTTTGATAAAAGATACCTATAGGTTAATGTTCAGATAGTTATTGTTAATTATTAGTTTCAAAGGAAAAATTTATTTACGTGTTTTTTAATGTGCGTTTTGCGTAAAAAATATTTTATTGACGTAGACGTAGTGTTATATTATGTTTGTAGTAGTGTTTTTAATGACTGTGTTGATTGATTCTGATGAAGCCTTATATTAAAGGAGAAACCGGTCAATCACATTAAAGTGTTTTTAATTTTGTTCAAAAAATAACCCACAAATACCGTATTAGATAAAACATAATATATCAGTAAATTACTTACGGTTGAATAAAAGCAGAAATTCTGAAAACTACTATGGACCTATCTTCTACAACAAATTACCAGATCATATCAGAAAACTGCCCAAAAATAAATTTCTAAATATTATAAAAGATTGTCTTATTAGAAAAGCGTACTACAGCGTTAGAGAATTCATGGATGATAACACATTTTTATGATAGAGTCTGCCTTGTGTAAGCCATGTTTTACTGTTTTACCATTTAATTATTTCGTTTGTCTGTAATTTTTATATTTTTAATTTGTTAGTGTAGGTAATCGTCTTATACAAATAAATGTTATACTTAACTATTTTTATATTGTAACAAGCAAATGTAATTATTATTCAAACTGACTGACTTATGTAAACATTTTTAATGTTCTAACATGAATAAATTACTTTACATTACTTTAATTTAAAATTTACAAAAAAATTATCGAGACATGAGGTAGAATTTGGAGTGATTCGTGTTGGTTCGAAAATCATTTGCTTTAGATTAAAATAATTAAAAAGAGTTATAATGGAGTTTCGATAATATGATTCTTGTAGAAAATCGACATTGAGATCGCCACATAATATTAATTTAATGTCATTTGATTTATAAAGTTCAGCAAGCAGAGAATTCAAATTATCCAAAAAAATATGAAAGTCACCTGTTGGTGACATATTAGGTTTGTTCCAACAAGCTTTTTGTGCACTGGTGCAAGATAAAGAAAAAGCCCCTAAAGTTGTTAACAAAAAAAATATTTCAAAACGAAAAACCACAATGTTAGAAACAATCAGAAAAGACAGACTTAATTATCAGGAAAGACAATTAGAAATTGAATTATCAAAGTTAGAGGAATTAAAAACTAGAAATCAACTAATACAGGAGCGGAATAACATTTTGAAAGAAGCAAAGTGCTGTTGCGTAATTAACAATAGTAGTTAAATTTTTTTATTAAAATGGGACTGTTAAGTTTGTAAAACATAATGGAGTTTTTGTTGTGTCCTAATGAGACTGAATTATCTAAGTTATTGCGTTTCTGTTGTAAGTTTTTTTTTTTTTTGTTAAAGTAATAGCTATATTTCTTAAAAAGAATTTATTTTCTCGTGTTGTCATGAATAAAATTTAGATGATTTTCTAAGTTTTATTTAATAATACTGTTAAGTTTTTAAAGAGAAGTTATATTTTATTTATATGGTAAAGACTGTAAATTTAAGACTGTTAAATCGAAATACTTTTATTTAATAATAAAGACAATGTAGAAATAAATTACATTGGTAAATTGTTTACTACATCATCCCTAATCCCTTTTGCGTCTTGTCATCATCTTCTTCATCACCGCCATGGTATCCATCTTGAGCAGGTAAGTTTTCATTCATGTTTTCAACATTGTCATATAAAACAAATTCGTCGTTTATTGAAATATTGTGTAAAACACAGGCTGCTCTAATTAGATGTACAGTATCTGAAATTCCTCTTAATTTTACATGGTACAATTGTCTAAACTTTTGTTTTAATATTCCAAAACAATGTTCTATGATATACCGAACTTTGGATAATTTCGTGTTGTAATTAATTTGCCTTCTCGTAAGTTGACCTCTATCTTTAAACGGAGTCAGTAAATTTCTTTTAAGGGGGTATCCGCTATCTCCTAACAAAAAATAACGCCCACATTTTTCCTCTAACTGGTTACAAATAGGAGAATTTCTAAAGACTCTGCTGTCATGCACTGACCCTAGATATCCTATATATGTCTCTAATTTTTCTTGTATGATCACAAATGACTTGCATCTGAAAAGAAAAGAAAAATAAATTTTACAAAAACGATATTGCATTTGCAATATCGTTTTTGTATGTGTTACCTGTATTGAATAGTAACCTTTTCTGTTAATATATGAGTCGGGATCATCTTCAGGTTTGTCGATTCTTACATGGCTTCCATCGATGGCACCTATTATGTTAGGAAATCCATTTCCTCTAAAATGCTGCTCTATTATAATTTTTTCATTATCAGATGGCCATGTAATAATCTGTGGTGATAAATTACTCAAAAAAATAACCATTCTTCTAATAATCCTATGCAAAGAGCTTATAGTAATGTCAAATCTATCGGCAACATCACGAAAGCTTGATGTTTGGTGGCCAATATACCATAAAAAAATTAAAACCTAGAAAAAATCATAATTATTATATTTAAAATTAAAATTAATAATATATTTAGTATATAAATTCCTAAATTCTGTTAATACTAACCTGATTTAAAGCTGAAATTTTTTCATACTGTCCAGAATGTCTCTTATATTGTTCACTTTCTATTAATTTAAATAATAATAATAATAATAATAATAATAATAATAATAATAATAATAACCGGACCGGCAACCTCCACGCGGTGCACCCTGGACAGAGAGGGGTAACCCTCTCTGACAAATGTCGGACGTGGGGTTTCAGGGCTAACCACCCTGAAACCCCGCTATTCTGGTTCCACAGACCCCAGAAATGGCCCCTCACAATCGACCCCAACCGGATGGGGGTCAGAGACAGATGGGAGGGGCCTCACCGGACGGTCTCAACGTTGACGACCCACGCTATGAACATGGACGCTTTAAGTGGACGAGGGAACTAAGGGATGACTTGCTGACCTGCTACGAGAGCAGCGAACCTGAGCGCAGGGGGTACATGGCGCGATTACACCGGTTGTGGTGCGATATGCACCCGGAGTATCGCGCCTTCTCTCAACAACATCTGAGAGATCAAGTATCCTTCCTGCGCAGAACAGGTTATGTAAGGGCACCTCGTCAGCGTGAGGAAGTGCCTGCCGCACTTCCACCGCGGCAAATACCAGCTGACGAGGAACATCCTCCTGAGTACACCAATATCGCTTTAAGGACGAGGGTTAACCTTAACACCAGGGTTAACCCAAAGCCACAAGACCTGGCACGAATGGATTCGTTGATTAGTGAGGAGCTTCCAGAAGATGCCAACATCTGGCAGATCAACAGCGCGGTGTACGCTGCCGCCAAGCAACTCGTCCCACAACAGCGCCTGGCAAGCGCAGTTGATAGGGTCGAGAAAGCTAAGCGGCGCGTACAGAAGATCGAAGCGAAAATTCGATCAGCAAGGCAACACGCTTCTCGAATCCAGAGTGTGGTGGATTATATAGTCGCAGGTAGACCATTTACACCGAAGGTCCGGCGAGTGGCAGCCGGACTGAGACGCCAACACCACACTCTAAATCGCACAGTGCTGCAGACCATCAAGCAGCACTGTCTAGATAGGATTCGAGCGCTTATGGCTATTAAGAAAACTTTGGTCAGGCGAATGCGGAGTTTGGAACAAAACAAATTGTTTCAAACAAACCCGTCTCGCCTGTTCCAAGAGCCACAGCGTGTTGTCGAGAATCCGCCAACTGTTGATAATGTCGAAGCCTTCTGGAAAGGAATCTACGAAGTCACGAGTCCATTCGATAATGACACTCCAGCTATAGCACACTTCGAGGCTCTCTGTCGTAGAGTCTTAGAAGAGCCAGACGAAGTGTGCCCGGCAATCAGTACGGAAGAGGTTCAACAAGCACTTGTTGGAACCAAGAACTTCGCTGCCCCGGGTCCAGATGGTATAAACAACTGGTGGTGGAAGAAGTTTCCTTCCACCCACCGCCATCTGGCCAGAGTTTTCAATTCATGGTTGAACGAGGGGCAGCAAATTCCGGACTGGTTTGTCGAGGGGCGAACTGTGCTAATCCCCAAAAAGGGGGATCTGTCTGACCCAAAAAATTATAGACCGATTACCTGCCTCAACTCCTGCTACAAGTTATTTACTCGTATCTTGTATACCAGGATGTTGAGGTCTGTTGATCCGGTCTACCAACAGATAAACGAACAGCGTGGTGCCAAGAAGGGCCTGGCAGGTTGCAAGGAAAACCTGCTGATAGACCGCTGTATTACGCAGGACTCTGTGCAATACAAGCGGAATCTGTCAATGGCCTGGATTGATTATCGCAAGGCATTTGATACAACATCCCACGAGCTTTTGTTACACTTGCTCGGATGTCTTGCGGTACCAGCACCACTAGTGAGATGCATCGAACAACTGTTGCCGCTTTGGAGAACTCGCTTCACCATAACATCCGGTGCCGAGCGAGTTTCGACAGAGTTGGTGACATTTAAGAGAGGAGTGTTTCAGGGTGACTCTTTGAGTCCGCTCCTCTTCTGCATCTCACTGCTGCCGCTATCTGTTGGACTCCGCCAAACCCGCGGGTACCAGTGTGGGCCACCCAACAACCGGAGGCATAAGGTCACCCATCTATTTTATATGGATGACCTTAAACTCTATACCTCCGGAGAGCGAGAACTTCAAAATGCTCTCAGGGTGGTCGAGGAATACACGCGGGCAATTGGAATGGAGTTTGGGTTGGACAAATGCGCACTCGTCCACCTCAAGAGAGGACGATGCGGGGAATTCCACGAAGATGCGCAGCTCGCAGACGGAAGCATCCTACGACATTTGGATGCCGGAGAGACCTACACATACCTGGGTGTGGAACAACGCCACATCCAGGATGTGAACCAAATAAAGGATTCTCTCCGTGGCAAGTACAGACACCGACTCCGAAAGATCTGGTCATCAGAACTTTCGGGGAAGAACAAGGTGTCTGCCACTAATATGCTTGCCGTTCCGATTCTGCTCTACTCCTTTGGCGTAGTCAAATGGGGAGTAGATGAGCTGCGTCAATTGGACAGGAATACCCGCAAGATGATGAATATTCATAGGAGTATTCATCCTAGATCGTCCGTTCCTCGTGTGTACCTCCCACGTCAACGGGGGGGCCGAGGACTCTTGAGTCTGGAGTGCATGCATGGCAGAGTGGCACTGAGTATGGCATGTAATGTCATCAGGAGCTCGGACCCACTCCTACAGTTAGTGAGAGATCATGAAGCTGTGGAAGTTGGCGCTTTATTGTTTAGGGCAGCACAGAGGGCCGCAGATGAACTCGGTCTCGTGTTCGACTACAGGCGAGAAGGCCGGCGAGGTGACTCAGTCACTGAGCTTCCGCCTAATCGTCTGACAGCCCACATCAAAGCTGCCGAACAGAGAAATCTGTTCAGGCAGCACGTCGATAAACCCCTGCACGGTGTTTTCTATAACAACATAGAAGCACTGGGTTTATCGACAGAGCTGACCTTCGCATTTTTAAGGTCAGCGGGGCTGAAGTCGGAGACCGAGGGATACATTGTGGCCTGCCAAGATGGTGTTATTAACACATTGGTCTATCGCAGTCGCGTGATGGGTGTAGAGGTGCCTGATATCAACTGCAGGACCTGCCGTCAGGCGCCGGAGTCGCTAATGCATTTATTATCTGCATGCCCGATTTATGCGACTTCGGTCTACATCCAACGACATAACGCGGCTTTACGAGTGCTATACTACCATCTACGGCACTCGTACCAGATAGACCAAACACCAGTGCTGCCTTACGTCCCCGGAGATATCGAGTCCGTTGTCGAGAACGAGAAATGCCGGATTTACTGGAACTACTCGTTCCCGACCGTCAGGCGAATTCACGCCAATAAGCCTGACATAGTCCTCCTCGACCATCAGACCAAGGTGATGTATGTCATCGAGTTCTCAGCACCTGCTGAGACAAACATCGCCTTGAAGGAGGAGGAGAAACGGACTAAATACAGAGATCTCCGGTACGAGCTCCAAGTGCTATACCCAGGCTACTCTGTCAAAATGGTCGTCCTGATAATCGGTGTACTCGGAGGTATGAAGCCCACGCTGCTCTCCGCATTGAAGACCATGCCTGTCTGCCAAACATCGGCAGAATGGTTGGCTGGTCAAATGCAGAAAGCGGTCATCCTGGGATCCCTTCGTCTACTTAGAGCACACGAGTCTGGAATCTACAGTGACTAACCCTGCGGGATGTGGGGAGTTGCTGTAGATTATTCGCTGGCGCTCTCTCTGTGTGGTGTCGGAGGCCACAGGGAGACTGTCCAGCACTTTCGTTCCGAAACGGAAAAAAAAAAAAAAAAAAAAAAAAAAAAAAAAAAAAAAAAAATAATAATAATAATAATAATAATAATAATAATAATAATAATAAAAGGGCTTTATTTTAAACTCAGCGAAGTCCAGCATAAGCTGTTCTACTTAACTGAGGATGTAAAAATTCAAATTACATGGAATTAAACAATACATATAGATATATATATATATACACATATACAAAACATATATAGTACAACATAGCAGTAAGATAACAAGTGCTATAAAAATATTATTTAACGGCAATGTCGTTAAAATCCTAAGTTCAACAAAAATGGGGAGGGTACAAATATAAGTGAGCATGAAATTACTACTGAGGATTTTCATTAGGTCAAAATGAAGAAGGTACTGATAAAAACAATATAAAAATTATATATCAAAAAACTAAAAAAATAAAATATGACATGTATTATGCAAATTGTCAAAGTCTTTTAAAAAATTTGGATAATATCAAATACTGTGTTTCTCAAATCAAACCACTAGTTCTGTGTTTTACCGAGACATGTGTAACAGAAGAAATCATGGAACATGAAATTGAAATAACTGGATATCAACTCATAAACTGCAAATCTCATAGTAGGCATACAGGTGGGGTGGCAATATATATAGATAATAATCACTCATTTTCACTTATTCAGAGAAATGTTTTACCAGTAAATACTTGGAGTTTAGCAATTAAAATAAACACATACAATTGTTCAATTATTATTTGTGTTGTGTATCACTCACCAAATAGCTCTCATGCAGACTTTCTAAACTATTTTGAAGAATTAATGGAAGATATTGTTAATCACAATGCAAAAGTAATTATTGTTGGTGATTTTAACATTGACTTATTAACAGAGTATACATATAGTAACAAAATAAAAAATCTGATTAGTTCGATAGGTTTTAATCAATTAGTTAATGTGCCTACACGAGTTACAGCAGATTCCTCAACTCTCATAGATTATCTGATTACAAATGATACTAATATAAAATATACAGTGTGTGATTGTCCTAAAGTTGCTGATCACCATAGTATATTAGTGGCACTTAATAATCACAATATAAAGAATGAAAACTTTGGTAAAGAAATAATAGTATTCAAAAGAAATTTCAAAAATTTTGATAAGATAAAATTTCAATTTGAACTCATGGATGCAAATTGGGACAATAGCTCTACAGAAGTGGAACTATTATCATCAAATTTTACTAACACAGTAATTGATGTATTAAACAATCATGCCCCATTTAGAGAACATAAAATATTCAATAATTTCAAGCTAAATGTTTGGTTTTCAAGTGAAGTCATTGAAAAAATAATGCAAAGAGACATGTTGTACAAAGAAGCAAAAAATTGTAATGAAAGGGAAGTATGGGAAAAATATAAACGAAAAAGAAATGAAGTAACATCATTAATTAGACAGGAAACAAAAAATTATTATGAAACCCAAATAGATCAAAATAAACATAATGGTAAAGCTATGTGGAAAGTTTTAAAAGAATTAATAAATGGTAAGAAACATTACAATAATAAAAGTATCATATTTGAAAGTTCAGTATTAACAGAAGAGACTAAAATAGCAGATGCATTCAATATATTTTTTATAAACAGTCTAGATAATATTATAGATAGTATAGTAAGGGTTCATGAAAATAATTACATTATAAATAATATACCACAAATAAATTTAAAATTTGATAAATTTGAGAAAACCAATTTAAAAGGATTAACGAATATTATTGGATCTATAAAAAAAGATACATGTGATAGAGATGGTATTACACTAAAAATAATTAAATATGCATTTGAAGTAATTGGTAATAGATTGGTTGATGTCATAAACGTTTCACTTGAAAAGGGACATTTTCCACGAATTTGGAAACTGTCGACAATTATACCAACAGAAAAAATTAATAATACAAACATCTGCTCGGAATTTAGACCAGTAAATTCTTTACCAATTCCTGAGAAGTTATTAGAAATGGTTGTAAAAGAACAATTATTAGAATTTATTCAAGATAACAATATTTTAATAAGTGAACAATCCGGCTTTAGAAAGAATCATTCATGTGAAACGGCGCTACAGTTCCTTTTAAATCAATGGAAAATAGATATATCAAACAACTTAGTGATAGGGGTTGTATTCTTGGATTTTAAAAGAGCTTTTGAAACTGTAAACAGAAATCTACTCATAATGAAGTTAAAAAAATATGGTATTGAGGGAATAGTATTAACGTGGTTTATGTCTTATCTGGAAAATAGAGAACAAATGGTTAAATATAGTAATAGTTATTCTCAAAATATGGATATAAAACATGGAGTACCTCAGGGCTCTGTATTAGCACCAATATTGTTTATATTATATATAAATGATATTAGTAATTATTGTAAGAAGTGTAACATTAAATTATTTGCTGATGATACGATGCTATATGTGGCGGGTAAAGTAGAGGATATTCAAAGTAAATTGAATGAGGACTTAAAAAATATATGTGAATGGACATGTGACAATAGTCTGAAACTCAATTTAAACAAAACAAAATTTATGTTAATAGCATCCAGAAATAAGTTAAATAAATTTAAACAAGATGGAATAAAGCTTAGTATAATAATAGATGATTGTCAGATTGAAAGGGTTAATAAATTTAAATACTTAGGTGTGATTATTGACTGTGAACTAAATTTTAATTCTCATTGTGAATACATAAAAAATAAAATGGCGAAAAAAGTTGGATTAATGTTTCGATTGAATAATAAAATATCAATGTACTCTAAATTAATTATATATAAATCTATGATTTCCCCACACATTGATTATTGTGGTACGATACTTATTTACCTTAATAAACAACAAATTCAATTGTTACAAAAAGTTCAGAATAGAAGTATGAGAGCTATTTTGAGTTGTAATCGATATACACCAATTAATACAATGTTGAATGTACTTAATTTAATGAATATTGAACAAAGGATTGCCTATAACACATTAATGTTTGTATTTAAAATGAAAAATGGAAGTATGCCATCTTACCTAACCAATAATCTAATGTATGTAATTGATGTTCACTCACATAAAACAAGAGCTACAGTAAATAATGATTTTTATATTAATGTTGAACATGTACAGTCTAACACACTCTTGGGGAAAGGATTAGCTTGGTTCAACCAATTACCAAATTTATTAAAAGATTGTAATAACATGTGTACTTTTAAGAGGCTTTGTATAGAATACATAAAGGAAAATTTCTAATTAAGACATTATTTTGTAAAGTGTACATGAATTAGGTAGTATATAGAATATAATGTATTTAATTATGTCAAAAATGTATTACGTTTTTTTTTTTTTTTTTGTATTAAGAGCTATGCTAATAAAGTTTATATATATATATATATATATATAAAAACTGGTCTACTAATTCTAAAATGTTCGAAAAATAATTCGTCATCATATTGAGGCACTGTTTCGCCTGAAAAAATGTATTATTCTTAAAATTAATTTAAATCATATTTAAAACTAACTACCTACCTAAGTAATTTTCATTTTTGATTCTTCGTTCATTCAGTTCCATCTCCAAATCGTCATCACTGGACTCTGAAGCTAAAAAGTCACTTTCATCTTCTAGATCACTCATCTTAATATGATTAATAGTTATTTAAGAAACACTAAACAGTACACCACCAAAATAAATAAACTTTTATCAGCACAGAACACAAAGGTTAGTTTATTAGAAACAAAACATAACCTTACAAAATTCTCATTTATTTCTGATTTTCATTGCGCATGTCTCTGACTATTGGTACCTGCTTTGAATCACGAACTGATTTGACTGTTTAAAAACCAGTTTACGTATCAGCCGGTCGTATGTTGGAACATCCGACTATTAGTTCATATTCTCGTTCAAGAGTTAGTTGGAACGCCAATTTCTTATTGCGCATGTTCCCGACAGTACGTGAACTAGTTTCTCCGTGTGTTGGAACAAACCTATTATATAATACTTCGAAATTTTGACTATTGAGAATTCAAAGTGCTTTTCACTTACAAAGTTATCTATTGATACAACGTTAAATGAAATATTTTTATTTATATAAATTAGGGTTTCCAATCCCGGGAAGGTTTTCACTCCCGGAAATCTCGGGATTTCAAAAATCAATCCCGAGTATTTATAATATGACCAAATTACATAAAATACACATTACTTTTTATCTCACATGTATTCTGTGTACAAAGATCCGGTCCAGATTAGGGGACGACACCCTAGACATGTTAACGAACGCAGCAGGAGGCGTATGAGTAGTTTTAAGCAAAAAGATCCCTTTTAGTCATAAGTAACAAGCATAAGGCTTGAATGGTGTGTATGGAACATCCGTTCCATATGCACCATTTTTTTATCAAAAATTGTCACAATTTTCACTTCAGTTCCTAATCCTCAAAATTCCATTTGATTTTTTTTATAAATTATAAGTCGATTTTCAGTACACTTTCCAAAATTCCCTTTATCTTTTTCGGCCATTATCTCATACTTGAACGAACGCATCCAGGCACGATGCAGCATGCAGAGACGACCAAGGATATGCATTATCCTCTGCCAGTGCCGAATCCTCAATGGACGGACTGGGGTTTTAATCACAACAATAATCATATGATGGAATTCCTCGTGAGTCCGTGACCAAAGGCTTCCGTGGAGGGTTGAGCAGGCCTCGCCTTACCATTGGTCATCGTCTCTGCCGGGATCGTGTCTGCCAGCACCATTTTAAATTTTAGGAACTGACTTGAAAAGTGAAATATCTGGAATTTGCGATGCCACGTGGCGGTGTGAAAGGGTACCGGGGCACTTTCGTATATATACCAAGTGACCGCCTCGTGAAATCACATTCGAAGAGAATTCCTTTTCTGAAAGATCCATGGACGTCTAACGGTGAATATTATTTTGGAGAATATTACAATAAATTTCTAGTATCTATTTCAAGCATAAATTAAATCCCACTTACTAAATTCCCAATTCATGTCCATGTAATATAATTCTGTTTCGGCAATCGATCACTCTCCTTTAAGCGCGGCCGTTGCAGTCGCTGACCCTTGTGGGGGTATCGTGGCTATGGTGGTAGACCTTGCTTAGTGAAGCTTTATATGTAGAATGATGATTATACAATATATCTTATATATCTGTTTTCTTCTTTTATTGCATTATAGTAGTAATTAAGTACTTATGTTGACCATCTGGTTAACGACCCTCGCATTGTGCGACAGAGACCCTTCGGCTGAAGCCAAAGAGTGAACGAATCCTGCCTGGGCAGGAGTCTAAGGTGAATTGTGTATTGTGCATAGTGTCTTTATAGTGTTGTATCTTTAGTTCAGGACGTTGTGTAACCTGTATACGAGGAAGCATTCATTGTCGACGGCTACCGTTAATCTATCGATATCGAGATATGGATATATTAAAAGCTTGTCCCGACCTGCATTGAAGTCAACGGCCAAGAGCTGGTTCAGATGTTGTGATAGCGGCTGGTCGACTTAATCGAATATCGGTCGTTTCCTCCAACTATTACTGATTCACAAGCGAATGGTTAACTGAATCGTTGACACAGCCTTAATAATTTAGTTATTAAACGTTGATAGACACACTGGCCATTCTCAGGTCATTTTTTCAAAGTAAATTTTCGGCTATTCATTTTTATAGAATAGATCGGAATAGATAATCAATAGATTAAAGTAGCAACAGATTGTTAATTTTTAAAATTTTTTAGAGTTATTATTTATTTTTTTATGTATTATTATTATTCTTGCTCAATAAATCGTTTCATATTTAGTTTTATGTTGATATTCGACAAATGTATTTAGATCCCGGGATTTGACTTTCTAATCCCAAGAATACCGAAAGTCTAATCCCGTCCCGGGATTGAAAACCCTAATATAAATGCAAGTTCCGCCATGCTTGAAAGTTTTCCGACAGAGGCAAGATAGATAGATAGTTTATTCGGTTAAAACAAAATTACAATTGTGTACACTCGTCAACAAAATATAAAATTTAAAATTACATGTAGGTATACAGATAAGTCCAGGATGCTTCGAACACGACAGGGATTGGGACGAATATACGAGCAGCCGACAACTCGCCTTAGTTCGAAATTATTAGTATCTTATTACACAATGAAAAAATAAGAGATAAGAAAATGTAGAAAATGTAATAAAAAATAAGATAAATAATTATTCCTACTTTTAAATACACAATACTCTGGGCGATAACATTAGTTCTTATTCGATTTAAAATTCAACTGTTCAAATTGTTAATTGCTTTTCGGATATCATTATTTGTTAATTCTATTCCATATTTTTAATTTCTTATTTCTTATCTCTTATTTTTTTCATTGTGTTTAAGCCTTTGTTGGGATGTAGAACTCATGTCTGAAAGAAATTTGATTTACGTTTCGAAATTTTTCTAACTTCAATAATAGAGTCGTTTAGTGATATGGCAGTTTCCTACTTTTTCTTCCTCATTTTAAAGTATAACAAATCAATAGCCTCAGAAAAAAATTTCAGCTCAATTGAATCAATATCCACCGAGATATTCGCATTTGAATAGAAACACGCTCGGCCAGCCAACAGTCCGTAGAGTGACGTCACTTGGCCTGCGCTTGTCGAGCTGCCTGCTTCAGTATACGGCAGACTTGCTTTGCGTTCAACCCGATTCGAGGGCAATTAACAATGTGTGATAGCAATTTCATAAAAGCAGATTCTTCGAATCTACCAGAGGTAGATATATTAATGGTGATGGACTATTTTAATTCAAACCATGATTTTATAAGTGCAGAAATGAGAGGGGTAAAATTGCAACAGTAAGTATTATTTTTCTTGCACATTTAAGAAGTTAATATTTTGTATTTTTTTTAACAAGGTCTACAAGACAAAATTATGGAGACAACGCTATTGGATATGTCCAAATAAAAAGAGAAAACAATGTCTGTTATGTACAAGCCAAAGTTACCCCCGAGCATAAAATAAAATCAAAAAATTATAAAGTATCTTGTAGTATTAATGAATTGGGAAAAAACGTTAATGAAGTTCAATGTCATGACTGTGCAGCTTCGGAAGGCGGCTGCAAACACGCCGTTGCGTTTTTAATGTGGTTGCATCGCAGAAGCGAAGAGCCGTCTCCCACAGATACAGTATGCTACTGGAAGAGATCTCTTTTAGTCAGTGCCTCTACTTCAAAAAAATTTTTGACCACTGAAGATTTTGGGAAGAAAAGAATTGTGCCAGTAGATGACAATTCGCTTCTAAATGATTATATTAAAGAGGCAAAAAAACGAAAGATTAACAATAGTACTCTAAGATATTATTGCCGTGAAGAAAATTATGATACTATGTCTCTTTATTTATTAAAAATTAATTTTATGTCATTAAAGTTACATAAATTCGACGGAGAAGCCTTTATTAAATTTTGCCAGGAAAAAATAGATGAGAACTTACTCAAAACCATTGAGGTAAATACACGACAACAAAGTAAGTCTACGTTGTGGTCGGAAATGCGGTATGGTCGGGTTACTGCTTCAAAAGCATATGAGGTGGTAAAATGTAGTACTTACGACGGAACGCTAGTGGAGAATATTTTGGGAGCGAAAATTTTTCAGACAGACGCTATGAAACGCGGATTAAACTTGGAGGAATCTATTCTTAAAGAATTATCAAAAAAAGTTAAAAACAAATTTTACAGGTGTGGACTTTTCCTTTCAAGAGAGTGCCCAATAGTAGGAGCTTCTCCTGATGCCCTAAACGATGAGTTTGTGGTAGAAGTAAAATCTCCAAATTCAGTAACTTTTCGAAATTATATTAGGGACGATGGGGCTATTGTAATGAAATATTATTATCAAATTCAGATGCAAATGCATCTGACAAACAGAAAGAAAGCTATATTTGCAGTAGCCAAGCCTGATTTTGAGAACAGTAAAGAAATTGTATTTAATTATTATGATTATGATAAGGATTTTGTTAATAGAATGTTAGAAATGATAACAGATTTTTGGTTAAAAGCTATTTTTAATAAAATTTAGTGTAAATACATCTTTTACTTAATGAAATAATTTTGTAAGTTAATAATACCACATGCTATTATTACTACATGATCTAAATATTTTATTAGGCTAGTGTGGACTGAGGCATGGGGGCCCAAAATAGCGAACTCTCTTATTCTGGATATTATCCCTTTCCACATGAATTCGTAGGCTTGCTATTCTTTTCCCTTGCTTTACTTCATGTTTAGTATTCTTCATTTTTGACGAAACAGATGGCGGTCTAATTAAAACATTGTTTCTAGTTGCCAATAACACATCAATATGTTTAAAACCGCGGTCAGCCATAACATGTGCCCCTTTTTCCAATAAATTTGCAAACCCCGATTCTTCTACAATCATTTCTGTCTGTAGTTCTTCCTCCAAAACCGTCCGATATGTAGGAAATTAACCCATCAGGAGTACAACAAACTAAATATTTCATTGTATTACATTTCTTGTACTCCGACCATGAATAAGACTGCAAAATAGGATTTGTTGATTTTTGAATCGAAATTTCGAAACAATCTATTATACACTGCACGTTTCTAAATCTTAATCTAAAGGGGATCGGCAGACATTTTTGTGTCTCAGAAAGGGTTTTCCATTGAATAAACGATTTTAAATACGCTGCTAATTTTGGCAGTGCTTTTTGAATTGTCAAACATACTGCAGAAGTTGAAATACAAAAATCATCCGCTAACACGCTGTATGAAATATTAAGTCTAATTTTTTTTAATGTTATAAACATTTCAGTCCTAGACAAGTGGCATTTTGAGGAGAGCATATCTATTATGAAAAGTGAATGACTGGGTATGCCTAAATAAAGTTTCGGATTTTTTTCAATAATATATATAGCCCGTTTTTCTACATTTTCCCTAGCATTCCAGTTTTGAACAAATACTCCACTTAAACTAGAATTACTAGACGTCTCTTTGGATGTCGACAGTGTCGCTGAGGTACTGCTACTCTCGGGTGAATGGCGTATATTCGCTACTTTTTTCGTGTTTGTTTGTATTTGGTTTCTTTTATTAGGTATTTTTAGTATATTACATTGACAGAATTTTGAACGGACTTTAGGTTTTCTATTTACTTGAATGGCTTTATCGCTTGTGTTTTCTGTTATTTCCTTAGACTCTTGATTTGTAGGTTCCTGATCTAAGACACACACTCTCTCCTCATTGTCTACATCTGTATCACTGTTTGATATTCTGTTTTACTTTGCTGTTGACAGACTTTCATCTAGGATTGTTTGTCTTTGTCTTTTCAGAAATGTTTTTCGAGAACTTTTACTATGCGCAGTTTTTCTATTTTTTTGACAGTCAAATATGTGTGGAACTATTCCAGGTTTCATTTTAATGTTAATATTTTTCATTAATTTAAAACGTGTGTAGTTTTCCATATCTTCCTCAAGCTAAAAGCAACAAACCAATTATTAAACCATTTATCTTCTCTCATATAGACAATTCGAGATAAATAAATGACAGAGGTCTAAACACCTTTAAATTTAACAAGTTTAGCAGCGCTAGCTAAGCTCATACTTAATGTTAAATTCGAGGAGAAAATGATGATTACAAATCGTACATTACGACAATATCAAAAAGAAAAGATCTCTTATCCAAAAATAATTGTATGGATTAATTAAATAATTTTTAGTGATATTGCTGATATATAAAATAAATTCTACTTACATTAAAATGATCCTGGCAACAGTGTGCATGTGTTTTATCCCCTAAAAGGTCAGACCTTCGCATAGCACGTTGCCACAACATTCTTGCTTCTTTATCTCCTCGAGGTAAACTAATAAATATTTTATTTGGCGTTATCACGCTTGTACTTTTGCATCCAGGAACTACACAATACTTGCGTTTTTTATCCATGTTAGCACAAAATCGCTTTTAATATTATTATATAAACAATATAATCGACTACACTCCGCTTCACTAAAAGCAGTATTTAACGAATGAATAATAAAGTCGTCGCACCAAACGAGATAGCTCTTGCATTAACAGCCGTGTTCTCTGGGCGGTTCAGCCATCTGACGTCACAACTCGACTACATGGTTATCCCGAGCGTTTTTAAGCGCACCGACTTTAATAATTTTTTTATACATGAAGGCGGTGTCAGTAAATTGTAATTTTTGGCATACTTACTATACTCACCAAGCTCTTTCAGAATATGTAATAATAAAAAATTGTTAAATGAGCCTATTCATCCTAGATAGGATTAATTATTGTAATTTAAAAAAAATCTCAAAACACATTTAAATATTTCCATTGTTTGTTTTTTTGCAACAAAAATATGATTCTACAACATAAAATTAAAATTAATTATTAATTTTAATTAATTGTCGCTGCACCTCGACTGTTTCAGGTTTAATAAAAATTATTATAAAAAAATTCAAACAAGGAATAGTAGACGTGATGAGAGCCATCGGCTACAGCGCAGAGATCCACGATTCCCACCACTGTGTCCGCTTGCCTACAACGGGCACAAGTAAATCGCGCAACCTAATACCCATGTTCGAACCTCCTCGGTCTTTACTGTATAGTAATTCATAAAAGAGAACATTTTAAAAAGAAATTTACATATATCACTACAAAAAATATAAATATATAATACATTTAAAATATAACATTATTATCCAGATATTCAGATATATTATAATATGCTTTTTTTATTAAAAATTGTTTCACTTTAAATTTAAAATTTTTCAAATCTAATGATTTGATCTCTTCAGGCAGTCTATTAAAAAATATTGGTCCATAATGGTTTACTCCGTTCTTCGATTTATTGAGTTTATAGGCTCTTTTCGCTATATTGGTTTTATTGCGGGTGTTGTATGAATGTATATCGGTGTGACATTTATAACTGTTAATGTTTATCTTCACATAAACAAGACATTCATATACCGGGTGACCACGAAATGAGGCTCGCCCTTATATCCTCTTTGTTTTACAGGATATAAATTTCAAATTTGGACACGTCAAATAACGGTTAAATATGCATTATTTCAACTGTTTTCTCACTTTCTGTCGCTTCCGGTTTCACCGGAAATTACTCTAACTTCCGTTTTTTAAATGGAACACCCTGTATATTTTTACATTTTTGGATTCAGGAGGTCATTTTGAATACAGTTAAGACATATTGAGATAAAAATATTATTGACAGACATTTTTATGAGCAAATTTAATTTTTGATCTAGGCGGCCTTTACCCCAAAAAAATGTTTTGTTTTGCTTCAATAATTAATCAAAAAATACAATTATGATATTATGTTTTATGACATTTGTGTTATAAGATCTTAAACATTTCGGAAACCGTTTTTCCAGAATAACTCATTTTTTTTAAATGGCACCATGGTGACTCACTATGTTATTTTAATAAAGCATTTCATTACCGATAATTTGGTACCAAACACTTCATTATTTGTTCATATTATAATACAGAAAATTACATTCAAGATATAAATGAAAATAAACTCATAATATTTAACACTGAATTCTATCAAATAGGTGCCTTTGAAATGTAACGAAAAAAACAAATGAATGGTTTGACAGCTCAAATGATATTTAAATCTATGAAAATCAGGTATTATTTTGCTGCGTATTAAAAAATTATGGTTTATTCACAAAGTGAAAGTGGATATGTTGATATACGGGGAAAATCTCAGAAATAGTCTGGCAGCCCGTGATTTATATGCAGACGCTATCCACTAAGAAAGAGAGTAGCTCAAGAACACCACTTTGTCACTTTTTGAATAAACCATAATTTTTTAATACGCATCATAATAATGCCTGATTCGCATAGATTTAAATATCATTTGCCATTTGAGCTATGAAACTATTTATCTGTTTCTTTCGTTACATTTCAAAGGCTTTCTATTTGATAGAAATTCACTGTTAAATATTTTTATTTTCATTTATATCTTGTTGAAAGTAATTTTTATGTATTATAATATGAACAAATAATGAAGTGTTTGGTACCAAATTATCGGTAATGAAATGCTTTATTAAAATAACATAGTGAGTCACCATGGTGCCATTTAAATAAAATGAGTTATTCTGGAAAAACGGTTTCCGAAATGTTTAAGATCTTATAACACAAATGTCATACGACATAATATCATAATTGTATTTTTTGATTAATTATTGAAGCAAAACAAAATATTTTTTTGGGGTCACGGCCGCCTAGATCAAAAATTAAATTTGCTCATAAAAATGTCTGTCAACAATATTCTTATCTAATATGCCTTAACTGTATTCAAAATGACCTCCTGAATCCAAAAATGTAAAAATATACAGGGTGTTCCATTTAAAAAACGAAAGTTAGTGTCATTTCCGGTGAAACCGGAAGCGACGGAAAGTGATAAAATGGTTGAAATAATGCATATTTAACCGTTATTTGACGTGCCCAAATTTGAAATGAATATCTTGTAAAACAAAGAAGATATAAGGGCGAGCGTCATTTCGTGGTCACCCGGTATATACAGTGTGACACACTTAAGATGAAGACACCCCTGTATTTAATTTATTTTTAGAAGTAGAGATTTGAATTTCAGTACAGAAGTAGAACTTCAGGAGCTGCATTTCTTACATTACTCAACTCAAATGTCAGGTGTAACCCCAACCTACCGCGACCTCGCGAATAGGGCACATTCTCATTATTTTGCGTCGCGTTGGAGATATCGAAAAAAATTACTAAAAAAAGTTGTTCAGAATCTTATTTTAACGTTAACTACCGAGTTTCGAGCCAAAATTCGAATTTTGAAATTTGTTGTAATTTTCACCAAAGTTCGAAATTTTTGTCAGTTTTCACTAGTAAGCCATGGAAACAATTAAAATTGTTAAAATCAAAAATAAAATCATGAAATAAAAATAAAATCATGGCTTACTAGTGAAAACTGACAAAAATTTCGAATTTTTGTGAAAATTACAACAAATTTCAAAATTCGAATTTTGTCTCGAAACTCGGTGGTTACGGTTAAAATAAGATTCTGAACAACTTTTTTTAGTAACTTTTTTCTATATCTCCGACGCGACGCAAAATAATGATAATGTGCCCTATTCGCGAGGTCGCAGTAGGCTGGGGTTACACCTGACATTTGAGTTGAGTAATGTAAGAAATGCAGCTCCTGAAGTTCTACTTCTGTACCGAAATTCAAATCTCTACTTCTAAAAATAAATTAAATACAGGGATGTCTTCATCTTAAGTGTGTCACACTGTATATACAGGGCAATGTGAGTATTTGATACTGAATAAAAAAGGGTCAGCAGTGTGTTCGACTATTTTTCCCCGCGATTATTTGCACAGCTGCTTTTTGCATTCTAAAAATGTTATCTTTGTTGGCACAGTGGCCCCAGATTATTACGCCATATTGAAGGTGACTATGAAAGAAGGCAAAATATGCTGTGCGAACCATATCAGGGGTAACAGCACAACTTAATTTTCTTAGTAGAAAAGTGCTGGGATGCAAGTTTTTTCGACAGATTAGTGGTAAGAGCATTCCAGGTAAGTTTACTGTCGATATAAAAACCTAAGAGTTTTACTGGATCTGAATTTACATTAACTGTTTTCAGACTTAGTGTAATTCTTTGGGTTTTATCTGTGTTCATTTTTAGTTTTATGGAAGCGAAAAACTCCTCAGCTGGCGTTCAGCCTCACTTGACATGCTCTCGACTTGATTTGCATCTTTATTCCAATTTATCAATGTGGCATCGTCCGCATATAGGACTAGATGTGTGTCTATGCTACTGCTTGAAAGATCATTGATATACATTATAAAGAGGATTGGTCCTAATACGGATCCTTGAGGTACACCATAGGTAATATCTCTAAGGGTCGACCTTCCATTGTCCATTTCAACGAACTGGGTTCTGTTGGACAAGTATGTGCGAATTATATTTAACGTATTTCCAGCAATGTTATAGTGTTTAAGCTTATCCAATAGTATATCATGTACAACACAATCGAAAGCTTTGCTTAGGTCACATAACGTGACACAAGCAAGAGAGCCTTCCTCCAATGCCGACAATATCACATCAACAAATTGAACCATTGCCGTTGTAGTAGATTTGCCTTCACGAAAACCGTGTTGTTCATGTGAAAACAAATCATTTAGTTCTATATATTGCAAGAACCGTTTTTTAATGACCGCTTCTAATATTTTAGAAAATATTGGCACAATCGATATAGGACGATAATTTGATGAATCATCTATGTCGCCCTTTTTATGTAATGGAGTCACTTTGGAACATTTAAGACATTCAGGAAAAATTCCATAATAAAGGCATAGGTTAATCAAGTATACTAACGGATCTAAAACTGCTTCAATAATATGTTTAACCAGATTGTTACTAAGGCCATACATATCTTTTGCATGTGAATTGCTCAAGTTTTTAATAATGTCGACTAATTCACCTTTTATTACGGGTTCTAAATTGTAAATTGAAATATTCTCTGGCACAATTTTTTTTTTCAAAAAATCTGAAGGTGTCTTTTGAACAGACTGAACCGTGCTGCTAATGTTTCCAGCGATATTCGAAAAAAAATGAATTGAACTCATCTGCTGAGAAAACATTATTGCTTTGCATAGGTTTTTTTGGTTTATAGTTTTGTTTTATAATTTGCCAGGCAGCTTTGCATTTATTATTTGAATTAACAAGAAAATTGTTATTTGCCAATGTTTTTGCTTTTTTTATCTCTCGTTTATATAGAGAGCGAGTAGTAGTTATTTGTTGTTTAATCTCATTTGAATTGCTAATTTTTGCCCGATCTCTTAGGAAAAAAAGAGTTTCTCTAATTTTGTGTAAATCGTCATTATACTACTGAATTTTCACGGTTTGATTGTCAATCATTTTTGTATTTTTTTCTGGAAATGCATATTGATAATGCTCAGTAAGTTGTTTTAAAAATATTTCAAAATTTTGTTCTACATTATTATTTGTAAGTAAACAGGTCCAGTCAATTTTGAAAAGACTTTCTAGAAAGGCGGCTTTACCTTTTTGCGTTATAGGTATGTTTTTTCTATAAATTGGACATTGTTCATTTATTACTCGTTTACTTGAAAATAGTTGACTATAGTGATCTGAAATATTTATTTGTAAAACACTCGCAGTATAGAAATCATTTACATTGCTTAAAACATTGTCAACACATGTTTTACTGAACTCTGTAACTCTAGTAGGTTCTTTTATGGTTATTGTATAACCATAAGACACCTTCAGATGTTGAAAAACTATTACCTTCTCATTATTGTCCTTAAGAAAATCTAGGTTAAAGTCGCCACATATAATAGTATCTTTTTTCATGCTATCAAGGATTTTCATTAAATTTGAAAAATATTAAAATCCCCCAGCGGGGTTCTGTAAATACATACTATAATAATATCTGAATCTAGAAGTTCAATTGCTGAAATTTCACATTGTTGCTCTATTGATATATCATTTATTTCGCTTAAATTTTTTGATGTAATGTTTTGTTTCACAAAAATTGTTGTTCCACCATGTTGGGATAAATTACGACAGTATAACTACTTGCAACATAGAACTCCTCAAATTGATATAGGTTTACTTCTTCTTCCTTCGCCATGTTTCTGATAAACACAAAACATTTATGATATTACCTGACATTTTTTTTTTTTACCATGTTATGTGGTATACCGGGTGACCACGAAATGACGCTCGCCCTTATATCTTCTTTGTTTTACAAGATATAAATTTCAAATTTGGGCACGTCAAATAACGGTTAAATATGCATTATTTCAAGCATTTTATCACTTTCTGTCGCTTCCGGTTTCACCGGAAATGATACTAACTTTCGTTTTTTAAATGGAACACCCTGTATATTTTTACATTTTTGGATTCAGGAGGTCATTTTGACTACAGTTAAGGCATATTGAGATAAAAATATTATTGACAGACATTTTTATGAGCAAATTTAATTTTTGATCTAGGCGGTCGTGACCCCAAAAAAATGTTTTATTTTGCTTCAATAATTAATCAAAAAATACAATTATGATATTATGTCGTATGACATTTGTGTTATAAGATCTTAAACATTTCGGAAATCGTTTTTCCAGAATAACTAATTTTTTTTAAATGGCACCATGGTGACTCACTATGTTATTTTAATAAAGCATTTCATTACCGATAATTTGGTACCAAACACTTCATTATTTGTTCATATTGTAATACATAAAAATTACATTCAACAAGATATAAATGAAAATATACTCAATAATATTTAACATTGAATTTCTATCAAATTGGTGCCTTTGAAATGTAAGGAAAGAAACAAATGAAGCAGTTTAAGCCTGCTTTACGACACCCGCACGCACGGCGACAGTCCTTCTTGTGTATACACTACAGTCACAAGCTCCTGAAAAATTACTGAGGCTTATTTCCTGCAAATGCAAGGACTGTCTCCGCGTGTGCGGGTGTCGTAAAGCAGGCTTAAACTGCTCAAGTATTTGCACAAATTGCAACGAAGGCTGTACGAACATGCTAGAAATCGAAATTAATGTGGAAGAGGACTACGACGATGAACAACTGATCGGCTATGCGGACGTTACAGAAGATGCGGACGAACTTGACATTGATTTCGAAGGACGTAGCGCAACCGGGTCCTTCCGGAATTAAGCGACGCAAGTTTTATTAACGGGGACGATTTATCGCTGTGGAGTAGCCCTAATGGGGATACCACAATTTAAAAAAACTCGCCAAATACTCTACCTCTCAGGTGGTGTGGAAAGGAGTACAGTCAGCATAAGTAACGTTTACTCATTGTCAATGTATTTCTGTCGTAAATACACTTAGAACAGAAGAATACTGTACATAGTAGCTACATAATATATGCGTATTAAAAGGCGGTAAAAGAATATTTGTTTTCAATAACCCTCAGAGAAAATATTTGAGGAAAACGTTTGCAATACATACATGCGTATAGAATATGTGCATAACATGAATAATGTAATTTTCTGATAAAACTGTTACGCCGCGGTATCGATTTTGGGGTGAAGGGGTGTCTAATTAACAAACCATATAGTGATATACAAAGTAGATGGCATATAGTAAAATCATATGCGTATTAGAAAACGTTAAAAAAAAATTTTTTTAGAACCCTCTATAAAAAAAAAAATTTCTAATACAGGGTGTTGTGAAAAAAAATTATTATGAAACCTATACATAAACCATATAAGCGAGTATACAACGATACGCGACGATTTCTCAGAGTGCCCTGAAGAGCGAATATTAAAGACAAACCTAACCTAAAAACGCTTTTTTTAGGTTAAGGGGTAGTTCCGGCGAAAAAATCTGGTCGTCTGATACGTATTTTCAAACAGCACGTTGAAGTCTATAATACCATAAATTTTGAACTATCCTATATGAACAACCCCGGTGATACGATGGAGTGAATTTTAGGATGGACGACCCTGTATCTCGAAAAAGAGCAATGTCAGAAAAAACAGATATATACCAAAAAATCAGGTATTTATCGGTGACAAACTGCCATATGTTTTATTTTTAATTAGAATTGTCTGTGAGCCACAATAAAAAAATTACGAAGTGTCTATTTCAAAGGGAGGGCCAACTTTGAGGTGCCTGTGCAAAGAAACGGTTTGACGTACAACAACCAAACATGGCTCATCTTGTACAGGGTTATCCAACGAAAAGGCCCACCCTTATATTTTCTTTATTTTTCGAGTTGGGAAAAAATGTTTCAAATAAAAGTTGTAGTGAATCAAATGAACTCATTTAAAACCCCTGCAAAGAGTATACAGGGTGTTCCATAAAAGCGGGACAAACCTAACTTACATTTAAAAAAATGTAAGTTAGGTTTGTCCCGCTTTTATGGGACAAACAAATGTTTCAAATAAAAGTTGTAGTGAATCAAATGAACTCATTTAAAACCCCTGCAAAGAGTATACAGGGTGTTCCATAAAAGCGGGACAAACCTAACTTACATTTAAAAAAATGTAAGTTAGGTTTGTCCCGCTTTTATGGAGCACCCTGTATATTCTTTGCAGGGGTTTTAAATGAGTTCATTTGATTCACTACAACTTATATTTGAAACATTTTTTCCTAACTCGAAAAATAAAGAAAATATAAGGGTGGGCCTTTTCGTTGGATGACCCTGTACACTGTTTATTCCTCTTTAATTTTCAATATAGGTACTTTTGCGATAGCATGCACCGGAAGCTCGATATAAAGCAAAAAGCAAAAAAAAAGCCCTTTGAGGGGGTGGATGGGGATGTTCCGGGGACAGCTGTGTCCCACAAACTCAGACCCAAATTGAGCATCCCTAGACCAGTATAAAAAAAAATAAAAATCAAATCCTATATAGTTTTCCACCTTGGGCCTACGTTTCCTGGAGTATTGTGCATAACATTATGTAAATGTTACTAACACCAATAAAAATTGATTTGATTTGATTTGATTACTTCATTCATAATTTGTCTTTGTCTAACTTCCAATTCATTTTCAATTAGTTCTGATTTTTGTTTGGGGATACCTGATTTTTATTTATTTATTTATTTATTTTATTACAATATCCAACAGACCTAGGTCCATTTACAGGATAAGGGTAGGTAGTTCCTACATACTGGAACATAGATATAAAACATTTAAAACAATAAGCAGAAATACTATAGAACATACAAAATATATGACCTTACATAATCATAAAATTACAATAAACAAACTGACAGTAACATACACACTTATATACATCGCATGCATATTACGAATAAATATATAACGTAGAAAAATAAAATAAAACTCATAATTTTTTTAAGCTGTTAATGTTAGTATTAAAAATGTCTATCTCAGTATTAATACTATTATAGTTTGAAAACATTTGGAAGAAAGGAGATTGTATTAATATATTTGTTCTAGGAGTAGGAAGTAAAAATGTTTCATTACGCCTTGAAGCAATACGAGGTACAACATAAAATATGCTGTTGTGGAGATCTTCACACTTAATATAATTATGGATAATTTTATATAAAAATATTATCGACTGAATAGTCCTTCTCTTTAAGAGACTGTTAGAGTTAAAAGTGGACAGAAGAACATCGTGGGAAAATCCTTGATAAGGATACTGCCCATTCGTTTTGAAATATAAATTTTTTAAGAAACGCCGTTGAATGTTTTCAATTGCGATGATATGACAGTTGTAAATTGGATTCCATATAATTGAAGCGTATTCTAATTTTGATCGTACGAAAGAGTTAAACAATAACTTACATGAATCAATATTTTTGAAATCCTTTATGTTTCTTAAGACAAATCCTAATGTTTTAAAAGAAGATGTAACAGTTAAGTTAATGTGGTCAACAAACGTTAATTTAGGATCAAAGATGATACCAAGGTCTTTAATATTATCAGATCTAGTTAGAAGTGTATGGGAAATTTCATAGTCAAATAGGCAAATATTTTGTTTTCTTGAATAGGATACAATATGGCATTTACTAACATTCAAAGGTAGATTATTCTCAAAGCACCAAGTGTTTATATGGTTCAAATTATTTTGCAGATGTTCGCAGTCTGCTACCGAGTTAATTTGACAGAATATTTTTAGATCGTCAGCATATAACAGGAATTTTAAATCAATTTTAGCAGCAATATCATTAATAAATATTATGAAAAATAGGGGTCCAAGAGTGGAGCCCTGAGGTACACCGGATGTTTGCAAAAATTTGTCTGATTTATGACCTTTAACTTGAACGTATTGCCATCGATCTGTTAAGTATGATATTACTAGCCTTAAGAAATCTGAATATATATTAAAATGTTGAAGCTTATACAGTAAAATGTTATGATCTATTTTATCAAAAGCCTTAGAGAAGTCAGTGTAGATGACATCTACCTGACCTCTTTGATCTAAGGCTTCACTAATAAATTGTGTTGTGATAACCAAATTAGTTACTGTTGATCTCCCAGAGACAAAGCCATGTTGCTCAAACAGTAAACTGTTGTTAACATGAGTATATAGATGTTCATATAAGATTATTTCGAGAATTTTACTAAAGTTACAAATTATTGTAATTGGTCGATAATTAGGTATTTCATTAATACTGCCTTTTTTAAATATTGGCGTGATTCTAGACAATCTCCATATATCCGGAAAAGAACAGAGCTTCAAAATCATATTATATATAATACAGAGAGGAATTGCAAGTATTGTGGCACAATCACGAATAAGAAATGCAGGTATATTGTCTGGCCCCATTGTCATATTTGGTTTAATCTTCTTAATAGCCTTCACAACATCATCAACAGAAATATCTGTTAAGTGTAAAACGTTGTTAGGAGTAGTTCCATTCAGATGATCTGGATGAAAGTTAACATTGGGTTCAGAAAATGATTTCGAAAAAAAGTCCGCAAACGCTGAAACTATTTCAGAAGGATTGTTTATATTAGTATCATTGTATTTCATGTTTAATGGCATAGATGGAAGAGATTTCTTAGAGTTTAAAAATGTCCAAAATTTGTTTGGATTAACTTTTAATTCATTTTCAATTTTGAAAATATATTGCTTGTAGGCTAATTGATTATCAGTTTTGAAGTCTGTTCTAAGTTTTTGAAAGGCATTATAATTTTCATTACTTTTACATTTTTTGTATCCTTCATATGCTTTGTGTTTAATTTTCTTTGGTTGATTTTTTGTTAGTGTTTGAGTTTTTGTTTGATTTAATATATCTTTTTTTGTCAATTCTTTTTCTATTGCTTGTCCTGCCTTGTTTACAGTTTCCAAATTGTTTATTTTTATTTTTATTTGTTGTAAATCTACTAAAATAGCACATACACTTTTACCAACCACTTCTGTAATAAGTGATTTTATTTCGTCGTTTTGGTTTATACTTCCTATAGAACTCTGGATGTATTGTATTTCGTAATCTTTAGGTAACATTTTAATTTTTTCTTCTAATTGAGTTATTTGTTGTTTTAGCCTTTTATTTTCAATTTTCAGATTATTATTCTCTATTATTAATTCTTCGTTTGAGTTTGTTAATGACAATAAAACATGTTCTCCACTCACAATAGAAATATCTTCACCTGTATATTTTATTTGTATTTGTTCACTAAGTTTCATTTCACAACACATTACTCTTGAAGAGCAACTATTATGATATGTTTTTTCACACTTTAAACATTTAATTAGTTTTTTTAATGCTGGTTTTTTACAGTAATTAATTACACATCTCTTTCACTAACACGTCTTTACCGTCCGCCATTTTGAATTCTATCACAAGATATTAAACTATATAGACCAGTATGCTTAAAATCCAAATCGGAAATAATTGCTACAAAAGGTTTTATTGTTTTAATGGCTTTATTTGTTGCCCAATATGACTATCCTAGGTTTTCCCCCTCGACGGAGTTGTGTTAAAGTGGTGGGGGGTAAGAATGTACCCCCAAAATAGGTGTTTTTTCAGTTTTAGGGTCATATCTCGTAAAGGACTCACAATATCGAAAACATTGTCTTATTAAAAGTTGTAGAGCATTAAATTCTGCATTGAATGATACTAGGCGCATATTTTTTGGACCACCCGTTCCCGTACTAGTGCTCATCAAAGTTGGACAAATTTTGAATATTAATGAAAAATGTTTTATTTACACTATACAGATAAGTCCAGGATGCTCCGAACACGACAGGGATTGGGAAGAATATACGAGTGGCCGACAACTCGCCTCAGTTCGAAATTTGTACATTAGGAGAAGGGCGCGGCAGTGCGCTGCGACCACTCACTGCTCAGCAGTCAGCAGACTGTTGTGTTGTGTTGTTAGTATCAATAGTATCTCATAAACCGTGTTGGAATGTAGAACTCATGTCTGAAAGAAATTTGATTTACGTATTCTGGATCAACGTTTCGAAACTTCAATAATTCATCCTAGATAGGATTAATTATTGTAATTTTAAAAAAATCTCAAAACACATTTAAATATTTCCATTGTTTGTTTTTTAGCATCAAAAATATGATTCTACAACATAAAATTAATTGTCGCTGCACCTCGAGTGTTGCAGGTGTAATAAAAATTATTATAAAAGATTCCAAATAAGGAACAGTAGACGCGAGGGCCATCGGCTACAGCGCTGAGATCCATGATTCCCACCACTGTGTCCGCTCGCCTACAACGGGCACAAGTAAATCGCGCAAACTAATACCCATGTCGAACCTTCTCGGCCTTTACTGTATGTACTAGTCTTGTACTTAACTGATATAAAGATGGAGGCAGGATGAAGAAACACAATTCTTAAAATCAATTAGTAATGATTATATTTCATAATAACGAAAATTGTAGTTAAAGGTATTAAAATGAAGAGGGGAAAAATATAGGGAGTTACACAGATTTCACACACGTCGACGTTTGATTCTCGTTGGGCCACTCGGCTCCTCAAAGTCTGTAATTTCCGATACGGAGTCTGTCGCCCCATCACTCGGCTCTTGAAAATCTGTAATTTTCGTCGCCCCATATATGCAGACCAGGTCTTCGTCAACATCTGGTTCGTCAATTGCACAAATCAACGAGTAATTAATCCCAGCCTTCCGACACCCACAACCACCTGCACAGTGCACACCCCTTGTTGCATTTGCAGAAAATTGTGGAGAGAAGAGACTGTGGAGCTAGTTTCTTGGAGGTAGGAACGGGGTCAAGACCAGATTTTGAAGCCTGCCATCCCCAGAGGAGCGGATCCATCTGGTGTCCTAACCACATTTCTACTTGTAAGTTAGTTCTTAAGCAATGTTGGCGGGCTGCTTCAGATGTTGGTGGTAGGGATGCCAGGTTGAGTTTGGATTTCACTAGGGCTTTGGAAAACAGGTCGAATCGCAATTTATCTAAAGTATCTCATGCCCTACCTCCATAGGCCAACTTCGGCAATAGCTTCAGTTTGAGTGTCATGCTCGAAGAAGACATTTAATTTCGACCAACAGCTTGACCACCTTCTTCTTACCCTGCCTGAAGACTGCTGAAGTTGTGTCACATTCACTAATGGCTTGGTGAAATATGAGTGGTCTTCTGATGTTGTCTGCCAGTTTGAAGCTGTTAGGACCAAATACTTCGATGGGGTCGTTCCTCTTCCAGGTTTTAAAAAATATATGTTTGCTGATGGTGTGGCTAGAGCATTGAGTATAATGAGGAGGTCCGTATCCTCACCAACTACCACAACATTCTCATGCTCCTGTGATACCTCAAGGGTCGTGGCAACAATCATGTCGTCTGCATCTTCATTAGCTTGCTTTACTGGGAAGCATTCACCTTCAAGCCTCTCAGTAAGCAAGCTAATAAGCCGTGCTTTATTTCTGTCGTTGGAAAGGAATTGGTAAAAATGACCTTAGGAGTAGTGTATCTTTTACTTCGGTGGAAGCGCTCAGCAGATTTGTGCCCTTGATGCCTAACGAGAATCAAACGTCGACGTCTGTGAAATCTGTGTAACTCCCTATGTTTTCCCCTTTTCATTTTCATACCTTTAACTACAATTTTTGTTATTATAAAATATAATCATTACTAATTGATTTTAGGAATTGTTTTTCTTTATCCTACCTCCATCTTTATATCAGTTAAGTACCAGACTAGTACATGCACATAAATAATTTTTCATAAATATCCAAAATTTGTCCAACTTTGATGAGCACTAGTATGGTAACGGGTGGTCCAAAAAATATGCGCCTAGTATCATTCAATGCAGAATTTAATGCTCTACAACTTTTAATGATAATATAATAGAACAATGTTTTCGATATTGTGAGTCCTTTACGAGATAAAACCATAAAACCGAAAAAATACCCATTTTGGGGGTACACTTTAAACCCCCACCACTTTAACACAACTCCGCCGAGGGGGAAAACCTAGGATAGTCATATTGGTCAACAAATAAAGCCATTAAAACAATAAAACCTTTTGTAGCAATTATTTCCGATTCGTCTAATTTTTTGGTTTTACACTACTGGCCTAATAATTATTTAAACTATAAAAATATTGCTCGTTAACCTCAAGCCAATGCTCAGATAAACACAATAGCTTTGTTCGCGGTAGCAATCCCGAACGTATTCAGACATCAGATTCATGCGCAGTTTGAATCTGGGGGTCACGGTGCACAGAATGCAAGTTAGGGATTAAAAATTTTGCGTTCGCGGAGCTCAGATTTATAATTTTGAACTTGTTCGGAATGTGTCCAATGCATCCCCGGACATGGGCCAGAATTTTTATTCCGACGCATGCGTATCGCTGTATTATGACTATTATGTTGATGGCCTGTCAGTGTTTGTGGGGTAATGTTATACTATTTTATTTGTTTAATTTCCTTAATCCTTCCTTTTATCTTTAACGCATTATTTATCAAGGTAAGCACATATAATGCATGTCATAGGATATTTTTAAGTGTATGTTATATTTTTAGATACCAAGAGCAGAACTGAACACAGAATACGTTCATAAAACGTTCGCGGATTAGTTACAATTCGAGAAGATTCAGAATATCACATGCGCATTTGAAATGTTCGAAATGACTTTAGTATTAATTCAGGATATGTTCAGGATTGCTACCGCGAACAAAGCTAATATATCTATATAATGATGTTCATCAAGAAATACATTTAAATCAATTATTTTCCGCTGTGCTGCTGCAATACATCATTGACGCCTATTTTGCTTCTTAGCTGGGATAGAACGTTTAAGCAAAACGCGATTACGACCAGGTTAGACCTCATTTTAAATACCGTGGAAAACGTTTAACTTTTTAAACCCAGTCAAAACATTTGACAACGTTGGTGCAAACGGGCATAAGTAAATAATAATAAAGAGGTGCAACTGTCAAGGTTTCGAGATTTTAGTGTTGAATCTTTTTGCCAATAACTACAGCATTATCTACAATATTTAGGGCTACAGTCGAATTATAAATACCTTCCAATGGCACTAAAAATACATGACAATCCTGAAGCTATTGGCAAAAATATACAATACTAAATCTAACATAAAAATGGCAATATGTAAAATTTAAAAGCCAATGTTGCTGAATTCTTCTACTCATCTGCCATACGTTGCAAGGAGTATCCAGCTTCTAATTTGGCTGTTACAATCCATAAATTTGACTGTAAGCTTGTGGTTCGGCACGTTTTAAAATTTAGAAAATACTTAATAAGACAATCAATATAAAGTGACACTGACAATCACTAACAAAATAGACTGACATTCGTCGCCACTGCGTTTTCTCCTATTTACAAAGCTAAAATGAACCGTTGAAAAATTTTTTGTTCCCAATAGTACCTTCAATACATTTTTGTCAAATAAATATTGTTATTACTTGTATTATTATTAATATAATACTAACCTGGCATGATCAAGGGCACTAAAAATTCCATTGTGTGTCCACACGTTTGTTGGAGCATGTAACTCAAGTTCAGAGGCTTTGACCGATCTATCCAGTGCAAATAATAAAGCTCCCGCACCTCCAGCCAAGACACCCAAACTTCCTATAAGCTAAAATATACATAATTTAAAACATTTTATGTGCAATTAAGATGGTTATGGCCTGGTCAGATATATTGGGTGTCAACACTTTCATTAAACAGGTCATGGTTTTAAAAGATTTCAAGGTATAAGACTTAAAACATGACAGATAATATACAAAAAAATGAGCAATTATTCGTTATTTGACACTTTTCAATCGCTTCAGGTTTTCCCAGAAATAATATTTACTACTGGATTTAACCAACAGATGGTGTTAAAAAGTCCGATTTAAAAAAATTATTGAAATATATTTTAACACAATTTCAAAAAATTAAGGTCCATAGATGTGCGAATAAATAATAAATAAATAAATAAATAAATAACACATGCGACCCCCTTTATCCCAGAAGGTTCTGGAAGAGCCTTTTGTCTTGTGTGGGAGGGGGCTACACATTTAAAGATAAGGGACATGAGAAGGGACCCACATCCAATATCCGTGTATAATGGGAAAATCCCTCTCACAGTATTTTCCATTGCGGCAACCGGGAATCAAACCCGGGAGTTTTGGGTGAAAGGCAGGTACGTTACCATCTCGACAATCAGACATATATTAAGTGCATGGAGTAACTGTGTCACTTTTACCCATTTAAATGAGTTTCATAAAATGTTTTCTTTAGGGATCGACCGATATGATTTTTTGCGGCCGATACCGGCCGATACCGATATACGCATGGCCGATATCGGCCGATACCGATATATCGGCTATAAATTTTTATTATTAATATTTTGCTATAAAAGTTAGGTAAAATTGGCCGATTAAAAAAATAAAAAATAAATAAAGATATACCGTTAGCATTTAACCTTAAAAACACTGCTAAAAAGTAAAAAGAACACGGAACAAACTCCCATGTCCTCTAAACCGCCTTAATCGAATACAATTCCAAGGGGTGAATCCCCAAATTTGGCAATTTGGTTTAATTGTGTTACATTAGAACTTGCCAAAACTTAACTTTAAGTATTAAATATTTTTTTTCTGTGACGGGAAAAAAGTTTGACATTTTATTTCTCTTGACAAGTAACAAAATGTCACTTTTTATGAAATTACTTTTTCCCGGGGAAAAAAATTAATACATACTTTTTTCCCCGGATATGTACATACACATAAGAACACGGAGATATTTAATTTTAGAATATTTTATTATACAAAACTTTCGCTGCTTCTACTAATTCCGGTGGTGTAAGAGAAAACTCTGAATCAGAAATGTCCATTTTTGAACTTTGAATATTCAAAATATCTAATAAATAACTTCGCTAAGTTCGCAAATTTTTAAACCCAATCACAGAATTAAATTGATAGATATTTGATTACTTAAAGGTTTCCTTAGCAACGCAGGTCCAATGTCGCTATAAATACAACCAGCCTGCCAGTTTAAAACTTCAAAGTTCTTTTGACTTTAATATATTGTAATAATGTTTTTTCAATATTAAATCATCGTTTTTCCCGTCACAGAAAAAAATTAAGTATTATACACGAGAAAAAATATTAGATTTTAACTCTCGGTATTTTGTCACACAACTTCGAGCTAAAATCTAATATTTTTTTCCCTTGTATAATAAATAACTATTTTTAACATAATTTTTTCCTTTAAGATTTTAAATGTGTTTTAAGATTTCTTTCTTAAATTTTAAATAAAATAATAAAAATATACCTTTATTTGTTTTTTATTTAGTATTTGTTTTAACCTCGGTTTTAACTTCTTTAAAAAATCCTTAGCAATTGAAATACTTAATAATTGATATTTGTATTAGGCCAATACCGATATAGGCCGATATCGCACTTTCATATTGGCCGATACCGATATCGGCCGAGAAGGCCGATATGACCGATATCGATATCGGTCGATCCCTAGTTTTCTTAATTATTTTACAAGTAACCAAAGTATACCCCAGAAAGTTCTACAATTTTCTGTTAGGTCCAAATCACGTCTAAGTACGAAGTAAACCACAAATTAATTTTTTATTTGCCTTCAAAACAGAATTAAATCATTAAACAATTATAAAACATTTATAAAATCCTCATGATATTAAAGATCATTTAGCAAGCAAAAAAGAAAAAACAACAGATAAACAGAGTAACAATAACACCTGCAAAAACAAACACACCACAGAAATTAGACAAACCCCAAATCCAAAGCCTGTCCGGAAGGGGGGCTACATATTAGAAAAAAACACAGACAAACATCCATATTCCATACCAACCGACATTACCATCTGCCGATGCCGGGCCTCGAACCCGGACTCGATAGGCAGTGTGGCCAGAGCCATAACTGTCACTCATGCTCTAGCCCAATACGCCACCGAGTCGGAGGAATTGCCTTGTTAGATTAACAACAAAAAACCATCAAGGAAAACATTAAAAAATATATAGAAATCATTAAATAGAATAAACAGAGTGGCCTCTATTATCATTAGAAAATAATAGCGTTTTTGGTTTACTGCTCTCAAGTGATCTAAGATTGCTCCCAATTAGATTTTGTGTTCGATTATCAAATACAAATTGCTCACGCTCAGAGTTCTGAGTTCGATTTATAAATTTTACTGCTCTAAAATCTTAAAGTGAGTGCTCTCGACTGTTTTGTAAAATTTGGCAGAGCATTCCAGAGCAACTGCAACGAGCAATCAAAAAGATAACCTAGAATGTTTAGTTATGAACATAGAAGATTTTTATAGGTACATGTATTGAATAAACATTCATTGGACGTTATAGGTATTAGTGTTTTAAAGCCTGGATGGACCGTTCGCGTCTGAGACGACAAATTTTGCTGTTTATGGAGATATTGTCTTCTTTTGATAGCTCAGAGGAAGAACTTGATTATTTTGTCACACAATATTATTATCATGTCGTACCGGCTGGTGATTGTTGTCGAGTATTATTTGGCTAATAATCACTTCGTCATTATTCATTTTTAAGTTTTTCGCGTAAAAAATCGTAAAATCTAATAGGCACAGAATCTAATCTAATAAGTGGTAATTATTTTTAGGTTAGAAGTGTTGGTTTGTTGGTTGGTTGTCGCCAGAAGAAATCGCTGTTCGGTGTTCCATTTACGCTCGCACTTAGAGCAACGACAGCACTCGAGATCGGATTAGATGCGATCTTGGTCAGATTATGACATCATAGATCTTATTAGGAGCATTCGCAGAGCATGTAAACTGAAAACGCTATAAGTCAAAAAAGAAACAAGACACAAGATACAGCAAATAGTAATATACAACTTGAGATAAATGAAAACACTAAAAATTCAACTTAGGTAAATGCAAAAAGCAAAAGAATTAAAAAAAAACTGTTACAGACAAAAATAAAAAGGAAACTTGAAGATGGGGGCAGTGGAAAGCACAAGATAGCATCTTTGTGTCTCTCAGATAAAACCAGACATTATTAAAAGGGCCTTACTATTCTGCAGTAACGGTTTTTAATTCTTCAAAAGATCACAGAATACCTTAAAAACAGGCAAGGTTTGAATTTGAATTACCAAACAATTGGTCAAAAAGGGCAATCCAGTTAAATGATGTAGGTAAACAATTAAACCAGCACATCAAATATACTGTAACAAAAGAAAATACTAATAAAATATACGATTCTAAAGTTTGGGCAAAAAATGCTATTATGTTCAGTTATGATCCCCAGAACAAATTTCTGTAAGCGAATCCCATTAAATCGAGTAAGAATCAGGTAAGTTTTGATTTTACTAAAACCAAAAATGTTCCTATTCTCCATCAAGACATACAAACTCTAAAAACAAAAATTGACTGTGTGTATATATATATAACTATAACTTACTGCCTTCCTGTTTCTTGCCCAATCTCTTGTTGAATAGGAAGTAACCTGTAAAGTGAAAAAGATAACTCTGTTACAAACAAATTGAAAAGATTGGGTGCGTTCAGCCATGCCTAGCGGCTGAGCTGCTTAGTGCATCATGCGGTCTTGTCCGCACCGCTTAATTTCATCACATAAGCAAACGCTTAGTAAGCAATTCATCACGTTTGATTTACGCTGACGTGCTGGTGATAAGTTCCAACTTATAACTCTAACCTAAAAATTCAAATAATAAAATGTCAGAAACATATATTATGAAATAGAGTACGTAGAAAATGGTCAGTATATATCTAGATCATAAAATAAATCAAGGTATACAGACAATTTTTAATTTTTGTAGATCCTGTTTTTGCTGAAAATTATTTTAAACAATTTCAGAGCATTAATGTTAAAATCTTCTTCTATCAGTTCGAATACAACATCGTAAAATTTAATATTTTCATTTTCAAATTAATTAATTTCAAAATACCGCCTGGACCGTTCAACACAGAACCTGCCTGCTAGATGTAAGCAAACTAATCACGCTAGAAGTTAGCACTAGCGGTTATACGCGGCTGAACGCACCCATTGATATAAGTTTTTTTTGATTTCGTAAAAGAAAAGCATATTAGTATAATAGCTGCTGGAAAAGATGACATAATGCATGGGAACTATAAGTTGGTATTTATTGTTAATGCTGCCAAATATTTTGTAAATAAAATAAAGTGGTATATTTTTCGTAGATTGATAATAATTATTAAAGATAAACTTAATACTACCTGACCTGAGAGATTGAGGACGCACTAGATGATTTTAGAAGACCTGCTCCACAAATTCGTCCCAACGTTGCAGCCATGTTGAAAGGAGGGTGATTGCCAAATAAATTTCTTTATGCTCAAATATAACTAAAGGGAGTAATACTTAAATGGATTGCATTAATCGATTTTAAGAAGCCTAGTTAAAATAAAAGCAAACTTACATTCAGAAGAAGTCAAAAAATTCGATTTTGACTTTGACAGTTTACGTAATAGTTAAAGTAGAGTTTAGGGTTATTTATTTGCGAAGATTGTAACACAAATCGTTGAATGTTGGTGAACCTGTATAACGTCTAACGTCACTTCTTCCAGCTGTTTTAGGTACGCCATTGACGAATCTAAACCAGAAAATTATTTAGCCTGCCCAGAGAATCGGTTAACATCATCGCCGTCGACACGTATAAAGTTTTTCTACATAATGACAACGGGAATGCCGGAGCTGGGCTCCAAAATAAGTCTAATATCGAAAGCCGATATCCGATATGAAGGACGTTTATTTACAGTTGATCCTCAAGAATGTACGATAGCTTTGGCTTCTGGTGAGTACGATTTAATTACAAAATTATATTAAATTGGATTAAAAGAATATTCTGTTTTTAGTATAATATATATTATATTATGTCTATAAATAAGTTCCAATTAATCAATTAGAATGTCTGTGTATATTTGGACAAGATAATTTTAACTGTTTTGATTTTAATACAAACATCTTATACTTTATTGACAATACCTTTATACCTATGCCGATAAGAATTGGATTTACTTATTTTTTTGCTGGTGTTTAAACTTGCACAGTTATGAGTTCTACTAAAATTACAGGTTTATATAAGTTTAAAAAACTATTAGGTAGGTATAGACTATTCCCTGAATTAAGGCTCTAAGTTGTAAAAGTATTAAAGCCGAGGACAAGAGAAACAAAAACAATTTTATTATTAAAAACAGATGTTTGTAACTTCCGATTCCATTTTGCATTCGTTAGACAAGGATCGCAGGTATGCAGGAGGTCGAAGCTAGGTAGAGCAGTTTTACAACTTAGAGCTTTATATTCACGGAATAGTCTATACTTGTCGACTTAGTAGGTAGTCTTGAAGTTAAAACGAATACTCTCACCACATAAATTATGAAGAAAATGCTCGTATTTAACATTATTTATAAAAACTGGAATTAAGTAATTAGTTTAACATTACTGTTCACCATAAACAAATTAAAATTTAACAGTTTTCTAATTTTATATTCATGATACTGGGACTCTTGGACATAATAAAAATTTGACAAATACCTAAGTAACAAGATAATTTTTTATTTCGGTAATTTTCTATATTACGGAACGTCCGATTTTTGAAATTTTTTTAGTTTTAACATACGTAGTTTTGCCTCCTGAACAAAAAATTCTAATAAAAAAATCGGCGGTCGGCAACGGTTTTCGAGATATTTGGCCCCAAAGTCTCTGAAAGTCGTATTTTTCCACTGCCATAATCACTTATTTTCACCAAATTTGTCACTTTATGCTTATGAATACCTTTAATACAGACTTATTTAAACACTTTTAAATAGTTTCAACATATTTATTACATCAATAACTATTTTTTGAACCTTCTTATAAAAGCCATGAAAACATAACCTAAAATTTCAAACATTACGATAGTGGATAGTGGATCTATGTTATGCATAAACTAATGTTCCTTCTTTAACATAAAAAGATACTGCACCCTCCCGCCCCCGGTCGGGCGAGTGCAATATATTTTTATCGTTTTATCTCAAAGAAGGAACATATTAGTTTTATGCGTATTCTAGATTTCAAACATTACAAGTTCCGCGAATAAAACGAATATGTTCCTTCTTTGATATAAAAATATACTGCACCCGCCCGCCCCGGGGGCGGGCGGGTGCAGTATATTTTTATATCAAAGAAGGAACATATTCGTTTTATACCATACCCTAGATCTTACGGCACTATCATAACCTCGAATGATCTTAGTGTTGTTTGAAATTTTAGGTTATGTTTGGATGGCTTTTATAAGAAGGTTCAGAAAATACCTAGTTATTGATGGAATAAATATGTTGAAACTATTTAATAATGTTTAAATAAGTCTGTATTAGAGGTGTTCATAAGCATAAAGTGAGAAATTTGGCAAAAATAAGTGATTATGGCAGTGGAAAAATACGACTTTCAGAGAGTTTGGGGCCAAATATCTCGAAAACCGTTGCCGACCGCCGATTTTTTTATTAGAATTTTTTGTTCAGGAGGAAAAACTACGTATGTTAAAACTAAAAAAATTTCAAAAATCGGACGTTCCGTAATATAGAAAATTACCTTTATTTCTTCAAAAATGTTATTCAAGTAGGATTTTCTGTATTGCTGTGAGAAACATTTTATCCTATTGCAATTTATCTAAAATCGTGTTATTGGACATTAAATGGAGATATCACAGTAACGGGAATAAGTAATTAGGTTTATTTTCAAAACAAAAAAGTGTTCAAATAATGTTCGACTGTTGTTATTTTACTTAGCAATGTTCCTTCTTTACATTTCTGATTTGGGCACGAAAAATATTGAAAGCGTTATGTTTTATGAGAAAAATTGTCACTCATTTAACAGTATTCGATTTTTCTATTGAAATCTGGGGTTATTGAAAGATAAGTGCTTTGGAGTCGCTTTTAACGCAGGTTTTATGTCAAGCAGGCCCAAACATTGCAGATAATGCATTAAAATTGATATACAGGGTGTTTCATGACGAACTGTACCGTCGGCGCCACCCAAATGTGGTTGTTATGGAAATTTCTTCTGAATTTCATTGTAGTAAGTCAGACTTTGTTTAGTAACGTAACATAGAGAGGATATATTGACAGAAAATAAAATTACTTTTATTATTTTCTATTACCATAATAATAATTGGAAGTACGAAGGACGACGCGAATAATATAAATAAACGTTAGCAAAATAATTCACTAATACCTACATGTATTAGCACATCACTGCTGAAACTCTTTCGGTCTTATCTAACAAATAGAATGCAATTTGTAGCATATAATGGTCACAAATCTGATTTGTTTATAGCCTCCTCAGGGGTGCCCCTGGGGTCGAATCTTGGGCCACTGCTATTCTTATTGTTTATTAACGATCTTACTGAGTTCATAGAAAGTGAGCAGCTGTTATATGCTGATGATTTAAAAATATATGGTGTCATATCGGACCTTGACGATTGTCAGGCATTGCAATGTCAGCTTAATAGAGTAGTTGAGTGGTGCAACTCTAACAAGTTATCATTAAATATATCCAAATGCAAGGTTGTAACCTATTCCTGCAAAAAATCTCCATACTTGTATGATTATAATATAAATAATATTGCACTCACACGATGTGATTCAATTAGAGATTTAGGGATTATTTTTAATTCGGATATGTCTTTTATTGCCCATATTGACAACTTAGTAACAAGTTCTGTTAAAACTCTAGGATTTATAATTAGGAATTGTAAGACATTTACAAATGAATTAGCTTTAAAAACTTTGTATAATTCCTTAGTTCGCTCAAAATTAGAGTATTGTTCACTAGTATTCTTTCCGATTTATAATTGCCATTCAGCGGCCTTAGAGTCAGTGCAGAGAAAATTTATGAAGTTCTTGCATTTTAAGTGTAATCATACATACCCTGCAAGAGGCTTTAGTCAGGAACTATTATTAGATATGTTTGATATGCAATCACTAAAACATCGTAGAATTCTACATTCGTTAAGTTTTTTGTTCAAGATATTGCATAATGAAGTCGACTGCCCCAATATCTTATCAGAAATAAAATTTCACATTCCTCGACTGAATTCAAAGCAAAGTATGACATTTGTTTGTTCGATACCTAGAACTAATATCTTGGCTAAATCACCGGTTTTTTTGATGTCATCCTATTTCAATAATTTACCATTCAACTGTGACATACATAATTGTAATTTGGCGACATTATTAAGATTTGCTCAGGAATATTACCAATCAACTGAGATTTAATAGCTGCATTAATATTATTTTCCTTTTTTATTAAATATTTTGTACTTTCTATATAGTATGAGTATATTTTGTCTTGATCATTACATTGTAGTCTGATTACTTTAAAAAGTTAGCTGTCAATGTTTAAGTTAAATATAAGTAATTTTTTATTTTATTTTACATATACATATATATATTTCATGTATACTTTTTTTATATAATACCCTGTAAATGGTTTTCTGTTGGGTTTGAATTAAATAAATAAATAAATAAATGTTAGTGGAAGAAGGTTAATATTAATTATTCCTTTAATTCATTCATGTTTAACGATTGTGAAATAAAATGCCACAAACTAACAAGAATTAATATATTTTAACATATAATAATTTATAATTCAGAAAAACACTTGGAAAAACATTAATAAAATAAAAATGATAAACTCTCTATATTTAAAAATCAGCAGTTCTTCAGGCCAGATAGCTTGTGCTGTTCTGAGATACCCTGGGACTAATGTTTCTCCTCGAGCTTTGACAGCGGTTTCGAAAGGATTCTGATGGATAAATTTGATCGGAGCATTGTCTTCATTCTCATTGGAGATCTTCTCTACACCTTGCCTTATAGGTCTTTGTAGTCTTTGTTCTTCTTGCCAGCGCTTTTTTTTCATATAAAATATACAACTTTTACTAACATTTAAATCAGCAGCCACTTCACTGAAAGACCAATTTTCTTCCAATTTACCTATAGCTCTCACTTTTTGCGCTTCATTTAAATGCCTTGGCCTTGGCATAGTTAATCTTTGCTTTTACTGTTTTACCTTATTCTCAATGACAAATATATTTGACAACTATTATCAAATTTTAGGACGACTATGATTTAAATTTAAATTACACTATACAATTTTGCCGTTCACATTTGGGTGGCGCCGACTGTACATACTTCTATTACTTCTAAGGATGAGAGAGGATCCCGTGACTATTCACGAATGGGTATAGAAATATGTCTCTTGTGCTTAATTACTGAGATACAGGGTGATAAACTATTTATGGCCAATATTTCTTTTGGCCAGGACTTCCTTACTATTTATCACAATTTGTTCAAATTTTATAATAATAATAATAAAAACCTTATTTTCATAGATTTACAAGAAGTATAGAAATACAGTCATTTATACAGTTTGTGTTGCCGTTTTTAATATTTAAAAATTCCAGGATCGGACTTTTTTAATTAAAGTTTTTTTATTTCTGTAGAGAAAATCACCCTGTATAATATTTTCAAATTATGTATATGGAAAATTATAAAAGCCCATACATCAGTAAATAAAAGCTTCTGAACAGATTTTTTTCCGCACCTTTATTAATTTTTTTACAAGCTGAATTTGACGAAATGGTTAAATGATAGATAAAAAATTATAATTTGCTTAACTAAATATCTAAATAAGAAATAAATGTGTATAACCTTAGTATCTCTGTATTTATTATCTAAAATAAATCTAATAATTAAAAATTCCAGGGCCGGACTTGCTTAATTCAAATTTTTTTATTTCTGTATTGAAAATCATCCTGTATAATATTTTTTTCAAATTATATGGGAATTCATAAAAGTCCATACATCAGTAAACAAAAAGCAAGTGAACAGATTTTTTGTTGCACCTTTATTGATTTATTTTACAAGCGATTGAATTTGGTGAAATGGGGAAATGAAAGTTAAATTATAATTTGCTTAACTAAAATATATCGTTGGAATCGTGATGAAAAATACTAATAAATTAAGGAAAAACAGAGGGTGGCAACAAAAATGTAAAGAAGCTGGCGGTTTTAAATTAAAATATTTGTAAATTCTTAAAAGGAACTTGTGTTAAAGATTTATTTTAGATAATAAATACATAGATACTAAGGCTATAGACATTTATTTCTTATTTAGATAATTTAGTTAAGCAAATTATAGTTTATTATCTTTTATTTCCCCATTTTGACAAAAATGCCAAATTCAATTGCTTGTAAAAAAATCAATAAAGGTGCGACAAAAAATCTGTTCACCTGATTTTATTTACTGATATATGGACATTTATAAATTCCGATATAATTTGAAAAAAATATTATACAGGATGATTTTCAATACAGAAATAAAAAAACAAAAAAACGTGAATTAAAAAAATTCGAACCTGGGGATTTTTAATTATTAGGTTTATTTTAGATAATAAATACATAGATACTAAGGTTATGCATATTTATTTCTTATTTAGATAATTTAGTTAAAGAAATTATAATTTTTTTATCTTTCATTTCCCCATTTCGCCAAATTCAATCGCTTGTAAAAAAATCAATGAATGTGCGACAAAAAATCTGTTCACATGCTTTTGTTTGATGATGTATGGACTTTTATTATAATTTCCCATATAATTTGAAAAAAATATTATACAGGGTGATTTTCTCTACAGAAATTCTTGAATTAAAAAAATCCGGTCGTGGAATTTTTAAATATTAAAAACGGCATTATATCAACTGTGATAAGTACACAAATTGTTTAAAATATGAACAAATTGTGATAAATAGACTCCGGCCGCTATAAGAACAAGCCACCAACGTCATCAAAGAATATCTGCGCCGGTCGTCCATCGACGTCCCGCCCTCTAGCATAAGCGTATCATCATAATATTTTTAAAATCTGTTATTCGCAGCGTTGAATTTGATAAATGCACGTCACTACTTACATTGTAGAAGCATGGTATCGCCAAAGCTAGCGCAGCCGTTGGCAACGCCTCTGGCTAGTTCTTATAGCGGCCGAACTCTAGTAAGGAATGGCTCAAAGAAATATTGGCCATAAGTCACCTTATATCTCAGTAATTAAGCGCAACAAATTTCTATACCCATTCGTGAGTAATCAAGGGATCCTCTATCATCCTTAGAAGTATGTACAGTTCGTCAAACACCATGTATTTCTTACTTCATCAATACAGTACAAAATGATACAAATTATAATTTTCAGTATTATACAATAGATAATATAAGAATACAATGCAAACACTACAAACAAAACATTATAAAAGCAAATACACGTATATACAATATACATCAAATCAAAATGGAATATATGATGTACAGATAAGGGTAAGAAGCAATTTTGGTACCTAGGTAATTATGAAACCATAACTGCCCGTATGTACCATATATTTAGCAAATGATTAACTTAAAGAATCAAAAAGGAAAAAAACTTCATTTTGTTTATAATTATTCATTCATAGTAAAAAGGTAGGCATTCTATACAGAAGAGAAACTCGTGATTGAGCATATTTCACATAATTAAAAAAAAGGAGTTGTAATTATGTATTACATACAATTTACATAAGTTGAACTTTTTGATATTATCTATCAGTTTAATATTTAAAGGCAGAATATTATAGAACTTAGGACCTAAATAATTCATGAACTTTTTGTTTATGTTTGTTCTATTATTTGGTATGGTTAAATGCTGGTTTATTCTGATTCGAGTGTTATAACAGTGATCAATGTAGTGTTTAACTTTTGTATGCTTGTGTATAAAGCAGCAAGTAGAAATGAAAAATAAGCTGCGAACGTTACATATCTTCTCACAATATAACAGGTTTGTAGGGTATAAGCGATTTTTTTTATAAATTATTTTCAACATTGTATTTTGTGCAACCGTTAATTGTTTTAAAACGTTATTGTATAGACCCCCCCCAAACTATTATGCCATATCGAATAAGAGACTCCACCAGTGTTTGATATAATGTTAGTAATAAGTTTTGACTTAGGAATTGCCTTAAAAGATAAAATTTATGTATGAGACATCTAATTTTTTTTGTTAAATAATTTACATGACAGTCCCATTTTAGATTCTTGTCAATTATTATACCCAAGTACTTGGTGCTTGTGGTCTCCTTTATTGTATCCGTTAAGTTGTCTACTTTTATGTTGTTAAAACTAGGACGGTTTACAGATGTTAAGGAAAATGCAATATAGTTTGTTTTTTTTATATTTAACGATAACTTATATGTGTCAAGCCAAACTTTAACTTTTTCGACCCCAAATTTTACTCGATCTCTCGTTTCATCCCAGGTAGCTCCATTGAAAATGAGTACAGTATCATCAGCGTAGGAGATGACTTTACCCTTGATATTTATATTGGTTAAGGAATTAATATATACATTGAAAAGTATAGGTCCTAGAACTGTATCTTGAGGCACACCAATTTGAATATTTTTTGGATCACTAAGTACATCTCTAATTTTAACACACTGACTTCTATTCGCTAAGTAGGATTCAAAGACTTTCAAAACATTGCCTCTAACTCCACAGTGTTCAAGTACCTTGAGAAGTTTTCCATGAGGTACCGTGTCGAAAGCCTTTGCCAGATCTAAAAAGACTGCTATACATTTTTTATTCATATCAAGTTGATCTGTTACTTCCTTTATTACCTCATACATAGCGTCATCCGTGCTTAAACCTTCTGTGAATCCAAACTGGTGAGCTGAGAGTAAATTGTTGTTCTTGAGAAAGTTAACTAATCGTTCATTAAGGCATTTTTCAAATACTTTATCTATGTTATTGATTAAGCTTATTGGTCGATAATTATTAATTAGTTTAGGATTGCCCGATTTATAAATAGGGGTTATCGTGGACACTTTAAATTGACTTGGAACTATGCCAGTTTTAAAAATTAAGTTTATAATGTGTTTTAATGGAGATGGGGTCATGCATACAATTGCCGGTCTTCGATCTTCGGAGCAAAGCAGCGGTGGTCGGAGCCGGGGAATGGATGGGTGACCGTATCTCATTACATTACCGAGGATAGTGCAGCGGGCTAGATCGCCCTTGAGTGGCACAAGGCGACTAGTTACTGCCTATTTCTCCTGGGTTCGAGTCCCAGCTCCGGCAGATGGCAATGTCGGAGGGAATGGGTGTATGTGGTGTGTCCTGGTTAAGTGTCAGAATAGCTCTAAGCTAAACTTCGCCAGGACGTTAATATAAATAAGACGATTAAAAAAAAAAAAAAAAAAATGATGTATAGATGTACAGTTTTTAAGATATTTGAGCTAATTCCGTCTGGACCAGGTGAACTATTGTTTTTTAAACTGTTAATTTGCCTAATTAATTCATTATTATCAACCGGTTTTAAAAATATTGATTTATCTAAGCTGGGTGAAGTATTAGTATGACTATTACTGTGTGGGATTTTACTTAACATCTCCAAACCTATGCCTGAGAAGTAATTATTACAGAAATTGGCCATGTCTTTATCATTGTTGAAATTATTGCTAGTATCATCAAGAATTTGTATATTATTATTGCAATTTTTTTTGCTCTCATTTGTTGCATCTGATAAGTTGATATAGTTTTTTTATGTCTTTAACATTTTCATTAATTTTATTTTTGTAATAATTATTTTTAGCCTCATTGATGATTTTTTTTAGATTATTTCGATATTCATTTTCTTTGGTACTGGTAAAATTCTTTATTAATTTTTTTTTTTCTATCTTGATTTTTTATAGAAATAATTATTCCATTGCTTATCCATGGTTTTATCTTCTTATGCTGCTTCTGTTTTATAATTTTTATAGTTTTTGCCTTCTCAAGTATGTTTATCAACTCTGTTGTAAAATTTTGCGTGGTTACTTCCGGATCATTTTCATTTAACACGTTTATCCAATTTGTTTCTTTAATTATTTCTTGTAATTTGGTGAAGTCAGTTTTTATTATTATTTTTTAAAACTACAGGGATTTCCACATTAGTTGAGTTTTCCTGTGCTATGTTTATCATAACGGGGTAGTGATCTGTGATATCATAAGCCACCACAAACGATTGATAATTTAGGCATTTTACATTTAAATTTTTCTTAACAAAAATATGATCAATACACGACTCATTTGCATTAAATTAAAATTAAATTAAAAAAGTACTCATTTGCATTAAATGTTATTAAATTCTTTCCGATCTCCCAAAAATATCATTTTTAATAATTATTTTTCAGCTAGGAACAATCATTTTTTAAAAGTTATTTTTTAAATGATGTATTTCCTGTCGATTATTATTTATATAATGCACTTAAACATACAGCATTTGCAACACTTATTTAAAATAATCTAGCATTTTGTAGTGTCACGGACGGACGTCCGGACAAAACGTTATGGAATAGACACTATAAAGTCATGAAATGGACATTTTGTGATGTAATTAAGGTCTTAAACCTTGGAAATAAAAAATTGTCAATAAATTAAGTGATAAAATCAATTAGGTAAAAATATATTATATAGTACTAAAATTATACAAATATAAAAACAAAATAAGAAAATAAATTAAAATTTTCCGAAACGTCACGGACCCGGACAGTCACGGATCGGATAAATAGAGCCAAATATTTTTATCTGAGACAGTACATCACTGATTTGACGACTTCCAGGTTATGGCTTCTACGCACCTTAATGCTAACTAATACATTTACTCTAAGTAAATAGATTTATTGCTAGTAATTATTAAGTATGTCTCAGATAAGGCAGGTAATTAATACTACACACACGTTTTCCAGGTTTCATTGATAAATTTTATTTAATTTATGGGAAAACCCCATTTAAGAATTTGATTTTACATAAAATAACATTTATGGTACAAGTACAAACGCAAATATAAACAATGGAAAAAATACACAAAATCAAAAAGACACAGTTGAAAAATGTGATAAAAATAAAGATATGTAGCACAATAATAATATCAATATTAATAATGAAACTGCAATGAATTTATGTTCAAAAAAGTGTATTATTAATATCTCTTAATTCCATTTTTAAAATTGCTTAAGGATGTTCAAGGGTTTCGCAAAAATGCAGAAAAGTCGCTGAGAGTTGAATATGTTATTTTTGATATAGAAATGAACCGGTCCCTGTTTTTTTATTACCTTGTACGTAGTTATTGAGAAAATCGAAATTGAAATCTATGATTTTAACATGGAGTCTTATGGAGATTGCATGTTCCCATGTTCGGAGACCTTCTCAGACTAAAATATAGAGGAGAAAATGCAGAGAAAATGGAAAAAAACTATGCAACGTATATAGAAGAGACTTCAAGGAAGATGAAAAAGGGGACGGTTGCAATTCATTCTGATTAATAAACAGCATTTTTTTCGGAAATGCCGTGCTTCAGCAGACGCTTATGAAGTGTAACGACGGCAACGTCGCATTGAAAATAATTTATAACGTCAAACGTCAAACAATTTATTGAAACTTTTTCATTAAAATAATTAACTTTTTTTATTAAGTAGAACATCAAATCATGTTTATGTAAATTATCAAAATATGTTTCATGCAAGCAGGTCAGATAATAAGAACAAATAGACTTTCATACATGACAAATGTAAAATATTCTTATCGGAGAATAGAACTACTAGGAATATTCGAAGTGAAGCTGAAATGAAGTTCTTGAATATATTTATTTATTTATTTATTTATTTATTTATTCATTTGGTGTTGATACACGAAAGTTTTAACACACGTCAAAAATACAAAAAATATCTATATATATAAAACTAATGAATGTACTACATTAAACACAAATTATATTTAGACAATAAGACAATCAGGTAAAATTACAAGACAAATAACATGTGAATACCGTACATGTAAAGTAAATAACAATACAGCAACACACACACACACATATTATATATCTATAAATATTTAAATTAATTTTCTATGATAATTATAAATATAGTACTAATAATAATAATCGTAAGAATTTATCCACATGAAACAAGGTTAATAAAAGAAATTACACATCACCTATAGGCAAATGAAGATTAGAAATTATAAGTACATATCTTGATATAAACAGTTTTGCAATAGATGCTACTTATAATGTGACATGGGAAAATATATTTAATTTAAATGATATAAATTCAAAAGTTGACTATCTAAACAACTGCATAATGTCAGTGTGCACCATAACAAAAAAGCGTAGACATCATCCTTATATTACTTATAACATAAAATTAATGATAACATCTAAAAACAAAGCACACAAAAAATATTTAAAAACAAGAACAGTAGCTGACAGAGAGTATTATGTTACACTTCGTAACTACGTAAATGAAGCGATAAAGCGACTGCATATATGCAGTATAAATTACGCAAAAACAAAAATGATCAAAAAAGGATTTGGAATAATTTATCAGATTGGGGTGTGCCTACAAGATCTTCTACAAAAGTAAATAATTTGCCTGACGATTTACGTAATCCGGAAGAGCTTAATAATTATTTTTTAAATGTTGCTGGTTCATCAACAATTAATAATGATTTGTTATCATTCTATAATAATAATTTAAGAAATATGGACGTACATTTTAATTTTGTAGAAATAACTGATGAACAAATCCTTGGTGCTCTAAAGACTATTAAAACCGAGGGGTTAATCGCTGTGAAATATGGTGTACATGGTGCTTGAAGTACCTATGAAATACTTGAAGTACTTGTGAAATACCTGAAATACTTTTGAAATACCTGAAATACCTTTGAAATACTTGAAGTACTTGTGAAATACCTGAAATACTTTTGAAATACCTGAAATACTTTTGAAATACCTGAAATACCTTTGAAATACCTGAAATACTTGTGAAATACCTACCTGAAATACTTGAAATATTTATGAAATACCTGAAATAATGGCGAAATACCTGAAATATTGCTGAAACACATTTGAAATACTTAAGTATTGGTGAAGTATTTATCAACTATGTACTCAAAATACTAATACAAAGCATTTGAACACATTATGTCATTGTTGTGTATGTACGGAGCGATCAGAAGAAACTATAGTGTTTCACTTTTCATGAGTACACCCTCGTATCTCAGGAATTAAAAAACTGATTCATTTCAAATTTAGGTAGGAACGAGGTGGGAAATATATACTCAAAATGTGATTGTTTGGATGCAATAAACTTTGATATTTCTCATCAGCGGGCGACCCTGTGGAGGAAATTGGGGTAGATTGTTCAATAAAAAATTATTAGTGATTTTTTATAGAAATTTTGATTTTAGATTCGTATTCAGCATCATTAAGAACCTCCTTATACCAAGTTTGAACAAAATATTTCACTGGCTTGAGTAATAATTTTTCATGTTCTGCTGTTTTATTTGTTACAAATTTCTCGTAATTAGTTATCATTTACTAATATGACACATTTCAATGGGCTGAAGGAAATAGAGGAACGAGAAAACAGTTTTTGAGTTTTTAAAATAATTTATTTCAAGATTTATTTAAAAAAAAGCGTGCTCATCGTATCTCGGAAAGTCGTGAAATATTTTGTTCAAATTTGCCAAACGGGGGTTTTTGTTGATGCTGAATACGAATCTAAAATCTAAATTTCTATAAAAAAATCGCTAATAGTATTTTTTTGAAAACTTGCCACGCATCTGAGTAAAAAAAAACAACGGATAAATATTAATTTACCTTAGGCTAACGATTGATAACAATACTACATGGTTTGGAAGGCATATATAGCGCGGCAGAAAGTGCCGACTTAGCTCAGGTAAAAAAAAATACACAAAATATATGGGGTAGGTTCGCAAAAAAACTTACCAAAAGGGCGCCACTAGCTTATACTGCAACCCCGCTAGAAGGCTCCCAGATGGAACAGGCTTCCAAACCAAATAATTTGTTCCACCAACATAAACAAATAAAAAAAATATTCGCGCTCTAGATCCGTGGTCAATAGCAAAGAAAAAAAACAATCAATTTTTTTTTTTTTTTTTTTAATAATATGTGTATAATTATTCAAAAATCAAATAACAAAAAAGTAAACAGTTCGTATGGTTTAGCAAATGGTATTCAGAAGAAATATACTGTGTAATTATGGATTTTTTTTTTTTTTTTTTTTATAAAAATACTGGTGACTATCCCCTCCACGTGATCACGTAAAGTTCACACACCCATAAATCATATAAAAATATGTGACATAAGTTTATCCAAATACATACATACGCATATAATAATTATCTAAGTCTGTTAAATACTAAAGTTACCAACCACCGTGACAGTAACTCTGCAAGAATTATACTAGTCACCGACGACCTATATAACACGCAAAAAAAATATGTTAAAGTAAAACAGGTTAAGTAATCAGTTCAATTCATCAACAAAAGTAATTTTTGACAATTTAAGTACTAGCCCTTATGGCAAGAATACCAAATTCTTCTAAGTTAAATTCTTAATGCACAACGTTTGAAACCCTGAACAAAATCTAAAAGTTTAATAAGGTAAAAAAAAATAGAAGAAAAATTACTCGTAGCGGAGTAAATGTTTTGGTGCAAATTTGATGTATTAAAAGTGTAGATATTAATTATTAGTAGCTTATCTGTTTTTCCGCGAATCGCTCGATCGTTTCTCGAATAGTCTGGAAAACTCGTCCCTCCTTCAAAATGGCTGCTGTGGAGAAAACGCTCAATTCTTCCAGAAAAACGTACAGGAACGGAACAGCAAAACTACAGCCTTACGCCACAGGGTAGAAAATAGTCTTGGAAAATAGATCCGTTAATAAGAAGCCCTCTGAGGAAAGCCTGTCCAGGACAATCCGCTGATACACCAAACGCAAGAGCAGAAAAAGGTATAAAAAAAAAGCCCTGAAAATACACGAATAATAAGCTACAATAATATTGTAATCTATTTACTTACTCAAGGATAGGGGGCGGCTTTCATAGTAGCCCCGTTAAAACACTATACAGGGGTAATTTGGTCACACCCTAAATAAAAAGAGAAGCACATGTCAAACGAATGTTCTAGAATGTGTCAAAAAAACTTACGAGTCAAATTTCAAGGATCCGACATCAAAAGTCGAGGAAATATTCAACCATTTCCGAACAAAACTTCCAAGATGTGAATTTTTAATGTATCCCAACAAAATTGGAGTGCACTACACTGCACATAAAAAAAATAAAATTCACAAGGAAAATTTGACTACACAGCTCAGTGCCAAACAACTGCTAACTAACGCAGGTGACAACTGCGGTCTCCCCTCCAAAACGGTACCCAAGGAGTATAGAAAAGTAGATTCGCAACCAGTAATACAAAAGGCAAGTCTATACAACATATTTCTAGTGGAGCCGGTTATAGTATGATATGGAAATTTAGGAAATAGGAAACTAATAGCGTCTGATGGACAACTGTCAGTTGTTGTTAGTTTGATTTTAAATTTTAAACAAAATATAATCATAATTAAGTAGCGCACGCGTACTGATGCACCACGCTACCAACGAAGGAAAATTACTAAACGCCGATCGCTGGCATCACAGATATGGGAAGGCGAACTCAACATATAGGCCCATTAACGGAATACTTCACTAAAATCCTACCTAAATTAAACTTTAATGAATGAATAAAAAAAAAATAAAAAAATCATTATTATTTCGCCTTTAAATGGTTTGAAACAACAAAAAAAACCGTAACAAACTCGACCTCAATTTTCCCTACACGGTCGCGCGCCAATAAGTAGTTGATCGCGTCAATACAATCACATTTTGAGTATACAGGGTGAATACCAATAATTCATTTTAATTTTAAGGGATGGTACCTTAATGGTAAGGTCATATACGAGGTCATATACCAACAATAAAAAATATATACCCTGTAGTTGTCGAGAAAGAAAATAAATTAAAATACGTCAACATTTTCAGAACTACGTAACTGACCTATCTCAACAGAAAATAAATCAGGATAGGTCTTTGCCTCAGGCACTCGCACCTTGTTTTTTGCAATCATAAATTCACTAGTTTTTGCTGTCACTGTCAATTATCTTGTCTCCGACCGCAAATTTATAACATTAGAACAGTGTCGGCCTGTGTTGCATTTATGATTTTTTTCCCTGTGTAATTTGCAGGTGGTCGAATATGAAAGAAGGTCGAGCGGCGGCTTAACTTTATGAGACGTTTTTTGTCACGCTTTTTACGTTAGAACTTGGAGTCTGTGACTTGGACATAGTCGTTCACCCCATCAGTGGGTAGAGCGACGAAGCGGTATAGTTCATTTCATATTTGTAACGCAGGGAAAAAATGCCGCATTTACAAAGCAGAAACCCGGCCTCTTTCACCTTCAAAGAAGCCGCCGCACGTGTTCCTTTGTCGGTAATTTTTTATCTGCGGTACAACTCTGAAGTCGACTTTACTCAAAAGTTTTACGTAGGGTAGGTCAGTTTTTCAACTTTCTTTTTTATATTTTTTTCTCGATTTTTTTATTGGTAATTTGTGTCACTAGTTCACATTCTATATGTAAAATCACCGTAGTAATAACCGAATTACATGCTTCTGTTGGATAAAAATGTTTAGCGTCACTTATAATTTTTTCAAGGATTTCAAAAATTAAAAAAAAAAAATACAATTAAAAGTCAAATAAAAGTGAGAAAAACAAAGCAAACGGAACGAACTGTGTTTTTACAATTTAAAAAAAATATTTAAATCTCATTCCAAAAATATATCATATACATACACAAATGGAGTTGGGAAGAAGAAAAACTTTTTTATTTAGCGATTTACGAGTCTGTCATTGTAATGAATTCTTTACTTCCCCTCCTAAGACCGTTAAATACTTAATCAGATTTTATTTTTTCACGAATGAAGTCAAAATATCTGTTTGATGATTTACAAAAAATTTCTATCGGTACAAAAAATCTGCATCTTTTAGAGACCCCACAAATACGTATTCAAATTTTAGTTTATTATACACAGCTTTGTTTTTTTTCTACTTTTATTTGATATTCAATTATTCTTTTGTTGGCGTTTTTTAAGTCATTGGAAAAAATACTATAAGTTACGTTAAACATTTTTTTTTGCTTTCAAAGATAAACCCACAAACTGAGATGAGAACGTTATAAAAATCACGGTCACCGTGTACCTACACTTAAAACCCTTAAAATTATTGTTGAAATATTCATGAAATATCTGAAATGTTGATGGAATACTTACTACTGAAAAACCTAACTTGTGAAATTTCTGAAGTAGCTGTGAAGTACTTGAAATATTGGTGAAGTACCTGAAATACGTATGAAGTATCTGAAATACTAGTGAAATACCTGAAATACCTTTGAAATACTTGAAGTACTTGTGAAATACCTGAAATACTTTTGAAATACCTGAAATACTTTTGAAATACCTGAAATACCTTTGAAGTACCTGAAATACTAGTGAAATACTTGAAATATGAAATATGGTGTACACAATTTTTCCCAGCGAGTAACCCCTCGATTAAAACACAAGCTTTTGGTGTTGATAATATAAATGCTAAAATGATATCTCTTGTTATACCTTACTGTATTGATGTAATAAAGCACATATTCAATGAATCTATAAAACAAGGGATTTTCCCTGACTTATGGAAAACAGCTAATGTTATACCAACGCCAAAAAAACTTATTCCAACGAGTTTCAATGATCTGCGACCTATATGCATACTGCCAACGTTTTCCAAATTGCTGGAAAAAGTTGTATCATTTCAATTAAAAGACTATTTAGAAATTAATAATATCCTTCCAGATATACAGTCAGGTTTCCGTCAAAAACATGGTACACAAACTGCACTACTGAAAGTTGTAAATGATATAACTACAGCAATTGACAAATCATTACCTTCCATATTAGTCTTATTGGACCAGAGTAAAGCTTTTGATTTAGTAAATTTTGACCTACTACTCGCAAAATTAAAATATATTGGCTTTGATAATCTAGCATTAAATTGGTTCAGTAGTTATATTATAGCTAGAACTCAAAGAGTGTTTTTTGACAGTAATATATGTTCGTCCATGAGGGAAACTTTATCAGGTGTTCCTCAAGGCAGTATTTTAGGGCCAGTATTATTTTCTATTTTTATTTTTGACTTTCCCGCTGTTTTGTCTTACTGTCAATTGCATCTCTACGCTGATGACATTGAGTTATATATGTCAGTAACTAATATTGAAAATGATATTGAAAACTTTAATATTGATTTAAATAATACATCTAAATATTCTGAGGATAATGGACTTCGTATTAACCCTAATAAAACGTTGGCATTGTGTATAGGGTCTGACAGGAACACAAGTAGCATCATTAGAGAATATAAATTAAATATTAACGGAACGGACATAAGCTGGGTGCAATCTGCAAAAAACCTGGGTGTGGTCTTCGATAACCGTCTGTCATTTAAGGAGCATGTTAACAATATTTTCAAAATTGCATTTCTAAAATTGAAATCACTTTATAGATTCAAATATGAGTTAAGTCAAGAAGTAAAATTAAAATTGACTAAATCACTGATTTATCCACATATAGAATATTGCTGTTCAGTATATTACAATTTTCTCACCCTCCAAAACCAATCAAAACTTCAACGCATACAAAATGCATGTATGCGATTTGTTTGTTGTATACCATACAGAGAACACGTAACACCTTATCTGTCAGGACTAAATGAATTAAATATTAATAATTCAATTCAGTACTTAATTTTCATATTTTTATATAAATTAATAAGTAGTAAAACTCCACGTTATCTATATAATCCAATTACTAAGCGATCTGATATTCACATTGTAAATATAAGAGCAAACACATTTACAATCCCACAGCATTCAACAAATAAATTTGAGTCAAGTTTTTCTTATTTGGCACCATATTTGTTGAACAAAGTTATCTCTCATTTAGACTTATCCTTAAATCAATTTAAAGTAAATGTAAGAAATTCTCTTTCAAACACAAATTGAACTTTACTTATTCTTTTTTTCATTATACTGTATGTTAAATTAGTAATGTTCCCCCCCCGTTCTAAGTGATTCATTTATAATATCCTCGATAATATCACATAATGGCGTGACAATATATTCAAAGCATGATTTCAAAATAAAAACTGAGACTTCATCATACCCATGACTTTTTTTAGGTTCAATATTTTTTAAAATTTCCCATAGCTCGGGCACAGTAACTGCCTCAAAAACAAGAGATTCTGGGTTAATTGGTATATTACACACATAATTTAGTGTATTGCTTTGTATTACTTCAATCTTTGCAGAGGCTATGTTTTTAAAATATACGTTCATATCATTTACACAGTTATCAATATTCATATATAATGGTTGACAGTCCCGTTTAGTACTCCCTACCATGTCAGATATAATTTCCCAGCTAGTTTTTGACTTGTTTTTTGAGTGTGTGAGTCTATTTTCATACTGTTTTAATCTTGTTTCTTTTAGAAGATTATTGTATTTTTGTTTATATTCATTAAATACATTTTTATATTCAGGGAAGTTAAAATATAAATGTTTATTATTATTATTTTTATTTTTTTCATTATTATTATTATTATTTTTTTTCTATATAATCTAGGAGCTTTCTAAATTTCGTTCTATTTTTCGATATTTTGTATTTTATTACTCCAAAGTAGGTGTAACTACTTAAATAATAATAACAATTGTTCTCCAATAATAATCTAATGTACTTTTACTTTATTTACTTTATTTATTTTTATAACAAAATTCAGTTGAGTAGACTTTTGTTTTGTATCTATGAAAGTAATTTATAGTTATGTTTCATTAATTATTGTAAGTAGTATATTATTATGGTATTAAATCATTATTTTATTATACTTATAAAATAATTAGTGACGTACATATAATTATATATTTTTTTTTTAGGGGGAGGTGGAAGATAGCTTAGGCTAACCTCGTCCTGTTGTGTGTAAAATGTTTCTTTTTTGTACACAATAAAGTTGTATTTATTTATTTATTTATTTTATATGAACTAATAGCAACTAGTTTTTATTGTATTATGCATCATGGAAATGAGAATTCAAATAGTCATTAATAGAGTAAGGCTCTAAGTTACAAAGAAAAGAGATTAAACCTTTTTTTATTTCATTAAAAGTATTGTTAGTTTTCAAATTGTTAGGAAGATGATTGTACAATTTTAAGCATGCATAGTATGGGCTTTTCTCAGTTAAGATTAGCGTATGTGGGGGATAATAATAAGACTCACCAATCACCATGTCTTGTATTATATGGTCCAGGCATCAGGTTATTTTGAAAACTACCCCTGTTATTATATAGAAATTTTATTGCTTCATAAATGTATAAACCAGATAGGGTTAGGAATTGTAGGTTTTTAAACTGCCCTCGACATGTTTCTGTAGGGGGTATTTTCAGAATTATACGCACCGCCATTTTTTGAATTCTAAAGGTACTTTCCGCTTCAGGACTATTGCCCCAAAAAATAATACCATATCTAATGACTGAATAGAAATTTGAATAATAAAACATTTTAGTATTAGCATAGTATTAGCATATTTAGTGAGAATTCTTAAACCGTAACATGTTTTACTTAATTTTTTGTTTGTAAACTCTATGTGTTCTTTAAATCTCAAAGTCTCATCTAAATATACACCGAGACATTTAACTGATTTTGAGAGAACTATTCGTTGGTTATTAAGATTAATACTATCTGGCGTATCGCATCCTTTATTAGTTTTAAACAGAACTACGTTTGTTTTTCCTTGGTTTAATACCTGCCCATTATTATTGCACCACACTTCCATAGTCTTTACAATATTATCACCATTACTTAAAACATCTATAAATGAGCTATCACTTTTTATAATAAAATTAGTATCATCGGCATAGTTTATTAGCAGAGAATTGTCAGTAACGACTGATTTTAGATCATTAATAAAGATTAAAAAGAGTAAGGGTCCCAGAGTGCTGCCCTGTGGTACTCCCCTAGATGTGTTCAAAGGCTCTGACTGCACATAATTACCGCTACCTTTATCGAACATTTTTACTGATTGCTTTCTACCAGTTAAGTAAGAACTGAACCAGTTTAAAGCAGTGTCACGTACTCCATAGTGGGATAACTTGGTCAGTAGGATATTATGGTCAATGAGGTCGAAAGCCTTCGACAAATCAAAGAATATACCACAGGCAATATGACCTTCATCTCTTAGATGAAGGTCATATTGCCAAAATAAATATGATTTGTTATTTCAAATAAAGCAGTTTCTATACTTTTACCTGCTAAAAATCCATGCTGAGATTTACTAAACAGGTTATGTAGTTTAAAAAAACGAACAGTTCTGTTGTATACTACAATTTCAAGAAATTTTGAAAAAACACTTATTAAGTGAATTGGGCGGTAGTTTTCATAAGAATCTGGATCACCTTTCTTGTATATAGGCTTGATAACCGAAAATTTTAAATTACTAGGGAAAACCCCCGTTCTAAGTGATTCATTTATAATATCCTCGATAATATCACATAATGGCGTGACAATATATTCAAAGCATGATTTCAAAATAAAAACTGAGACTTCATCATACCCATGACTTTTTTTAGGTTCAATATTTTTTAAAATTTCCCATAGCTCGGGCACAGTAACTGCCTCAAAAACAAGAGATTCTGGGTTAATTGGTATATTACACACATAATTTAGTGTATTGCTTTGTATTACTTCAATCTTTGCAGAGGCTATGTTTTTAAAATATACGTTCATATCATTTACACAGTTATCAATATTCATATATAATGGTTGACAGTCCCGTTTAGTACTCCCTACCATGTCAGATATAATTTCCCAGCTAGTTTTTGACTTGTTTTTTGAGTGTGTGAGTCTATTTTCATACTGTTTTAATCTTGTTTCTTTTAGAAGATTATTGTATTTTTGTTTATATTCATTAAATACATTTTTATATTCAGGGAAGTTAAAATATAAATTTTGATATTTTAACATGGTATTTTTACATTCAGTTAATTCTAGGTTGTTGTGTACTACAAGAGAGTTAGATTTAGTTTTTTTAACAGACCTAAACTGAAAATGTTTGTTGAAATATAGAAGAAAAGTATTAATGAAATTATTATATTTTTTGTCAATATCAAAGCATTCATAAACAGTATAAAAATACTCGGTTTTTACTTTTTTATATCATCACAGAAATTTTTTATGGTGTCTTCTGAGAAAATTCTAATTTTATTTGATTGAATTACTTTTTTACCTATATTAGTTGCTAGTATTTGTGCTGAATGATCTGATATGCCAGTGAAAACGTTTTTAATATTAAAGCTATATTCTAAGTTTGTGATTATGTTATCCACACACGATTCACTTGACGAGTCTCTCCGAGTACATTCAGTTACGGTAGCAAATGTGCATTATATGAGATTAACAAGTTCAAGTAGTTGTCTTTATTGGTCGAGTTTTTAAGTAAATTTATATTAAAATCACCAGCTATAAAAAATATTTCTTTCTTTTGAAAAAATATATCTAACAGGCGGTTGAGCTTACACATAAAGATGTCAATATCTCCATCCGGCGGTCTATATACACATGCAATTAGTATAGGAATACCACCTATTCTCATTTCCACTCCACAGCATTCGAAAGTTTTGATTTCTGAAATATTATTAATTTCACTTATTGGTTTTGCCCACACATCCAACGCACAATAAATTGCCACGCCTCCATGCTCCTTCAAGGGTCGACATATACTTGAGATTAATTTGTACCTTCGAATATTGATGACTTCCAGTTCTAAAGTTTTCCAGTGTTCAGAAATACATATCACATGCACTGAATTGTTCTCATTAATGAATGTTGTGAGTTCTGCAACACAGTTACCTAAACTGCATACATTATGATGTAGTATTTTAAATGTATTTTGATTTCCCTTTATTTCAATATTTGTGTTTAAATTCATTGTAGATAGATCAGTAACTAAAAATCCTCTGCAGGTTGGTTTTGCTGATATGCATGGTATTTCTTAAAATCAAATCGTTTAAAAGCCATACTTTTAGGCCAAGTAGAGGGTTTATATATACAGGGTGTATTCTAAAATCACCGACAAACGGAAACTGGAGATTCTGTGATCCAAAATAAGACGAAAGTTGTTATAAATGTATGTCCGAAAATGCTTCCTAACCGAGCTACAGGGCTTTGAAAAAAATTTTTTTTTTTTAGTTTTTTGGAGTTTTTTCAAAAACTGCATAAGATATTATATTGAGATTTGGTACACTCGAATGTCTTACTGAATACAATTAATGAGGTGAGTTTGAGTCGATTGGCTCAATCCAGTGGCGTAACATCGTTTAAGTTACCCCCTCAAATCACAAAAAAACGTACGCCACTGCATTTTTTTTTTTGAAATGTTTATTTTTAGATTCACTGTTCTATTCTGCAATAAAATCATACTTAGTGTTTTTTCGATTAGGCACTCCGTTTTTGAGATAATTGGTATTAAAGTACGACCACATTTTAAAAAAAATTAAATTTGATTTTTATTTAAATAAAATTTATCAAAATAACGCAGTTAACTATTACATAATAAAAATATTTCATTGAAAAAGGAATTATTAATTTAGATACTATTCAAAATGCCCTGAGGGTCTTGTTGGATGCAAGCTTGAGCTCTTTTAAGTAAATTAAACCTAACACGCTGGAAGATATGTGGCATGGCTCTAATTTCATCACATGCCGTCTCTATGCGATTCCACAGTTGCAATCAATTATTAATTTGTACAGTATACACACGGGATGGAATTGCATAGAGACGGCATGTGATGAAATTAGAGCCATGCCACAAATCTTCTAGCGTGTTAGGTTTAATTTACTTAAAAGAGCTCAAACTTGCATCCAACAAGACCCTCAGGGCATTTTGAACAGTATCTAAATTAATAATTCCTTTTTCAATGAAATATTTTTGTTATGTAATAGTTAACTGCGTTATTTTGATAAATTTTATTTAAATAAAAATCAAATTTAATTTTTTTTAAAATGTGTGGTTGTACTTTAATACCGATTATCTCAAAAACGGAGTGCCTAATCGAAAAAACACCAAGTATGATTTTGTTTGCAGAATAGAACAGTGATTCTAAAAATAAACATTTCAAAAAAAAAAATGCAGTGGCGTACGTTTTTTTGTGATTTGAGGGGGTAACTCAAACGATGTTACGCCACTGGATTGAGCCAATCGACTCAAACTCACCTCATTAATTGTATTCAGTAAGACATTCGAGTGTACCAAATCTCAATATAATATCTTATGCAGTTTTTGAAAAAACTCCAAAAAACTAAAAAAAAAAAATTTTTTCAAAACCCTGTAGCTCGGTTAGGAAGCATTTTCGGACATACATTTATAACAACTTTCGTCTTATTGTGGATCACAGAATCTCCAGTTTCCGTTTGTCGGTGATTTTAGAATACACCCTGTATATCTGCTTTTAAATCCCAATTAATGCCGAACATAAAGCATTTATTTTGTGATTCTTGTGTAGGTAATTCTTTAATTACAATATTAGCATCCTTAAATTAGGTTGGTCTGCATCAGATTCAGTTTTTAACATATCGAGTTTTTCTTCAAGCAATTTTTTATTCTCTTCCAATAATTTGTTGTTGTTTTGCAATAATTGAAACTTACTTTCAGATGCTTCAAGAAGTTTCTTAAGCATTAAATTTTCTAATTTTAGTTTTTGAATTTCGTAGGTAGAAGTACTTGCCTCGTTTGTATTATTTTGTGTTCGATCATCCACATTAGGGTTAGGTTGACAACACTTAATTAGAGAGTCACTAATAATTTCAAAGTTCTTGTTTCTTTGTATGCATGATTTATGGAATATTCTTACACAATTTATGCACACTACTACTGAGCACTTCTTTTTACAACATGAAAAAGCAACTTTTTGATTATCACAATCATTTGACTGCTCTTCATCTTCAGCCATCTTTATATTCACTATGGGAACACAAAAATACAATTTTTTTTTTTTTAACGCTATGAAAAATGAATATTGTTTAAACCCTTTTTATTTGAATTTGGGTACCCCGCCAGTGGAATGCACTAGCGAGAGTTTTATATCATCTACACTTGGCAACACTGTCGACCGGTCACACGTAATGCAGTAAGTGCTTGCCCAGCGGCGCCGGAATTAGAGGAAACTTGAATCGCGAATTTTTAAAAAAAATTCATAACGGCCATTTTACAACCTACATAAAAAAAAATTCGGATTCATGTTCATGACGACTAGTACTATTAACCTCAAAAATATTGCCCCCACTCTAAGATTCATCCTGTATTATGGCAAACTTTTCAGGAACTCGAATGCTTTTTAATATTTTCTTGGTTTTTATGACTTGTGGTTTTCCATCACAATAGTCGGGCATACACACAGAGGTTTATCTGTGAACTTTACCCGGCACAGTCAAAGTCTGTTGGCAAATCTGTACGTTAGTGTGTGAGTACACGCCAGTCTTAATTCATGTACAGACTTATCTGAAGGCATAAACCACATGTTAAGTCTGTTGATGCCATATTTGCACAGTCTTTTCCCACAGGTTAAATCCGCATGTTTAATATTTTTATTCAAAAGATTAGCTGAAAGAATTGATATTCGTTTTACAGGGATTGAATTTCTAGCAGAATTTATAGACATTTATAAAAGTCATCCAACTTTATGAAAAATCAAATACACACACCACCAGTATTCAGGTAAAAAAGTGTATCCTAAGACTGATGCAGGTCACAAGTCATAAAATGTATGTAAATTATAGCCAAACACAATGCAACTTGTTTCTTATTTATATTTTTGCTGACCATTTTCTCACTAACACAAAACAGTACAAAATATAACCAGAAAAGTTAAACTAAAAACTTTTGTCAAGACCGAACTCCACAGTTTTGGTAAAGTCTGCAGATAAGTATAAAGACTTCACCCATTAACAGACTGTTTTGTCTGCGAGCGATTAAGTACGCCAGAATTATCTACGGGTATGTCTTTTAAGTTAGTGGAGTGGCAATATTTGGTCTGTTACATACCAAGTCCGCGAAGGAGCGCAGACTTAAACTGCCCTGGATAAAGTCCGCAGATATACCTCTGTGTGTGTGCCCGGCTATTCACCACGCAACGGTTTGATTGCTTGCCCTTCTCCCTGGGTTTTGTATGTTCCGACCAAAGTACCGTAGGTGATTTTTTATAGGTTAGACACTTTGTCACAACACTAGCAGAAAGAAAACGCGAGTACAAGGGAAATGTGCGGTGTTGCCATCTCTTACGCCTTCTCCCACCCCCGGGATCTCCCCTGTCCCGCTACTCCCCTCTGCCCCGACGATGAAACCCTTGAACATCCTTAATGAACAATACTTGAACTTGTCCAGGCTACTATTATTAATAAACCTCAAGGTTGTAGTCATTGGCGAATTTATTCCATAGTTTGTTGAATGGACCTCAGGCAGCACGTCGATAAACCTATGCGCGGTGTTTTCTATAACAACATAGAAGCACTGGGTTTATCGACAAAGCTTACCTTTGCATTTTTAAAGTCAGCAGGGCTGAAGTCGGAGACCGAGGGATTCATTAGATAGATAGAATTTATTCATCATAAGAGTTGATACAAATACAAGCATTAACTTATCAGGTTGGTCAGAACGAACAAAAGGTATAAAATATTGCGGCCTGTCAAGAGGTGTTATTAACACCTTGGTCTATCGGACTCGCGTGATGGGTGTAGAGGTTCCTGATATCAACTGCAGGACCTTCCATCAGGTTCCGGAGTCGCTCATGCATTTATTATCTGCATGTCCGATATATGCGACTTCGGCCTACATCCACCGACATAATGTGGCTTTACGAGTGCTATACTACCATCTACGGCACTCGTACGAGATAAACCAAACACCAGTGCTGCTTTACATTCCCGGAGATATCGAGTCCGTTGTCGAGAATGAGAAGTTCCAAATTTATTGGAACTACTCTGACATAGTCCCCCTTGACCATCAGATCAAGGTGATGTGCGTCATCGAGTTCTCAGCACCTGCTGAGACAAGCAGTGCCTTGAAGGAGGAGGAGAAACGTACCAAATACAGAGATCCAAGTGCTATACCCAAGCTGCTCTGTCAAGATTGTCGCTGATAATCGGTGTACTCAGAGGTATGAAACCCACGCTGCTCTCCGCATTGAAGACCATGCCCACCTGCCAAAAATAGGCAGAGTGGTTGGCTGGTCAAATGCAGAAAGTGGTCATCCTGGGATCTCTCCATCTACTTAGGGCACACGAGTCTGGAGTCTGGATTTTACAGTCATTAATCCTGCGGGATGTGGGGACTGGCGGTAGATTATTCACTTGCGCTCTCTCCGGGTGGTGTCGGAGGCCACGGAGAGGCTGTCCAGTATCGGGAAACCGGAAAAAAATCTTACACCCTAATATACAATAAAATACAAGTAAAAAATAAGTATAAACCGTAAAGGAACAGTAAGAGTTATACTACTAATAATAAAGTAAAAAAAGTAAGGTACAATAAAATAAAATACCTCTACATAATACATTCATATAATTATTACATATTAATTCTTATACAGGGTGTTTCATTAATAATTGTACAAAAAGAAATCACATATTCCCGAGGTCAAAATAAATCGATTGGACCAAACTTAACTCTATACCAAAATGCTTCCTAAGGGAGCTACAGGCCCCTAAATGTGGGCCCCTGAAGACGGCTTTTATTTATTATCTCCGAAACTGTTCAAGTTAAAGTAATGAAATTTTGCACATCCACTAAACATTCTAAGGCCCGATCTTTTCATCTTCCCATTAACTTTATCCGGCAGTTAAAGTTGTTGATTTTCATTGTTGTAACAATTGTATCCTAGGTAAATAACTGCCGAATAAAGTTAATTGGAGGTGAAAAGACCGGCCCTAAGCCTAACAAAATGAGGTAAATATCATCTCAAAATTTTTACCAAGGGTGGGTCAAGCTGTAGGGGTGGGGGGCAAAAATTGCAACTTCGATCGGATGCACCGTTTTCGAGATAAATTCATTTTAATATTCAAATGCATGCTCTAAAATGATTAGATAAGTGAACAAAATTTAAGAGCCAGATCAAACCAAGATTTTCTTATTTATTTTAACAACTGCTCAAAATGCTTAAATTTTGTATCGACGTGAAAAGCAAAAAATTAGTCCACTTCCCTAATCATTTTAGAGCATGCATTTGAATATTAAAATGAATTTATCTCGAAAACGGTGCCTCCGATCGAAGTTGCACAAGAGGGCATTTTCTTTGTGAAAAACTCTGACAATTCATAATTTGAAGTCAAAACTCAAAAAAATTTACAAATAAAAAAGTTGCGGTAATTTTTACCCCCCACCCCTACAGCTTGACCCACCCTTGTTAAAAATTTTGAGATGATATTTACCTCATTTTGTTAGGCTTAGAATGTTTAGTGGATGTGCAAAATTTCATTACTTTAACTTGAACAGTTTCGGAGATAATAAATAAAAACCGTCTTCAGGGGCCCACATTTAGGGGCCTGTAGCTCCCTTAGGAAGCATTTTGGTATAGAGGTAAGTTTGGTCCAATCGATTTATTTTGACCTCGGGAATATGTGATTTCTTTTTGTACAATTATTAATGAAACATCCTGTATACTTAATTAATTTCTTTTTAAATAAACTTAAAGATGGAATACATTTTAAATATACAGGCAGTTTATTAAAATTATCGACACCTTTGTAGAACAAGGAATTCATTGATTAGCGATAGTTATTCCATTCCTCTGTATTTATTTATTTATTGACCAAGAGATACACAATAGGTACATATGGCATGTCAGAAATAAAGAAAACAAAAAGACAATAGTATATACATCTTAAACTGTATTAAATTTGTTAGAATAAACATAGATAGCTTTGAGACAAACTATGCAATCCATTTATATAACACTAGGCTTGGTAACTTACTAAGGACTGCTCGGCACAAAACAGCTCTATATGAAAAATCTCCAATGTATGCAGGCACTAAATTATATAATAAACTACCTGAAGAAATCAAGAAGATCAGTAATGAAAGAAAATTTATTATGCTGGTTAAAGACTTCCTAATCAAGAATTGTTTTTACTCATTAGAAGAATATATTATGAACTCATGAGCAGTGATGCGGGGAATATGCAAATTAATTAATTAAGATTACTCTTACTTAAATTATCTTTCTTCCCTTTATTTATTTATTGCTTCAATTATTTTAAACTTTGTTAATTTGTTTCAATTATTTTAAACTGTTTTATTGATGCTCAATTTTGTACTAGTGTTTGTACCTCGACTAGGGTTTTATATACTAGCAATTTTATAATTTTATGATTTTATATCTTTATCTGTACCTGACGCTCACACACATACTTGTATGTCTTATGTGAAAATAAATATATTCTATTCTATTCTATAGAACAAATTAAATAACAATTTAAAAAATGTATATAAAATATGTGAGTGGGTAAACACAAATTATAATACAAGTAAGAATAAAGACATAATTCTACAAATACATTAAATTACTGATATGGCAGTAAAACAGAAAAACATTTTATGTATGTAAATGTTATTTGCAGTTCTAGTGAAATGCTCATGGATCTCACAATTTAAAGTAATGCAGGTATTAAAATATTGCGGTAGCAAGTTATTTATTAGCTTGTATATAAAAACTATAACATGTTCCTGACGACTAGTACTATAAACCCATAGGCATATGACCCCACTCTAAGATTCACCCTGTATACCGGGTGGCCACGAGTCAATGTACGCCCCCAATTTTTTGGTTGTTTTTTAATTTAAAAATTTCGTTTTTGGTATACGTGAATAAGACAAAAGTGGGCTATTTTTAGACTAACAGGAACGAAAATATCACTTCCTGTTGAACCGGAAGTGACGTCAACTTTTTTTTCTTAAATGGAATGACCATGTTTTTTTTGTGGTGTTTCATAAAACATGAAATTCTAATTGCAGCAGTTTTTTCGAATTTCAAAAATTCCAAAAAATAAGTGAGATACGAACGATTTTTTATTTTTTACAAAATGGCCGCGTCAGATGAATGCGATGTAAGAAAATTACTAAGTAGGCTATGGAAATTATTAGCAAGGTAGCAAACTTGTCTGTAAACAATAAAATAGTTATTTAAATTACTGATAGATACGACTATTTTTAGGTTTTTCTCAAAAAACGGAATTTAATTTTCATTTTCATTTCCGTAGGGGTCCTATGGAAAATTTTTAAATGGGACCGTACTATTTTTTTTTATTATTCGGACATAATGATTCATAAGCTTTAATTTTTTCACCAATAATAATTTCTTAACGAGATCCTTTGTAATAATAAAAGTGTATTCAAAAGGTAAGCACAAATTTAACAAGAAATAATTTGAATGAACCGTTTAAAAACACTTTTATTATTACAAAGGATCTAGTTAAGAAATTATTATTGACGAAAAAATTAATACAAAATACAAAATACAAATAAGTTTATTAAACAAATATTATAGTTACAGATGGTAATGTATTTAACAGCAATAGTTTTATTTTGCTAATAATTTGATTGAAGGCACCTAAGTGACTAAACACCTGTATGTGCCAAAAACTACAGATTTTTTATATCTTAATAAAATAACATTTACAATAATTAAACGAATATAAGTAAACACATGAATGAATAAAATATACAGATAAACAAATGAGTAAAGAAATATACAATGGAAGAACAAGAGATGGTAAAAATTTAGAAGAAAATTTCAAAATTTGCATAATTATTAGAGATGTAAATTCTACATTTATTATTAAATTTTTTTCTGTTAATGGTTTCTTTGATATCCAAAGGTAACAAGTTGTAAAATTTGGGTCCTAAATAATTTATAGATCTTAGGTTAATATTTCTATTGCTAGATGGTACTTTTAAGTGTTTATTTGTTTTTGTCCTAGTTTCATAATTATGGGCTACATAATTTTTTAGTTTATTACATTTATGTACATAGGAGCAGGTTGTCAGTATATAAAGCGAGCGAACATTTAATATGTCTTTAGAGTAAAGTAATCTTGTAGAGTAAAGTTTATTTCTCTTAAAAATTATTTTTAGTATGTAATTTTGAACTACATTGAGTTGTTTTATTTTATTATTGTACATACCTCCCCATGCTATAATCCCGTACCTGATCAAAGATTCTACTAGAGTTTTATAAATTAATAATAATAGTTTTCTGTCAAGGAATTCTCTTAGCAAATAAAATTTATATATTAATTTTCTGATATTATTAGTTAACTTTTGAATGTGGTATTCCCATTTTAAAAAACTATCTATAGTTAATCCTAGATATTTAGTATTTTGTGTTTCTTTAATAACATCATGCAAATTGTCGATCATAATATTTTCAAAGTCAGGTCTATTTGCAATAGTCAGTGAAAAGGCTATATAGTTGGTTTTTTTTATATTGAGTGACAATTTGTATGTATCTAACCAGTCTTTAACCCTATTTATACCACAAATTACTTTATGTTTTGTTTCTGCCCATGTCTTGCCTTTAAATAAAACCACCGTGTCATCAGCATATGATATAATAGAGGCATTAATATCAAGTTCAGTTAAAGAGTTTATGTATGTGCAGAACAAAATCGGGCCTAATACTGTACCTTGTGGGACTCCCATCTTTATCAGTGTTGGTTCACTTAAATCATCCCTGATCTTGACCATCTGTTGTCTGTCGGATAAATAATTGTCGAAGATGTCCAACACAATGCCTCTCACACCATACTGAGAAAGAACTCTGAGTAGTGTATCGTGAGGCACCGTGTCAAACGCCTTCGCCAAGTCTAGAAACACCGCAATGCATCTATCGTCATTATTTAAATTATCAGTTACTTGTTTGACAAGTTCATATATAGCATCACATGTACTAAGTCCTCTAGTAAAGCCAAATTGGTTTTTGCTCATGATTTTATTAGCATTTAAAAAATTTATTAGTCTATCTTTCAAACATTTTTCGAAAATTTTGGCAAAGGTGTTTATTAGACTAATAGGACGATAATTATTGACGATTGTTTTGCTTCCTGTTTTATGTATCGGAGTGACAACAGTTGTTTTAAAATGATTAGGTATTACTCCAGTTTTAAAGATAAGGTTAATTATATGTCTAAGAGGATCTAATATATACATGTGAATTTTTTTTACTATTTTGGATGATATGCCATCTATGCCCGGCGAGCTATTGTTTTTTAGGGAATTAATGTGCTCTATTAGTTCATTATTATTTAATGGCATTAGAAACATAGAAGCATTTACATTATGTGTAAGATTGTGTGTATTATGTGGTGTGTCGATGGTTTTTGCCATATCCACACCAACATTTGTGAAAAAGTTGTTACAAAAATTTGCCATTTCTTTATCATTTTTAAATTCTTTACCACTGTCATCAAGTATTTGAATATCTGAATTGCTTTTATTACATTTTTCATTAGTTGCATCATTTATAACTTTATATATTTTCTTTATGTTATTTTCACATTTTAAGATTTCATTTTTATAGCAATTGTTTTTAGCATGATGGATAGTTTTATTTAAATTATTTCTATATCTTCTATACTCATTATCAAGGTCCGTATTATAATTTTTCAACAGTCTTTTCTTTATTTTATCCCGATGTTTAATAGACGTTATTATACCATTGGTTATCCAAGGCTTGAGCTTATTATAATTTTTTACTTTCACAGTTTTAGTTACCTTACTTTTTTCCATTGTATCTAAGAATGCATTAACAAATAAATTTGTAGCCAATTCAGCCTCATTACAATTTAAAACATTGTTCCAATCTTGCTCTTTCATAAGTTCTGTAAGTTTTACATAATTAGTTTCTACAATTTTGCGATGTTCTATTTTTTCTTTTAGATTCGTAGAATGACTTAGACTTAGATTTAACATTACTGGGTAGTGATCAGTCAGGGCAGAAGTGATAATAAATGATTTACAATTTAAATTGTTAATTTTAATTTTTTTTCTCATGAATATGTGGTCAATGCAAGAGTTTGTTTCATGGGTTACACGAGTAGGGGATTGTATATATGGTACAAACCCGCAATGGTTTAAAGTAGACATATAAGTGTTAACAATTGGATCTTCATGGTTTCTAATATTTAGATTTATATCACCTATGAATATTTCTATCTGTTTATTTATATCTTCAGAGAAGTATTTATAAATATCATCAATGAAAGAAACTTTATCGGTTTCATGATTTCTATATGCGGCTGTAATGCCAAAAGAAATTTTATTTATTTTGAAACAAACTCTAGTCAAAGTTACTAATGATTTTTCCAGTTTAATATCTGAAATTTCAGTATTTAAATTAGATTTCATAAATATAACTACACCATCATTTCTATTGAACTTACTATTATTATAATGAACAAAATATCCAGGAATGTTGTACTGATTACTAGATAAGATATTATAGGTTTCTGTTAAAATTATTACATCACAGTTGGCTAACTTATATGCCTCCAAAAAAGTTAGTAAGTTATCAAAATTTGCATGAATACTATTTATATTTAAGTGAATTATGCTTAGGATTTTATTATTTGTATTGATTAGATCCTTAATTTCATCACCGCTTACACATTGATCTTGGTGTTCTTCTAAAATATCTAAATTATCGAGCACTTCTATTTCTTGCCGTTTAAACATACTAACTAGTTACTGTTTTATTATTTTCTATCTTATACTATGCGGTATGATAGTCCGTTTTATTCTTCAGAATTTGTATATGATATCTTAAAGTGGGGCACTCTATATCTGTGGTTTCATGTTGAGTATTATGTTTAGTTTTATATTTATCGTTTGCTGCTACGCAATTCACACAGCGCTTTGTAAGTCTTGGACATTCATTTGAATCATGTTCCTCACTGCATTTTGCACAAGTCACTTTATTTTTACATTCAGTCTTTTTATGATAGAACTCCTGGCATTTGAAGCAACGAGGGATGTCTAGATTCTCGTATACAGGATAACGTTCCCAGCCGATATATATCTTTTTCATGTTTATTAATTTCTTAAAAGCACTTGGGGAGCAATCACAAAAAACAGTTTTTAAACCAGATTTCTTTTTTTGCACGTATGTTACATTAATCCCTTCTGTTAGTTGGTTTTGTTCAAGTATATTTTTCTCAATAATTTCTGCTGTCATTTCTTCATTAAAGTTCGGGATTTTTATTTTCGGTTTTCTCATTTTACTTAATTCTATATTATATGAATCCTTTAATTTATCTTTCATTGTATTTTCTAATAGGACACTATCTTGTTTCGATGGACATTTAATAATTATCATACCATTTTTTGTTGTTCGTACGTTTTGAATTCCAATCTTCAAGTCAGCCGGATTTATTTTTCTATTAATATCGTCTTTAGTTTGTGTGATGTTTTGCACTACTTTGGGTTTCACTATTATGCTTGGGAAATTCTGTTTTTCTTCTTTATTTAAACTGTTTGACAAAACGTTTGCATATGAAGGAATTGATTCAGCTTGTTTTTTTTCCTCATAAGATCTTAGTTTCTCTTGAAGCAATTTTATTATTTCTGTTTTCTCATTTATTATAACTTCTTTATCTTTAATAATGTCTTTTAAAAGGTCTACTAGTTCATAATTTCTACATTTGTAACAATGGAATTTCATGTATCGTTTTTGTAAGGGTATACATTTCACTTCCGATGATGTTAACTCAGAGCATTCTATACAATATAAATTTCTGCATAAATCACATGGAAAGCAGGGGTATTTTTGTTCTTTAGATGGAGGTTTAATTTGCTTGCATTTTGAGCATTCCATTTTTAAGTTTTTTCATCCTTATATTTATCAACACTTTTTTATCCCTTATTTTAATTCTAACTGATAAAATCTATTGATTTTATTTCTTTTTTTAAGTAAAAACTGTGTACTGCTGTTGATATTATTATTTAAATAATTAATACCTTATTTGTTTTGTCACTAATGATTATATGAGGCTCAATATTTTACAGCTTATACTTCCAGCTTGGAATTGGTGTCAAACACCATTATTAAATTCAATTTATTCCACCTTAAAAGTCTTATAAATTAATGAGCAACACAATGTTCACCTTCATTCACAAGCACATCTAGTTTATGCTTATGAATCATTATGTCCGAATAATAAAAAAAAATAGTACGGTCCCATTTAAAAATTTTTCATAGGACCCCTACGTAAATTTAAATGAAAATGAAATTCCGTTTTTTGAGAAAAACCTAAAAATAGTCGTATCTATCAGTAATTTATATAACTATTTTATTGTTTACAGACAAGCTTACTACCTTGCTAATAATTTCCATAGCCTACTTAGTAATTTTCTTACATCGCATTCATCTGACGCGGCCATTTTGTACAAAATAAAAAATCGTTCGTATCTCACTTATTTTTTGTAATTTTTGAAATTCGAAAAAACTGCTGCAATTAGAATTTCATATTTTATACAACTCCACAAAAAAAAACATGGTCATTCCATTTAAGAAAAAAAAGTTGATGTCACTTCCGGTTCAACCGGAAGTGATATTTTCGTTCCTGTTAGTTTAAAAATAGCCCACTTTTGTCTTATTCACGTATACCAAAAACGAAATTTTTAAATTCAAAAACAACCAAACAATTGGGGGCGTACATTGACTCGTGGCCACCCGGTATATTAAAGAGGATTGGACCTAACACCGTACCTTGTGGCACACCAATCTCAATAGTTTTTTGATTACTTAAGGTTTCTCTAATTCAAAGACATTGAAGTCTATTGGTTAAATAGTTTTTGAAGAGTTTCTGCACAATACCCCTTACTCCACAGTGGTCAGGAACGATAAGTAGTTTATCGTGAGGCACTGTGTCGAAAGCCTCAGCCAAATCTAAAAAGACTGCTATGCATTTTTTAATATTATCAAGTTGATCCATCACTTCTTTTATTAATTATTAATTAATTCATACAGGGTGTGCGATTTAAGACCGGAACACCCGATTATTTCGGAACGCGTTGACCGATTTTAATATATATTTTTTTTTTTTGGGGACATAGTGCTCGATGAGCTCTATTTGACCATGTGGAAAAATTTTAAATTTTCATTTTTTCAATGCCTGCTAACACCCGCTAAATGTGTCAAAATTTAGAGATCGACCATTAGGCAATTTTTTTATAGGGTCAGTCGAAAAGTGAAAAATTTGAAAATTCGCTACGCTGCGACAAACACCCTATTATTGAGCTCAAACTTTGTATAAAGGTATTTGAGGCACGTCTGAATCGAATGCGCTATCCATTTCTTCGAAAAAAAAATTGCCCAATGGTCGATTTCTAAATTTCGACCCATTTAGCGGGTCTTAGCAGGCCTTGAAAGATTAAAAATTTAAAATTTTTCCACATGGTCAAATAAAGCTCATCGAGCACTATGTCCCAAAAAAAATATATTAAAATCGGTCAACGAGTTCCGAAATAATGGGGTGTTCCGGTCTTAAATCGCACACCCTGTATATGGCATCATCGGAGCTTAAGTTCTCTGTGAAACCAAATTGGTATCTTTATCTCTATCTATGCATTGAATGCAAACCTATAATATACGAAAAAGTAAGTTTGGCAAAACAAATCGTATTATACAAAAAAATAATTAATGACAAAGAAACTATGATAATGGATAAACAAAAAATTATAGATATCCTTGAAGGGCAAAATAAAAATAATAAAGAAAAAAAAGACTGTAAAGAGTGTAAAGACACTATCATAAATAATGAAATTCCCAGTGGTTCTAAAACAAAACCTGAAATAAGAGATGCAACATTTTATGAATCAGAACAAAGGAAAATAATGCAAAATATTATAAATCTATCTGGTCCTAAAACCAAAGATCTTCCTGCCCTGTCAAGAAATCAAAATGGGTCACAGCACGAACAAAATGAAATAAGCAATAATACTCTAACTGCTCTAAATAATGAATCAAATAGTTGGACAACAGTACACAGAAGAAAAATGCAGAGAAAACAACTTGGTCAAGGAGAGGATAAAGGAGAAACATCCCAAAACTACCACAACCAAAAAAGAAAAGCACCACTAATCTTTGGTACAAATAAAAACAAAAATGACTCACTTCCAGTGGTGTCTAAGCAGCACTATTTTTTCGTTTCAAGACTGGGTAAACAAGTAACAGCCGAAGATTTACTTAAAGACCTTAATGTAATTCACAGAAGTGAGTATTCAGTGGAACAACTAAAACCTCAGGGTCCAGTTCATACATACAATTCATTTAAAATTGGTATTCCAGCAAACCTTGTTAATATCATTATAAAACCAGAAATATGGTCGGAAGGAGTAATAATTACAAGATTTAAAACAAAAAGGCCAATTTCAGACACAAAACAAGATACTGCACAAGCTAACAGTTTACCTTTTTTAGAGATAAAATAAAAAGCATTAAAATTTTGCACCAAAATATAAGATCGATAAAAAAGCATATTAACGAGTTAGAAATGTTTCTTGATAGTCTGGAGTTTTGCCACCTTCTGTGCATTACCGAACACTGGCTAGATGAATCGCAGTTAAAAATGTTGAAAATTTCTAATCTAAATTTAGCTTCCCAATTTTGTCGTCAACATGGGCGCCATGGTGGAGCAGCAATTTATGCAGATCCTAATTTGTGTTGGATTCCAAGGACGGATATTACAGAGTTATCAGAAGAAGACATTTTTGAATGTGCAGCTATTGAATGTGTTTTTAATGATTGTCCATGTGTGATAAGTTGTATATATAGACCTCCAAACTATAATCAAGATGTAATGAGCACCTTTTTTCATAAAATTAATCAAATGCTTGATATTTTGTTTAGTGAGAGTAAAATCGTTATCCTAACAGGGGATCTAAACATAGATTTTGCAGTTGACAATGTACACAAACACAATCTGGTTAGTATTCTTGATTCTTATGGCTTGAGTGTAAATGTTAAAGACTACACTAGAGTTACTGCTACAACAAACTCTATCATAGATTATTTTATAACCAATATGACAGACAATCACAAAACGGAAGTTATTCCTTCTTTCTTATCTGATCATAAAGCCCTCGTTTTTACTTTTTCAGCTTCAGCTAAACAAACAGAGCAACCTGAAATTTATTTTAGGTCGTTCTCAGATCAAAATATTAATAATTTTATTGCTCAATTAGAAATACAGGATTGGAATACTGTATATACCAAACTTTCGGTGGATGAAAAATTTACCGAATTTTCCAACATCTTACAAAATTTGTTTAACTATTATTTTCCACGAACTAAACGGAAAATTAGTCCCGTTTCAAAATCAAACTGGTTTACAAAAGAACTGGTCTCCCTAAAAGATCATCTAAAACTGTTACAGAATATTACAAATTGTAATCCTGAATTTAAACCCACTCTGGCTTATTTTCAAAACTATTATAGTAGGATACTACAGGAGACAAAAAGTAATTACTACAGGAATGTGATCAATAAGTCATCAAATAAATCTAAATGTATGTGGAATCTTGTGAATACGTCTCTTAATAAAAAAAACTCGTGCAACATATTACCCTCTATCACAAATCCAGCATTACTTACAAACAAGATTAATGAACATTTTATCTCTACCATACCAGAATTAATAGCTACTGTAGATCAATTTGCAATGACAAAAAATTATTATCATTTAAACTCAAATACAAAATCTATGTTTATTTATCCCACTTCGAAAGAAGAAATATGCGATATTGTAAAAAAATTTCCCTCAAAAAATTCAAGTGGTTTTGATGGAATGCCATCAAAATTACTAAAAAAATGCATATTTGCTCTTGCGCCTGTTATTGAGCATATCTTCAATTTATCGCTAGCTCGTGGGACTTTTCCTACAGCTCTAAAATTAGCCATTATTCTCCCTCTTTATAAAAAGGGTGATCAGAATAATTTACTAAATTACAGGCCAATAAGCTCGTTATCAGTTTTTTCAAAAATTCTGGAAACTCTCATAATACATCAGACTTATGTCCTTTTTAAATAGTCAAAATTTTTTCCACACTTTTCAACATGGTTTTTTAAAAAACAGATCTACGGATACAGCCTTATTTAATTTTGTTATTCAGATTTTAAATGCTTTGGATAGTGGTCAAATTGTTTGTGGCCTTTTTCTTGACCTATCTAAAGCATTTGACACCCTCAATCATGATCATCTTCTTTATAAGCTGGATACTATTGGCGTCAGAGGTATAGCTCTTAGATGGTTCTCTAGTTACCTTAAAGGTAGACAGCAAAAAACCAGAATAATTATAGATGGTGCAGTATATGAATCTGATATAAAATTTTCCAACTTAGGCGTTCCTCAAGGCAGTGTCCTGGGGCCACTTCTTTTTATAATTTATTTAAATGATCTACCAAATACTTTGCACAATTTAAGAGCCAGTCTAGTGAGCTATGCTGATGATAGTAACATTTTATTAATGGGAAAAGATATCGAAGATATTCAAAATTCAATCCATACTATTTGGAGTAATGTTAAAGACTGGTTTACCATAAATCAACTAATTCTAAATGAGGAAAAAACAAACTGTGTTGTCTTCAAGACAGACAGGGCAAATTTTGCAACTCCTATAAAATTTACAGCTAATAATACAGACATCTTTACTTTTAACCAAACGAAATTACTTGGTATAACCTTAGACAACAATTTAAAATATTATGAGCATGTAGATATACTATGTCAAAAATTGAACAGTGTCTGTTTTGCCCTTAGGGTACTGTCTAAGTCATTTGATATGTCTGTTTTGAGAACAACATATTTTGCAAACTTTATTTCTTTAATAAAATATGGTATTCTTGTATGGGGTACCTCGCCCATCATAAACAAAATATTCCTTCTTCAAAAACGAGCTTTAAGAATCATACTCAAGATGAAGTTTTCTGACTCTTGTAGAGGAGTATTCTCATGCAATAGACACCTCACTGTACCAGCTATATATATATATCAATGTCTTCTATATTTAAAAGAATTTGAATGCCAATTTTCAAAATCGGAAATGCGTCATCTATATGACACAAGACATAAGGGCAACTATATATACCCCAAACATAAATTAAGCTTAACAGCGAATGGTCCCTATTATCGAGCTATAAAATTCTTTAACTCTTTGCCAAGCTACATTAAAGATGAAGGAAATTATTTCAAATTTAAAAACAAAATTTTCAATTATTTGTGTGAAAAGGAGCCGTACACAATAAATGATTTCGTTACATAAAATTTATTATCATGTATAAATGTAACATTCTTCCTTACCTTGTAGTATATACCTAATACCTTTTATTGGGCTTAATATTTTCTCTTACTTTATTCTCTGTACACTATTTAATATATTTTATTATTGCCATTTGTCTCATTGTATTTTTACATTTGTGTACTTAGTCTTTCTACATTTTGTATTGACATGTATCACACATTATTTTGTATGTAATGTCTCATGATATTTAATAATAAATTGAAATTGAAATTGAAATGGCATCATCGGAGCTTAAGTTCTCTGTGAAACCAAATTGGTATCTTTATCTCTATTGAAGGTTTTGTTAGCGTTATTACTAAATATCTTCTTTGCACGTTTAGTGCAGTTGATCAAACTGTACTAAATGTGCATATGAGATATTTAGTATTACAGCGTGCATGTCCGTAATATCTTCTGTAAGTTATAAGTCAACCGCAAACATTGGTGAGCCCGACTTTACCTCCTTGACTGATCAAATTGTTTTTGGATTATAAATATCAAATTAAGCCATTAACCGTTTTACGAAGTCCACAAAAAATACTGAAATGATTTTTTTAAATTACAGTGCGCTCATTTGGAACAGAAGATAGAGAAACACAATATCCAGTTCCAGCCCAAAATCAAGTGTATGACTACATTTTATTTAGAGGGTCAGATATAAAGGATATAAGAGTAGTTAATAATGTCACCCACCCTCAACCACTTAACGATCCTGCCATTATGCAGCTTTCGGTACCACCGTCGTTGGGAGGGCAGCCTTTTCAGAGTCATCCTGTCCTGGGACCCATGGCACCACAGATTGGACAGTTCGCAGGAGCATATGGAAGCATAAGTGCTCTGGGAGGTTTGAATGCTGGAATGGGTACTGGTCTTGGTATCCAACGTGACTCTAGAGGTCTCAGCAATACTAAGCCAAGTGAGTTGATTATACCGGGGCCAGAACCAACATCCTCTGTCCTTTCTCCTACTGTTGAACCACTTCGACCTTCAAACGATCATGGTAAAAAAATATTTTATTTAACTTCTTGGGTGCTGATTTCGTGCTGCTTTGTAATGCGCATAAATCATTACTTTTTGGATAATAGGTAGAGTAGTTACATTTGTATTTTTTCCCTCTGTTAATTTGAAAATTTTAAAATTCCAGCAGTACATACTACATAGATGTTCATCCATTTTCATTCTTAAACAATTGCTCTTTCAATAGCTGGGTCGAAATAATTGCTATTAATTACAGTTTTATTTAAAATGTCAAACATAATGCACAAGTGATTCGTAAATTTTTATTCATTCTCAATCTTTTTGCGATTAACACTGACACTAGTTTATGATTATTATCTTTCATTTTTTTTTGTAAAAGTTTTATTGTCCATCAAGAAATTAATTTTAAAAGGACTGCAATGTAATAATCGATAATGTTTCAATTTTACTGCATTAGCACAGAATAAATAATAATCAGAATACAATTTCTTATTGGCGGGAAAAGTTTACGCACCGTCTTTGCGCACGTTAGTTATGTTCTTAGACAGAATGCGCTAGGCCAGTATTAGCGACAGTACGCCATTAGTGTAATTTTGCACACCTAGTGTTCGCAAGTCTCTCGTCAGTTTCGCCAGTCAAAGCGGTTATTTAAGTGTTTCGTGTAATAAAAGTGGCTATAGTGGCTATTTAATTGATTTTCTAAGTGTTTATTTGGTGTACATGACTATCAACCATGGGAAACAAAATGGAAGGATATGACATAATTTTACACGTACATTTAAATTACTGATATAAAACATTTTTACACAGATCGTTTAAGAAATTCATCTAAACTATAGAACTCTCCCATGATGAATAGGTTTTTGCGCATATTCTTAAACGAATTGAGATTATCCATACCATTTGGTAAACTATTATGGAATTTTTAAAACATCACATCACCATGCCTTGTATTATGCGTTGATAAAGTATTTTTGAATAGTTCTCTATTTTCTTAGTGAATATTGAGCATTTCAATGTATAGATACAAGTAATACAAGGTGCTGAAAGAATTTTTTTACTTGTAAAAACTTGTCTGCAGCTTTTTCTAAAATGTAAATTGAATATGAGCCTTGTAATTTTTTTTTATAAAATAAATACTCTACTAAAGTCACGAGAACAACTCCAACATAATAAATATTCAATAGGCCTGATTCGTTAAGACAGTCCTCCATTATGTTTTATAACATAGTATGCCTTACTTATAGCTGTTTTACACGATCCAATTTATTGCCCAATAAATTGTTCAAGTTGACCTTCAATTTATTGGGGTATGTGTAAAACACAAATTGTACGTCAATTTCTTGTCTACAATAACTTGACCAATAAATTGTACAATTAGAACTTGTTCTAATTTCTTGGCCAATTTTAGGGATATTTAGTAACATTTGATATTTCTTTATCAATGCCAACCCTCAAAATTTGTTGATCATGTGTTATGTTTGGTTCATTCAATGTCACTCATTGTTTATTGTTTGTGAAAATGGTGAAGAATGGTGTTTTCTTTAATGGTAATGTAATTACTTCAATTGAAAGTCAGAGAAAAACTAGAAAATGGTGGGTTCGACCATGGATTGAGCGAAGAACCAATATGCCAGTCGCATTCACCACATGTAAACCTTTAACCTCGCCTTTAACCTACAAATCCCAGCACTCTTATCTATTCTGTCCCAGCAGACTGTCAACAGTGTGAACATTTTCCACCATGGTTATGTTGGCAGTAATGAAATTGACAAATAAATTGTTGTATAAATTGTCGTGTGTAATCAGTCTACTACAAATTGTTAAATTGATCAATTTATTGGACAATAAATTGTACAATTTATTGGTCAATAAATTGGATCGTGTAAAACAGCTATTTAAGCATGTATCAGTTGGGATACTTTTTTTTTTCTACAAAAATATTTTACAATATAACTATACCGGGTGCCACAGGATACTGGCTCACCCCTATATTTCCTTTATTTTTTAACTTATCCATTTGAAATTTGGGGGGCATAAACTACCGGTTAAAATGTATTTATGCACATTACAAACACTATGGTACCACTTCCGGTTTTTCCGGAAATTACCTCAACTTTCGATTTTCAAATGGAACACCCTGTATATTTTTACATATTTGGATGCAGGGAAACATTCTGCATACACCATGTAAGTTTCGCGCATTTTTGAGCCGATGTTCAATTTTTTCAAGCATCTTAAGAAATCCGTCTAGAGTGCTTTGGAATTCCAAAATTCGTTATACGGTAGGTAAACTTCAAAGGAAAAATATAATTTTTCTTTTCGTTTCACTAACAACTATTTGCGAAGCCTCCAAAGTTGAACATATCACTTTTTTATCGAAAACTTTTATTTTTCAAATGGGAAGGTGGTGGCTCATAGTGTTTGAAAAATTATAATTTTCTTTCCGATTTCATTGATATCTATTTCATATCTGTGCTATTTATTTTCAATTTTATTTCATTCGTTTAAAAGTATAAAATCCGGACTTTCACGGATTTCTTAAAATGCTTGAAAAAATTGAACATCGGCTCAAAAATTCGCGAAACTTACATGGTGTATGCAGAATGTTGCCCTGCATCCAAATATGTAAAAATATATAGGGTGTTCCATTTGAAAATCGAAAGTTGAGGTAATTTCCGGATAAACCGGAAGTGGTACCGTGATGTTTGTAATGTGCAGAAAGACATTTTAAACGGTAGTTTATGCCCCCCAAATTTCAAATGGATAAGTTAAAAAATAAAGGAAATATAGGGGTGAGCCAGTATCCTGTGGCACCCGGTATATACCGGGTGTAAACGAATAGTGGGCCACCCCTGTAACTTCCTCGTTTTTAAAGATATCGGGATAAAATTTTGTATGGTGAAATTAGGTAAGATTTCCAACTTTTTGAGACTTATCCGCCATATTTGTCACTTCCGGTTTCACCGGAAATGGCCCCAATAGTCTTTTCCATATGGACCACCCTGTATGTTTTTACATTTTTGAAATAAAGATCACATTTTGGATACATTTATACTATTTTGAACAATTTATACAGGGTTGCATGAAAAATAATTCGAATTTTAGTTGTCAATCTAGATGGCTGCGAATATGTTAAAATTATTTTTGTTCCAATGTAATTCATATAAAAAATACGAAAACGTCAATATGTCCAATAATACATCATACAGGGTGCTCCAAACTCATTAAAATCACATTTTTAAAATAACTCTTTTTTTAAAAATATTATGATATGGGCCACCCGGATATTCAGAAAGCTCTATTTAGTAGGAGTTAAACGGTACCAAAAGTTCCATAATGTGTAATCGTTACCAGCAGGAATGACAATTTTTCTTAAAAAATTTATGATTTATATCTAACTTCAATTAAATGTTGATCAACCCTGTATATTTGTGTTAATATTTTATGATATGCAACAAGAATGAGCCAAAGTAAGTAACGAAGAGTCCATGTCCATATAATATTTAAAAATTACATCATGCGAGTTCCTCTAACTCTGAATTTATTACTTAAACTTTAATGCAAAAACATCAGAGGAAATTTATATTCATTCAAAAATTTATAAAATAAACTCTTCATTACTTACTTTGGCTCATTCTCATTGCATATCATAAAATATTAATACAAATATACAGGGTTGATCAAAATTTAATTGAAGTTATGTACAGGGTGGTCCGAAGTTTACCTGACAAACTTCGGCAGGTGATAGAGGGACTTAAAATAACTTATGTCCTTAGGTGATTGCTAACAAAGATACAACAGTTAAAGTTTTGTGAAAAACAAACCATTTCTTTAATAACTCTAAAATTATGAAAGCTATTGACTTGAAATTTTAGGGGCGGCGATGTTTTTTAAGCCTCAATTGTTTTACGGAATCTTGCCTTTGTACTGTTTCCAGTGGCGCCGTTACAGGGCGGGGGAGTTAAATTTTTCGCCTCAACTATGTAACGCCACTGCTTTGTACGGTTGTTTTTGAGATTTTCCGAATCTCAGCTCAATTTGGAAGAAGGAAGGTATCTTTTAATTTATTCGTACAACGCTTACTTTTTGAGCCACAATAGACTGAGTGGTCGCAGTTAAGGGACTGATTAATAGCCCACTCACAATTATACCAATACCAATACTATCCAGTGTGTCAAAATTCGATGATCACAATACACACAAAATAACAACCTCTGTTTGTCCTGCATAAGAATTTTCGAAAAATGGATAATCTGATGCCGTAAAATTTTTACACTTTACATAATATATCCCATTACATTTTTCAAATCCGCTAAATTATAATATTGAAAACAAGTAGTAATCTTGTACGTAGGATACACATTTAAAAATGTATAATGATGGAACAGTTAAAATATCTAATTCTTTAAATAAAGATTTACAGGAATCACGTGGAGATTTAAATGTTATGGTCCGAATTATTTTTTTTTGTAATACAAGAAGTTCCCCTATTCGAGAACAGTTTCCCCAGCAAATTATGCAGTAATCAAGATATGACTGCACATATGCAAAGTAATAAATTCTCAAGACATTTAAGCTAACATGCTGCCTCATCTGCCATAGTACAAAGCAATGAGTGGACAATTTTTTTAATAATACGTCTATTTGATTTCCCCATGACAGACATGAGTCTATTTGTGGAGCCCAAGGTATTTGACATCTTCATGTTGAGGGATAGTGTTATTTTCCATTTTTACTAATAAGCTAGAGTCAACTGTCTTAGTGGAAAATGTAAGAAAATTGGTTTTATGAACATTTAAGTCAAGACCATTATTAGAACAGTATCTTCGCATTAGAGATACTGTGTTATTTATTTTGGATGCTAGGGCATGTAAGCCATTGTCTGTGTTAGCAGTAGCTGTGTCATCGGCAAAGAAGGATATAAAAGTTCCGGTCATATGAGAATGTATGTCGTTAATAAAAATTATGAACAATAATGGTCCCAATATGCTTCCTTGGGGTACCCCAGTGGGGTTTAAGACCAGAATTGTAAATCTTGTTATTTACAGTTAGCGATACTTTTTGACATCTATCTAGTAAATATGTCTTAATCCAGTCTAGAGCGGGTCCCCTAATGCCATATTTTTCTAATTTGTTTATAAGAAGACTGTGATCTACGGTTTCGAATGCACGTGTCGGATCAAAGAATACACACGCACATTTTTCTCTATTTTCAAAGCTGTTTAGTATGAAGTTATATAATGATAAGATGGCATCTTGAGTAGAATAACCTCTTCTAAATCCAAATTGGTTATTCATCAGAATTTTTTCTTTTCTTAGAAAATTATCTAATCTATTATAGTACGATTTCTCGTAAACTCTAGAGAAAACTGACAACAGTACAATACCTCGCAAACTGTTGGTGGTGAAAACGTGTTATTGGTTAAATACATCACGCACATATCATCAGCTTATAGAAACGGAGCGTTCCTTAAAAAATACTCCACAAGTCCGGCTTTGTTTAACACAACGCCAACATAAAATTTTGTGGCCTACCTAACTGTTTATTTAGAAAGAAATAAAATATGAAAAATTGTAGTCATTATGTATTGTAATGTATAATAAATAAAAAATAAAGGCCCTGGATATTCAAATAAATAAAATAAGCACGCTGCTAAACATCCGAAAGTCGGATTTTGTTAGAGATAAACTCGAGCGGAATAATAAAATAAAATTGTTTAGTAAAAAGACAGTTTTAACAAAACTCGCTGCACTAATTAATAAAATGAAATTTCTACAGTGTGACACACTTAAGATGAAGACAACCCTGTATTTAATTTATTTTTAGAAGTAGAGTTTTGAATTTCGGTACAGAAGTAGAACTTCAGGAGCTGCATTTCTTACATTACTCAACTCAAATGTCAGGTGTAACCCCAGCCTACTGCGACTTCGTGAATAGGACACATTCTCATTATTTTGCGTCGCGTTGGAGATATCGAAAAAAGTTACTAAAAAAAGTTGTTCAGAATCTTATTTTAAGCGTAGCTACCGAGTTTCGAGACAAAATTCGAATTTTGAAGTCTTTTGTAATTTTCACAAAAGTTCGAAATTTTTGTCAGTTTTCACTATGAGACATGGAGACATGGAAACAATTAAAATTGTTAAAATTAAAAATAAAATCATGGCTTACTAATGAAAACTGACAAAAATTTCAAACTTTTGTGAAAATTGCAAAAAAATTCAAAATTCGAATTTTGCCTCGAAACTCGGTAGCTACGGTTAAAATAAGATTCTGAACAACTTTTTTTAGTAACTTTTTCGATATCTCCAACGCGACGCAAAATAATGAGAATGTGTCCTATTCACGAAGTCGCAGTAGGCTGGGGTTACACCTGACATTTGAGTTGAGTAATGTAAGAAATGCAGCTCCTGAAGTTCTACTTCTGTACCGAAATTCAAAACTCTACTTCTAAAAATAAATTAAATACAGAACACGATTGTTGAAAAATTATGTGTCTAAGTTGTTGGCTACTGTGCAAAAAAAAATAAAAACCATAAATGAAATTGGACGCCGGCACGTTTAACTCGAAACGCTGCTAAAACCGTTCGAGTTATGAAAAAAATTAAGATAAACAATTTTATAGAGAACTAAATTTCCTATAAAAAAGTCAAAGACGGCATATGTCTATCTTAAATATTTTAGGCGTGAGCACGGTGTAAGACAATTCTTACACCGTGGGCGTGAGGGTGGCTGAAAGTTGTGCGCTGGAAAACGATAAGTTTAATTTAACAAAAGATCAGCGCGCGAATTTGAGGCGCCCTCACACCAAAACTATTAAAGATAGACTAATGCCACCACTGACTTTTTTATAGGAAATTTAGTTCTCTATAAAATTGTTTATAAAATGAAGTGGAAATTAACTAGGGACGATGCGGGGCGCAGCCCGCGCGGCCCTCGCGGCCACCCACTCTCTCTCTTTGTCTTACGATTTCGCGTCTCTTGCGTTAACAGTTTGGCGACACTCTAACCATACGATACATTGAGGCGTTTCATCACCTAATTGTCTTACACCATGCGCCCTATATATACCAACCTAATTTCATTGATACGACTGTATTTAACCAAAATATATTAAAAAAATTCAACGAAACATTTACAACTTTAACACTTTTTATAAAAAAATTAAGCATTACATAGCAAAACGTCAATATTGTTTTTCATGCTCTATTCACATATTAATTTTTTACCATACAACCTGACTCACCCTGTAAGGTTAATAAAAGTAAAAACAGAAACAAACTATTAAAGAAATTAATACATTAGATGTCAATCTCTGCTTCTTCTTTTAACAAAGACACAGGTGTTACATTCGTGCAATATTGCCCAATGCAATGAATGCAACTTGTTGTGCATCTTAAATTGTATTTATTGCAGCTGCATAGATAGATAGATAGATAGATCTTTATTAGTTCAAAAAAATGTATAACTAAAAGAAAATACATATAACCCAATTTGCGTGTAGAACGTGTCACATGGAAATAAAAGTTACATTAAAAATTCAATTACATTAAAGTTAAAATTAATACAATAAACAACAAAAACAAGGAAATAGAATAAAAATTATAATAAATACAAAACATTATATCTAGTTCACAGTTAGGTTGTCATTAAAATATTCGTCGATTAAATAGTATGCCCTTTCAATCAAAAATACTTTTAGTTTTTTTTTTAAGACTTATTTTGGGAAGATTTCTGACATCAATTGGTAGCTTATTGTATATCTGTATAATAGAGTGATGGACATTTTTTTGTATGTATGAGAATCTTGGGGTGTAACTTACTAGATCATTTTTATTTCTAGTAACATATTGATGTGTTCTATTGCAATCTTTGAAAAGAGTGTAATTTTCTACAACAAACATTATTGCTTCATATATACAGCGTGCGTAAAAAGTATTGAAACATGACCATAACTTTTAAAATATTGATTGTATAAAAAAACCCTTGGACAGGTCGATTTTTATTTTCAATTACGCAACTTTTGGTGCGATTTATAATTTCTCCCAGCCACCCCAACCTTTTTTTCTTCAAATGGCAACCTACCCTTTGTGATACCCCAAAAGAAAGGTATTTTAATAGACTATTCAACGCTGTAAAGAAATCCGAAATCCGTCGATGCAATTGGCTTCCCAAACGCATGAAATACATTTTGTTTTATTTAAAAATTTTAAGAATGCCATGCATGTGAAGTGTCAAAAAAGTGACAGTGACTTGTACAGTACCTAGCTGTTAACGGAGCTCAGTTTGAACATCTTATTAGATAATTTGTTAATTTTTTTCAGTAATAAAGTTTTACTAATCATTCCTTTTTCTTAAAAAAAAATGTATCTCATGCGTTTGGGAAGCCAATTGCATCGACGGATTTCGGATTTCTTTACAGCGTTGAATAGTGTATTAAAATACCTTTCTTTTGGGGTATCACAAAGGGTAGGTTGCCATTTGAAGAAAAAAAGTTGGGGTGGCTGGGGGAGGGGGTGTGTAGAACTAGAAATTATAAATCGCACCAAAAGTTGCGCAATTAAAAATAAAAATCGACCTATCCAAAGGTTTTTTACACAATCAATATTTTAAAAGTTATGGTCATGTTTCAATACTTTTTACACACCGTTGAATGTAGATAATGTTGAGGTTCCATATGTTAACGTGGAATTTTTATTTAATTGTTGGGAGAACCTGATTATTTGTGTTTTGTCTATGTTAAAAGTAAAAGATTATTTCCTGCGAGCCATTTTTCTAATGTGTTTAGAGCTTTGAAAACGTTTGTTTCCAATTTAATTTCTCCTTCACTAAAAATTATGGAGGTATCATCAGCAAATTGAATGATATCGTGATTTATAATTGTAGGCAATTCGTTGGTGTACAATATATACAGCAAGGAGCCCAGTATAGAGACCTGCGGGACACCTCTTATGATTTGCTTCTCATTGGATTTAAGCAGTTTGCCTGTTTTTTTCTCTTTCTCTACTACTCTCTGCTTTCTATTACATAGGTAAATAAGATTTTATTAGAGCCAATGATACACCTCTTAATCCATAGTTTTGTAGTTTATTTATTAGAATAGTATGATCTACGCTGTCAAATGCCTTTGACAAATCCAAACACATTGAAAGTGTATTTTTGTTATCATTTAAGGACTCCAATATTTTACATAATGCTTGGTAGATAGCTCTGGTTGTTGTTTTACCTTTTCTAAATCCATTTTGCGCATCTGACAATAGGTCAAATCTTTCAAGAAAATTTATGATTCTCTTGTAAATAATTTTTTCAAATATCTTACTAATATTTGATAATAGAGCTATTGGTCTATAGTTACTAATTTGGTGTTTATCTCCTTTTTTATAAATGGCCTTAATATATGCTATTTTTAGTTTATCAGGAAATATTCCCTTACTCAACATTAAATTTATTATTATAGTCAACGGTTCTGAAAGTTCTCTTGCTGTGTATTTTAATAACTTTACAGGAATTTCGTCTTCTCCAACTGATTGTAAGTTTTTTAATTCCATTATAACATTATGCACCTCATTCTGATTTGTGGGTTCTAGGAATAGATTTTTTTGTGTTTTTCCAATGTTTTTTATGTCTATGTTTTTGTTTAATTGAGGATATTGATTTATAAATAAATTGTTAACTTTATTTAATAAATAAAAGTTTCCTTTATTTTCGTTGTCAATATTTGTTAGAATAGACTGATCATTATTTGATTCCTTCCCTGTATATTTTTTTACTATACTCCAAAGAGCCCTGCTTTTATTTGATGATGACATAATATATGACACATTTGATATTTTTTTGGCTTCTTTTACTACCTTTTTTAAAAATTTTTGATAACGTCTGTAATATTCATTACTTATTTCACCATTTTGTTTTTTGACATATAGTTTTCTTTTTGTTTTGCTTGATGTCTTTATTCCAAGAGTCATCCAGTTTTTTGTTTTATTATTTTTGAGGTGTACATTTTTCGGATAAAAAATCATATTTAAAAAGTATGTGATTTTCTCTATGAAGATATTATATGCCACATTTGGATCATCTATCTCTGATAATATGTCCCAATTTATATTTGTAATTTCGTCTTTGAACTGATCTAACTTTGCCTTGGAGAATATTCTTTGATGACATATATATTTGTTTTCATCTGGTGTTATTTCGGACACAGAAAGAGTCAACAATAGCCCTTCATGGTCGGATAGGGCTGTGTTAATAACTCTTGATGTAGATTTTGCATCAGAGCTTATGAATATATTGTCTATAAGAGATTCCGTTTTTTTGGATATCCGTGTTGGTTCAAAAATTGTTTGTTGTAGATTAAATGAAAGTAATAAATTTAAAAAAGTTTGGGTGTTATCACATGTTAAAGATTTATATTGAAATCGCCACATACAACACATTCATAATTTGCATATTCGATGCTACAAAATTCCAATATATCATTTAGAGTACTAAAAAATATTTCTAGATCACCCGATGGGGGTCGATATATACATATCAATATTATTTTGAAAGAGCTACTTACAACCGACGAACATTCAATTTGCCCTTCAATGCTTTTTTCATATACTTCAGGTATGTTTGAGGAATCTACACCTTCTTTAACGAAAATGCAAGAACCCCCATGTGTCATGGCACTTCTGCAAAATGAGGACCCTAAATAGTAGTTCTCAATTTTCATGTAGTTAACTTCATGAATTTTATACCAGTGTTCAGTGAGACACAAGAATACTGGCAGAACTCCCATATTGTCTAGGCAAATCTCCAACTCCAACGTTTTGTTTTTTAAGCATTGCATGTTTTGATGATATATATTAATGTTATTCAATATTTGACCTTTATTAAGTTTTGCGTTAATGTTTTTATCTAGGTTATTGTTTTTATTATTTTTGAATTTGATGATCTTTTCCTGACTGCTTTTAAGCACTATTTTACTAAAAAAGAATTTGGTTGGAGTAATTCTACCTTAGCCCTACTCTTCTGTTTATGTAAGTCAAAGTCAAATCGTTTAAATCTGACTCCTGCTGGCCAAAAGTTAGGATTATAAAATGTCTCCTTGTATTTAAAGTCTGTTGCCACCATGTATTCCTTGTATTTTCCTCCTTCTTTAAGATCTTTTACATCAAACTCCTCATCTTTTGTTAGTTTTTCCTTTAAATATTGAATGATATCCTCCTCCAACACATCTGGCTCAACTCTATATAGGTACATCCAGACTTTTGGTTGCACCCCTCTCAATTTGCTACTATTTTCTTTTGCTTGTCCTGTTCTTCCCCTTCGGTAGTGTTTTCTATTTTTTTGATGTAATTGCCAATCATTTTCCTCTTCATTATTAGAGTTTTTTTGTTCTTTTGGGGTTTTATTAATTTTTTCCTTAACAGTTTGATTTAATTGAATGTCATTCATATCTGCCTTTCCATTAGAGGTACAAGAAGTACTTGGTTGATTGATTGATTAATAGCGGGGTTGGGTCAAACCCAAATTGCACTGCAGCTCAATTGGCTTATTGTACATCCCCGATTCTTACATGAGCTCCGTCCCTTTAATGAGGTTTAATAGCTTCTTTGCAAGATTTTCATGCGGAAGATTGTCCCCGCATTGTAAATCACCGAAAAGAGCAAATCTCCTTCGGCCCAGTGCTTCACAGTCGTACACTATGTGCGAGGAGGTTTCTTCCTCCTCTTCACATAGTCTGCACATCGTACTGCCCCTATGCACGCCTATGCGTTGCAGGTGCTTTCTCATATGGCAGTGTCCTGTTAAAAGGCCCACTACATGTTTGATTTGAGGTCGTCCCAAATGGATGACTTCAGAAGTCAGTTTTTGGGAAGGTACTCCAATAGTGGCCTTCCCTTGGTGTTGGCCAGGTGTCATGTCCCAACGTTGCAGATGTTCCTTAAAAGACCATCTTTGAACCGCCGTTTTGACTGCCTGTTTTGAAATACCAATCACAGGTTCAGGCCCTGTGAATGGCGTCGCAGAACCCGCTCTTGCCAGGTTATCTGCTTTTTCATTGCCTTCAACCCCCGAGTGACCTGGTACCCAGATGAGTTCGACATTGTTCACCCGGGACAGGTATATCAGTTCCTGTAGGCACTCCCACGTTATTTTAGAGTTTATACGTGGGGCTGCAAGTGCTTTTAATGCTGCTTGACTATCAGACAGAATACGTATGTGCTGTCGAGTATACCGACGCTTTGCATTCTCTCGAATGCATGTCATGATGGCATACATTTCTGTCTGGAAAACGGTGGCGTTAGTCCCTAGGGATAAACTAATGTTCACCCTAGGTCGCACGCCATGAATTCCAGCTCCTGATCCTTCATTAGTCCTGGAACCATCGGTATACCAGACGATTCCCTTGGACAAATAGGATGGAGTACCTTGACGCCATTCATCGTGGTTAATTTTCACTACGAATGGCTTGTCAAAGGAGTATCTTGGAAGCATGCAGTCAGTGTCCATCATTAAGATGTGGTCACCGGCCGCAACCTCCATAATCTTTGAGTGTCCATACTGTTCCTGGTTAACGTTCCAGTAGCCGATGGACCGCATCCTTTTGGCAGTCATTAGGGCTTCCCCCTTTATAAATATATCAAGGGGAATCAAGCCCAGGATGACTTCCATGGATGCTGTTGGTGTGGTGCTCATAGCACCCGTAACGCACAAGCATGCCAGCCTTTGTAAGCTGGCGAGTTTTGTGACGGTCGTTCTTTGTTCAACCTTTGGCCACCAAATCAGGGCACCATAGGCGAATATGGGTCTGACCACAGTGGTGTATAGCCACTGTACCATTTTTGGTTTCATGCCCCATGTTTTCCCAAACATGCGTCTACACCTCATAAGAGATGCTTTCGCCTTGTTTGTGACTTTTGACAGATGTTGGTTCCATGTGAGTTTGGTGTCCAGGATTATTCCTAGGAATTTGACCTCTGTGACTACCTCTATCTGTTTTCCAAAGATGTTAAGGTTGTAATTCCCAACGTTTCTTTTTCTGGTGAAAGGTATCAGCGACGTTTTAGAAGGGTTCACCCGCAGGGTTTCCCTTTCGCACCATTGCTGTACAATATTTAGAGCTCTTTGCATGCGCTCTGCAATAATGTTGGTATACTTTCCCCTTATGAGTATGACGATGTCATCCGCATACCCTTGGGCGTAGAAGCCACTGTCGCTAAGTGTTGTCAATAGATCGTCAGCGACGAGGTTCCAGAGTAGGGGTGACAATACTCCACCCTGTGGACACCCTCGAGTTACTTGTACCTCTAGGGTGTCGCCCGCAATTGTGGCATGAACCCGCCTACTCTTCAGCATGTTGTCCATCCACTTACAACAAGTGTCGTCAATCCCATGTCTTTGAGCGGCCAGGATCATTGATTTAAAAGAGGTGTTATCGAATGCACCCTCAATGTCAAGAAAAGCACCCAGTGCTATCTCTTTATTGTTTATCGACTCCTCTACCCTACTAACGAGGTTGTGAAGAGCCAATTCACATGATTTCCCTGCCTGGTAGGCATACTGTCTACTATTGGGTGGGTTTTCTATTAATGGCCCATCCCGAATATGTCTGTCGACAAGTTTTTCCAGCGTCTTCAAGAGGAAAGACGAAAGACTGATTGGTCGATATGACTTGGCATGGTCGTAGGAGGTGCGCCCTGGTTTTGGTATGAAAACCACCTTTACCGATTTCCATGCCAGAGGCACATATCCCATTGCCAAGCATACTCGAAAGATTTTACATAGAAACGGAATTAGGAGGTCACTTGCCCGTTGCAATAATGCGGGAAGTATTCCATCCGGTCCCGGAGACTTGTAGGGTTCAAAGGATTTGATCGCCCATTCAATTTTATTGTAGTTGACGATCTGATTCGCCACTTTCCAGTCGAACCTTGTAGGCTTTGCCTCAAGAGATTCAGGTTGTGGCGGTGAATCTTCGTCAACTATTGTCGATCCTGGGAAGTGAGTCTGTAGTAGAACATCCAGTGTTTCCCTCCCGTTTGTCGTATGTTCGCCTGTCGGTCGCTTTATAGTCCCGACAGGGTTTATTGGATCCTTTGACAGAATTTTGTTGAGGCGTGCCGCCTGAGGTGTGTTTTCGACCTCCTGGCAGAATCCTCTCCAAGAGTCTGTCTTTGATTTTCTCAAAGCTTTATTATATTCCGTGAGGGCCTGGGCATGTAAGTCCCATTGGCCGGTTTTTTTCGCTTTGTTGAACATTTTGCGAGCGGCCCTTCTTAGACTTTCCAGGTGTTTGTTCCACCATGTGATATTTCTGGTGGTTTCCCTGGTGACAGAAGGGCAGTTTTCTTGATATGAGGTTACAATGGCATCCTGAAGTTGGTCTGCCATCACCTCTATATCATTGGTAGTCTGAACTTCGGACTTCACAGCCGCCAAACTGCATTTCAGTTGACTTCTGTAAGCGTCCCAGTCAGTTTTTCTGGGATTTCGATGGGTTGTTAGTTCCCTTTCGAAACCAGCTAGTTCGAACCTAATATGTCTGTGATCAGATAATGATGGCTCGTGGGATACATGCCATCGTTTGATGCTATCGCACAGATATTCCGTGGCTAGCGTCAGGTCGATGACTTCTTGCCGACGTTGAGTTACAAAGGTTGGCTCATTGCCTTGGTTAGCAATATGTAAATTATTACTCACCAAGTACTCCAGGAGTGCTTCCCCTCGACGGTTGTTGTCCGTGCTGCCCCAAACAGTGTTGTGCGCGTTTGCGTCGCAGCCGGCTATTAACTGGAGTCGGTTTGCCTCGCAGTATTCCACCAGTTTTCTTAGGTCTTCGCCGGGTGGTGGGTCTATGGAGTCGTATGGCATGTAAACAGAGGAGATTATTAGCTCCCTTACATGCCCATCCTCCTGATATTTCAGCCTGATGGTCGCTAGATCCCTAGAACAGAAATCATACATGGGCAGACATTTTACACCTTTCTTAATGAAAATGCATGCCCTGGGGTTATCGGAAGTTTTGTCATATATTAACTCACCTCTGGTTTCCCCGAGTCCCATTACGCGGCCCCTCACTATCCAGGGTTCCTGAATGAGAGCCGCATCTATCTCCTCGGTGTTTAATTTGCGACATAATGTCGCAGAAGCACCTCTACTGTGCTGGAGGTTCGCTTGTAGCAGCCTCAGGACATGGGTTGGTGTTGTCCCCTCCATTTCGTCCAGCACTAGTAGCTAACACTCTGAAGACCACTTTCCCTAGTCCCAGACATGGTCTCATGTCTAGTTGCCGGAGGGTCTTCAGAGACATTTCGTCAATCTCCAGCACAAGGGTTATGCCTTTCGGCTCCTTGGTGCTATTGATGACGTGCCAGTCTTCTGTTTTCAGTCCTGTGTTCTGAGTTTTCAGAAGCTCCAAGACTGATTTAGTTGGCGTGGTATCGAAGGGTTTTGGAGCCCACATTAATACCTTCGCCATCGAGAGTAGGTCTTTTGCAGGCCCTACTTTTAGTTCTGCATTCTCCCACGGCTTGAGCTGGGGAACTATCTCCTGTAACCAGGTTCTGGTTCCCTCATTCTTGCAGGAGAGAATGGCTGCTCCTCTATGCATATAGCAGCTGTTGAACTGCGGACCTGTTCCCTCCTCACCGGGGGTGATCCGCCCCAACAGCGCCATCTGCACAGAGCCAAACTGTTCCTCTGTCAGGCGTATTTCAGGGAAGCCCTGAGGAACAATTGCCATTTTAAAGGCCGTTAGAACCTCTTTGAAGGTTTCGCTTGAAGCGCCCTCCTCCGTGGTTCTTGGCCTTTTGGTCCCGGCTTGTCTATTTTGGGAGTTCGGGGTGCTCCCATCTGATCGCGGCCTTTTGTTGACTGTTGCCCTTGCGGAGTTGTTAGAGCCTCCTGCAATGGCAATGTCGTTGGCATTAGTACTCCCGGAGGGAGCGTGTGGGCTCCTATCACGGGAATTACCGCTGCCTTGCTTGGGTTTTTTTCGCTTGTAGCGGACGGGTTCCCCGCTAGCGATGGCCCTTTGTATGGCGAGCTTCCGTCTCTGTGCGCCGGAGAGTCGCTTCTCACCTTGTAAGGTGAGTTTGTTGATATCTGTGGTTATCGACAGGTTTTCTGTCGTTCCCACAGAATCAACTTCTTTTCCAGATCCAGACGCGGCGTTAGAAGCCATGTCCGTCACTGTTTCGTTTTTTGGGTCGTTAGTGTCGTTATTATCCATATTGAATCCCACGAGTAAGGGAAGAAAATTACGGCCGTGCCAGTGCTCCCATGACACGGTTCGGGGTGTATACAACCGGGTGCCCCAGGTTCCCGGAGGGTGGTCGCTAATGGTCGAGCTCCCCCCCGACCATGCATCTCTTCGGCGCGCACCATACCTTAAGATTGGGGAAGTTTTTATGGTGGTACTTCATCCACGCAGTCCAGGCGGTTAAGCCAAGGCCCCCGCGCCCCCTGTAGACACATACCTCTGACTTTAGCCAGAGGGTCGTTGTGACTCAGGCGGTTTGCGGTGTGAGTCGTGAGCTGGTCTGCGGCGTGGTTTTAGTTGGAGATCTTCCCTCCAACGGTATGACCAACGCTGGCCCAACTCCAGAGGAATGTGGCCGTTCTCCTATCCGCCACCTGGAGACGCACCCGGTAGGTAGCTCAACCCTCGGGAATCAATCAATCAATCAAAGTACTTGGTTGATCTAGATCAATCACCTTTTGCATAATCATCATTTGTTTATTCTCCATATCTCTTAAGTTTTTTTTATTCATATTTCTTGCAATATCAGAGTATTGTTTTGGTATTTGTTCTGTATCCTTTTTGCATTGTTTCTTGCTGCCATCCATCTGATAAAAGTATGTTTTTTGTGTTTCTAAGCTTACTGTGTTGTCATTTATTTTTTGTTAATTTTTATTATTTAAAATTGGTGTTTTTGTTTGATTCTTTGCATATGTTTGAACGTTTTCACAATTATTACAAGTTTTAAATATCTTATCATATTTGTTAAAACATTGTTGAATTTCTTCACTTACGATTTCTTTGATTCTCTCCATATTTTCATCCCCATTCTGTTCCAAATTGATCGTGTTATATTTACGTAACAGTAATTTTTGTTCCAATATTGTTATTTTCTCTGTTAGTAAGTTATTTTTATCGTTTAGTTCTGTATTGAGTTGAATCAATAGATTGTTTTCAGACTTTAGCGCTTCAAAAAGAGTATCATTTGTTAATTCATCCTCTTGTTCCTCGTTGGTTATGTTTTCTAGAGTACTTACATATTCTTGTTTATTACAGCATGCTTTTCTATTAGAGCAGCTTTTATGAAACACTGTTTCACAATTTACACATTTCACTTTTTTTACAACTTTTTTATCACAATAACTACATAAAATAACTGACGGTGTGACTGAGTTTTCAGCCATATTATCATCATCAACAAAATATTTAATATAAATTCAGGGGCACACTTTTGTGACATTTTTTCTGGTTCTAGACAAATTTTATTTTTAATCCAACCCCAATTCTCAGGATTGACGTTATTTCCCAGCCATTCTTGTACTTGAAAATACACTCGTTTTATATGAAGTTTGGCTGCGTCAGAAGTCGGAGGTAAAACTTCCAATTCAAAATTATTAAATAGATTTTGGCGGGCAACAAGTTGGGTATACAATAAATTCACTTTTCAACCAAAGCACTTTGTGAGTGAATAAGACTAAAGAGTAAGAGTAAGAGTAAAGCGAGAGCGCTATACATCTAGGATCATCACGCAGTTCCCGTTCCCAGTAACCGCCCACTGCGGTTTGCTTTGAATGCTTTACTTTGCGTTCGTAGTCCGTGATGTTCAGTAGAGATGGGAATAACGGTTCCGCATCGATCGCGTTACCTACAGCGATCGCTCTTGATAAATACCGCTCCAGAATAACGCGACTGAGGAGCGTATTGGTTTGGTATCTTAGTCTTAGCGTATATAACTTTATCCAACCGCTATGGCTTCTGGCCGCGACTCGCGGCGCAATAACGAGTGACAGAGACAGATCACGTATGCTCACTGTCGCTCACGCATGAAGGTATTAGATATAAATTTAATAATTTTAATTTAATAACGAAGGGAAAATGGTCGGTACAGGACAATAAAAATAACGCTATTCTTTTGCCGACGTTTCGTTTACTCGACGTAAACTTCTTCAAGGCTACAAAGTGAACCAATTTTAAATTAAAACATCTAATTTTCACAAACAGATAAACACAACAACTACATTTATACCAATTAAATAATTACCTCAGAATACGCATGAAGATGGTAATTATTTAATTGGTATAAATGTAGTTGTTGTGTTTTTTCTGTTTGTGAAAATTAGATGTTTTAATTTAAAATTGGTTCACTTTGTAGCCTTGAAGAAGTTTACGTCGAGTAAACGAAACGTCGGCAAAAGAATAGCGTTATTTTTATTGTCCTGTACCGACCATTTTCCCTTCGTTATAAGATTATCAAGGACACAATTTTTAATTCAGAGGTTTTAATTTAATATTAGTCGACGCTTGGCCATAGAGGAGGGTGTATCGCTGCTGTTTATTTTTCGTATTTTCATCGTGTAAAAAATTAAAATGCCACCAAAAAAAATCCGTAAAGTCTTCTTCCATCTGGAATTTTTTTATGGAAAAACCACAATCAGATAAAATAGCTATTTGCAATTTATGCAAACATGAATGCTATAAATCTACATCTAACAATTTAAAAAAGCATATGCAAAAAAAACACCCCTTTGTAAAACTTGACAATAAAATTTATTATTGCAAAGAAACTATATAATATGTGATTTAGCTCTATTTATTTTCACTTGACTGATTTCTGCTCATAATAATATTTTTAAAAATATATTGTTTATACCGCACGTCGCGTCGCTTCGTTGCGCCGCAAATCCAGTATTTTTAATGAACCCATGCATTATTGCATAGCCATGCAACGATCAACGTCGTGGCAGCGCAGTGAAAGATTTAAAACGCTCCATTTCCAATTATTCAATTCGCTACCTACCTACCTATTCACAATATTCACATACGTCGCCAATCGCATATTATTATTTCATCGTGTTATTAAGAATATCAGGTATCAGGAGCAGCGCCGCAGCGCGAGCCGCGAAATGATAGTTTTGTTGTACCTACCTACCTACAATTTGGCATAGCGATTGAGGCTGAGCGCTGAGCATCGCATCGTTCAATTCGTTGTTTCGTTCCGTATGACTCAGCTTCCCGCTTGACAGACACCTGCATCAGTAGCTGTACTCGTTATTCCGTCGCTCGCGTTTAGTCATCGAAGAACGGTTAGCGACGCGATTATAAAATACCGCGATTAAGAGGGGAATGATGAAATATTCCGAAAACACGCCTACAGCCAATTCTGTTCTTTTCAAAAACTATACAGTTTTTGGAAAAACTGAAATGTGATATATCTAGATAAGATATTGAGCTAGGAGTTAATAGATTTTTATTACTAAATACGGCATATTAATGAAGATATAGATAGAGGATCAAAAGGCAATAACAATTCAAAATTTTGGGTCACAGATCATTACCAAAATTTGTCATCTCCCTCACGCAAATTTCAATAAACGATTTCTCGAAAATTAAATTGAAACACGCAGAATTAAAGGCACAGAACAGAATTTCCTGAAAATTATTATTTGACAGCCATAGTTGACACAATATTTTGATGCTATTAGCGATGATATGCACCGAAGGGAAAAATTTGAAGTTTGGATATAATGACATAGATGGCTATAGTAACAATTTTTAAACTTTGAAATTATATGCTTTATAGAAATCTGTACCACTTGAAATACTGGATTTTACACGGTGAGCCAAAAAATAAAACTGGTCTCTAAGAAGAATTGAAAATAACAGCAAAAATACACATAAACTTCAATTTATTTCTGAGATATCATATTGTATATAACCCTAATTGTTCTATATATGGATTTTGGAATGTGGAAGCTATGTGCACTAAATTTGAAATGAACTAAATAGAATTTATTGAACATGAAATGCATAACGTACCTTTTGAAATTGAAATGTAGGGTTATAACAACGAAAATGAAAAGGTACATACTTGTATTGGTGTTTATTACAGTTTATCCTTCAGGTAAGCCTTATTATAAGGCAGTCATATTTTTATGCAAGTCAGAATTAAAACTTAATTTCAAATTTGTCAATTCGATTTGATTAAATAGCTCGATAAATAACATTTTGTGTTTGAACACTAACTTTTTTTTAACAAATTTGTAATCATATAAAACAGATTTTAACTATCAAAATTGCACAAATGCAAATGCAACTGTGAAAAAAAGCAGGTATAATAATAAGTTGTCTTTTTATTCATCACAATAAACAGATTTTATCGTATCATTGAAAATTAAGTTTCCTTTAAGTTAAATCTTTATTGATAATTATAAATATCATAACATTACAACATCTTCATAATAACTTAGTAGCACATAATACGTTAGTTACAATAATAATACTTTGGTTACCATATCATAATACCCTAGATACGAATTTTATGTTAATTATAAACATTGACGTGAATATTTTGACAGTTCTCAAATTTCATGATACGATAAAGCTTTGAATGTAACTCGATTATTAGCGATTTAAACCATCTCGGACGATGCCAGGCGACTCGGCTAGCGCCTCGTCACCTGGCAACGTCCTCGATATTATAAATCGCATAATAATCTCGTTACATTAATAGCTATTATGTACCTATATATAATAATAATAATAATAGCACCACATGTAATTACGACCCCCTTTATCTCAGAAGGCTCTAGAAGAGCCTTGTGTGGTAGGGGGCTACACATTTAAAGACAAAGGACACACATGCAATGTCCGTGTATAATGAAAAATCCCAGTATTTTCCATTGCCACGACCGGGAATTGAACCAGGGCCGTGAGGCAGGTGCGCTACCGCTTGACTATTATTCATATTATAGTTGAAATGGGGGCTTTGAAATTTGCATTTAAACGCTTATTTTGAAAATTTTTTCACAAGTTCTAACAACTAATTAAATTTCGTTATTTCTTGTCATGTGACACAAATCACCCAATCATTTCAACATTACACTGACTATTTCACTCACTTTTAAAATTATCGCATAATCTGACCAAAGACAGCTTATATTATCGCGACTATTTCACTTATTTTAAAATTATCGCATAATCTGACCAATCACAAACCAAAGACAGCTTGTATTACAGCGACTATTTCACTCACCTTAAAATTATCGCATAATCTGACCAATCACAAACCAAAGACAGCTTGTATTTCAGCGAAAACACCGACTGTCTTTCAATTCTAATTGGTCTGTGAGCGTGGTGTTTACAACGACGTAACCATGGATACGGATGGCAAAGCAAAGTTTGACAGTTTAATAAAAATTAATTATAGAGACAGACGTCAAAATGATCCGCTTCGGTGCTACTTCAAGTGAAGTTATCAACCAAAATATTTGCTCGTGAAATAGCTAAGATAACACTCGTGATTGACTTTATCTTATAAGTCTGTCTTTTATTTCGAAACTCAACTGAGTTGCTTGAAAACACCACTCGTCCTACGGATTCGTGTGGTGTTTCCGAGCAACTCAGTTTCGTTAGAAATAAATCGACGGACTTATCAGTAGTAATACCACAAGAGATTGAATTTTCGCGATAAGTCTGTCGATTTATTTCTAACGAAACTGAGTTGCTTGGAAACACCACGAGTCCGTAGGATGAGTGGTGTTATAAGATAAATTCAATCTCTTGTGGTATTTTATTAGACTATTTCACGAGCAAATATTTTGGTTGGTAACTCACTTGAAGTAGCACCGAAGCGAATCATTTTGACGTCTGTCTCTATAATTAATTTTTATTAAACTGTCAAACTTTGCTTTGCCATCCGCATCCATGGTTACGGCCGTCCGTATCCATGGTTACGTCGTTGAAAACACCACGCTCACAGATCAATTAGAATTGAAAGACAGCTGGTGTTTTCGCTGTAATACAAGCTGTCTTTGGTTTGTGATTGGTCAGATTATGCGATAATTTTAAGGTGAGTGAAATAGTCACGAAAATTCAATATCTTGTGGTAACACCATCCAGGGAAATTTTCAACCACTATGACAAAAAAATTACTTAACTTTGACGACTTCATAATAACTGCCAAATAAATCAAATCAAATCAAAATGTCACGTTTTATCAATGCCAATTCTCAATCTATAAACTTTTAATAAATAAATAATTGATTTGTTGTGTTGCGACATTTTGATTTAATTTTTTCAAAAAATTTTCTGACCGAATATCCCTCAGACATTGACAAATGCCTCATAATTTTATGACAATCGAAAGCACGTTGCTTGGTAATAGCCCGACGCTGAAGGCATTCGTACATTATCAATGTCTTAGGGATATTATAGCTGAAAATAACCCGAGTAACATTTTCTAACTTTTCAGTAATTAAAAAAAAAGTTTTACAAGAAGTGCTATTTTTAGAAACAGACTATACTTTTAGACCTACAGTGTACATATTTAGCAATAAATTAATACAAAAAATTTCATTCAAATAAAAGTTTGGAACTTCAAAATTTTTTCGATGCCCACCATTGGTATCTCGGAAACTATAAGATATAAGGTGCGTTTTATTGCGCCACATTCGACCACCGGTTTGATACTCTATCCTAATTCTACTCGCACTTCCGTCTATTTTCCTCGCAATAAAAGTTGGACAAGTAGCCGAAATCTGTGTACAATAAAACGCACCTATAGAGAGGATCGGTTAAATTAGACAAAATTTCAATTGGCAATTTTCTTATTTCTATTTATTTTTTAGAATTTGGCGTGATTCCCAGAATTACTAGGCGTTTCCGTGTCGGGAAAATCGCTTAGGCTATTTTTCATAGCGATTTATGGAGCATTAAGAAAGCTATTAGCGTTTTCATGGACCCGTGTCGGACGGTTTCGTAAAATTTGTGAAATTAAAGAAAAATGCGAGACTTGAAGCTTTTGAAAAAAATGGCCGCCGGTTTTGATCGATAGACGTCAAAATCGTCTATTTTCGTTCGCATCTTGAGCTGAAAACAGCAGCGGGACGATGTAGTTTTAAGTCGGACCCTCTACTTTGGATTTCGTGCCAAAACGGCGGTCCAGCGGCGATTTTTTGTTTGGAAATACTGTTTGGAGTTTTCGTTTTTTTTTTGCAATTTTTTCCATTTTGTGAAATCTCCAAGACACAACCCTCTTCCGAGCTTAATAACTTGCGCCTCCTTTAAGATGGACTGACGAAACATTTTTTTTTTAAAACTAGATGAAAATAAGAAAATGCTGGGTGAAATCGTTTTTCTCGATTTTGCTTCCCAAGCAAGTTACGAATTTTTTGAAGAGACGATTTTTCGGATTTCAGCGCATTTCCCGGCACGTATGTACCCTTTAGAAATGTTCCGGAGCCTTTTCCTTTGGACCATTGAGTAAAATATTATTTTTTACTCAATGTTTGGACTTGGTGGATCGGGACTCAGACGGCGGTCAAGAAGAAGATATAAGCAATACTTTTTTTGGCATTATTTCATGCTAATTAAAGACTTCGGGAAAGGTCAACGAGAAAAAGAAAATTTCTAATAATTTATTGCACGTTATAAACGCTCCTGATAACAGAAGTCCTAGAGGTGCGTTTTAAGCGGTCCATGTTCATGCCACACATAACTAAATTGAAATAAATATTAGTAATTGACAACAGATTGTCATTTCTTTTACTAACCTGGTTATGAGTTATGACATACACATATACCCACCCAGCACCCCTGTTCGCTCCATGACCCCGTAAGCTTCTGGGACTACCTATTGGTCATTTGCATAGTATTTCATTAATCATAAACTACTTCTAATGTTGTCTACTACCCCTCACACAAAGAAAAAAGTCAAAATACGATAAGTGGATATCATCAAACAACCAAATATATTATCCAAAATAATTATTAGAATAAGAACTGTTTATTTAAGGTTTAAAAAATAACAATTTATAAGGTTTGTTCCAACACAGCAGCCGGACGAGTTTGAAACCGTCAGAAATATTGTATGTAAATGCAGTGGAGCTTACCGTATAAGAGGCAACTGGGCGAATATTTCTGACGGTTTCAAACTCGTCTGACTGCTCTGTTGGAACAAACCTTAATAAAAAATAGAAACTTTTTGTAATGTTCTTTATCACGCGAAATGTCAGATTTTAACAATTTCAAAATTACTTTTTTAGTTTGACACATGGTTACTACGAAAAAAGTAGGTAACAGACATTTTCTCGATTTTACCACTTATCACTTTAAAAAAATCCTATGGTCGATTTTTTTTTTGAAAAAGTACGTTTTGATTGGTTAATAAAGTAAGAATATATTAATCAATTAAAATCTCAGAGTCGAAAAAAATCATGATTACTGTACTTCCTTAAACAAAAAGTATAAGGTAAAAAACGAAAAATAACTAGGCTCTTGTTTTCTGTAAATACTAATTTGGTATATGAATATAATTTATTAAAAACAATTCATTACTGCAAAAACATACTATACTCATCATCAATTATATTATACTTGTACCAATCCCATTTGTATATTCTTGGAATTTTACAGAATATAGTTTTTGGCTCGCTGTGTAAAATATATAGTAACAATTTATGGGCAACCTTTGCGCCACCTACTGGCTGGATGTTATATTAACTGATGTTGCTCAGCCGGCATAATGTTATGTAGATTTGTTATGCAAACAAATTCTAAGAGGAAATAAAGAAACAGACATTGTGCTGCCATCTAAGAAGTGTTATGACATTAGCTCTTTTCACGCCCTTCTTAAGTAACGTTATCGCAATAGCGACCCATCTCTAATGTTCAGTACTCCACAGTCTGTGGGAGAGTGTACTTCATTAGGAATAATCAGCTGTACGTTTTGTCTCGTTTTAGCGCTGCGAAAATAAATAAATGTGTATTCCTTTTCGAAATGTGCAAAATAAACGAAAGCATTATTCTTGAAATAAAAAACAACACACTTCTCGGTATGAATCAGAGTAATAAAATTATGCGTTGAGCTCCCAGTGAAATGCTAGCCCCGCCCACTTGGCAGCTACTGTATATTTAATGTAATGAGTTAAAATCTTTACTTTTACGACCTCCATACCAATATAAAATAAATTTCTCACCCAACCCTACAAGATGTGATATATTAGTATAGAGATTTTTTAAATTTTCCAAATTTGAAATTTCCTTATCATTTTTTAATATACCTAGTTAGTGCTGACGTTGTGTCACAGCCTAAAATTGCATGTAAAAATAAAAAATTTTTGACCACTGTTTCACCTAATATGGACTGGAGTATAAATTAAAATAATAAAAATTAGTATGCTGATTATAATAAAGAAACATTGTTTTCTAGTGCTAGAGTTTAAATTACCTAATTTAATGCATAGTACCCAAACTTTAGTCGCCATTATCTCAGTTATTTATTAACCGATTTAAAAAAACTTTAGACTGTTTTGTAGCTTGTTTAATGTTCTAAAATTTTTGTATGATTCATTTTTTTGATAAAATCAATGTTAATTACTCAAGTTAAAAGCTAAAAAGTGCCTAATTTCAAGATGGCAACCTAATTTTTGAGGGGTTTCGCCACCTGGATTTTTTGGGATTTTTTTCCTGTTAAATAGGACATCTTCCCCTACATATTCCCCCCTAAAATTAGCTTGTTACAAATTTGTTCCGAATTGAATGCTAATTTTACTGGAGTATTAACCAGGAATTACTTATCAAGAAATTACGGTATTATGGTCTCTCGGACTTGGCATGCCAGTGGTTTAGTAATTATTTAAAGGGGAGAACGCAAATAGTAGAAGTAGACAGCAAAAGATCAAACCCAGCAAACATTAAACACGGCGTCGCCCAAGGCAGTATCCTCGGACCAATTTAGTTTAGCATATACACAGCTAATTTAACGGAAATTATAAAACATTGTAATATACATCTATATGCAGATGACACGCAACTTCTTAAATCATTTGATCCTTGGGATGCAAGTTCGGCACTACTTGAAGTAAATTTAGATTTAGACAGGATAGCGGATTGGTCTTATATTAAATGCGAGCAAGAGTTGCTTTGTGATTTTAGGAACAAAAAATTGAATTAGTAAATTTTACCAATATAATTTTACAACTATCAATATCAAAGACGTAGAGGAACTTAATTTTGAGAAAAATGTAAATGACAAATTAAGAGGACTGTACAGGAAGTTAAAAGCATTATATAAATTTAAGTTCATATTAGATGAGAAAACCAAATTTAAATTAGTTGAATGTCTAGTGTTTCCCCAGATTGATTATTGTATCTCTGTGTATTATAGTTTCCTGACAGTTGAGTACAAAAATAAGCTACAGCTGGCTCAAAATTTCTGCCTACGATTTGCATTCATGTCAAAAAATCTCCCCGGTGTACATAAATAAATGTATTTTAAAAGTGGAATATCGACACAGATTAATGTTTGGAGTTTACATATGTATATAAAATCCTCTCTCGTGGGGAACCCAAATATCTATATGATTATCCTAATATCTAGGCGCCAAATACATAATTTACATCTTAGGGAAATAGTGAGATATACAATACCACAACATAAAACCGCAAAATTTGAAAATTGTTTTGCTTACTTAGCAGTGGAAATGTTAAACAACAATTATGAGACAATACAAGGTAGATCAATTGCAAATTTTAAAATACATTATAAAAGGCAGCTCTTAAATGAACAGGAACATGGATTAGTATTTTAAGGTATTTCCAATCATTGTGATATATATATATATACAGGGTGAATCTTAGAGTGGGGGCCATATTTATAGGAGGCGACACCGTTCACTATGGGAACACAAATCTACAATTTTTTTTTTTTTCGCGCCATGAAAAATGAATATTGTTTAAACCCTTTTTATTTGAATTTGGGTACCCCGCCAGTGGAATGCGCTAGCGAGAGTTTTATATCATCTACACTTGGCAACACTGTCGACCGGTCACACGTAATGCAGTAAGTGCTTGCCCAGCGGCGCCGGAATTACAGGAAACTTGAATCGCGAATTTTTTTAAAAAATTCATAACTCGGATATTTTACAACCTACAAAAAAAAAAAAAATTCGAATTCATGTTCATGACAACTAGTCAAAATGGGATAATTTTTTGAACATCTTTATTTACAACTTCAATATATGCTTTCCTTTAAAAAAGGTATACTTAAAGCCAACAACCCGACATTGGATCTCACCTGAAGTACATAATTATAGAGAGAAATTAAAATTATATAGTGTATTATCTAAATATTTTCATGAATGTAATCAGGAGTATCAAATTTTAAAAAGTCACTATAATATCATGCTAAAAAAAGCAAAAAGTGACATGTACAAAAACCGTCTAGAGTTAGCGGACAACAAGTCAAAGATTATGTGGAAAATTATAAATGAGTTAAGTAATAATAATGCACATTCAAGTGCTACCCTTCCCAAAGGGAATCGTAGACAACTTTCAGAAGAGTTCAATTCTCACTTTACTAATACTGCGTCTAATTTATCTAAAAATAAATCAGCACCTTACGATATAAAAATAAATCCCAAATCAATTTATCTTAATCCCGTTACAGAAGAAGAATTATACTTGATAGCAAATAATTTTAAAAACAAAAAATGTGCAGGTAACGATGAGGTTCCACTATTTCTATTAAAGACATGCATATCGGCATTTGTGGCTCCATTGGCCAATATTATAAACGCCTCTCTGGTACAAGGAAAATATCCAAGTAAATTAAAACATGCTATTATAATCCCCATATATAAGAAAGGTGATTGCAATTCAATTGAAAACTATAGACCCATCAGTCTCTTATCATCTTTTTCAAAATTTTTTGAAAAAATCTTTTACGATAGAATTGTAAATTTTTTTACCTGCTGTAATTTATTGTGTCCTTTTCAGCATGGTTTTTTGAAAGGTAAATCAGTAGAAACTGCAATATTTGACTTCTCAGAGGCAATACTTGGTGCTCTAGAGTGTGGTGAAATAGCCTGTGGTTTATTTCTTGACCTCTCCAAGGCATTTGACTGCCTTGACCATGAAATTATCTTACATAAAATGTCTCAATATGGTGTTAGGGGCACAGCAATATCATGGTTGCATTCCTACCTAACAAATCGATCTCAGAGTGTGGCTATCAGGGATGGTGCCTCTGAGACTCGCTCAAAGTGTTTATATACCAGTCGAGGCGTGCCTCAGGGCAGTATCCTTGGACCACTTTTGTTTATAATATTTGTCAACGACCTACCTAGTTCAGTCACAAATCCCGATAGTAAGATGATAAGTTATGCAGATGACAACAACGTCTTAATCAAAGGAAAAACTATAGAAATAACTACAGCACTCAGTAACACACAGCTCTGTCAGCTCGAGGCATGGTACAGAAATAATAATTTAGTTTTAAACATTAGTAAAACCCAGTGCATGCTTTTCAGAACAAATCACAATAGAGCTATATTTCCAAATGAATTATTACTAAATAATACATCTATTAAGGTAACGAACTCTGCAAAGTTCCTAGGAATATACTTAGATTCCAACTTAGTCTGGAACTATCACGCTGAAAATTTGTGCAACAAACTTTCGTCGGTCTGTTATGCCCTGCGTGTTTTGGCTAAATACGTAAATTATGATACCATTAAATCAGCATATTTTGGAAACTTCTACCCCCATCTGAAATACGGAGTCATCTTTTGGGGACATTCGTCATTTTCAGAACAAATTTTTAGAACCCAAAAGAAAGCTATCCGTATCATGTTAAAAATGAATTTAATTGATAGCTGTCGTGGAGTGTTCCGTAAAAATGAACTGCTAACTTTAACTGGAATTTACATATTTCAATGCGTTTTATTTTTAAGGAAACACCCAGATAAATTTAAGCTTAACCTAATTTGCCATGAACATTTCACAAGAAGAGCTCATATTTACAATTATCCCTCACATAATTTAAACCTAACAAAAAAGGGACCACACTATTCATGTATATATCTTTATAATCGACTGCCTAAAGAGATAACAAATATTTCACATTTTGCAAAATTCAAAACAGCAGTTTTTAAATTCATCTGCAATATTGAACCTTACAACATTGAAGAATATTTAAGATTCACATAATATTTCACTTGTTGTCTACTGTTGCATTTTATTTTATTGTATTGTATTTTATTCTATTTGGGTTTTATTGCAGTTTTATCTACTATGTGGATTTTGTTGTATTTTATAGTGATTTGTAGTTTTATTATTATTGTACTTTTACATATATTACTTTTACTTTCGTAAGATTTGCATCCTTTGACCTGTTTCAAACTTTTGTATCGCAAAATTTGTTTTGAAATAAATTGTGTATCTATCTATCTATCTATCTATCTATCTATCTATCTATCTATTAACCCCAAAAATATGGCCGCTACTCTAAGATTCACCCTGTATATATATATATATATAAAAGCAAAAGTAGGTATTAGAAGTAGGTATTAGAGCAAAAAAATATATATATATATCTATAATATAGCAGATACAGAGGGTACGTTGTCACCTCATATATAACGCTGTCGCCTCCGTCTTCGGAGGTGATAACGTTTTGGCCTGTTTACCACTTTATAGCATATTATATGGCCTCTGGAACCCTAAATTAAAATTTTACTATGGAGGTGAAAAAGTTACCACCATACTCACAAATTTCATTTTTAGTTCAGGTGTATATCGTTGGCGCTACTGTCGCTCTCATTTGTATCATTGGCAATACGATGTCACCTCCACCTAGATATATGGTGCTTGTTGTATCGTGTACAGTACGTTGTAGTCTCTACGTATTTGGCAACGTCACTAGGACGGTCAAATCAGTGTTGTGCCTCAGATAAACAATTAGCTTCTCTGAGTGTTGGGAAATAATATTATTTTGAAGGAATCGTGAACTTGAAACTCTGACCGTAGTCAAGCTGTAAAATTCTTTAGTAGTGTTTTATTTCCTATGCATTTTAAAACATTTTTAATTGAATTTAATATCAAGAATTCTAATTTATTATCTAAAGAATTAATTTACCTACGTATTAATTCATTTATAAATATATTATTAATACAATCTATTCTACATCTATGGTTATCTTATGTTCTTTGTTGCTTATTAGATGTGTTTATTCGCAAACCTAATTTTAAGTAATATACATATATTTGGTTTTTATTTCTTGAACCTGTTGGTAATTTTTTTATATTGGAATTCGTTAAAAATCATTAATGAAAAGTACTGTTTACATATTTAGTTTATAATGTCACAGTCATAGTTGACGTTTCGCTATCAAGTTTTTAGCTTTTTTTAAACTAAATAATATAATACATTATGACTCCGTGACATAATTTATTAAACACAATATGTAAACAGTACTTTGCATTAATGATTTTTTAACGAACCTATACTCCCAAGAATTCCAATACAAAAAAATATGTATTATGTTTCTAACGTAAATTAATTAGAGGTTAGACACAAACAGCCATTGACTGAACTCGCCTAATAAAGACATTTTTGACTGTCTGATTTTGCCATTTTGCAGCAACTTTTTAAAATAAAGCCTAGTTTTTTAATTAACGCATAAAATCACAGATTTTCCTAAAAGAATCCCGACACCGCCACAAAAAGATTAATGTAATCATACACATTACACATTACATACCTACGTTCAGTTCGGATAGTTGCGAATATGCAGATTGGCTTTCTGTCGAATAAAAACTGACCGAAACACGACCTTTGAAAACCAATCAATGCTTATAAAAGAACTTACCTTAGACCTAGGCAAAGCCGTTTGATATCCGAAACAATTTATTATATTGTTAGCAAATCCGTACTAATGCTGCATCAGCGGAATGAAAGAAAGACGGGGGTGCCTGTCCAAGCGCCAAGAAACACATAATCGCGCTAGCTGGGCGATTACAGCCGTCAGAAAATTATTCATAATTATAATTTTTGGTGATTTTATTAATATTGAACAATTCTGATTATTACAAATAATTACTTGTATAGTAAACTATAAATCTTGTTAAATATTAAGTAAATACATCTTTTGTGAGTGAGTGGTGTTTTTAACAACAATTTGCCACCTTAAATACAACTAACAATATTGTAAAATCCAGCGTGATCATAAAAGTTTGGATTTACCAGTTGTTTCCAAGTCTATTATGGTCTGGTCATTTATCATGTACATACAGTTAGATACAACATTTAGGTTGGGAAAAACCCTTTATAAAATGTATAATCAGGTACATTTTGAGGTGAAATATTGCGTTCTTTTTTTATTTTAAATATACAGGGTGTCCGGGAAAAAGAGGCCAATCTGGTAACCATGAATTCATTGAGCAAAAATAATGGGACTTTCATAATACCATTCTTCATTTTACACCCCCAATGTTCGAATACAGGGTGTCAAAGTGTGAAGTTTAAAAATGATTTTTTTTTTGATAATTCTAGTATTTCATAAGATATTTATTTAAAATTTGGTACGGTGCCTCAACTTAAAGGGTCACATCTTTTGAAGAAATAGCCAGTCTAAAGAAATTGTTTGATATGACCTCCAGAAAATCTTGAAATTTGACTGACCATTAATTTTTGCTATTTCTTCAAAAACACGCTGCCCGATTTACTAGATTTGCCTCCACATATCACATATAAGACAAAGTATTTAGTTACAACTAGACGGTGCTCCTCCGCATTTTGCTAGAAATGTTGGGAACTATTTACGTCAAGTCTTTCCAAATCCCTCCCTTGAACTATACAGTCCGATGATTTATGAAAGATTTTGTGTATATGGTTTCAATTTTAAGCGAGAATCATTTAAGAGAAAGAATCCTTCAAGCTGGAGATCAGTTTAGGTTGAAGCCCAATATTTTTCAAAGTCTAAGATTTTCCTTCATAAAGAGAGCTCATATTTGTTTACAAAAACATGGAGGTTATACCGTACATTTTCTTTAGACTGACTATTTTTTTTATTTCTACTATTTTTTGTTACTAATGAAAATAAGGTGTATTAAATATTGTCACCTTGATATAATTTTTCTAATTAAGGATCAATATTCTTCAACTTATCTCTAAAACGTAAAAAGTATTTTATTGAAATTTGTTAAGAGACAAAAATAATCCAAAATTAATGATTATATTAAAAAAGAGACAAATATCTTATGAAATACTAGTCATTAAAAAAATCGTTTTTAAATTTCAAACTTTTGACACCCTGTATTATCGAACATGGGGGTCTAAAATGAAGAATGACATCATGAAAGTCGCATTATTTTTGCTCAAGGAATCTGTGGATATGGGAGGAGAATATACATAGTTGACTAACATCTAGCTTTAATTTCCGTACGGTGCTACACTAGATCTTATTAATATCAACCCATATTGATAATACAACTAACATTGTGCTTATTTTTTTGCATTCGGCCACTAGCCATACAGCCAGAAAATTGTGCTTATTGTTTTTCGATTTTTTGTGGTACTTTGACCAACATATTTAATGTGTTTTTATTTGAAAAAGCTTAGCAATGAAAAAGGAAACAGATTGAGTTCATTTTTATTTTATTTATATTATATGTCAAAAAAACAACTTTTAACTAACGCATAACAGAAGAAAAGTAATTAATTTTGCGTCTCTTCCTTGGAACACTTTATTGTATGAACTGAGACTCGCCGCCTGTGTCAGCATCGGTATTTTTCTTTGGGTTATCGAATCGCCATGATTGCAGCTGACTTGTGCGAATAATAATAATGTCTACAACACTTTTGTACTTGATTATTTGTTTTATGATAACAGTAAATTTTAGTCAAAAGGTAAAAGTTTAAATTTCGCATATTATTGACAATAACCATTATCGGCCGAATTGGTTTTTCCATCTTTATGTTGTAATATTTGCATTATTTTCATGTTAAGTAATGTTGATACAGAGCATTGTGGAAGCGGATGGAGAAAACATTTATATCACTGAAATCGAGAGAATGTGTTAAAAAACCCATAGGACCATTCCATTATAGATGATTATTTTTTTATCCGTAAACATATTCTGATGATTTAGAAAACATCCTATAACTTTTATATAAATTTTTTTTTTAGCTCAAAAAATAAAGGCTCTAATGGTAAAGCGAAATATACGGAGATAGAAGTATTATTTTTGAATACAATGATGTGTATAATAATGGTAGTTCGGATGAATAGTTTCCATAATATATTGTTGGCACTTAAACCTGTCAAAATGATATTGTTTTGAAATCATGGCTATCTTTCAGTAATATCATTTTTGTAAGTCATTTCTACAATTTCAACAGTTTTTTAGCTAAAATAAGGAAACTTCATTCATCCAAACTACCATATTATGCACATCATTGTATTCAGAAAAAATACGTCTATTAAATGGTGCAAAAATATACCGGGTGACCACGGATCATGGTAAACCCCCGCCATTTCCACAATTTTTGAGCTATCCAAATGAAATTTTGAAGCAGTAATGTACATCCAAAAACACTCATTTTGGACCATCTGATTTTTTTTTCGACGTCCGGTTTCGACGGAAGTGACCTCAACGATGGAATTTTAAATGAAACACCCTGTATATTATTGTTTTTTTGGAATACTGAGAAAATTCTGAGTAAGATAGAACTATTTTAGGGACTCTTTTTAAGCCCACTTGATTTTTTTAGAGCCAATTTCATTTATTAATCTAGAGTGCCATGGGTCTAATTTGGTTCAAATGTACTGGTATAACTCCCAAAAAAATTAGATCGACAAAAAAAATATAAAAATGACGTCTTGGCGTGCATTCAAATTTGACCAAATCACTTTTTGTCCATTTTGACCATTTTCCCAAAAGATATCATAATGGTAAACCTATACCATAAAATAATACATTTTGTGTGGAATCCAATGATGCGCTCATCCTTGATATATCTACAATGTGCAAGTAATAAAAAAAGGGAAAAAGGGAAAAAATCATCAAACACAACACGCCATTTTATATTATTTATCACACTAGCCATGTAAGAAACAATTAAAAGACGTAACTTTGACAGGTGAATGAGTTTTATTGGACGTACAGGGTCATCACGTGAAAATGTTAGATTCTGCTGTAACTTTGTTGCTTTTGAATTTATCGGAAAAGTAAAAATTGCTTTACTGACCAACTTTTTGCCAGGAATACAAATTTTTATAGAAAAAAACAATTGAGCATCGCATTACAGAGATATAGCTATCGACATTGTTTTTTCTTATGTATCACCCTGTATATGATTACAACTTTTGATTCTTCGTTTTTTTCCTAATTTCATCGATATAAACATGTAAGCTATTATCTTTTATTTTTTGCGAGATATAGATAATTACATAATTTAAATTACAACAATTAATATACAGTATATTCACTTTAGAACCAAAGCAGTTTGTGAGTGAATAGGAGATAGCAGTAAAGCGAGAGCACTACACATGCGTGACCGCATGTCGATCTCAGAATGTTAGCGATCTCGCTTTATTCTCTCCTATTCACTCACAAAGTGCTTTGGTTGAAAAGTGAATTTACTGTATAATAATTTTTTATAGATACTGTTCAAACTGCCTTCCTTGATTTTCTACACCTAACCGATATCTTTTTTCCAAATTATCTATATTTCGTAAAAATTAAAAGATAATAATTTACATGTTTATATTGATGAAATCAGGAAAAAATGAAGAATCAAAAGATATAATAATAGAGGGTGTTACATAAGAAAAAACAAAGTTGATAGCTATATCTCTGTAATGCGATGCTCGATTGTTTTTTTCTATAAAAATTTGAATTCCTGGTAAAAACTAAACACTAAAGCAGTTTTTACTTTTACGATAAATTAAAAAACAACAAAGTTACAGTAGAATCTAACAATTTCATGTGATGACCCTTTACATTACTGCTGCAAAATTTCAGTTGGATAGCTCAAAAATTGTGGAAATGGCTGGGGTTTCCGGTTTACCATGATCCGTGGTCACCCGGTATAGGGCAATTCATTAAAAAAAGACACGCCTAACATTAATATTTTCCAAAATTGACAGAGAAAAAACAAATGATGCCCATTTGTTTTTTCTCTTTAATGCATAAAAAACTTTTTTTCTAATCCTCTTAGACGACGTTTGTCCCATCATTCTATCTTTAATAATAACCTCGTAATAACCATCTAAAACCGTTCACACTTATCGCACTGTACAAAATCTGATTGACAAAAAATTTATTCAAAACCACAATAACAAACGTGTGGTTCGATTTTTTCCGTGTAATAATATTATTTTAATAAGAATTAACATTTAGGTAATTCAGGTAATTAACAGTTATATTGAGTAATTAACAGTTATATTGAGTCATTAGTAATCCAATTCGAAAGTAGCTCCGTATACGTAATGAAACTTAAATCAATAATAAAAATGTAGAGCTACCCCATCAAAGACTTCAAATAGCTTTTATTTTATTTTATGGAACATGTGTTAAAAGTGATAATGACGGGTCGTTCTGACCTCCAAGGATTTGGCAACCTTGCCGGAGGTAGTAACAGCCGGTCAGTTTCTTCACGTACACGTGTTTAGGAGGTGGCAGCGTATCTTCAGTAGTCTCCATATATGACCAAATAAAAAATGAGAAATTGTTACCCCTCTTTTGATATTTGGATTATGCGAGTTCCCCTTAACATATATATACCAAAATTACAGCTATATATTATGGGGAAGACCCGGAGGTCAAGACGCCTCTTGTATATACCGGAAGTGACAACATACCATAAGGCAATATATATATATATATATACGGTAATCATACAATCCTGAGCCAGTGATAGTAACTTGAACGCACAATCCTGAGCCAGCCTCGCAATCCTGAGCCATATATGTGGTTCAGGATTGCTCACTATGTTAAAACGCTTGAGGCGCATCTGGAGGACAGTTTGTGAAATTATTGAAATGGCTTAGGTTTGATAGAAATCTCTAAAATTTAGTTCACCATTTTGTCGCCTGGGGGCGCTCGCGTTGGACCATTTGTATATGTGTATATGTGTATTTTCCATACAATCCTGAACCAGAACATTGTGGCAACACTGTAACCATAATATTCGTTTGTCTTCTCATTCTGGTACTATAGTCGCGGCACAATCTGTTTTGACCTAGACATTTTGACTACCGAGCTGAATTTTTCAGAATATGTAGTTTTTGATATGTATAATAACATACTAAAAGTCCCGAAGAATCCGAATTGAGCGTTAGCCGTCATGTTAAAAAAATGGCTTGCGCGCGCAGTCGTAGAAAATATTTTTTCCTTGCCTTATTTATTAATCGATTTTAATTTTCTAAAAAAAAAAATTGTAACTAAAGAATGAGGCTATAATATATATTTTATGCATTTTACTAAACTCAGTCTAAGTGATAAAAAATTTACTTCTAATGAAAAAGTTTTATTTATGCAATTAAAGAGAAACCTGTGGGTTCTATGAAAATATTTGTTAAATAAAAGTTGTAGGCCATAAAAAATCAAACAGAATTGTTTTTTGAATTATTTTGTAGCTCTAAAAATAACGGAGATAGAGCAATTTTATTATATAAAATCATATGTTAGGATCGTTAGAATCAGAATTAAAAAGGTAGGATGTGCATTTCAATCACGACGAAATCAACCACAACAAATGTTATTTCCCAGATAAGTTTTCACAGGGTGCGTGAGTTAATAATTATAATAATAATGAAAGAAAAATTTATAAAAATAATAGTCTAACAAAATAAAATAATAGCCTACGCTGCTCTCGACATCAAAGACCACTTTGGCCTGCCGAAAGTCGGCAGAGTATCCGTCTACCTAGGTCACACGACTCTGGAATCTACAGTCACTATACCTACAATATATGGGGAGTATACATTCGGAGGCTATGGGAGGAACTATCCATTATCGAGAATTCGAAAATAATGATAACCTTTCAAATTCACTCCAACAATAAAAACAATTGAAAAATTCCACGGTTATGTTTAACTTCATCTCTATAATATTTATCAAAGCGGAAACTTTTGGCATTACATATTTTAACATGTACGTGATGTAAAATATTTATGGATTTGTGATAACATAACCTAACCGTGATGAAAGTAGGGGATGGACACCGCCTAACCGCAGCTTGGAATTTTGCAATAGTAGCTGCATTTTTCACCTGTTTAATTAATAATAATACTACCTGAATGGAAACATATTTTCCGATTTCCACATCTACAAAATGTTAAAAAAATAAGTAACTATATTATTATTAAAAGCTTTCATGTAGTTATTGGTTACGGCTTTCACACGTAAAAAGTTGAACTTTTTCACGATTTTATTATTCAGTGCTGCATTTATTCTTGGTATCATCAAACAGAAAATTAATGTTTGTTAAATACTATATAATATTTTCTAATTCAACTAAGAGCAGCAAAAAATTAATAATTTGTAAAACCTATTAACCTTTGCTGAAGTTTGATTAATACCTATAGTTTATTGCTTGTAGAGTTGGATAAATCCTATTTTTCTTCATTTTCACTTAATTCCTTAAAAGTGTTGATTGCTTACATTTTATTATAGTTGTATATTTCTAAATAACTTGAATAGGTGTGTTTCACTTCCCTCGCAAGGGAGTATTGTAATCGTGAAAAAATCACCCTCCAAGATTTTTGCGGATTTTCGCGTTTCATATGACGTAGATTAAGCATTTTGAAGTGGCTTGATTCCGTCGGTCTGTTTGTCTGTTAGCGCGAAATATAAAAACTATTTGACGGAGAAGAACTCTGAGAAAAATAATATTTGGCGCATTATAATTAAAAAAGAAGAAACCGAATATATTTTCAGTAAAAAATATGGACACCCTGAAAAAAATGTTAAATTTAAAAATCTCGAATTTTTATATTTTAGATGACATAGATTATGAAAATTATGCTGAATTAGAAACTTGATATACTTTTAGGCAAAAAATATACAGGGTGTGCGTGCACCCTAAAAAAATATTGAACTTAAAAAATTCGGATTTTCACGTTATATATGAAATGGAGTAGAGAAAATTTAGTTGGGTTAGAAATAGGATATACTTTTAGGAAAAAAATATACAGGGCGGACATCCTAAAATAAATGCTGAAATTAAAGACTTCGGATTTTCACGTTTTAGATGTCGTAGATTACGGAAATTAAACTGGATTAGAAACCGGATATTCTTTTAGGGAAAAAAATATTATATTTTTATTCACATCCAAAACATATTCTGAGGGGGAAAAAATCACAAGCAATTTGAACAGAGAATTTATTGCATGACAAAAAATTCAATTGGCGAAACGTTGGCCTTTAAATTGAATTTTTTGTCATGCAATAAATTCTCTGTTCAAATTGCTTGTGATTCTTTTCCCCTCGGAAAAAAATATACAGGGTAAACACTGTAAACAAATATTGATCTTAGAAACCTCGGATTTTCACGTTTCATATGACGTAGATTATAAGAATTAAATTGGATTACTTTTAGGAAAAGAATACACAGGGTGGACACCCTAAAATAAATGTTGACCTTAAAAATTATTACGTTTTAGTTGACGTAATTTACGAAAATGAAGCTGAATTATAACCTGATATAGTTTTAGGAAAAAATACACAGAGGCTGGTCACCCTAAACAACTGATGACTTAAAAACTTCGGATTTTTGTGTTCTAGATGACGTAGATTATGAAAGTTAAGCTGGATTAGAAGGGAAGTTTTGTGTAAATACATTTCCAGATTTTTATATAGATATATCACTTAATCTCAGTTGTCGCTCTCTTTCTCTCCCATTATTAACAAGTTTTATTCACTTCAGCGAATTAAAATTTACTGATATTTTATTGGTGAAAAAAACGCACCTAATATTATGAAATTGATTAAAATTTAGAAACGTACAACTACAGCGTGTCCTATTTTGCTTGGAACCATCCCCATTAAAGTTAATTTTGAGTCCGATCTGGACCACATTTTTTTTATTATGTACACTGTACAGCTTAAAAATGCATCTGCGGAGTCTATTAGATGTTATAAGGTATAAAAGCACGGCCTGCTACGATTTTTATACAGGGTAAAAAAATAAGAAATCTTATCAACCATCTTTTTATTTCAAATCAGAGTATACAGTGTGTTCACGGATGGAGTTACAAAAAGGGAAAACTTTTTTATATTGACTTTATAAAAAACCATTCTTTATTAAAAAATTTGCTCGTCATAAAAATTGTAATACCATAAAAAAATCGAGATCTGATATACGAGGTGTTCAAAAATTAAGAAAACTTGAAATGGTTCAAGAGAAAAGTACATTTATTTCTGATTTTAGAGAAATAAGTCAAAAGTAAAACTAAATACAAAATTTGATATCCATCTAAATTATTAAAATTACGCGAAAACAATGTCCAATAAAAATAAAAGTACTTTCTCTTGAACCATTTTCAAGTTTTCTTAATTTTTGAATACCTCGTATATCAGATCTCGATTTTTTTATGGTATTACAATTTTTTTTTACACAATTTTTTTTATAAAGAATGACTACTTCCCTCACGGAAAGTATTGTATTCGTGAAAAAATCACCCTCCGAGATTTTTGCGAATTTTCACGTTTCAGATGACGTAGATTAAGAATTTTGAAGTGGCTTAATTCCGTCGGTCTCTGTCTATCTGTTGGCGCTATATCTTAAAAACTATTTGTCGGATGAAAATAATATTTGGCACGCAGTTCACACTATTACCAAGGAAGAAGAGCATATACTGTGAGTAAAAAATATACAGGGTGGACACACTAAAAAAAATGTTGATCTAAAAATTTCGGATTCTCACGTTTTTAGATTACGTAGGTTACAAGAATTAAGCTGGATTAGCAACCGGATATACTTTTTGGAAAAAAATATACGGTGTAGGCACCTTAAAAAAATTTTGCACCTAGAAACCTATGAAAAAGATTATAAAAATTAAGCTGAATTAGAAGCCGAAAATACTTTTAGGAAAAAATATACAGGGTGGACACCCTAAAAAAAATTGAACTTAAACATGTCGGATCTTCATGTTTTAGATGATGTAAGTTTACGAAAATAAGGCTGAATTAAAAACCGGATATACCTACTTTTAGAAAAAAAATATACAGTTTGAACACATCAAAAAATATGTTGAACTCAAATAGGTACTTGGAATTTTTATGTTTTACATGACGTAGGCTAGGAAAATTGAGCAGGATTAGAGCCTCGAAATACCATAGTGAAAAAAATATGCAGTTTGGACATCCTGACAAAATTTAGAACCTAAAAACTTCGAACTTCACACGTTTTAGATGACGCAAATCATGAAAATTAAGCTGGCATGTAAACCGGATATACACTCAGAAAAAATATACACAGGGTAGACACCCTAAAAATAAATTCGCTCTGTCAGCGAGGGAAGTTTTGTGTAAATACGTTTACAGATTTTTTAATAAAAAAATTTTCCCTCTTGGTAACTTCATCCATGGACACACTGTATAATGATAATCAGAACCGCCTCAAATACATTTGTACCGAATTTTAGATCAAATTATACACTACAAAAACTATTTAGTCATTTAGTTATTTGAGTTGTTTTGCGACTCCCTAGCTATCTAAAAAAAATGTAATTAAATATAAAACCTAAACGAGAAATATCAATGTGTTAAATATAGAACCTAAAAGAGAAGTATAGTGCGACAAGAATAGCTAGGCGGGTGAAGCAATCTTCGCTCACTGTTGCACACTGGTTAGTATCTATAAGATAGTAAAGGATAGAATGCCCATATTCACCCACCTAGCTATTCTTGCCGCACTCTACCAATGCATTAGAATAACACCTAAAAGAGAGGTTATCAAATCCTAAAATAAAACATCTGATACAATCTACAGTGTGTCTCACCTCTCGTCTACACACCCTCGTATCTTTCTTAGATATTTTCAGATCAACTTCAAATTTTTGCGAGTTGTGCTGTGCAATCAACAAAATTGAATGTTTATGTTGCCAAAAAAAATTTTTTTTCGTCGATCACGGCCTACTGAGAACAGTTTAAAAATATGAGAATTTAATAAAACATATTAGGCTATATTTAATAGAAAAACAGCATTTGTCTGGATTTATGCCATTATATAAATTTCATTATAGTCTAGGAGCTAGAAGGTTGTGACAGACGGAGAAGCAGGCAGACAGAATAGTGAGAAAAATAGGGTTACGTTTGCACTCTTCTGGTACGGAATCCTATAAATATATCTGATATCTTCGTTTTTATTTAACATGATTATAGCAAACTAGGTATGTACAATGTACTATCGCGGCCGAAAAAAAGTAATCGATTTTTTATCAAGTAGTATGTTTTTTCGAAAAATTTTCCTTTGTAAATGGGAGTGTTTACATCAGTTATGTCAATTAAATTATTTTGACAAGAAATCATTGGTGGGGTCGTATTTATTAAAAAAAAAAACTTATAAGAAATAAGTTGTTAATATTTTTTAATTATAACAAAACAATTATAATCAGTATGGTTTTGAGAGAAGCAGAAAAAAGCTACATCATCACCACACTTGGAGAAGGGTGGTCTTAACAACGAATGGCAAGTCAAATTAATTGCAGCAAAGGCTCAATTCAAAAACTAAACAAAAAGACAGACCTTCCGCTATTATTTGTTTTGTACAAATATTCTTCATCAAACTTATGACCCCTGGGACGATAAACTCGCAGTTGACCATTGTAGCAGGACTGAAATATCTTTTCGTCGGAAAGACCACTCTCTCCCAGTAACGATCTTATTCATTAATAAAAGTATTTGCAAACTGCATTCTTGCCTCTTTATTATCATCTGTTAGTCGGTGTTTTTTAGCACTGGCACAGTTAAATAGGCCTTGCTCTCGCAACCGTTTTCTTGCTGTCCTAACAGACGCTGGGAAGTTGGTTGGCTCTTTGGCTTCAATAGAATTAGAAAATGGGTTTAAATTCACATAGTTAACCAGGGGTATTGTCGTTTTCTAGATAACTCTTTCTTGGTCGCCCAGAACCCATTGCCCTGCTCAGATCATGAGTTTCTTTCCACTTTTTGTTTCGTTTTTGAATCGTGCTTTTGCTGCAATTAATTTCACTTGCTATTCATTGTTGAGATCACCCTTCTCCAAGTTTGGCGATGATGTAGCCCTCGATGTAGCCTTTTTCTTCTTCACTCAAAACATGATAAGGCATGATTATTATAATACAAAATTTATTTTGCGATACTGAATAGAACCATAATTACAACGGGAAAATCAGTCGATTACTTTTTTTCGGCCGCGATAGTACATTTAGACGTATAAGTAATGTCAGAAATGTCAAAACATTTGAAAACTTTTTGGCAAAATGTAAAGTACTTCTGACTAGAAGGCAGTTCCCTAAGTTAGTAAATAGGTACACTAATTTTCTGAGGCACACAAAAGTTCAAGTTTCCTTTTCCTTGTTTTAAAAAAGCAGAAATAGTTTTGACAGTTGTGACATTACTTTTGAGTTTATATGTACTATCGCGGCCGAAAAAAAGTAATCGACTGATTTTCCCGTTGTAACTATGGTTCTATTCAGTGTCGCATCAATCCCAATTTTTTATTAGTGTCAACGTCATTTGTCATATTAAGCAAAAATAAATTTTGTATTACTTAATCATGCCTTATCTTGTTTTGAGTGAAGAAGAAAAAGGCTACATCATCGCCAAACTTGGAGAAGGGTGGTGTCAACAACGCATAGCAAGTGAAATTAATTGCAGTAAAAGCACGATTCAAAAACTAAACAAAAAGTGGAAAGAAACTCATGATCTGAGCAGGGCAGTGGGTTCTGGGCGGCCAAGAAAGAGTTCTCTAGAAAACGACAATACCCTGGTTAACTATGTGAATTTAAACCCATTTTCTAATTCTATTGAAGCCAAAGAGCAAACCAACTTCCCAGCGTCTGTTAGAAAACGGTTGCGAGAGCAAGGTCTATTTAACTGTGCCAGTGCCAAAAATCACAGACTAACAGATGATAATAAAGAGGCAAGAATGCAGTTTGTGCAAATACTTTTATTAATGAATAAGATCGTTACAGGGAGAAAGTGGCCTTTTCCGACGAAGAGATATTTCAGTCCTACTACAATGGTCAACTACGAGTTTACCGTCCCAGGGGTCATAAGTTTGATGAAGAATATTTGTACAAAACAGATAATAGCGGAAGGTCTGTCTTTTTGTTTAGTTTTTGAATTGTGCCTTTGCTGCAATTAATTTGACTTGTCATGCGTTGTTAAGACCACCCTTCTCCAAGTGTGATGATGCTGTAGCTTTTTTCTGCTTCTCTCAAAACCATACTAATTAATTGTTTTCTTATAATAAAAAAATATTAACAACTTATTTCTTATTAGTTTTTTTCAAATAAATACGACCCCACCAATGATTTCTTGTCAAAATAATTTAATTGACATAACTGATGTAAACACTCCCATTTACAAAGGAAAATTTTTCGAAAAAACATACTACTTGATAAAAAATCGATTACTTTTTTTCGGCCGCGATAGTACATTCAAACTCGATGTCTCGTTAATATTCCGCGAAAACGGAAAAAGAAAATCCAAAACTGTTTTAAGAATATTAAATGGAACCAATCAAAGAACATTTTTTGATGAAAATCTTTGGCTCCCAACCCTGACAAGAAATATTATTTTCCCAGAAACATAGCAATATTTTTCCACGGTTGGAAAGACCATTCTTTTTCCTATCTGTTTCATGTAGCAATATTTTTGTATCTTTTTTAGTTTAAGGTAGCCGTCATTCTTATAGAACTTCAGAACATTTTATTGTGTTTATAACTATGTATAAATTGAATGGTCGCATTTAACTAAATTGTTTATAGAACGTAAGCCGGAGTAAATCACGGAAATATTTTAATTAATTATGATATGTCAAATTGTTCTTTTATTTTTACAGGTTTCATATTCTCATTCAGCGGAAATATATATGTATGTTAAATTTCTAGATTCTTCTTCTAGCACGAGAATAACCCAACAAATTGTCAGTGAGCAAACAATCGCTCTATACGCATTATTTTTATTAACGTCCTGGCGAAGTTTAGCTTAGAGCTATTCTAACACTTAACCAGGACACACCACATACACCCATTCCCTCCGACATTGCCATCTGCCGGAGCTGGGACTCGAACCCAGGAGAGAGGCAGTAACTAGTCGCCTTGTGCCACTCAAGGGCGATCTGGCCCGCTGCACTATCCTCGGTAATGTAATGAGATACGGTCACCCATCCAAACCCCGGCTTCGACAAACGCTGCTTTACTCCGTTGATCGAAGACCGGCAATTGTACGCATGACCCCATCTCACTACGAACGTTATTATTATCTCATATAAACGTAAATACTGCTCAACTGACGCCATAATTATATTCAATAAATCTGACAACATCGCATTGGCTCAGAATAGTGCATTCGTTTTTATATTCTTGTATATTTTGGCTTAACTTTGTTAGAAAAATGGTGGGGTTCAGGATTGTACTATTCGAATGTAAAAATAGTGACATATACATCTTCCTTGTTTTAACATATTTCGAGTGTATATGTATCTTCAAGGCTAAAAAAGTCCTTAGCTAATGAATATATGTCGCCAGTAGTTTGCTAACTGTATTATTTAAGGGTGGTTCAGGATTGTATGAACTTCCAATTGGCTCGGGATTGATAGAAAGATCTATATATATATATATATATATATATATATATATATATATATATATATATATATATATATATATATATATATATATATATATATATATATATATATATATATATATATATATATATATATATATATATATATATATATATATATATATATATATATACATCATTCTATCAATCCTGAATCACCAGATAATCCATACTATCCTGAACCACCTATTTATAGAAGAGGTAGATAAGAAATATTTGTATATATTGGCGTATGTATGGGGTCGGACAACCTATTTTGTAAAGTATACTTTCATATTTTTATAAATAAACATAGCTGTATATATACATATTTATGATGCAATCCTGAATCAGTATACTAATAAGATTAACCTGAGCCACTGTATACGGTAATACATAATTCAATGACATATCCTGAACCATTTCAACGTTGCCAATTTTACACTAAACTATAAGCTACCTGCTTGCCTTTATTTTCAGGGGTCATAACTCAGCACAGAGAATTTGTATTATTCTTAAGTGCGAGTACCTTTTCGTAAACGATATGGACACATTTTGGATAGTTAAATTCTAAAAGGCTAGAGTAAATAATAATATTTTTTTAGGTTTGAGGTTTGAAATTAATATCCATTTTTTTTTGTTAATAACTTGCTATTTATTTGAAAGAGCACTATCTTGTTTATTTTTAAAAGGTGTGCATTAGAAATTATTTTCTGACATATGGCAGACATTTCTATCTTAATTTTCCCTTTTCAATTTAAATATCAGTTTGCGGTTTATGAGAAAATTTTTACTTCCAGGCCATTTTAATAATACCTGAGGTCGACTTTCTTAGAGAACAAAAAACTAAGATAAACATTAAAATAGTAAAATTTTCAATATTTTGGAAACAGTCGAATTTGTGAGGTAGTTACATCAAATATGCCTAGAATTCAAAAATGTTTAAAAAAAATGAGGTTTCCGTACAAAAGCATTAGTAACGCCGTAGCTCCTACATGGATTACTTGTATAGCTACCATTACAAAAATAATGCATTACTAAAAATAATAGTTGACAAAATACACAAAAAATTTAATTTATTTGAGCTTTAAATCAGTTAAACTCAGTTGTCAAACAGTTGCATTTATTTTAAATATTTATTAATCTGTAATTCAATTTTATTATATTTATATCGTGTGTCCCCCCGGATGGACTTAAACTAATCCGGCAAGTCCTATTATTAATAATTTTTCGAGAAAAAGTTATTCTCTATAAAATAATTGCTGAAAAGTCATTGGCAGTAACCAGTAATTTGTTTATTACCTGCAAGTGTACCGGGTTATCCAACGAAAAGGCCCACCCCTATATTTTGTTTATTTTTCGAGTTAGGAAAAAATGTTTCAAATAAAAGTTGTAGTGAATCAAATGAACTCATTTAAAACACCTGCAAAGAATATACAGGGTGTTCCTTAAAAGCGGGACAAACCTAACTTACATTTTTTTAAATGGAACACCCTATATTTTTTACATTTTTTAAATCTGTGTTTTTTGTGATTTTAAATATATATACACAGGGTGTTTGGGTAAAGGTATTCAGAAATCCAAAGGCACGTAGTACTCATCAAAATAAGCCAAAAAGTTCATATAAACTTTGTTCCAAAAATGGTTCCTAAGGGGGCTGTAGCCCCTTTAAGGGGCTTCTAAAAAAGAAAAAAGATCATTTTCGTACATATTTCGAGAACCGATCAAATTAACTAATAAAATTTGCTATGGTAGAATACTTTTCTATAGTATACATCATTTTGTATTAGAAATGAAACTAAATAAAATTATTTAAAAAGCATTGGTATTTTGCAGATGTGCATATTGTGCATACTAAATTTCAAATTCATTTATCTCAAAGACGGTTCAATTTATGAAGTTTTAGAAAGAGGATCTTTTTGAAGTAAAATTGCTTGAAATTTTGAAAATTTTTATCAGAATAGTGAAAAAATTAAGTGCAGAGAAAATAAGGGGGCGACATTCCTGACACACCCCCATGTAGGAACGCCCCTGAAGAATTTTGAAATTTAAGGTTTACCATTTTGTTAAGCACAAAAAAGTATTCTACCATAGAAAATTTCATTAAAATATATTGATCGGTTCTCGAAATATGTGACAAAAACATCTTTTTTAGAAGCCCCTTAAAAGGACCGTTTTTGGAACAAAGTTTATATCAACTTTTTGGCTTATTTTGATGAGTACTACATGCCTTTGGATTTCTGAATACTTTTACCCAAACACCCTGTATATGTTGTATCTTATCTTTTACTGTTTTTTATTTATTGCAAATTTCGTGAACAATTTTCTTTCTGTTCTTATTTGGGATTTACGGCCACACTTCTGAACATTACCCAGATAATCTGAAAAATATCTGGATTATTTAAAAAATAACCTTTACGCCTGTGACTTTACGTCAAAGGAACAGTTAAAGGTTGGTTTTTTGACATAAAATATAATTAAAATAAAATAAAAACAATGATGTTTTGCAGACGTTTCGGAAACTTAATCTGTTTCCTTTTTCAATGCTAAGTAGTCTTTCTCTTGTGTAAAAACATCATTGTTTTTATTTTATTTTAATTATATTTTATGTCAAAAAACCAACCTTTAACTGTTCCTTTGACGTAAAGTCACAGGCGTAAAGGTTATTTTTTAAATAATCCAGATATTTTTCAGATTATCTGGGTAATGTTCAGAAGTGTGGCCGTAAATCCCAAATAAGAACAGAAAGAAAATACAGAAAGATGCCACAAATAACTTTTAGACAATATTCGTGAACAATATTATTTATACCACCAGCATCTGCATGCGTATCAGTCAGGTTAGCCATGGATGAAAAACAATTAATTTGACGCTTCTGTAAGGCATAAGTGTCAAATTAATTGTTTTTCATTCATGGCTAACCTGATTGATAACCATGCAGATTGCAGATGCTGCTGGTATAAATAATATTGTTCACGAAATTTGGAATAAATAAAAAACAGTAAAATATAAGATACAACATATATACAGAGTGATTCATTGGTAAGTGTACATACTTTACCTGCATATGTAGGTTACTTGGGCGATTCCATATCACCTATGGTTAGTGATATGGAAGCAAATAGTGATAGACTGTATAAAAGCATTACAAAATTTGAAATTTAAAAAATGTCATAGTATTTCCGTAATATAGTAACTGACACGGCTTTATTTATATAATAACAGTTAAGTACCTACATATAATTTTTGTGAGTCAAATTGATTTTAAGTTATTATTAATTATAAAAATGAATCTTGCTACTGAAAACAATTTAGAAAATTTTAAATGCCGCTCGAGAAGCAACTTTGAGCTTACTTTCTTTAAAAATCGAAGGACAAACACGAGAAGGTATATATGAAATATTTTCTGTCAAACCGTTTTTTATTAACATTACTATATTAGTAAAGTGACATTTTCATATGGCAAAGTGCCACTTTATTAAACGATTTTGAATTTAGTAAAATAGCATATTATCAGTCAAAATGCGAAAAATAATATTAATTTGAAAAGTTATTGGTAACCAATGATTTCTCACTTGATTTATTGTAAATAAATATTGTTGGAAACTTTTTTCAAAAATGTCGTCGAAAACATATTTTCTCAGAGTTTCATATTTTTCTCGGAATACATATACCTAATTCCGATTTCAGCTTAATCAAGTACAATATGTATGTACGGGGTTTTCCACCGAAAATGATCACCCCGATAACTTTTTAATTTGTAATTTTAGAGAAAAAAGTTTCAAGTAAAAGTTGTAGGACATGTTAAGGGTTTAAAAATCCCATTTTGACAATTGAACATCGTATTTGCGATCTACCGATACAAGTTATGTTTTTTGTAAATGGAACACCCTGTATTTTTTTATATTTTCGGATTCTATACGTTTTTCTGATTTGAACCATATAAATATGTCATATGTTTGCTCCGGTAGATATTAAAATATTAATTTTTTGGGAAAGCAAAACTAGCCTTCTACTGTCTTCATATACAGGGTGACCATGAAAAAAGTGCAATGCATAATGCCACAAGGTAGAGGAGCGTAAAATAATGAAAAAAGTTCGTATACACTTAGGTCCTAATTCCTTTCGTTTTCGGGATAGAGCGTGTTAAAAATTTTTTAAAAATATTATTTTTTTTCTTATTTCTCAATTTCTTTTCGTTTTTTTCAACGTTTTTTCACAATGAAAAATTTACTTTCGATTTAATTTAATAAAATATCCATGTTCTCTTAAATAACTAATGAAACAATGGAAACCAAATTGATTGACGACATCTCTGAAATATCCCGGGATTATTACGAAACCGATCAGCAGCTTCAATAACTCTGTTCCATAAATGCTCTTCATTGTTTATTTCTTCGGAATATACTTCATTTTTCATAAACCCCCAAAATGAAAAATCGAGGGGAAAATTTTTCATTGTGAAAAAACGTTGAAAAAAAAACGAAAAGAAATTGAGAAATAAGAAATAAATAATATTTAAAAAATTTTTTTAACACGATCTATCTTGAAAACGAAAGGAATTAGGAAACAATTTTATTTTCTAACGTTTCGGTTTTTATTAACAATCATCAGAGAAAATTTATTTTTCATTTGTTTATTTGAAATATTTAACAAATACTATTACATTTTTTATTGTTGGTACGCTGCTTCGAGTGTTAAAGGCAAGTGTTAAATATTTCAAACAAACAAATGAAAAATAAATTTTCTCTGATGATGGTTAATAAAAACCGAAACGTTAGAAAATAAAATTGTTTATAATTGTGACCGATATTCCCAAGAAAATTTAACTAGTATTTAAATTCAACGGTCAGGAAAAAATAAAAATTTATACGTTATATTTTTATAATACTGGCATATATTTGCAAGATTTATTATTATTTGCGTTAGTTTATGCCAAAAATATCAAACTATAGAAATACAGCTTAATAGTGATATATTATATTCCTTTAAAATTTAAATACCCAAGTGCCTCGGTCTTTCTGTAAAATGGTAACAAACACTTGACAACAATAAAAATGTTTTGTCTGTGAGAAACATGTGCAAGAAGTTTAACCATTGTAACCATTGACCTTTACTTTATTTCAGCCTCTTATTCTTAAAAAATAAATAGACCAAATGTTCAGAGAAAAATCACAATGTGTAAGTAAAAAATGTTGATTAGGGGTTTAGAATTTGTTTGGCAATCAACACGTGATAGTTTATTAAACTAACAGTCTGTGTTGTTCTCTCTTTAGGGTAAGATATACCGAGTAAATAAATCTTTTGGACCTCAGTGATTGATATTAGTGGGTGCGTTAGAGTGCGTTATTATCTCGGTTTTTATACAATCATGTCCCTTAGAACGAGAAAAATTATGTGTTTAGCCAAACAAAATAAAATAAGTGTGTCGGAGCTCACATCTCCGAGAAATTATTTTCCAAACAATGTTTCTTCGGATAATAAACATCAGGTAGGTAAATATTTTTGTATTTTCGTATTCTATTAAGTATACTCATATTAATTCATTAATTTTTTATACATTCTAATTATTTAACATTTTATGTATAGAGCATTTCAATCAAAGAGTTTCTGAACAAAAGTCACACTAATATCTTCAACACTTACTTGAGTAACCCTTTCATGAAGAATTTCACAGTAGTCGGGCAAGGAAATTTGGAACCTCGAAAAAATTCCAAACTTTCTGAAAGTTTCAGGAAATTGTCTTTATTAGTAATATATTGCTATATTAAAAGTCTCAAAAAATCCACTTTGAGCGTTAGCCACCATATTGAAATAATGGTGACCAAACATAGCAATAGAAAATATTTATTATCTTACTTGTTTTTTAACTAATTTTAAGAATTCAAAAAAGAAAATATCCATACCTATAGGTACTATCAGATGACGACATTTTTATTACATTTTTGAAAGACCCTTTAACATGCCTTATATTGAACTATAATTAGACATTAGCTCTTTCTAAGAGAATTTTCTCAAACTAGAAAATTAAGAAAAATATTGAAAAACATCTTGAATAAAATTTGTAGAGGTAATATTTCTGAATAATACAGTTTTTTTCAGATTTGTGATTATTGAAAAATTAAGGGAGTTATGAATTTTCAAAAATAAGCGCGTGCGCGTAAAGTATATAAAATGTACCTCTTACAAAAACGCAATTTTCTTTAAAATCGAATTTATTCTCAGTTCCAAACCTAAAAGATTTCTGATCCAACTCAGGTACGGCTGATCATTTATATCTTTACACCCCCCCTTAACTTTGTTATTTTTGGAAATACAAAAACAGTGTAAAGACAGAGGTTTTAGTTGTTTTTACGTAGATTTTAAATATGATATCAGAGAAACAATTCAGTAAGGCCAAAAAAAGTTATAATACAAACTTGTGCTTTTTGTTTGATAACATGCTGTATGTATTTGCGGAATACGGAAGAGCATGAAAATAGCTTCTCAAAAATATATAACACTGTTTTATCTTTTGCGGTTTTTGAACTATTTACATACATACAGCGTGTTACTATAAAAAAAATACAAGTTTGTATTATAAGTGTTTTTAGCAATTGTTTTTCTGATATCGTATTTAAAATCTACGCAAAAATACCTAAAACTTCTGTCTTTACACTTTTTTCTTTTTCCAAAACTAACAAAGTTAAGGGGGGTGTAAAAATAAAAATGAACACCCTGTACCTCAGATGTAGCAGCACTATACTGCTGCACTGTAGTTTGATGTATGTGTGTATTATTTCCTACATTTTGTATGTAGCACCATGAGATGAGTATTTAAACGCTTCTTAACAGTAAAATATACACCAACGGTCTTCCATTTTTTAAACACGCAGGTCCGATTAATATTAGATGTAAAAAATTTGAAGGAATTTCCAGAAATCTAAACAAATAATCAGAAAGAAATCCAAAACTAGAACACTCTATCAAATAATATTAACCAAGAAATAGATATTATTAATATTAGATGTAAAAAGAATAAAAGGCATCTCTAGGGAAAAAAAATAATAAGAATGGAAACTAAATAACACTAGATCAAATTTCAACCAAGAAGTTTCCCCTAAAAAGAAAAATTTTGTTAATTATTATTTTACTAACACTATATTATAATAATATAATAATATAGAGTATGTCGCCGTTTTACAAGAGGGAAAATTTAATTATTTTTGGTATTACGAAACATTTGATTCTTAAAACACAGAGTCAAGTATTAGTGGAGTAAATAGAAGTTTTCACTTCGGAAAAATTCCGGGAAGCGGCCATTTGAAGGTCAATTTTGTTTCTTTTAATATAAATCCCTATTTTTTTACAGATTCATATTTAGCGCTAAAAAATAAACAGCTTTTGTTACTACCATTTTTCTAATTCAACTCATTGTTTGTGAGTAATTAAGCAATGAAAATAGAGGTTTACATTAAAAAAAAACGAAGTTGACCTTCACCATATTTAAAAAACTTATAGCCATTAGATCCCGCTTTGAAATGATGGAACTCATGTCTGAAACACTTTTTTCTAATTTGCGATTGTCAACTTAAACGCCCCATCCAGTATAAACTTACACTTTTTACGAAATATTGAAACTAATAAGTATTTTTCGGTAAATCGACTCGATATTAATGTTTCTAAAATTTTTATCCTGTTTAAAATATCGAAAACATATTCAAAATATTCACGTGGTACAGGGCCATGAGTCAAATTATAATGCCTGAATAACAGAAAGAGATAGCATCATCTTCCCCGCACGCTCTGGGTCTGGGTCTAATTTAAAAATTAATTTATATCGTTCAATATAATTTGAATATGTATTGTGTTTAATAAAAATCTTTTATTTTGTGTAAACCATTTTTACTTTTTGTATCGAGATACGTATATTATTTTTTTGAGACCAATACCATATTGAATAAGTTGATCTGAGCGCAATTTGTTTAAAATTTATCTAGTTACGTAATTATTAATATATAGATATATATTCTAGGTTTTTTCTTGACCGTTGATATTAATACAAGTATTATTTTTCTTGGGTATATCGGTCATATATATAAACAAATTTATTTATTATTTTTTTTCTAACGTTTCGGTTTATTTATAACCATCATCAGAGAATTATTATTTTGTGTTTGCTTGATCTTAATTTAAACTACATTTTTTAATGTGATGTATTGAGTGTCTTAAAGTGCCTTTAAGACACTCAATACATCACATTAAAAAATGTAGTTTAAATTAAGATCAAGCAAACACAAAATAATAATTCTCTGATGATGGTTATAAATGAACCGAAACGTTAGAAAAAAAAAAATAAATAAATTTGTTTATATATATGACCGATATACCCAAGAAAAATAATACTTGTAGTAATTATTAATGAAATTTTTATCGAAAAGTAGGCCATATTGGATCAGCCATTTTGATTAACCTTTTTTTGACATCATAATCTGTTTTAGCGACCTCGAAAACCCCTAATATGTCAATTAGAATTAAATTGCCTTAAACTTACTCAACTTATAATAATTTTGATTAAAAAGAAAAGTTTTTTTGTTTAAATAATTAATAAACAATTTCCTCACAATTATATGTTTATAACTTTTTATTTTAAGCTATGTAAAAGTGATATCAAAAGGTTTTAGGAAAATCGAAGCTTCCCGTAATTATTCCGAAACAATGCATATTTTCAACCTCTATTGACTTCACTATATGCTGATTTTTAGCTTTATACAAAAATGTCAAAGAAATAAAAGATTCTGATTGTTTTAAAACTACCAAATACGTGATAAAAACGTCGACGGATATATATTTTTTTATTTTCACTTAAAAATGGTGATCCGACCATAGCTTAGTGGGAATATAAAAATTTTATACTTTTAATATTCAATTATTGTTAACATGATCAATAACTTGACATTTTGACGGTTCGGACACTGAAATTATAATAATTACCCTATATGGATCACCATTTTTAAGTGATAATTAAAAAAACTGTCCGTCGACGTTTCCATCACGGATTTCGTGGATTTAAAACAATTAAAATACTATATTCCTTTGACATTTTTGTATAAAACTAAACATCAGGGTACTTTATTCTTGTATTATTTTCACATTATTGCTTGTTAATAACATAACATTTCATGTACAGGGTACATGAAATGTTATTTTTATCAGTGGCATTCTTATTTAACTGAAGGAAAACTTTTTATGAAGAAACAAATTTTTATTTTTTGAATATTTGCTGCGTACATAGTTAAGTGCTGACAAGTATATTTCTTAATATCAAAATTAAAGAAGTTTTCCCTCTTGTAAACTCAATCCGGGGACATACTGTATATTCAATGTAAAATATTAGTAGAACTAATAATCCAAATATAAATAAAACTATCTCGAATCAAATTCGGAAATTTGTCAACGTAAACACGAACACGTTAAGCAAACACTCTGACCTAGCCGTAAACTGCATAGGTATAAAGTAAAACTCGCGCGCTGTTTATCTTTAAAAATTCATGACTCCGTTAATTTTTGAACAATCACAAATCTGAAAAAACTGCATTATTTAGAATTGTTTTCTCTACAAATTTAATTTGAGACATTTTTCAAAATTATTTTTAATTTTCAAGCAAATTGAGGGAAATCGCTTAGGAAGAACTAATGTCTAAATATTTTTCAATATAAAATACGTTAACGGTTCGTTTTAAAAATGAATAAAAATGTCGTCATATGCTATGGTATTATGTGGTTATTTTCTTTCTCGAATTTTCAAAATTTATTGAAAAACAAGTGAGATAATAAATATTTTCTATTGCTATGCTTGATTACCATTTTTACAATATGGCGGCTAACGCACAAGGTGGATTTAATATAATAAATAATAATATATAATAATAATAATAATATAATATAGAACATTTCCTGAAAAAACTGCATTATTTAGAATTGTTTTCTCTACAAATTTAATTTGAGACATTTTTCAAAATTATTTTTAATTTTCAAGCAAATTGAGGGAAATTGCTTAAGAAGAACTAATGTCTAAATATTTTTCAATATAAAATACGTTAACGGTTCGTTTTAAAAATGAATAAAAATGTCGTCATATGCTATGGTATTATGTGGTTATTTTCTTTCTCGAATTTTCAAAATTTATTGAAAAACAAGTGATAATAAATATTTTCTATTGCTATGCTTGATTACCATTTTTACAATATGGCGGCTAACGCACAATGTGGATTTAATATAATAAATAATAATATATAATAATAATAATAATATAATATAGAACATTTCCTGAAAATTTCAGAAAATTCGGAATTTTTTCTAGGTTCTTATGGGCTATGCTTATTTCGTTACCCGACTACAGTCAACATCGGTCAGTACGCTTCTGTTTAAGCAATTTTAGTTGAAATTGTTTAAAAAGGTGTTAACTAATGTTGTCTAAAAGTTATTTGTGGCATCGTTTAATTTTCTTTCTCTTCTTATTTGGTACTTATTACCATATTCTTGAATACTTTGAATTCCCGGATAACCTGAATTTTTTTTTAAAGTAACGTGAAAATATTGCGTAATTTCACGATTTATACATATAAAAAAGAATCTTAGCACTTAGGAAGAAAACAGTTGAGTTTTCGAAACGTCTGCGAAATATCATTATTTTATCTTTATTTTATTTATATTCTGCTACTGTAAACCAACATTTAACTGTTCCTTTGACGTAAAGTCAGAGGCGTAAGGCGTAAGTAAAGGTTATTTAAAAAAAAAGCCAGATATTTTCTAGATTATCAAGGACTTCAAAATATTCAAGAATGTGGTAATAAATTCCAAATAAGGAAAGAAAGAAACAGGTGTTAATTAATCAAGCTATAATATTATCTTTTAGGAATCAGGAACCAAACCAAATCTGGCCATTGCGTATGAAGATGCCTCAAAAAATGTAAACATTATATCGAATGTAGTCATTATTCCATCAGCTACAGTACCTAAAGAAGAAAAAAATGCAATTGAAAATGCAACAGAAATTAGAAAAAATTACGGCGAAGCTAGTATATTGTTTAACTTTGATAATGGAACAAATTCATCGCAGGTCGTTTCAGAGACAAGTCATGGTAGCTGCAATACTAGTAAAAAAGATCCCTACAATTTTCCTTCAGACACTGAAGACGAGGTAAATATATATTCTTATTCAGGAAATGCAATGGGTTTAATTATTTAAATAATAGTGGAAATACTTTTTAAAAACTTTTATTTTTTTTAGGATTCAGAACCCAAACCGGATATTTTCATTCCAGTGTTTTTACCCACAGTTCTTCGGGAAATTTCGGCTTATCAAATAAAAGGAGAGGCTACAATCGAAACTGATCAACAGGAACAATCAAAAGAATTTGCCGAAACTAGGTCACCGGAGATAATTGCAGGAACAAGTTATGAAAGCAGCAATGATGATAGTATTAATGACCCTAACTATTTTCCTTCGGAAACCGAAGACGAGGTAAATATGTGCTTATTCAAAAAAAGCAATATTTTTGAAAAATATTTATTTTTTTAGGATTCTGAAACTAAATCGGATATAAGTAATGATAATATTAGCAGCAATCCTAACTATTTTCCTTTGGAGGCGGAAGACAAGGTAAATAAGATATTTTTGATGAAGGAGTGGGATTAAGTAATTTATTGCTAATAGTGCGGCAGCATAGGATATTTCAACATATTGTGCACTTTTTGATAAAAGCACCAAATATGGCACAGAGGTAGACCGATGTAATATGAACAATTTTGGATGTGGAGCCATCGGCCAACTGCCCCCTGGCGGCCATTTTCCAAAGTGGCTGCCAGTGGACACCTGAAAGACAACAGAAGTTAGATTTGCTGCTGAAGGTATTAGTGAATGTTTATTGAATGTTTTGAATGAGAGATAGTTTGTAGGTTATATACAGGGTGAGTCAATAGTGCGTATTTCTTCTATATCTCCTGTCTCCTTAGAGATAGAGACATGGTTCAAAATTTTAATTAAATTGTGAGAAAAAGTACATTTTTTTTTAATTATTATCAATTATACAGGGCGATCCGTTAAAGTGGTAGATGAAAGAATATACAGTGTGTCTCACTTTTCACCACAACGCCCCAATATCTAGGCCATTTGTTGATCGATTTAGATCAAATTTGGTATACTTCTTTTCTTTCAGATTGTGTTTAAAAAGTTATTAATAAAAAATTTTTTCAAAATTAAATACGCCTACTATGATCAAAAGAAATTGGCAAAAATTAGGAATTTATATTAGCGATTGAGATAGGGTTTTTGTTTTTACAGATTCTTGTTCAGCATGACCTAAAACGCCTGTATACCAAATTTCGTTAAAAAATATTCATTCCTTCACAAAAAAAAAAAGTAATAAAAACCTAAGATTTCAATAATAATCACCCTACTATTCCAGTTATTTATTGTCGGATATTTACATAACTTGGTAGTTGGGTGATATAATGACGCTAATTAAGCATTAGGACACTTTTTTTAGAAAATATCAAATAACTCAACTTTTATTAATAAATAACTGGAATAGTAGGGTGATTATTTTTGAAATCTTAGATTTTTATTACTTTTTTTTGTGTATACAGGCGTTTTAGGTCATGCTGAACAAGAATCTGTAAAAACAAGAATCTGTAAAAACAAAAACCCTATCTCAATCGCTAATATAAATTCATAATTTTTGCCAATATCTTTTGATCATAGTAGGCGTATTTAATTTTGAAAACATTTTTTATTAATAACTTTTTAAACACAATCTGAAAGAAAAGAAGTATACCAAATTTGATCTAAATCGATCAACAAATGGCCTAGATATTGGGGTGTAGTGGTGAAAAGTGAGACACACTGTATATTTTTTAAATGGAATGACCCAATTTTTTTTATTATATTTGAATACCACTATGATGGCCTATTCAGCTCTAAAATATTTTTAAAATTTGTTGGATGGTTAATGAAATAAAAAATATTTTTATGGAAAACTGACGTTTGTAGGTATCAATTTGAAAATTGATTTTGGACTTATTTTTGGAGAGTAATTTTTTTCTTTGACATGGTGGTAGTGTATGCCATACTTTAACTATTAGCTGATGTAGAAAAATTGTGTAATATTTCCTTTGAAATTATTTCATAGAAACAAAGACATTTAACGTCATTTAATTTTAGATATTTTCAATATTGTTGCAAACCTCCTAGTTTTCACTAAAAAATGAATTTTACGAAGCAGGAATTAATTGGTATGATGTATACCCTTGGTGAAAGTGACAGAAATTGTTTTTTGGCCACCAGAATTTACGCTCAAAAGTATCCTCACAGAACCCATCCACAAGAAGCATCTTCCAAAAGTTAAAAAAACGGATTTGAAGAAACAGGTGAGATATCCTATAAAAAAGTCGTTATCTTCATTTGTAGTACTTTTTCTACGATGGACTTTTTTATAAGAAATGTCACCTATTTCTTCAAATCTGTTTTTAAACTTTTGGAAGATGCTTCTTGTGGATGGGTTCTGTGAGAATACTTTTGAGCGTAAGTTCTGGAGGCCAAAAAACAATTTCTGTCATTAATTCATGTTTCGTAAAATTCATTTTTTAGTGAAAACTAAAGAAAATTGAAAGTAACTGAAATTAAATGTCTTCGTTTCTATGAAATAATTTCAAAGGTAGGTACGTTGACTTTTCTGAATAAAACATACCTATTTACACCTAAACAACTACATCTAGAAAATTATTCATTTTAGGTATAGGACATATCATATCAAAATTGCAGAGAAATTAAAATTACACAATTTCTTACAAAAATATATAGGCGTTCCATTTGAAAGAGTAGAATTTTGGTAGTTTGAATATTTATAAGTTAGCAGTGCGCTTATGAACACCTTGTATGAAAGAAATATTTTTTACATCAGCTAATAGTTAATGGCATACACTACTACCATGTCAAAGAAAAAAAATTACTCTCCAAAAATAAGTCCAAAACCAATTTTCAAAATGATACCTGCAAACATCAACTTTCCGTAAAAATATTTTTTATTTCATTAACCATCCAACAAATTTTAAAAATATTTTACCGCTGAATAGGCCATCATAGTGGTATTCAAACATAATAAAAAAATTGGCTAATTCCATTTTAAAAAATATATGTATATTCTTTCATCTACCACTTTAACGGATCGCCCTGTATAATTGATAATAATTTAAAAAAATTTACTTTTTCTCACAATTTAATTAAAATTTTGAACCATGCCTCTATCTCTAACGAGACAGGGGATACAAAAGAAATACGCACTATTGACTCACCCTGTACAGGGTGTCCCAAATTGCTTGATTTTGGCTGGTTTTCCTATTTCTAGACCAGGTAGAGAAAAACTGACATATGAGTCTAGAGGTCGATATTTGTAAAACGCCGATTGGTGAAAACCACATTTCGATATCTCTAGCCGTTTCCAAGATATCGTCAAAAATTGACATTTTACACATTCCGAAAAACTGTCAACTTTTTTATTTGTGGATATTTTTCAAACAGTAAAAACTTTCTACAGGCACTTTTTGACGTAGAATAAGGTGCATTTGTCAAAAAAAATATATCGCTTTTCGATTGTCTGATATCAAAGCTAACTTTGTGGAAACCATAGTTGGATTTGACTTTAGAAAATAGGAAAAAAATATAAGCTTTCTAAAAATATATATGCCAAGATATGTCTAGTCATCCTTGCTGCCAATATAACACATTTCTCTTTAAAAATTACATTTTTTAACATTAAAAAAAGTTTTTCGGAATCTGTAAAATGTCAATTTTTGCCGATATCTCGGAAACGGCTAGAGATATCGAAATGTGGTTTTCACCAATCGACGTTTCACAAAAATCGAGCTCTAGACTCATATGTCAGTTTTTCTCTACCTGGTCTGGAAATAAGAAAACCAGCCAAAATCAAGCAATTTGAGACACCCTGTATATAACTTACGAACTATCTCTCATTCAAAACATTCAATAAACATTCACTAAAACCTTCAGCAGCAAATTTTATCTAACTTCTGTTGTCTTTCGGGTGTCCACTGGCAGCCATTTTGGAAAATGGCCTCCACGACCGCCAGGGGGCAGTTGGCCGATGGCTCCACATCCAAAATTGTTCATATTACATCGGTCTACCTCTGTGCCAAATTTGGTGCTTTTATCAAAAAGTGCACAATAGGTTAGCTAATCCGCTGTACTATAATTAGAATAATACTTCAAAATGTTCTTTTTCAGCATTCAGAACCGAAATCAAATATTGACGTTCCCATAATTTCGCAAAATTTTGATACTCAAATGGAAGTTGCGGTTGATCAACAGAATAATTTAGAAAAACTAGTTGAAAGCGAGGTGAGATTTTTGAAATTAAAATGTGTTTCGTTTTAAGTTTAAAGTCCGATTCATCTTCAGTCTTCGTTATAAATTTCACTTTTTTAAATATTATTTTTTATTCATGACTATAAAGCTTTTGGTCTTGTTTTATTTAACTACTTAAATAAAAAACTCCGTGACCATTTTTTTTCAAAACCATTGATGTAACATATTGTTTTATGTTACTCGATATAACGGCAACAGAATACTATTTTTTTTTCAAATTTATTTTTATTACAGGTGCACGTTGAACAGATAAAAAGAAAAAATTATAAAGATAAGAAGGATTTCTGTTTATTTTGCGATAAAGATGTATTCCACTTTGCTAGGCATTTATTTACTTGGCATTCAGCTGAACTTGATACCCAACGAATTTTGTCATTCCCTTCAAATTCACGGCAAAGAAGAGAAGCTTTATCTTTTTTAAGAAAGCAAGGAAACTTTGTTCAAAACAGAACCAACACCCAACTCCGACCAGTCAAAAGAGTTCCTAGTACTAGTACTAGCGGAAAATCGACGGACGATTATCTTCCTTGTGCACATTGCCTTGGATTTTATAAAAAACGGTTTCTGTTTAGGCATACAAAGCGTTGCCCTAAAAATTCCGATTCAGGCAAAAATAAGCGACAAACCTCACAAAGTGATGGTCATACCACACTGTTGTTGGGTAGTTTAATAAAGCACGATACGCTACTGAAAAAAGTACTGTGGCCGCGGATGAGAGCTGATGAAATTAACATGATTGTTAAAAAAGATTTCCTTATATGCAACTATGGGTACTCTTACTTAAAAGGTCGGAGGAGCAAGGGAAATTTAGACGTAGTAAGGCAAGATATGAGACGGTTAGCGAAGCTGCTGCGATTGGCCCGAATGAAAAATGAATCAATTAAGGACCTAATTGATTTACTCCGTCCACGTCATTTCAAGCTCATCATTGATCAAGTTAATGAAATAGCTTGTTATAATCATGAGACAGATACATATCATTCTCCAACTTTGGCCATGAACTTTGGAACACTTTTAAAAAAATGCTGTGACCTAGCTTTTATTCATCTGGTACAAATTCCGAATACCAACGAACAAAGAAAAGAAGCAAATATTTTGAAAACCCTTATAGAATCACAGTGGTCTAACGAAATATCGGCACAAGCTGCATCGAATTTAAATGAGAAGACATGGAATAAAAATGAACTGGTACCCCTTACTGCAGATTTGAAAAAATTAAATGACTTTTTAGAACAAATGGCCCAAGAAAGTTATGATAAGTTGCAAGAAAACATAAACGACCAATCAGCGTACAACAGCTTAAAAGAAGTACTTTATTGTCAAATAATTCTGTTGAACAGGAGGAGACCGGCGGAAGTTGCACAAGTCAAAATTCAAACGTACAACTCTATTGATTTAGATGTAAATAAACAGGGGGAATTTCAAAGCTGCCTAACAGAAACTGAAAAAATACTTTTAAAATCATACAGTCGTTTTGTAATTAGAGGCAAAAGAGGCCGAGGTGTACCTGTCTTGCTCTCCCCTGATATGAGGAAGAATTTTGATTTTTTAATTGGAATTCGAGACAAGTTTACTACAAATAACGATTATGTTTTTCACACTGCTGGGACGAATTTTCTTGATGGCACGAAGACTTTACAGAAATACGTAAAAAAATGTGGTATACAAAACGTTCAAAGTATTACTGCAACAAATTTAAGGAAACACCTTGCCACTGTAACACAGTTACTTAATTTTTCAAAAAAAGATTTAGAACAGTTATCTAATTTTATGGGGCACACTTTGAATACTCATTGTAATTTTTATAGATTGCCGGATAGCTTGTACCAAACGGCAAAAGTATCCAAACTTCTACTTCTAATGTCGCATGGGGGAGCAGAGCAATTTAAGGGGATGCACCTTGATGACATTAATATCGACTTAGATTTGATAAACGACAAAACGACGATGGAACAGCTTGCCCAAAAGTATGATGAATCTGAGAGCCAAAATCCGACGGAAAATGAGCCAGTTCAAATTGAAGAGAACCGTTTAAATAAAGAACATAAAATAAATAAAAGGGTTGTGCAAAAACAAAAAATCTCTTGGAGTAGCAATGAGAAAAAGATCATTGCATCGTATTTTGCAGAGAACATTAAAAACAAACGGGCTCCTAAGAGGCATGAGGTTGATAAACTTGTCGAGACTTATCCCGATATTTTTGGAGGTAAACCATGGACGTCAATTAAGGCTGTTGTATACAACATTTATACTGGAAAATTAAAAATTGTGCGTTAATTTCTTGTATGCCTTAATATTTTTGTATTTAAATATTCTCTTCACTTCTCTATCACTTAAATTTTGTGTTTGCTATCTTATGTTATTACTATTTTCTATTTTAGTGGAATAAGTATTGTTTTTTGTAATTTTAGCAAAGTAAGTAGGTCGCTGTCACATATTCCATATACAGTATGTCCACAGTTAGAGTGTATAAGATGGTAAACTTTTATTTCTCATTTTACGTGGAAAACTGATTCTTCATATAAAGTTTTGATTTTGTTAAAAAATATGATTGCCATGGAGTAAGTTAACATATCATGTAGGTACAGGGTGTTCAGAAAATAAAAAATCTGAAAATTATTTAAGAGTAAACTATGTTCAATTATAACGGTATGAAAAGTTGCTTAGAATTAAAATTTGTCAGAATTCCAATTTGTGGATAAATATGCCTAATTCGACTTTTTAAAAAATTTTACAGAAGTATCAAGTGGCATAAAAATTAAAAACTGTATAACTGAGGAGTTGGCTTGTGGTTGACAGTGACATTTATTTATCCTCGATTTGTCATTTTACTGACCATCATTTTCTACTTCATTATTAATACTAATATATAATAACTATTGTGAAAAGTCGAATTAGGCAGATTTATCCACAAATTGGAATTTGGAATTTTCATATCGTTAAAATTAAAAGTGGTTTACTCTTACATTATTTTCAGATTTTTTTATTACTGAACCGTGTACATGATATATTAACTTACATGGCAATCATAATTTTAACAAAAGCAAAACTATTTATGAAGAATAAGTTTTCCGTGTAAAATGAGAAATAAAAAAGTTTACCCTTTTATCCCTTCTAACTGTGGGGACAGATAATAAATATTAAATTTTTAATGCACATTTTTTTTCTTATCTTTTATATTCAGTAATTTAATAGATTTCTCCCTTGTTTACTAGATTTCTCAATTATTGTGGTATATATAAGATTATTGTCCTCGTTGAATAAATTTCATTGTTTATTGTTATTATTGACTATTTGTCTTCATAAATTTGTAGGTCAATAAAGCTTAAATCTATATATACATAAATATTTATTCTACCTGATATCCTCTAAAATCAACCCAATAAGAATACGTATTAATTTAGTTCATTAACTAATATTAACTATACCTACTTTCAATTTTTAATATTTCAAACACAGTAAAATTTAACATTACTAATAATAAATATTAATTTATTTTTTTAAGAAAAGCAAGCATTTTTAACAAAAAGTCATTGCAAGAGAAAAGAATACACAAAACTAGAGATTGTGGTTTTAAATATTGTGATAAAAAATTTTATAATAAAATTCCAAGGTGGGTAGTGTACAATAAAAATTGCCAAAGGTGAAGTATAAACAATTAATAAAACAGTTTTTAAATTTTAATATTAAGAGTTAATATAATATTAAGAATTCTAAATTAATGGATAATGTAAGTTAAATATACAGTGTGATCCATTTGAAATAGGAGCACCTCTGGAAGATCCATGTTTTTCAACCGATTCGCATTTTTTTTTATACATAGAGCATTCTACTTCGGCACAAATTTTCATAAATTAATTTTCATTTTTAAGGCATTCTCTGATTATTTTTCGATGTCGAAAATCTTCACCACTGGATTATCAAAATTTTATTGAAATATTATTTAATAATAAAAAAGTTATAAGAAAATGAATTTTCAAAAACGTACAACGAATTAGTCCGAAAAATGACTCCCAATAACGTATGGTTACCATGACAACCAAAAATTTTCAAATAATTGTTAATTCTAAAAGCCACTAAATAAGAGAGAAAAACAATTCATTTATTTAAGTACCATAAAACATTTTTAAAAACCAAACAAAATGAAACGAAACAGTAAACTAAACAATTTAACGAATTAAGTAACTCAGGTACAGGGTTTTCCCTTATAATTAGCCACCCCCCCTACAGAATTTATTTGATGGAATACAGAAAAATTTTATATACAAAACTTGCAGTATTTTCTCTAAATTTTAATAATCTGTCACTAAAACAAAGAAGTGACAATCGCAAAATAGCAAAACTCTATAAACTTAGGGGTTTTGATGGAACACCCTATATATTATATTTTCGAAATCCTTATAATTTCCTGACTACAAAAATTGTACTACAGTGCCAAAAAGTCTGCACCATATGGGAAATTATTTTGTTGTTGACTTTCAGAAAAATTTTATACTTGATAAAAGTTTGTGCATGGTCTCAAACGAGTAAGTGTCTACTAAAGTTTGTGTTAGTCCGGACGCTTAGGTCGGAAAATCAAATTATTTAAATTTTCAAGAATAAACTACTCTTAATTTTAAAGATATCGAAAAATGTTATTTGAAAAAGTTGTTTATAATGCAAAGTTACATCTAAATGTTAAATTTAGTTGCTTAATTCGAAAAATGAAATTTTCCACCGTTTTAACGCATAAATTATGAACTATATTTTTAAACATTTTTCTTTTCCCAGAAATACTGTCAAAATAATAATTTTAACTTAAGCCATGTATTACAGTACACTTTGATGAACTCTTAGCCATACTTTTTTGGCCAAATAAATATTTTGTAAAAAAAATGCTGCATTTCTTGGTGCAAAGTTGTTCTAGTTTGTTCCAGTATTGATTTTTTTGAACAGAACTTTTCGAAAAAACTTCATTCAACTCTCAAAAATCAAAAACATTTCCCTAAAATAAATACAGGTCAAAGAAATTTCCATATACCAAAAAAATGGCAAATTCTGCAAATAAATATTTTTTAATTAATACACTGATAAATATTTTTGATTTTTTAACATTGTCACAGTTGAATACAGTTTTTCGAAAAGATCTGTCCAAAAATTTTCAAAAATCTCAATACTGGAACAAACTAGAACAACTTTGCACCAAGAAATGCAGCATTTTTACAAAAATGTATTTGGCCAAAAAAGTTTGGCTAAGAGTTCATCAAAGTAGACTGTATACATACCGGTCATAGAACTGTATCGGCCAACTAGTATAACACAGAAATCACCGGGAGGACATGATTGTAAAAAACTGGGATTTTAAAATAATTTCCTTTTTATGTGTAGGTACAGGGTGATTCTTTTGTCAGGTGAAATGCGTTTTTCTCGTAAACGGCTAAAGGAAACTATTTTCTGTAAAAAGTATTATATTCTTACCGACTGTTACTAACAACTAGGATATAAATATAACATAAATGTGCAGGGCGCTAGGCGTCGCGACGCTACAAATTTTTTTTCCAGCAACATACCACTTTTATTACACCATTGAAAGGGTCTTTTGATTTCGAGTTTTTTTTCTATATTCTATTTTTCTCGATATTTATTCGTTAAAAAGTTACGATATAATATTTGCTCCCTGAAACGGGTTTTTCGCTCTCTTTAAGAGGCTGTAGCTCCCTTAGGAAGCATATTTGGACATATGTTTGTATGAACTTTTATTCTTATTTTTACATGTAGAATTAGCTCCAGAACTTCTGGACAATAATTTAGAAACACCCTGTATGGGTGATATACCTATTATTATGGATGATATATCCATGTTATTAAATTGCTATCAAGAAATTCTGGAGCTAATTCTACATGCGAAAATAAGAATAAAAGTTCATACAAACGTATGTCCAAATGTGCTTCCTAAGGGAGCTATAGCCCATTAAAGAGAGCGAAAAACCCGTTTCAGGGGGCAAATATTACGTCATAACTTTTTAACGAATAAATATCGAGAAAAAACACTCGAAATCAAAAGACCCTTCCAATGGTGTAATAAAAGTGGTGTTGCTGGAAAAAAAAATTTTGTAACGTCGCGACGCCTAGCGCCCAGCACATTTGTGTTATATTTCTATCCTAGTTTTTAGTAACAGTCGGTAAGAATATAATACTTTTTACAAAAAATAGTTTCCATTAACCGTTTACGATAAAAACACATTTCCCCTGATAAAAGAATCACCCTGTACTCTTATGTCGTGAAAAAAGAAATATAAACGTTTTTGTAATTCATTCTTCTTAGAAACAATGTTTCAAAAAATGACTCAGCGGTCGAAAGTGCAATAAAAGTTGTGACAAACATGGTCAAAAATGGGGTGAATTACTCAAATCTCTTAAATGAAGAATTACCATCCTTAATAACTTCATGACTCATGAGTGCAAATACGTTAATATTATGAATACAGTGTTGCTAAATTTAATGGTTCAGCTTTATACGAAATATAATTGAACTTGTATACAGAATTCAAAGCAGCGCCACACAGACATGCGGGCAAAGCTCGAACCCAAAAACATATCTTTCTATCAAACCTGAACCATTGTATGATAAACAATACTGTTTTCCCGCGCTTTTTTCCCGCGCATTTTTTTCATCAAAGTAAATGGCATATAAAATAGTTAGTCCTAACTTTCCAAAGAAATGTACAATCTATAAATAAAACAACTCGATAATTTTTTATTAGGCAAAACGAACCTGAACCACATATATGGTTCAGGTCGGTCAGGGTGGTTCAGGATTGTGCATAAAAATTTGTATTTCTGGCTCAGGTTAGTACTATTACTGAGTATATATATATATATATATATATATATATATATATATATATATATATATATATATATATATATATATATATATATATATATATATATATATATATATATATATATATATATATATATATATATATATATATATATATATATATATATATATATATATATATATATATATATATATATATATATATATATACAATACAGGGTGATCTACCACGAGTGTGCCAAACTTCAGAGGCTGGTAATTTATCAAAAATAAATGGACTCTCATTAATAAACATATGTCCTAAAACGCATAATATGGGAGCTACAACCCCTTGAAGGGGGTTGATGAATATCAATTTTTCGCTTAAGCGTAATGACATAATACTACAAATCAGAAATATCAATTGTTTTTAAACATAGGTGACTTCAAGCCACTTGATTTGAAGATTGATCGAAATAAGTTTTGCATATTTCACATGAAAACGCAAATTATTCAAAAACGGCTGGTGTGACAGAAATTTTGAAAAATACTTTTTTCTGAGTCATTGCATGGGAAATAATGTTATGTAAAAGTTTTGCTTCGGAAGTGACGTCAAAAAAAGTTTGGGGTAAAAAACTACCCCTCACCCCCCAAAACTACCTCAATAAAGCAAGCTGTTAATTACGAAATTTGTAATTTTATGCGCCTACCTCGAGGCCGTAATGTATGAAAATTTCATTATTTTAATCACCACCATATCGGACTTATAATCGAAAAATTGATATTCATCAACCCCCTTCAAGGGGTTGTAGCTCCTTTATTATGCGTTTTAGGACATATGTTTATTAATGAAAGTCCATTTATTTTTGATAAATTACCAGCCTCTGAAGTTTGGCACACTCGTGGTAGATCACCCTGTATATACAGCGTGTGTAAAGAGTATTGAAACATGACCATAACTTTTAAAATATTGTTTGTATAAAAAAACCCTCGGACAGGTCGATTTTTATTTTCAATTACGCAACTTTTGGTGCGATTTATAATTTCTAGTTCTACACACCCCCCTCCCCCAGCCCCCTTTTGGTGCGATTTATAATTTCTAGTTCTACACACCCCCCTCCCCCAGCCCCCCAACTTTTTTTTTTCAAATGGCAACCTACCCTTTGTGATACCCCAAAAGAAAGGTATTTTAATAGACTATTCAACGCTGTAAAGAAATCCGAAATCCGTCGATGCAATTGGCTTCAAATTGGTATAATTTAGAGGATCTAAAGGATAGAATACGGGCGGAGATTGGTCGAATACCCCAAACGGCATTCGAAAACTGTTTAAAAAACTTTGAACAGCGACTTGTACAGTGCCTAGCTGTTAACGGAGCTCAGTTTGAACATCTTATTAGATAATTTGTTATTTTTTTTCAGTAATAAAGTTTTACTAATCTTTCCTTTTTCTTAAAAAAAAATGTATTTCATGCGTTTGGGAAGCCAATTGCATCGACGTATTTCGGATTTATTTACAGCGTTGAATAGTCCATTAAAATACCTTTCTTTTGGGGTATCACAAAGGGTAGGTTGCCATTTGAAAAAAAAAATTGGGGTGGCTGGGGAAGGGGGTGTGTAGAACTAGAAATTATAAATTGCACCAAAAGTTGCGTAATTGAAAATAAAAATCGACCTGTCCGAGGGTTTTTTTATACAATCAATATTTTAAAAGTTACGGTCATGTTTCAATACTTTTTACACACGCTGTATATATGATTAGGAGTACAAGAACTCATCCAGGGAATAAAATGACTTACTGACTAAATAACTATACAATGCATGTTTAAAGTGATTAAAATTGTCAATTTCACCAAAAAGACTTACAAATTTATTAAAACAGATTATACCTTGGTAAATATGAGAGTTTTGACCAATCTTCAATCTTGAAAATGGCTGGTACAAGTTATGACTGTATTATAATCATGAACATCTTTATTTTTTATGAATGAATTTTCCCCTTTTTTTATATTTAAAATTATTAGATATATACAGGGTGGTCCGGTATCCATGGCGGAAACTTCAGGGGACAATAGAGTACCAAAAAACAATATGACTTTGCTTATAAACATAACCTTCTAAACGTACCGTTTTTGAGATACAGGGTGTTAAAGTTTTGATTTTTTTAAATATATTTTTAAATATCTCTCTAACGAACAACAATATTAAAAAACTATTTGGTGATGTGAAATATCTCGCAGAGCACTAGTATTTCACCATTAGAAAAGTTTGCGAACATCACCAGTGGCGTCGATCTGGGGCATTGTGACCCTTTTTCCTATCAGAACTTCTACGCCACTGGTCCTAGACACCAATTCTATCTTGTTTTATATTTTCTGATGTTTTTTGCACAAAAAGTCACTCTTGTGATTTTTTCGTAAGATGCACCATTTTCGAGTTAATAGCATGTAAAGATATTAATGTTTAAAAAAAAATTATTATTATTAAAAATTTATTAACATTATTACATTTTATTAACAATTTTTGAGCTCTAGTTAGGAAGAAAAACATCACAAAAATAACAACAGATTTAATAGCATCTTACGAAAAACTCACAAGAGTGACTTTTTATGAAAAAAAAATCCTAATTTTTTTTGCACAAAAAGTCACTCTTGTGAGTTTTTCGTAAGATGCTATTAAATCTGTTGTTATTTTTGTGATGTTTTTCTTCCTAACTAGAGCTCAAAAATTGTTAATAAAATGTAATAATGTTAATAAATTTTTAATAATAATAATTTTTTTTTAAACATTAATATCTTTACATGCTATTAACTCGAAAATGGTGCATCTTACGAAAAAATCACAAGAGTGACTTTTTGTGCAAAAAACATCAGAAAATATAAAACAAGATAGAATTGGTGTCTAGGACCAGTGGCGTAGAAGTTCTGATAGGAAAAAGGGTCACAATGCCCCAGATCGACGCCACTGGTGATGTTCGCAAACTTTTCTAATGGTGAAATACTAGTGCTCTGCGAGATATTTCACATCACCAAATAGTTTTTTAATATTGTTGTTCGTTAGAGAGATATTTAAAAATATATTTAAAAAAATCAAAACTTTAACACCCTGTATCTCAAAAACGGTACGTTTAGAAGGTTATGTTTATAAGCAAAGTCATATTGTTTTTTGGTCCTCTATTGTCCCCTGAAGTTTCCGCCATGGATACCGGACCACCCTGTATAGAGAGAAGTAATGGTTAATATTGACAAATTAATGAATATTTGCTTGCAAGGTGTTTGCATATGTGCTCCCACCATACATTTAATAATTTTTTTCTGCATAATAAAAATTTTGTGTATGTGCTGATTGGCCCCAAAACATTAAACCATAACTTAGTATTGACTGCACCAGTCCGTAATAGGTTAGTTTAAGTATATCCATGGAAACAGTTGTTCGTACTTGTCTAATGATAAAACATATACTGCTTAATTTTGACGATATGACGTCAATATGCTTCTCCCATGTTAGTTTTTGATCTATTGTAATCCCTAAGAATTTTATCGAGTTTACCTGTTCTATTGATTTATGATTTATTCTAATAAGTGGGCTCGAATCGTATTTAGCATTTTTTTGTTAAAAAAGCATAAAAAAGGTCTTATATTTACTAGCAGTCCATTAAATAGGCACCATTTATAAAATTCATCTGCAGAGATGTTTGCTTTTATGATTGAATCTAATAAATTATTTTCAGCTATTAATTGATTGGTGTCATCAGCATAAATTATTGTTTTGTGCGAGGAAGTGCCCGAATATATCACATCGTTTATAAAAATAATGAAAAATAAAGGACCCAGAATTGAACCTTGTGGTACCCCCGTTGTGACTTCTTTTGGATTAGATTTAGATTTGTCCAAGACTACAATCTGCATTCTTTTTTGTAAATATGAGGCAGCCCAATTTTTGCCTATGCCTCGTACTCCAATGCGACATAGTTTTTCCAGAAGCAGATTGTGGTCAACTGTATCAAAGGCTCTAGTTAAATCGAAATATAACGTAACTGGATACTGTTTATTGTTTAAACAGTCATAAATACTTGTACACAAATCTGCAGTGGCCGTTGATGTAGATTTCTCAGATCTAAACCCATTTTGACATTTTGATAAAAGATTATGTGTCTCTAAAAATTTGGTTAATCTTGTGTTAAAACTTATATCAATGACTTATGTCATTTCTGGATCCTTTGTTTTTAAAGATTGGGATTGACTTGGATATTTTTAATGCATTCGGGTACTTCCCCTCACAGAAGGACTCATTAATTATGTAAGAGAGTGGAGTACTTATGATATTATTGACTGCTCTTAGAGCTTTACCACAGATCTCGTCAATGCCAGCGGCAGGTTTAGAAGTGGTTTTGATAATGGCTTTTTCTATTTCTTCTGGTGTAGTAGGATATAAATAAAAAGCCATATTACATATTTTCGGAAAATTTCCGGATATTTTCCTGAAAAAATCAAATCTTTTCTTTCCGAATTCATTTTTTCGGAAGAATCACAACACTACAAAAATATAAAAAAATACAGGGTGTTCCATTTAAAAAAACATAACTTGTATTGGTAGATCGTAAATACGATGTTCAATTATTTTTCTAAAAATTAGATTTTTAAGCCCTTAACATGTCCTACAACTTTTACTTGAAACTTTTTTTTCTAAAATTACAAATTAAAAAGTTATCAGGGTGATCATTTTCGGTGGAAAACCCTGTACAATCTTGGTGAATAGAATGCTTTTTAAAAAGTGACAGGAAAAGTCATCTAAAATAAGTCTATGGCCACTTGAATTTTAGAGGGTGTGGTAGAGTCCCGCTGTTGATAGGGGAGGGAGTTACACATTTAAAGACAAGGGACATACACCCATTATCCATGTATAGTGGAAAAGTCTGTCTCACAGTATTTTCCATTGCCACGACCTGGAATCTAACCCAAAATATTTGGGTGAGAGGCAGGTGCGCTACCTCTCGACTATCAGTCAAAAATGAATTGTGTGACCGCTCACATTCATTTGCGTGTATTATTATCCTCTTGCGTTCTTCCCGTTTAGTACATGTGTGTGAATGCACCAATTGCAATTGGTGAACTGTTATCATCCTACCAATCCGCATAGTCATTCCGTTAAACCTCACCTGCAAAACAATGTGTGGCCAACATCAAATTCAAATGCATTTTAACCACATATGTGTGAATGCACCAATTGCAATTGGTGAACTGTTATCATCCTACCAATCCGCATAGTCATTCCGTTAAACCTCACCTGCAAAACAATGTGTGGCCAACATCAAATTCAATACATATGATTATTCCTTTGCATGACATTTAGATAGACATTTTGTGTAATATTAACTCTTTTAAAATACTTTCGGAATAGTGTTAAATGCTTGTAGCTTTGCTTTATATTTGTTATGTCATCAATACTTTTATTAATTTTCTAGACATCTCAGGTTTATAGCATCTGTTTTAGATTTAATTGGCGGCTCAAGAAGTACGACCCCAGCTAGCTTAGGTTCTCGAAAATCTCCTACCAATGATCAAGGTGTACAAGCTGGAGGAAGCAAGCGTGATGATAAAAAAATTGTCAAACCAATCCAACCACCAGGACAACGTAATCAACAAAGGAGAAATTCAAGGGAAAGAAGGGATTCAAGGGGTGAAGCACAGGTTTGTGGTGATTGTTTTATTAACTATCTTTTTCTGTTTTATGATTTTTGATTAACATTTTGATGCTTCATATTTTTGGATAAAATATTTGGATAAAGCTATCAAAGCTAGTAACATCCTGTATTGAAAAATATTTTCGATGGTTTCCAGAATATTTAAGTTTAAATTAGTTATTAGAGTTATTGACATATAGGTAACTGATTGTTGAAACATTTAAAATCAAAATGTACAGGGTGTTCATTAAAAAATAATAGTTACAACAGGTCAAAAATGTAAAAATTTGAATTTCCATAAAAACACCTGTAAAATTGAGAACAATTCAGCATTCAAAGTGAAATTATGGACAACATTATGAAAATACATGTTTGCAAATTTTACTCTTGATGGCTGCAAATGCATTATTTTCTAAAGTTCAATAAAGTAACACCACAGCATAAGTTCAAAATCAATATGAAACTGGATAGGGAATTAAAAGTCAAAAAGAATTTAATTAATTTAAAATTTAAAAAAATGTTGAATATTCTATTAAATTAAAATAAATATCAACACCAGAAATTAAAATGTTTAACATAAATCTCGATGACAGATAGTAATTATTGTTTCATTGCCAAGGAAACAATTTTCATAGACAGACTCCTAAACTATAAAATTTATTAAAAACGTCAAATAATTTGATGAAATATGTAGTTTTAAATTATTAAATCCTATATCTTTCGGTAGTAGAAAGAATATAATACATTGCACGATGCGAAAATCCTTTCAGGTTTTCAGTGTTTTTTGAAAGGTCTCTGCTTCACCTCACACCTAAAAGTAAACTTTCGCATCTAGTAATGTAAATAACTATTTCTTCTCTTTCATTTGATATATCATACCTAGATGTGTAAAATAATTACTTTCTCCAGATTAAGAATATTAAATATAAATTTTATAAATAATACACATACAGTGTGACCTATTTGAAATTAGAACACCTCTGTAAAGTGGTTATCTGCATAACATCAATCCTTTAAACACCTAAATATGTATTAAAGTAAAACAAGTAAAAGATGGCGAAATTTTATTAACATGCATAATGAATCAAAATCTATAAAATTTAAAAAGTCCATGAACTAAAAGATGTACATCCGCGTATACACGTCGTTAGAATCACTGAAAAATTTGAAGATAAAACTTTGCTTGCTTTGCTTTGCTTGCCCTAACTGTTCGCTGCTGCTTTAAATGTAATGGTTTTTACCATAACCAAAAATCTTAGAAGTAAACAAGTGTCGTCTAGCGATTGTACGTTTCTTAAAAATAAACATAAATTAGACATAGACGTAGATCATGCTGTATACCACTACTATAACAAATGTTTTGCGCATAAAAAGGCGGTCGAGAAAATGAAGGCTGATTTATTCGGATCTCAATAGCAATTACCGGTTAATCAATCCCACTTTAATTCATGCATGCCGTTACAAAATACATTATCAGTTTACTATCAAAATGTTAGAGGAGTGAATACTAAAACCAACAGATATTTAACGCTGTGTGCTCTTATGTTATTGCTTTCACGGACACCTTTCTTCACCCAGTCGTTTATTGTGAAGAATTATTTATTTCTTAAAGGAATGTGTATATAATATATAATGTGGTACGATTAAAATTAAACAGAAGTGTATGTAATATACAGGGTGTCCCGAAACTCCCACCTTCCCCTCTAGGTGCTAATTCTTCATGCAAAAATAGTAAGACAAGTTCCTATAAACATTGTCCGCAAATGCTTCCTAAGGGAGCCCTCTAAGGATGGCGCAATAATTGGCGTTTTTATTAATTATCTCGGAAATAATTTGGGACAACTTTATGACACTTGGTTAACTATTTTCGATCATTAAAGGTTATTGTTTTACAGTATTAGCCAAAATTAATTTTATCCAGGGGCGGAGAAATGAGGGGTCCGTGTCCTTTGTTTCTACATACAGTCAAACTCGGCTATAGCGAACCTCCAAGGGACCCGTAAAACTGTTCGTTATATGCGAACGTTCGTTATAAAAGATCGACAAAAAAACAGCTTCAACTTAGAGAGCCCGTGATCACGGCAAATTTGTGCATTTGCACAGCCATTTTCCAGCTTGCGAATTATATTTAACTTATCCAACAAAGAAATAGATTTTCTATTTGCTTTCAACATTAGCCATTGTTCAAATGCAAATTCAACACGCAATTTAGCACCCACTCAAACAAAATATTAATTGTAGGTAACTTGCAGAGACTTGTTTTCAAATTCGTCGCGCGCCGTTCGTTCGACATTGAGTCAACAAACCACTCGCTAGTTCGCTATAACCGAGTTTAGAGGTCCGCCGGGCCAAAAATGCGGTATGTTATAACCGAGTGTTCGTTATATCCGAGTTCGTTATAGCCGAACAAAAATACACGCGCTTAATAGGGACTTCATACTGCTCATGAGTTCATATATTCTTCTAATGAGTAAAAACAATTCTTAATTAGGAAGTCTTTAACCTGCATAATAAATTTTCTTTCATTCATATATCCCGTGTTTGTTATATCCAAGTTCGACTGTATTAATGTTTCAAGTTGAAATTTTTAGTATTTTAATCCCTGATTATAATTCCCTCGTTAATTCTGCATAAAAAAGATCTTCTTTACGATTACCCATATGGCAAGCCGTTTACGAGTCTAAACGAAATATTACGTAAAATGTCAACTTGAAACATTAATATGTAGAAACAAAGGACACGGACCCCTCGTTTCTCCGCCCCTGGATAAAATTAATTTTGGCTAATACTGTAAAACAATAACCTTTAATGATCCAAAAAAAAAGTTAACCAAGTTTCATGAAGTTGTTCCAAATTATTTCCGAGATTAGTAAAAACACCTAATCCTTAGAGGGCCGTAGCTTCCTTAGGAAGCATTTCCGGGTACATGTTTAGGAACTTTTCTTACTATTTTTGTATGGAGAATTAGCACCTAGAGGGGAAGGCGGGAGTTTCGGGACCCCCTGTATAATATGTTAAGATTGATGGTTCAGAAACTCATCCATAGAGTAAAAAGCATGTTCCAATAGAAATGTGTTTAGTTTATTTTTGCATGTATTAGTGTTGTCTGTGGTTTCAAAAAAATTTTCTTTATTGTAACATTTAATGCCTATATATATTGGGTCATTTTGGCTAATATTCAGTCTTGCAAAAGGTTGGTGTATCATCTGACAATTTCTTGTATTGTAAAGATGCATTTCATTATTTTTTGTAAAGTATATTTGCATTACATTGAAAAATGTACAGACATGGTAATTTTAAAATTATAATTATAAACCTTAAGATTTTTTTTTGACAAAAATGCTTTATTTAGAAGTGCTGAAGAGCCCCAGAAAATCAGACCATATTGCAAGGTAAATTGTACAAGTCCATAGTATAATATTTTAGATACTGTATTTCTCATGTATATAATAGCTTTGTTTGTTACAAAGAACATAGAAATGTCAGAAATATGTATTGAAGGTTATACACCTGAAATTTGCTACACGGACAGTGCACATACAGGAGGAGTTATGTTCTACATAAAAAAAGAAGTATCTTATCAATTGTTAAGATGTTCCTCGTACGATAAAAATATGTGGTATATAGCAATTAAATGTAACATATATACGGAAAACTACACCATAATAGGAGTATATCATTCACCAAGTTCTAGTACTGCAGAGTTTTTATCCTTATTTGAAGATACAATGGAGGAGTACAATTCTAATAAGACAGATACAATTATAATAGGAGACTTTAATATAGACATGTTAGATAACACTTTTTATCAAAAAAAGTTCTCACAAATTATAACCCAAAATGGATTCACACAAATTGTTGATGAACCAACCAGAATTACACACAATAGTGCAACAATGATCGATTTAATAATTACTAACTGCAACGATATATCTTTTAATGTAAATCATTTACCCAAAATAACTGATCATGCTTTTTTAACCATAAACCTTCAAATGCCACACGATAAGATTAATAGGACCACTCAAGTGATAAGAAGCTTTAAAAATTATGATGAAGCAGTATTTCAGAACCAACTGTTAAATAGCGAATGGAATAATAGTACTACAGATGTAAATAGTATAGCTGAGAACCTAATGCATACCATAAAGAGTAACTTGGATTCAATTTGCCCCATGATAGAAGTTGCTATACCAATCAAATATGCAGAAAAAAAGTGGATTACAGAAGAAATTTTAAAACTTATGAGAGAAAGGGATAATGAATACGAAGCAGCTAGGATAACGAATAATGAGTATAATTGGAAAATCTATAAAGAAAAACGCAATAAGATAACAACATTGATAAGGAAAGAGAAACAAAAATATTACGAACTGAAAATAGACAACTGCAAAAATGATTCAAAATTGATGTGGAAGACGCTTAAACAAATCACCCGTGGTAAAAATCAAATCACAACCAAATACATTAAATTTAATGATGAAGAAATATATGATGATCTAGATGTAGCTGAAAGATTGAACATTTATTTCATAGAAAGCATTCAAGACATTATCCAAAATATACTAAAGTATAATGAATACCATATGGAAAATAGACAAAATGAAAATATACTAAATGAATTTAAACAGATAGAAATGAATCAACTAAAAAAAATTGTAAAAGAACTACCAAATAAAATGGGCAGTGATGGTATATCAGCACAAATCATTAAAACAACATTTCAGGTTATTGGAAATAGATTCCTAGATGTTATAAATGCCTCATTGCAAGCAGGAGTTTTCCCAAATATTTGGAAGAATTCAGTTATAACACCGGTTCCAAAAATAACGAATACCGTTTTGTGTGAACAGCATATACCCATAAATGCATTACCCATATGTGAAAAAATGTTGGAACTAGTTGTAAAAGAACAGTTAATGTATTATTGTACGACAAACAACATATTAATACCGATGCAATCGGGATTGAGGGAAGCACATTCTTGTGAAAGCACGTTACAGTGTATACTAAATGATTGGGTAAATGAAATTGACTGTGACAATATTGTAATGGCAGTATTTTTAGACTTTAAGCGTGCATTTGAAACAATAGACCGGAACCTATTAATAAAAAAGTTACAAAACATCGGCATAGGTGGCAAAATACTAGAGTGGTTTAAATCATACTTAAGTAACAGAAGCCAACAAACTAAATTTGGCATGAGTATATCCAGTGAACAGCAAACAACCTATGGAGTGCCGCAAGGGTCTGTCCTAGGCCCCATATTGTTTATTATTTTTATTAATGATATTGTTAAATCTATTGTCAATTGTAATATACATCTTTTCGCAGATGATACCATGTTATATTTAACAGGTAAAAATATCAAAGATATGGTAAACACTATGAATAATGAACTTGAAAATGTATATAAATGGTTAAATGTGACAATAATCTTAAAGTAAATATTGATAAATGTAAATGTATGGTATTAGGTAAAAAGTATAAATTAAACAACAGTGATAATAGGTATGCTGTTAAAATTAATAATAAAGTAATAGAAAGAGTAAGTGAAATAAAATACTTAGGAATTATACTAGATGAACAGCTAAATTTTAAAAGCCATGTCAATTACATAAATAAAAAAAATAGCAAATAAAACAAATTTTTTGAGAAGAATATCTAAAAATGTATCCAATGTTCACTAGATTGTCTCTGTGACCGATAGCGGCTTGCCAAGCAAGCACCAAGAGCGGCGACCTCTAGCCCTGATGGACTAAAACGTGCATGATAAATAGGATTTATAGGAAACAACTACTGGACGGGCAAAGGCCCCTACTCCCATTGAATTATACCTATAAATCCAAATTGGTAGCCAAATTTGTTATTTGTCTTTTCTCCACCAGACACAGACCGGTTTCGAACTCTTTATGTTCTCATCAGTGTGCCACAGGTAGCTGAAAAGACAAATAACAAAGGCAAACCAAACTAGTCTATGGCAGACCCAGCACAAGTAAGTAGTGAGGGATAAGTGCATTCCTCTGGTGGTCAGTTGCTACTACCAGTCGAGACATCGAAGATGTCTCTGTGACCGATAGCGGCTTGCCAAGCAAGCACCAAGAGCGGCGACCTCTAGCCCTGATGGACTAAAACGTGCATGATAAATAGGATTTATAGGAAACAACTACTGGACGGGCAAAGGCCCCTACTCCCATTGAATTATACCTATAAATCCAAATTGGTAGCCAAATTTGTTATTTGTCTTTTCTCCACCAGACACAGACCGGTTTCGAACTCTTTATGTTCTCATCAGTGTGCCACAGGTAGCTGAAAAGACAAATAACAAAGGCAAACCAAACTAGTCTATGGCAGACCCAGCACAAGTAAGTAGTGAGGGATAAGTGCATCCCTCTGGTGGTCAGTTGCTACTACCAGTCGAGACATCGAAGATGTCTCTGTGACCGATAGCTGCTTGCCAAGCAAGCACCAAGAGCGGCGACCTCTAGCCCTGATGGACTAAAACGTGCATGATAAATAGGATTTATAGGAAACAACTACTGGACGGGCAAAGGCCCCTACTCCCATTGAATTATACCTATAAATCCAAATCCAGAGGGATGCACTTATCCCTCACTACTTACTTGTGCTGGGTCTGCCATAGACTAGTTTGGTTTGCCTTTGTTATTTGTCTTTTCAGCTACCTGTGGCACACTGATGAGAACATAAAGAGTTCGAAACCGGTCTGTGTCTGGTGGAGAAAAGACAAATAACAAATTTGGCTACCAATTTGGATTTATAGGTATAATTCAATGGGAGTAGGGGCCTTTGCTCGTCCAGTAGTTGTTTCCTATAAATCCTATTTATCATGCACGTTTTAGTCCATCAGGACTAGAGGTCGTCGCTCTTGGTGCTTGCTTGGCAAGCCGCTATCGGTCACAGAGACATCTTCGATGTCTCGACTGGTAGTAGCAACTGACCACCAGAGGGATGCACTTATCCCTCACTAGTTACTTGTGCTGGGTCTGCCATAGACTAGTTTGGTTTGCCTTTGTTATTTGTCTTTTCAGCTACCTGTGGCACACTGATGAGAACATAAAGAGTTCGAAACCGGTCTGTGTCTGGTGGAGAAAAGACAAATAACAAATTTGGCTACCAATTTGGATTTATAGGTATAATTCAATGGGAGTAGGGGCCTTTGCCCGTCCAGTAGTTGTTTCCTATAAATCCTATTTATCATTCACTAGATTGACAATTTATAAAAGTATAATTGCCCCACATTTTGAATATTGCTCAACTTTACTACTTTACATTAATAATAATGAACTACAAATGCTACAAAAAATGCAAAACAAGGCAATGCAAGTGATATTGCAATGTAACAGATATACTCCGATTAATATTATGCTGAGAACATTAAACTTCATGAACGTGAAACAAAGAATTCTATTAAGAACACTGCAGTTCATATTTAAAATAAGAAATGGTGTCCTACCAGAATATTTGTTTAATAAAATCATATATGTAGGAGATACACATAATTATAACATACGTATACTCGGGCCAAAAAGAGTAGTCAGTAGAGCCAGGGGCGTACGGATTTACGAATTTCATAAATTCCATAATTCGAACAAATGAAAGCGGATTGTGTTAATTATGCATGAGTATGAGTTACCATGTCTTAAATTTTAAATAATATGCTTACATCTGGCAACATTATCTCCACGAATTAGGTATAGCAACGCAGTTGAACAATGCACATCCGTTGCGTTGCAGCATATGTGACGCCACTGAATGCGCTACGATAGACTTGCTCGACGACCTTCCTAGTAGTCGAACAAATTATTGGGTAGAAGGCGCCACGTTCAAACATGTACTCTATTTGGTTGACTATAGCAATTACACATAATGACCTAGTTGTGGTTTTCGTCTCTGGTAGGCGGATAAAACTTGATATATTTCTTTGAATTATATGGGATTATATGGTAAAACGAGCTGCCGCTTCTGTATTCCATAACAGCTAAATGCTTTGAAGAATTGCCTACTACTCTACTGACTACTCTTTTTGGCCCGAGTATAGTAAAAACAATTTATATATAAGAAAACACAATTCACTGTTAGCTAGTAAATCACTGTTTTGTAGGGGTTTTAAAGAATATAACAGCTTGCCATCAGAAGTAAAAAATTGTAGTACTCTTATACAATTCACAGCTCTTTGTGTGAATTATATAAGAAATTTAGCTGTGTAAAATTAAGTATCTGTTCATATGATATTTGATATAACAATCTTGTGTAAATTAATATACTTACTGAATATTAAACCATTTGTATATGTAAATCAGAATTATTGTATTTTTATAATGTCTGTAAATGTGTATAAAAAAATTGTATTAATGTATAGCTTTTTTGCTAAATAAATCACTATTATTATTATCAGCCACTAGTGTACACTTTTTTACACTTTTTTACACTTTTACACTTTTTTACACTTTTTGCCGTCGTTTGTTATAAATTAGTGCAGACGGTGCTAGCCGTTTGGTATACCAGTACAGTGTACACTTTCTTGCACTTTTGACACTGACTCCTGAGGAGGTGTAACGAGTGTCGATAGTGCAGCCCAGGCGCCTGAGTTATTTTGAAATTATTGCCGTGTTCATCCACAACATTAACTTTTTCCCACCTGTACATTTTTTAAAAAACTATGAGCTACGAGCTACGCAAGTACCATTCGCTACCTATCACTTCAAATGCTATTATTATTGCTATTATTTATAGGATATGTTGATTTTCTGACAAGAGTACGTACACTCAAAAGTTGTTTGTTATAGAATTACACATCTGCACTAGTTAACATTTTGTACACTTTTAAACCTACACTTTTCTGCACTACACTTTGATGACAAACAAAGCTAATGATGTAACAGACTTTGCTAAGTTTTGAGCAGACATTGTTTATGTATACTTCCCAAGTGAGTTTTGGATAAAAATAAAGTCCCCAAGAACTTAATATGGTCAGTACTTTGTGTAAATTGTTTTTATTAAGAGGCTGTAGTCTGGACTCATGGGTTTTGTTAAAAATTGCATATAGAAGGTTTTATTTTTGTTTAAAATAAGGCCATTGTCGCTACACCAACTTGGGAGTTCAATGGAAGTTGTGTTACACTTTTGTAGAAGAGTTTCAATTGTTTTCTGTCTTACAAGAATATTAGTATCATCTGCATAAAGAATCACTTTATCAGACTTTATACATGTTTTATTGATATCATTTGTAAACAGTATGAATAATAGAGCCAAGACTGAACCTTGAGGCACGCCCAAGGTATTTTTTGTAGTGTGCAAGTTTGTTCCTTGTGTCCTATTATTCAAATTGTTAGTAACCTATTGATGCGCTACTCCTCTTATCCAGTGAATATAGGAATGTAAAAGAACCGCGAGTACTGCCTAATCGGTTACCCCGCACCCTGATCGCACCGCAATGACCATAATACTCCGCTGCTGTATTGAGACGCCACCAGCGGTGTTTATGAGAAGTTATGTTTAATGTGTACTATTGTGTACTCGTATTTTCTCTAGCTCAATTTTCAAGTTACAGGACACAGCGACACTTGCCAGCCAGCTCCGACATAACACGATGATTGGCAATGAATCATTTCGCTTCAAATCTACATAAATACTCATATCATTTCTTGATCTTTCATATAATAAATTACAATAAATAAAATAATGTAAATTTTATGTAATATCTCTAGTATAGTAAGAAAATACTTTAATTAACATTATGTACTTAATTTTATTTGTTTGAGAGTCCACAAGGCAAAGTATCCTTAAAATACGGTATGAATATGTTCTTTAATTTAAAAAAAAAAAACATTTAGGAAACAGGAAGTGTATTAAGCTAAAATATAAGTACCTATTAATACTTTACATCAAAAGATTGGTGTACTTGGATAAAAATCGAATAAATTCAATCATAACATATTTAATAAATACCTACATTAATAAACATTTACATAATTCTGCAACTGGAAGTTACAAGTTTACATAAAAAAATATAAGGAGTAATAATGGTAATAATATGTTATAAAACAAAATGATAGTGTAACAATGCATAAAATGATATACAGTGTGTCCTAAAACCCTCTACAGGGTGTCCATATATAAAGTATTACATTTTGACAGTTTATAACTCGAGAACGAAAGGAGCTATCGAGATGCGGTTTTCACTAAACTTCTTAGATTTTCTTCAAGTTTTTCTTCCCTTGCCAATTCTTAAATATTGTCACAAATTATCGAAAAAAATAGCCTACTTCAATCCAAAATTATGAGCTTCCTTTAAATGGAACACCACCTATATCTGTTACGTCCATCTTAAAGCCCGATACTTTTCCTTTAAGAAAATGTATAAATTGTTACCATTCAGACAAGGAGATACCTATTATTTTTTTACGAAACCATGCCAAAACATCTTTCTAAAAGAATTACACATTTTAATGGTTTATACAACTAGTGAACTAAAAGAGTAATGAGTATCATGTCTTCACTAAATTTCTCAGGCGATCTTCCACTCTCAAATCGCCTAAGAATAAAGTACCTAGGCAGTGGCGGTCGGTGTGGGAGGGCAGGCCCCCAGAGCCCCAAATTTAAAATATGCAATTTTTTTAGAAAGTTGTTTTGACATGTTTTCGTAAATAATTAATATCTCCTTTCAACACAATTATTATCACAAGCAATGAAAAATGTATAGTTACGTTTATTTGTCACCTCTGCGCCAACGACAAAAGTCATACAATAATGGATTATTTTAATGACTATTACTAGCATTTTAATGCCGATTTTGAGGTACTTTAGTGCCGATTTAAAAAAAAAATTGCTGTGAACTGAGAGAGAAATTATTTCGTCTACTGCTGTAATCAGAAAAAGGAAGCTTTCTCTAATAAATATACAGGGCGGTTCAGAATTTACCGATTAAACTTCGGGAACTAATAGAGTACGTTAAAATAAATGGACTTTCTTTAATAAACTTATATCTAAAACCGCATAGTTTCTGAGATACAGGGGGTCAAAGTTTAATTAAAAAAAATATATTTTTAAATATGTTCTTAATTAGTTGAGGTATTTTAACGATACTTGTTTGACAAATTAACAGTAACAAGTAACGTTTTCTGAAAAAAATTCGACTCGCTAATTTATACAGTGACGGAGTATTCAAGATACTAATTTATAGCTTTGCAGAACGCTTTCTGAACCAATTTTTTGGACAGAGCTTTGGGTTATGTCAAAAATGCCAAGAATACTTTTTTATTAAGAAATAATTGTAGTTTTTAAAAAGGTTAATTTTTTTAAAATTTATCCAGAGGCGTATCACTATTTTTTAACAAGTAAAAATTAAAAAATTAAATACGCTGCCACTGTATAAATTTGCGAGTCGAATTTTTTTCGGAAAACGTTACTTGTTACTGTTAATTTGTCAAACAAGTTTCGTTAAAATACCTCAACTAATTAAGAACATATTTAAAAAAAGATTTTTTTTAAATTAAACTTTGACCCCCTGTATCTCAGAAACTATGCGGTTTTAGATATAAGTTTATTAAAGAAAGTCCATTTATTTTAACGTACTCTATTAGTTCCCGAAGTTTAATCAGTAAATTCTGAACCACCCTGTATAGGTACAATAATTATTTTGTGTAGGAATTCAAATTTTTAAAAATTAGTTAGTTTCTCATTCGTCTTCTAAAAAACTCGTGTATGCGTATCAAAATTCATAAACAAACAAGCAACAAAAACTGTTCAGATAAACCCATCCACAAAAACTCCAAATACAAAAACTTCAACAACTAAAACCAATCAACATAAAAACTTTTCTACGATCATGAACGACTGGCTGAATGGACTCCGTCCTTAATGCCATAACAAAAAAAAAAAAAAAAAATCTTGAACGAAGTAACACACAAAAAATATAAACACATGTTCTATTTAATAACAGATACAGGATGTACAGGGTGTCCCAAAGTTGATGTCTCGGGACTATATCTAGAGAATGAAACAATTTATCACAAAACCGTTTACGTGGTTTAATTTGGGGTGCACTAAGGTACATTTTACGCTATAAATTTTTTTTTTAGAAATCTGGAAAATGGCGAAACTGACGTCATCAGAACTTTTTCCCCAGGAACATACACTTTTTTTGTGCTACCTGGAAAGTGCTATTTTTTCTGAACATTTTCTAATAAAAAAGTTTTTTCGTATCTTTTATATTTAAAAATATACAGGGTAAAATAGTTTGGAAAATGAAAATACCCTTAATTGCATACGAGTTAGCCATGATTTAATCGAGTGGCCTATGGAAAACAATGAACTAGGGCTGTTGACATAAGTTTGTTTAGTGAATATACAGGGTGTCCCTAAACTACGTTCGGAAAATTCGGGAGGTGATTGCATGCGCGAAAATATGAAGAAATGTTCCTATGGACATGGGTCCGCAAATGGCTCCTAAGGGAGCTACGGCCCTCTGAAGTTGGCGCCCCAAATATGTTTTTTTTTTAAATATCTCAGGAACTCTTTGAGCTACTGACATAAAATTTGGCATGCTATCTACCGTTAGTAAGGGTTATGAATCTGCATTATCAACAATAGAAAATATTAACCAGAGGCGTACTAAACTGGAGGGGGCTCCTATATTTTTCCCACCAAATTTTTTGTTTGTCATTTTCTTGCATTTTTGATATCGGAAATAAATTTCCTGAACAATTTTACGTAAGAAAGATCCCCTAGTTGGAGAGCCGTAGGACGCACCGTTTTCGAGAAAAATGGGATTATGTAAAACGGTGTTTAACTTACGTGCAGGTAGATTTTGAAGATAGGTAATTAATTGAAATCTAGTGGGCACCTGTCAAAATCTGATAGACTTCTGTCAATTTTATTATTAATAATTCAAAACAGTAGTTAGTTGTTGATGGTGCTTCTTCTGTTGAATTTGAATTAAAACTCAAAAATGGAGGCGCCAACTTCAGGGGGCCGTAGCTCACTTAGGAGCCATTTGCGGACCCATGTCCATAGGAACATTTCTTCATATTTTCGCGCATGCAATCACCTCCCGAATTTTCCGAACGTAGTTTAGGGACACCCTGTATTGTTTGTGTCAAATAGTTTACGGGTATGAATTAATTTAAATAGCACCGAAATGTTTACAACGAATGAAAAAGTTGACATGATTTTAATCTATTTTTTTTCTCTTTTCTTTTTGGGATTTATTACCAGATCTCTTGAAATTCCTATCCAATTTATATTAGGTAAGTATCTAAAAAATATTCAAATTAACCAGTTTAAAACTGGGAAATAACGCCTTTGACGTAATGTCAACGAAACAGTTAGAGGGTGTTTTTTGACAACTAATAGGAATTAAAATAATACAAAACACTGCGCTGTCGTTTCAGAAACTATATCTGTTTCCTTCTCTTTAGACTTTTTATGTAACGTGTAGAATAACACGGCATAAAAGAAAATTGTTAATATCATTTCCATAGATACTTACCATAGAAATGTTGAAAAATATACTAAATAATATTAATTTTATTGAGTTCTTCTCTCAACTTTGGTACCAAGTTGAACAAAATTCTACCGAACAATTTGATACGCATTTAACTTAATTAAGTAAAATTATTGCAGATTCTTTGATTTTTCTCTTTTTGCTGTCTGCTTCTTTGGTTTGAAAAAATTGTCCTAACGCCAAAAAAAAAAACGATTCAGAATTTTGTTACTGTTTTAAAATATTTTTTTTAATTAAAATATACTGTTACAAATCTTTGATAAAACATATAAATAGATTTTGTTCATTGTTTTCCATAGGCCACTCGATTACATTATGTGTAACTCGTATGCAATTGAGGATATTTTCCAAACTATTTTGCCCTGTATATTTTTAAATATAAGAGATACGAAAAAACTTTTTTAATAGAGAATGTTCAGAAAAAAATAGCACTTTCCAGGTAGCACAAAAAAAGTGTATGTTCCTGGGAAAAAAGTTCTGATGACGTCAGTTTCACCATTTTCCAGATTTCGAAAAAAAAAAAATTTATAGCGTAAAATGTACCTTAGTGCACCCCAAATTAAACCACGTAAACGGTTTTGTGATAACTTTTTTCATTCTCTAGATATAGTCCCGAGACATCAACTTTGGGACACCCTGTACAAGAATATCATTTTGTGACCTTTGGGAAAAAATTTACCCAAAAACGGATGATGAAATTCTAAAAACAAAAACTGGCCTACTTCTTAAAACCAACCAAGACAAAGGTGACATAACCCTAACTCTGCAAAATATGGTTAAAGTCAAGAGAATACTTAATTTCAAGGAAACATCCACTAACAATAAACCTGCCTACTCCACCCCGGCAGAAAGTTATTTAGTCGTAATTGGTTCGGTCGAAGAGGAAATAGAATTACACAATTAAAATTCAAAAACTTAGGATTAAAATTGAGTATTAAAATATTCCTCAGTGGAGTAAAATCAATGATTTAAAAAGTGACTTTTTATCTTACTCTTGAAAGAAATAAAATTCAAAGATCTTATATCGATAGGTACGTGATTGTATATTTGGAGATGTAACGAGTTTTTTATTGATTTTGTTAATCTAGGACGAGGCTGTCTTAGTTGCATGGCAGACCTGGTGTCATAATTATGAAAATCAGAATTAGCGGAATAGGAATTTATATTTCTATGTATTTCTAGCAGAGTTGTATACATATATAAAGAGGGAACTGGCATAATACCTAACTTTTTGAAAATTGGTTGACAGTGATCTCTCCAGCCAGCATTGTCAAGTAACCTGACCGCTCTTTTTTGCAACCGAAAAATTTTTACGGTATGAGATGAACCACCCCATAAAAGAATTGCATAACAAATATGCGAATGAAATAAAGAAAATAACACATTCTGAACGTATTAAAACACAGTGATTTTTTTAGTCTGCGTAGCAGAAAAATGATTTTTGATAGTTTGTTAGACAATAATTATTTATATGGACTTTTCTAAAGCTTTCGATAGGCTTGACCATGGTATGTTACTAACAAAGTTAGTTTCTTTTGGATTTAACCCAAAGCTAATAAATTTTTTTGGATCCTACCTTCTCAATAGAACTCAGTTTGTACAATATCAGGGTCATAGGTCTATCGAATTTGTATCACAATCGGGAGTCCCACAAGGGTCTGTATTAGGCCCCTTATTATTCATCATATTCATAAATGACATTGTAGCCGATCTCCGTTGTCCATCTCTCCTATATGCAGACGACTTAAAAATATTCTCTAAGATCAATAATATATCAGATTACAACAAGCTTCAGACAGATTTGAACACAGTTCAAGAGTGGTGCAACAAATTCAGTCTTTCTCTTAATTTAGATAAATGTAATGTAGTCTCATTCACAAGAAAATTAAATAAGTTACAATTTGAATATGCTATAAACGGGGTTAATCTGACACGCCATAGCAGTTTCAAAGATCTGGGCGTAACATTTGATTCCCACCTTTCATTTAAAGACCACATCAGAAACATAACGACATCATCATTTAAAATATTAGGCTTTGTTATCCGCAACGCTCGAGATTTTAAAAATACAAACACCATAAAAACTCTATATAACACCTTGGTCCGGCCTAGATTAGAATATGCAAATGTGATATGGAACCCTCACTATGATGTTCATATTAACAATATCGAAAGCATTCAAAGACGGTTTTTAAAATTTTTAGCATTTACAATCGACCATGACTATCCTCCCATAGGGTATGATCATTCTTTATTACTAGATCGTTTTTTCTACAGTTCTATAGAGCAGCGTAGGAAAATGCAAGGTGTAATACTCTTATACAAGCTTTTAAACAATATGATTGACTGTCCCCAATTGCTTGAAAAAATCAACTTTAGGGCACCTACCAGGTTAACTAGATTCACGTCAATGTTTTATTTTCCTAATACCCATTCAAATATTCTAATGTTTTCTCCATTATATACTGTTTGCCGTACTTATGAAGCTATTGAGAATGATGTAGACATTTTTAATACTAGGTTAAGTCAAATTAAGTCAGTTATTTATTAGTTTCTCAATATATAATTTTATAATTATAAATATTATATATGTGTGTATATATATGTATGTATATGTGTATATGTTATCCCGGCCCTGTAAGTGGAATGTAAATTCTGTTGGGTTCGTGTATGGAAATAAATAAATAAATAAATAAAATAAATAAATAAAGAGTTATTCGTAGAGAGTATGAGCTTTTGAGTCTTGCGTTCATTCAACATAAGCTTGTTGGAAGAAAACCAATGATTAGCTTGCTCCATGTATCTAGAACAGTAGTTATTTAAATTAATAATGTCGGCATTAAAGTTAAGAATTGTGGTATCGTCGGCATAGGCAATGCATTATTTTTTTTTTTTTGCTGGAGACATAAAATGAAAGAGGTCATTTGTATATAAAATAAGCAAAAGTGGCCCCAGCACCGAGCCTTGGGGCACTCCGTGCTTTATTGTTAGAAAATCAGAATTATTATTGTCAATAGAGACGCATTGACGTCTGTTGTTAAGATAGGAAGATAAGAGGTCTAAAGGTAAACCTCGTATACCATAAAAGCTCAACTTTTCTACCAGCAACTCATGTGAGACACAGTCGAAAGCCTTGGAAAGATCACACAGGTTGATAGCTGCATGTTTACCATCCTCAAGGCCCTCGACTATGTCACACACAATTTTTAAAACCGCACTCGTCGACGAACATTTACTTCTGAAGCCGAACTGACAACAGTTTAAAATATTATTTGATTCAATATACCTTACAAGTCTTTTTTTTTTTTAAATAATTTCAAAAATTTTTGAAAAGATTGGAATAACAGAAATGGGTCGATAGTTATCAATACTGTTAATATCGCCCTTTTTAAAGAGAGGTAAAACTTTGGCTACCTTAAGTACATCAGGGAAGTGACCTTCACTAATGCAGGTATTGAAGAGTAGTGTAAGTGGGATTAAAATGATATAAGAATTCGAGTATTAATGCCATAAATGTCAGTGCAATTAGATTGTTTTAAATTATTTACTGCTTCAGCAACTTCATAAGTGGTTACCGGTTCTAGGAAAATAGATGATTTAAAGCTAGGTAAATTGTTTAAATATACTGTTGCAGAAGTATTCGTTCCCGGTAGCTGATTAATAAGATGCTCAGCATTAGAGGTGAAATGTGCATTAAAAGACGCAGGTGAGATATCGTGTTGTGGAGAAATTGCATTCAATTTATTACGCTCAAAATTAATTAGTTTCCAGCTGTCACGAGATCTGTTTTCAGATTTGCAAATGAAAGTGTCATAAGCAACTCTTTTAGATCAACTAATTTAGCTTTATAATCCTTTTTTAAAATATTATACAAATTAAAATCTTTTGTGCAGTTTGAAATAGTTCTTATACAACTAAGAGTATCCTTCATTTTTTTTAGTGATTCGTCAAACCACTGAACGGGTGGATAATTATTAATTTTACACTTTTTAAGTGGAAAGTGATTATCAATGAGACATAAGAAAGTATTTACTAAAAATTCTGCCAGAAATTTAGAATTATAACAATAATTGGGGTTATCCAAAAAATTCCAATCAATGTTATTTAGTGAATTGCTTAACTTACTTATTCCTTTAGAATTAATGTTCCTTCTTCAAAAGTTACTAGTACCTGTTTTGGAAAATTTTATATTAATAAGTTGACCCAGATGGTCGGACAGACAAGGTTCGATAACTTGAGTCTCATAACAATCATCTGCCAGGTTTGTAAGAATATTATCGATGCAGGCCATAGACTGTGATGTAATTCAAGTAAAATCTGATATTGTGCCTTCCAGGCCAAAAGAAGAAGTGAGACAATGTCGAAATTAATCTTATCAAGAAACAGGGACAACTCTTCCAATTTATTTGAGATACATTGTATATTAACATGGAATATACACATCCCATCATTTTTACAAGAGGTTGGAACAGAACTAGACAAATAATTATGATTAACGGTGACTGAATCATTTAGGAGTTCTAACTTGCTGGACGAATATGTTTTCGCGAGTGAAAAAACCTGTTCACCCACGCACCCTTCGGCCAGATCTCAGGATTGAAAGCTGCAGAAACATTGGATACATTAATAGTTACTTTAAACGAGGAGTAAAAATGTGGGTACATCGAGTTCATACGTTCACAAATAGCTTCGGGAAAACTTGGTTTGATAATTTCCATGAGTTCTTCGGCAGTGAAATCTGGATGTAACTTGAAAACGTGCAAAAAGGCTTGATTCGGCCGTAATTTGGAAGTTAGATTTTCATTGTTGCCAATAATAGCTTTATTTGTGTTTAGTTTAGTTGTAATTGTGTGTTGTTATTGTGTAGTTTTTAAAAATCCTATATGTAAGTCGCGCACGCGCAATACAGTTACCCCGGGGGGGGAGACTCCCGTTCCCACCGGCGAAGAGTTCGACCAAGAACCTCGTCGAAACTAGATCGTTTTAATCGCCCTAATCGCCAACCCCAAATTAAAGCATTTTAATTAGTGTTAGTGCCATCCAGTGACGTCACTGAGGAAGCTGCAGCAGACCAACTGTGTAAGTGATAGTTTCCCTTTATTTTGGGGTGATTGTCGCCGTTTTCTAATAATTTGAAATTTTTGAAAATATTGCTATACAGTCCATTAAAAATAATATACATTTTTTGGTCCTGATCGACCCGAATTAATCTTAAATTAATCATTGAGTAGGTGCTAGTTTAAATTGCATTTAGGATTGGTAAAAATTTATTCGTAATTAAAAGTAATCCCGTTTATAAAAACGCATATTCAAGTTATCGAGCTATCGGTGTTGTAGCGTTTTTTTTGTTGTTTGTTTCGAATTCTCGCACTTTGGAGTTCTTGAAGCCGCAGAGCTACGATTGTCACTCTACAAAGTAGCGCGCGCAACAGATACCCCTACCACATATTAATAATAATAATAATAACAAACTTTATTCATAGAATGTTACATATAAATATGGACATTAAATGAACTAGCGTCAACAAAAGCTTAACAATTCAATACAATACTTACACCTTACACGTTATTTATATATATTACAATACTAATACATAAATATAGAATATAATAAATCATAATTGATAATCTAAGAATTCATTTTCACTTCACCAAATTACAAGAAATAATTAAAGAAACAAATTGGATAAACGTGTTAAATGAAAATGATCCGGAAGTAGCCACGCAAAATTTTACAACAGAGTTGATAAACATACTTGAGAAGTCAAAAACTTTAAAAATTATAAAACAGAAGCAGTATAAGAAGATAAAACCATGGATAAGCAATGGAATAATTATTTCTATAAAAAATCGAGATAGATTAAAAAAAAAATTAATAAAGAATTTTACCAGTACCAAAGAAAATGAATATAAAGCTTATCGAAATAATCTAAAAAAAATCATCAATGAGGCTAAAAATAATTATTACAAAAATAAAATTAATGAAAATGTGAAAGACATAAAAAAACTATATCAACTTATATCAGATGCAACAAATGAGAGCAAAAAAAATTGCAATAATAATATACAAATTCTTGATGATACTAGCAATAATTTCAACAATGATAAAGACATGGCCAATTTCTGTAATAATTACTTCTCAGGCATAGGTTTGGAGATGTTAAGTAAAATCCCACACAGTAATAGTCATACTAATATTTCACCCAGCTTAGATAAATCAATATTTCTAAAACCGGTTGATAATAATGAATTAATTAGGCAAATTAACAGTTTAAAAAACAATAGTTCACCTGGTCCAGACGGAATTAGCTCAAATATCTTAAAAACTATACATCTATACATCATTTCTCCATTAAAACACATTATAAACTTAATTTTTAAAACTGGCATAGTTCCAAGTCAATTTAAAGTGTCCACGATAACCCCTATTTATAAATCGGGCAATCCTAAACTAATTAATAATTATCGACCAATAAGCTTAATCAATAACATAGCTAAAGTATTTGAAAAATGCCTTAAGGAACGGTTAGTTAACTTTCTCAAGAACAACAATTTACTCTCAGCTCACCAGTTTGGATTCACAGAAGGTTTAAGCACGGATGACGCTATGTATGAGGTAATAAAGGAAGTAACAGATCAACTTGATATGAATAAAAAATGTATAGCAGTCTTTTTAGATCTGGCAAAGGCTTTCGACATGGTACCTCATGGAAAACTTCTCAAGGTACTTGAACACTGTGGAGTTAGAGGCATTGTTTTGAAAGTCTTTGAATCTTACTTAGCGAATAGAAGTCAGTGTGTTAAAATTAGAGATGTACTTAGTGATCCAAAAAATATTCAAATTGGTGTGCCTCAAGGTACAGTTCTAGGACCTATACTTTTCAATGTATATATTAATTCCTTAACCAATATAAATATCAAGGGTAAAGTCATCTCCTACGCTGATGATACTGTACTCATTTTTAATGGAGCTACCTGGGATGAAACGAGAGATCGAGTTAAATTTGGGGTCGAAAAAGTTAAAGTTTGGCTTGACACATATAAGTTATCGTTAAATATAAAAAAAACTATATTGCATTTTCCTTAACATCTGTAAACCGTCCGAGTTTTAACAACATAAAAGTAGACAACTTAACGGATTCAATAAAGGAGACCACAAGCACCAAGTACTTGGGTATAATAATTGACAAGAATCTAAAATGGGACTGTCATGTAAATTATTTAACAAAAAAAATTAGATGTCTCATACATAAATTTTATCTTTTAAGATAATTCTTAAGTCAAAACTTATTACTAACATTATATCAAACACTGGTGGAGTCTCTTATTCGATATGGCATAATAGTTTGGGGGGTCTATACAATAACGCTTTAAAACAATTAACGGTTGCACAAAATACAATGTTGAAAATAATTTACAAAAAAAATCGCTTATACCCTACAAACCTGTTATATTGTGAGAAGATATGTAACGTTCGCAGCTTATTTTTCATTTCTACTTGCTGCTTTATACACAAGCATACAATAGTTAAACACTACATTGATCACTGTTATAGCACTCGAATCAGAATAAACCAGCATTTAACCATACCAAATAATAGAACAAACATAAACAAAAAGTTCATGAATTATCTAGGTCCTAAGTTCTATAATATTCTGCCTTTAAATATTAAACTGATAGATAATATCAAAAAGTTTAGGAACTTATGTAAATTGTATATAATACATAATTATAACTCCTTTTTTTTAATTATGTGAAATATGCTCAATCATGAGTTTCTCTTCTGTATAGAATGCCTACCTTTTTACTATGAATGAATAATTATAAACAAAATGAAGTTTTTTTTCCTTTTTGATTCTTTAAGTTAATCATTTGCTAAATATATGGTACATACGGGCAGTTATGGTTTCATAATTACCTAGGTACCAAAATTGCTTCTTACCCTTATCTGTACATCATATATTCCAATTTGATTTGATGTATATTGTATATCTGTACGTGTATTTTCTTTTATAATGTTTTGTTTGTAGTGTTTGTATTGTATTCTTATATTATCTATTGTACAATACTGAAAATTATAATTTGTATCATTTTGTACTGTATTGATGAAGTAAGAAATAAATAAATAAAATAAATAAAATTTACATTATATGGTTCTAATCTCAATAATAAATTATAAATCTGCGTTTTAAATTCACTCAATACTTGAGTTACTTGTATCATTGTTTAAATATACCTAGTTAGTCAATCTTATAAGAGTAACAGAGAAAATAAATTGTGGTCTCCTCTCACTCTAATTGAGCGTCTAGGAAGTGTCGGTATCTAGTGGCCAAAAGCAGCCGCGCTAGACGTAGCGTGGGCGAAGCGCGTAGCATAGACGCAATCCCATTTACAATCAAAATCTTCAGTCGCGCTTATAACTGCTGCTTTGTATATCTGCCGCTGTTGCCATATTTCATTCGATTGATCGGTTCGATCTTGCCACAATCCAACTTTATTAAATATGATAATTTTTTTAGAAAGACATTCCTTTTTTTTAGAAAAAAATTCAGTCAGTATTAGATTAGTTTGTTCATATTTATATTTGTTTGATATTTTGAACTACACTCAGTTCCAGCTTTGTATATCTGCCGCTGTTGCCATATTTCATTCGATTGATCGGTTCGATCTTGCCACAATCCAACTTTATTAAATATGATAATTTTTTTAGAAAGACATTCCTTTTTTTAAGAAAAAAATTCAGTCAGTATTAGATTAGTTTGTTCATATTTATATTTGTTTGATATTTTGAACTACACTCAGTTCCATAAAAAGTGACGCACTCGATTTTTTGGGTAATTTTAAAGCCCTTTAGTTTTTAAACCGGTGGACTGATTTAAACTTTTTTTTTTTGTTTGCAGCAAAATTCATTCGGTAAGAGCCCATTGTTCCGTGATATTCGTTTTATATGGTTTTTATACGTTTTTGTATAGTACTCGATATTCTTATTATGCCCTTAAAATTTCATATTATTAACTGTTTCCGTTTTCGAAATATAAGAGATTGAAATTTGTAATAGTTGCAAAACAGTGCAGTGCGTCTGCTCTTGACGTCACTATACGCAACTTGCCGCTGCTAGCCTCGGAGATCTACAGACCGCGACCGCTAAACAGCCGTTCCGATAAAACGAGCTTTGTTGTTTCGTTGTTGTGTTTTTAACATTTTGGTAAAATGTATTCAATTGAAGTTGGATTTAGTAAAGCTGATTCTGGTAATCTACCCTGAAGTTGACATGTTTATGATTATGGACTATTTTAATAAAAATATTTCAGACGGAAGCCATATCGCGTGGTTTGAAGTTAGAAAACGATATTTTAAAAATATTGTCTGGAATATTTCTGTCTAAAGATTTTCCACTTATAGGGGCATCACCAGATGCTATAAATGCTCCGGAAAAATTATTTATTTGTTTGCCAAGCGACCAAAAGCTAAGAGGAGCATGGCAACGTGCAATGCGGAGATCTGATTTTGTTTCCGACAAAGGCACGAGATTTTGTTGTGAGGATCACTTTAATGTGAGTTTATTCCATAGTATAAATAGATAAAGTTTTTATAATGTGCTTTTTTCATATTGATAGACAGCTTTTTATATGTACTAAAATTAAAATACAGGGTGTCCCAGAAATAAGTGCACAAAATTAAACCACATATTCCCGAGGTCAAAATAAATCGATTGGACCAAACTTACCTCTATACCAAAATGCTTCCTAAGAGAGCTACAGGCCCCTGAAGACCGTTTTGCACATCCACTAAACTTTCTAAGCCTAACAAAATGAGGTAAATATCATCTCAAAATTTTTACCAAGGGTGGGTCAAGCTGTAGGGGAGGGGGGGGGGGGGGTTAAAAATTACCGCAACTTTTTTATTTATAAATTTTTTTGCGTTTTGACTTCAAATTATAAATTGTCAGAGCTTTTCACAAAGGAAATGCCCTCTTGTGCAACTTCGTTCGGAGGCACCGTTTTCGAGATAAATTCATTTTAATATTCAAATGCATGCTCTAAAATGATTAGGTAAGTGGACTAATTTTTTCCTTTTCGCGTCGAAACAAAATTTAAGCATTTTGAGCAGTTGTTAAAATAAATATGAAAATTTTGGTTTGATCTGGCTCTTAAATTTTTTCGTCAAAACTCAAAAAAATTTACAAATAAAAAAGTTGCTGTAATTTTTACCCACCACCCCTACTGCTTGACCCACCCATGGTAACAATTTTGAGATGATATTTACCTCATTTTGTTAGGCTTAGAAAGTTTAGTGGATGTGCAAAATTTCATTACTTTAACTTGAACAGTTTCGGAGATAATAAATAAAAACCGTCTTCAGGGGCCCACATTTAGGGGCCTGTAGCTTAGGAAGCATTTTGGTATAGAGGTAAGTTGGGTTCAATCGATTTATTTTGACCTCGGGAATATGTGGTTTCTTTTTGTGCACTTATTTTTGGGACACCCTATAACTGGACACTACAACAAGTTAAAAGTAAATGAATTTTGATAATGAAATCAAAATTCATTTATTTTTAACTTGTTGTAGTGTCCATTTTAATTTTACTACCTACATATATAAAAAGCTTTATTTAAAAATATTTTCAATATAGATAAAAAAAAGTTTTTTAGAAGTTACATTTACTTGTTGACTATATTGAAAAACATTTTAAAAACTGACTAGGTACCCTAGTTTTTATTTATAAAAATGAAAGTACAAAAAAAACCTCTATAATTATTACAAAATATAGTCTTATTCACTAATTTACATAATTTTATGTCATAATTTAAACTAATATAATCTTTGTTGTCTAAATATTTTTAACTTCTTGTGTCAATATTATATTTTTTATTAAGATTCCTTATATGTTTTTTGTTATTTTGTACTTGTATTTGTGCATTCTGGAACTATACAATACTTAAAATTTTTTTTTTTGCACTCATATTGAGTTAAACAAGCAGTACGCAACACAAACAACACTCCGAAAACACCTGTAAAAACTAAAAAGCATGGAGTCGAGCGCGCTCGCCGGCCGGGCCTATGAGTATAGTGACGTAGCGCCTGGCCACGCCCCCACTCTCGCGCGGTGGAGATTTGTAATAATTTTTAAGGCATTAAACGTGGGAATAAAATTCCGATTTTTTGTAGATCCATTATTTTTCACTTGTACTTTCGATTTATGAAATAAAACAAAAATGCTGAACAAGCCTAAGCAATTGTGACTTTTTCCAAATTTCATGGAAATTAATGGCGAATTTGAAACCTAAGTTTTTTCACAGGTTTTCAAAACACTCTGTGAGTTATTCTCGCATTCATGGAAAAATTATTCATTCTGCATTCGATGAACCATCTTTTAATAAACATTTTGTTTTTTTATTCACTGTTTTGTTGCTGGTACTCTCCGAGATATAACGTTTTTACGTGAACCCTGTGTATTGAGAAATGATCCACATGATTAGTGGTCATACTCACTCACTTCAATTTTTTATATTCAGGGGATCACAGAGAAATTTTTTGCACACTTTTGAAAACTTTTTATTGACTAATGGGCCGTTTTTCAGTTTTCTTCTGTGATATCTCCGATTCTTGTCAAATCAAGAAAACAAAAAAATAATATATTGCAATTTTACTCATTACAAAATAGTATATCCTAGCTATCAGTACAAAAATAATATTTCCCTAGCAACATCTTCCTTATAAGTACAAAACATTCGTTGCAGAAATGGCAATATTTTATAAACGATTTGTGGAAAAAATACCTACAAAAGGGCGTAGGTTTCATCCTGTAACCTACCTAAAAAATAAAATCCACAGTGGGAAGGCTTTTTAGACTTTTTAAATGGGTGACATTTATTTAGTTATAAATAAGTGTACTTACTAAATTTCAATTTTCGAATCCAAATATAAAACGGCAAAAAACCTAAATTAAATCTGATAATACGTCGACAAACGGCCATAGTTGTTAAAAAATTATTTTCTCTAAATTTGCCTCTACAGGACTCTCTATATCCTAAATTTAAAATTATTCTTAAAACCCTTTTTTGAATAATAAAAACTCTATCAAAATCACCACTGCTACCGTAGAATATAATACCATAACGTATGTTTGATTCAAAATTCGCATAATACACTGTTCTCAACGTTTGCTTGTTAACATATTTAGATAGTACCCTGATACTGTAACACACTGAATTTAACTTCATACAAAGGTTGTCTATGTGACTTCGCAAGTTAAGTTGATCATCAATTTTGATACCTAGGAATTTTACCTCACTTGAAGTGTTATAGGAATCTTTATTAATTTTAAAATCCTTTGGTGTATCAAATCCAGCATGATTTGTTTTAAATAAAACCGTATTAGTTTTTTCTTTGTTCAGTACTAATTTATTTTTAAGAAAATAATTACTTGCTGTTTCAAGCACTAGCGATGTCCTCGCTATAAGCTGTGGAAAATCAGAAGCATATATTTGAAAATTTGCATCATCTGCATACATGGTAAGGGAGCTTTCTCCAATATCAGCGGTAACATTTGCTAGGTCATTTATATATATTATGAACAGAAAAGGACCTGTTGTACTTCCCTGTGTAATGCCCATTTTAATGAATTCTAAATCTGACTTTATTACATTTCCATTTTTAGTAATAGAAACTCTCTGTTGCCTATCTGTTACATACGAACGAAACCACTGGAGTGCGTTTCCTCGTATCCCATATTGTTCTAATTTTTGCAGCATTATTGAATAATCCAGCGTGTCATATGCTTTTGACAAGTCTAGGAAAAATCCTAATACTAAGTTTTCATTTTCTAGTGCTAATATGATTGTCTCTGTGAATTGAAATATTGCTGTTTGTGTCGACTTACCCTTTAAATACCCATGCTGTATGTTGTTTAATAAATTTTTTGTAATCATATAATCCATTAATTGATCACATACCACAAATTCAAACAGTTTAGAAAAAGGTGATAAAAGATTAATAGGACGATAATTTTCAAATTTTTGTACATCTCCTTTTTTATATATAGGTTTAACAACAGACACTTTTAAGTTTTTTGGGAATATACCATATTGCAGTGAATTATTTATTATATAACATATTGGCTCTACTATAAATTGAATACAAATCTTTAGTATACTCGTAGGAACTTCGTCTTCTCCATAGCTATGTTTATTTTTAAATTTTTTTACAATATCAATAATTTCCTGACAATCTACCGGCCTTAGTTGCAATGTACTTTCAACATGAATTGCCTCAGGTGTATGCGATACTGAAGTTAATTTAGACACTAACTGAGGTGCTATGTTGACCATATACTTATTAAATTCATTTGCAAGTAAGTGTGCATCACCATTTATTTGAATATCCAGGTTATTTTTTATTTTTCCTGTTATTTCATTAATTATATTCCATGTACTTTTAGCTTTGTTATCAGAATTATTGATGCGATTTTGAATATTTTTTGCTCTGGTCTGAGTTAATAAATGGTTATAGCGTTTTTTTATCTCTTTATATTTTTCTTTATACTTCTCATCAACACTACTCACCACATACAAGATATCAAGTTGTTTCTTACACTCCCCAATCTGAGTTCACATCTGAGTTCATTTAATGCCAGCACGTGGTGGAGAAACAGTCTACCAGCTGTTTTCCTAGTTTACCGTTTTTTACTGTTATTTCAGTAATTTTGCGGCGTTTTTGTTCATTTATGGTGAACCCTTATTCTAAAATAAAATTGCATACCTATATATCCTAGATAGTCGTCGGCAGTTTAATTAAATTTTGGCTTTGAGTGCAAATCGATAAATTTACCTGTAACCCTGTGGGTAATTAATATTTGCATAAGTATTATTTGTGATTTCTCATTTAAAACTCGTATTTTGTTGATAATTTGATAGAAATATGGCTGCTGATAAAATAAAACAGTACAAAGCTTTTCGATTAACAGCGATGAATCAAATTAAAGAATCATTAATAGTGGCTAGCAATGCTATAACTGATCAAATGCGATATAAAGAAATCGACTTGATCAACCGGGACTTTCAAACCCATCATCGCTCGTTAATTGCCTTAATGTCTGTTATGGATAATGCAGACCTAGATTCGGAAGAGAGTGTTCGTTCGGAATTTGAGGGTACTCTGTATTCGTTTAAGTCTATTTGCTATGATTTATTAGAACAACCGAAAACCGTAATTGAGCCGCCGGCGTCCAGGCAACCTAATGTTACATTACCGCAGATTAATTTGCCGTCGTTTGATGAAAATATTAAATTGTGGCCGAGTTTTGATGACCTATTCTGTTCACTAATGCATAATAATGCAACACTCACAGATATAGAAAAATTCCAGTATTTGTTACGTTCACTCAATAATGAACCGTTAAACTTGGTAAAATCAATTCCTATTGTCAGTACGAATTATTTAGTAGCTTTTCGAACATTAACAAATAGATATCAAAACAAAAGATTGTTAGGTACTTGCTATTGGCAAGAAATTACTAATTTGGCTAGGCTGTCATCAGATTCTTCTAAAGCACTTAGACATTTGCTGGATATTTTTACAGAAAATTTATCGGCGTTGAAAAATCTCGGACTTCCGGTAGAACATTGGGACTTCGTTTTGTTTCAGATTATGATGCAAAAACTGGACTCGGCTACAATTACTCGTTTTGAATTGCATAATAATTCTAGGGATAATTCCGAATTTCCAAAGTTTGAGGAACCTAAAGCATTTTTATATAATCAATGTTCAGCTTTAGACTCGGTTGCACTTGTTGTGCCTAAAGCCCAACGGGTTCAACATTTTGGAAATAATAAATCGCAAATAAAATCTACATTTTCGAGTAATAACAAACTTACTTCATCATTCGTTGTGAATACGAAACCCACATCTGAAATAAAATGTGTGGTTTGTCAAGATAATCATATGGTTTATAAATGCCCCGCGTTTTTGGAGAAAACTCCGATGGAAAGGTATGAGCTTTCAAAGCAACACAATTTATGTTTGAATTGTTTAGGCGGAAAACACCAATCAAAATTTTGTAAATCTTCATTTAGTTGTAGAATGTGTAAAGCTCCGCATCACACCTTATTGCATTTTAAAAATGACAGTTCAAATAGAGCCACTCCCATTTCGTTAGTTGAAGATAATACTAATTTGGCAAAGTCAATTATTGATGTTCAACCGAGCACTTCTTCATCAAGTCAACAAGACGGTTTAAATCGAACAAGTGTGTTTGCTAATATTGTTAAAAGCCAAACCACCGTATTATTATCTACGGCATTGGTAGATATCTTAGATTCACGAGGGAACATTCACACTGCTAGAGTTTTATTGGACAGTGCCAGTCAGGCAAATTTTATAACGGAAAAATGTTGTAATCGTCTCGGGTTATCTCGGTTTAATGTGTCGGTACCAATTCATGGATTGGGTCAGATGTCTTCTCAAGGTACTGGTGCGGTGACATGCAAAATACGCGCTCGAGGTCAAGTGGTGCCCACGTTAAGTATAGATGCTGTGGTTTTACCAACAATTTGCGCCAATATGCCTAGCTCTGTTGTGGATACTCGAAATTGGAATCACTTTGCAAATCTAAAATTAGCAGATCCTAGTTTTAATATACCGGGACCTATTGATATTTTACTAGGTGCGGATAGCTTTCCTAGGATTTTACAAGATGGGCGCCTGTCAAGTAAAACCTTTGGGCCAACGGCTTTGAACACTATTTTTGGGTATGTGTTTATAGGAAAGGCCGAATGTAATACACAATCTGGTGTTAATGCTTTTTGTACTTCAACCTCGTTAGATTTGGGACTCGACAAACTTTTCAAAAAATTTTGGGAGATAGAGGAGATACCTCGTCTCACTTCCTTTTCGTCGGAGGATTTACGTTGTGTAGACATTTTCGAGAATACTCATTTTAGAACAGATACGGGCCGGTTCGTGGTGTCGCTTCCTTTTCGTGGGACCGTACCGGTTTTTTCAGACTCTCGGTCTTTAGCCTTACGTAGATTTTATTCATTGGAACGTCGACTTTTACGTGATTCAGTTCTTTATCAAAATTATAGTGAATTTATGAGGGATTATTTGGATACAGGTCATATGGAACCTTTCGTAAATATGGTAGATACTTGTGATAACTCGTTTTACATACCCCATCATTGCATTTTAAAACCTGATAGTACAACCACAAAACTTAGAGTTGTTTTCGACGCTTCAGCAAAAGAGCCGGGAGGTACTTCATTAAATGATACGTTGTTAATTGGCCCTAAGCTCCAAACGGACATAAGTCAATTATTATTGTTGTTTCGCTTACATCCTATCGCGGTTACGGCCGACATCAAGCAAATGTATCGTCAGATTTTAATTTCGCCTTCGCATAGAAATTATCAGCTCATATTTTGGAGATTTTCGCCTCATGAACCGTTGCAAGAATTTCGATTAAAAACTTTAACCTACGGAGTGTCGTCTAGTCCATTTTTGGCCCTTAAAACAATTCAACGACTTGCTCATGAAGGTAAATCTCAATACCCCCTCGCGTCTAAAATCCTTACATCGGACATTTATGTTGATGACGTCGTAACTGGGTGTAACACAATTGACGAAGCGTGGGATGTTCGAAATCAATTAGTGGAACTTCTCAATAGTGAGGGCTTTGAACTTCGAAAATGGTCTAGTAATAGTTCTCTCTTTTTATCCGATATTCCGGAGTCTCATCAACAGAGCGCTATGTCATTTGATCCAGACACATGTATCAAAATTTTAGGGCTGCAGTGGCATCCCGTGAAAGATACCTTCTCGTATAGAATTGAGTCTACTGTGTCTCAATGTTCTAAACGCACAATTCTTTCGGAGTTGGCAAAGATTATCGACCCCCTCAGTTTTCTTGCTCCTCTAACATTTTTCGTGAAACATTTAATGCAACACTTGTGGACGCTGGGTTTAACTTGGGACCAGACTCCACCCGCCAATGTGGTTGAGCGTTGGAATAAATTTAAGGCAGAGTTACCTTCACTCTCGACTTTAAATTTAGATCGTCGTCTTAGTGTGGATAACATTGAATCATGTGAACTACATGGCTTTTGTGACGCTTCTTTAAAAGGCTATGCATGCGCCATATATTTTCGCTTTTCATCGCCTGGAAGAATTTACACGCCTTTGATAATTGCCAAGTCAAGGGTCGCACCCTTAAAGCGTATTTCCTTGCCTCGGTTAGAACTTTGCGCCGCAGTGTTGCTGGCGGATCTTGTCTCGTTTGTCCTCTCCATCTATCGAAATAAATTGTCGTTTAGTCAAATATATGCTTGGTCGGACTCTAGTGTCACGCTATCGTGGATTAAGTCGTCCCCACATAAATGGAAAACATTTGTGAGCAATCGTGTGACACGGATACAAGAAGTAATTAATCCCAGTTGTTGGTATCATGTTCGAAGTGCGTACAATCCTGCAGATTGTGCTTCACGTGGGCTGTCTCCCATAGAGCTTATCAAATTCACTTGATGGTGGGAAGGACCCTCTTGGTTGTGCTTGCCCAAGGATGAATGGCCAGTGGACTCATTAGACAATGACCCTCCCTCTTCTGAAGTAGGCTCGGAAGAGAGGTTGGTCACGTTAGTTGCCGTTGTGCAAGACAATTGTTTTTATGATGACCTTCTCAACCGTTTTTCGTCTCTGGAAAAAATCAAGAGGATAATTGCTTATTGTATTAGGTTTTCCGATAATCTTCGCAAAAAGGAGAAAAATTGTGAACTTTCACTTTCTGCTTCTGAACTAGAAGAAGCATTTTCATTGATGGTTAAATATGTGCAATATTCGAGTTTTGGGGAGGATATTGCTAAGCTTAAGGTTGATCGTTCGTGTTCAAAGCCACTGCGAAAATTAGCTCCATTCTTGGATGAAAGGGGTATTCTCAGGGAGGGCGGTCGATTGGCGCATTCTGACTTGGCTTATCAGTCTAAACACCCAATATTATTGCCCACAAAGCATCGATTGACCGAACTTTTCATTGAGCATTTTCACCGTACCTATTTCCATCCAGGATTACATAGAATAGAATAGAATATATTTATTTTCACATAAGACATACAAGTATGTGTGTGAGCGTCAGGTACAGATAAAAGATATAAAATCATAAAATTGCTAGTATATAAAACCCTAGTCGAGGTACAAACACTAGTACAAAATTGAACATCAATAAACACAGTTTAAAATAATTGAAACAAATTAACAAAGTTTAAAATAATTGAAGCAATAAATAAATAAAGGGATGAAAGATAATTTAAGTAAGAGTAATCTTAATTAATTAATTTGCATATTCCCCGCATCACTGCTCATGAGTTCATATATTCTTCTAATGAGTAAAAACAATTCTTGATTAGGAAGTCTTTAACCAGCATAATAAATTTTCTTTCATTACTGATCTTCTTGATTTCTTCAGGTAGTTTATTATATAATTTAGTGCCTGCATACATTGGAGATTTTTCATATAGAGCTGTTTTGTGCCGAGCAGTCCTTAGTAAGTTACCAAGTCTAGTGTTATATAAATGGATTGCATAGTTTGTCTCAAAGCTATCTATGTTTATTCTAACGAATTTAATACAGTTTAAGATGTATATACAGTGGATGGTAAGAATTCTTTTGCTTATGAAGAAAGGTTTGCAGGACTCTCTGAATCCGATGTTAAACATCAGTCTGACGAGTCGCTTTTGTAGGAAGAACACTCGATTAACACTTGGCGAAGACCCCCAAGCTGTCACATTGTAAGTTAGATGTGAGAATGCTAGAGAATAATAAAGATTCATTATGGCTTCAATATTTAATAGACTACTTAACTGCCTCATAGCAAAATATGCTTTATTTAATTTATTACATACAAGTTCTATATGTTGATCCCAGCATAGATTGCAATCCACAGTGGTACCAAGAAATTTTACAGATTCAGAAAATGCGTCTTTCGGTATAGTTCTGATTAAGTTTTCTGGAGGCGATCTACGTTTAGCAAAGTATAGGCATTCAGTTTTGTCAATATTCAGAATTAAAGTATTCTTGTGACACCACTCTTTGTAAAGTTTCAAGATTCTGTCAACTTTTTCTTGGAGTTCTACAGGACCCGAGGCAGAGACCACCATTGAAGTGTCATCTGCAAACATCACTATTAAGCCCTCCAAAATGACAGAGGGGAGGTCATTCACAAACAGCACAAACAATAGCGGTCCCAGCACCGACCCCTGAGGAACTCCGTGCTCCACTTCGTATTCCTCCGACATAGAATCTGCAACTTTTACTCGAAATTTACGACCTATTAAGAAAGATTTTATGAGTTCTATAGCTAAACCCCTAATATCCAGTATACTTAGTTTTTTAAACAATGAAATCTACATTTAGTGTATCAAAGGCCCGACTTAAGTAAAAAAATAGCCCTATCACGTGGTTTCCTTTGTCCAATTCACCATATACATACTGTAGAAACTGATTGGTGGCTGTTTCCACAGATTTACTTTTTGGAACCCATGCTGGTGCTTACTCACTACAGTAAATTTGTTTAAGAAAGCTGTAACCCTGTTTAGTATGATCCTTTCAATTACCTTGGATAAAATGCATAATATAGAAATGGGACGATAATTGTCACTGTTGTGTTCATCTCCCTTTTTGTATATGGGCAGTATAGTCGCTATTTTAAAGATTGTTGGGAAGTGACCTTCCTGTAGGCACCTGTTTATGAGATCAGCAAGAGGTTCTGCAATGGCCTCACACGCATACTTTATTGCTTTATAGATATACCATCTACTCCTACACTAGCTTTATTTTTAAGATTTTTAATTATATCTATAACTTCTTTAGCTGTCACTGGTTCTAAGAATATGGTATGATCAACAGGTGCACAGAAGGTGCATTCGGTTGATAAGGTACCCTTGAAGTGATCAGCCATTTTCTCAGTTGTAACGCTGGAAAAGTAGTTACCAAAGTGAGTTGCAAGTTTGGCAGGATTTGAAACGGGTATATTATCAATGTTTATAGTTGTAATTTTGGATTGTACATTACTACCTAGTTGAGATTTCACCAGGGACCATGTTTCCTTAGTGGTGTTTTGTGCATTTTCAATGCGATTAGAAAAGTATTATTTTTTTGCATTTTTCAGATTGATGTTATATTGTTTTTTATTTATTTTATATGCATTGATAAGATTATAATCATCTAATTGAGTTGCTATCCAGTGTAAATTTTTTAGATTTCTACCCTCATTCACCAATTCTCTGGTCAACCAGTTCTTGCAGCTCACTTTATTAAAATTTTTGTTGAGATGCGTTACCAAAGGACAAGATAAATCTAGGCACTTCAAAAACAGTTCAGTGAATTTTTCATAAGCATGGTCAATGTTTTCAATACATAAATGATTCCAGGTTGCTTGATTCAATAGATATTGAAATTTCCCAACGTTTTCTGCTGAGAAATGTCTAGTTTGATATATAGTGCTGGGGGATTTTACAGTTATATTCATATTCTTACACCAGATGATCTGGGCTAGGTGATCAGCAATACATGCATTATGTACATAAGCTGACCATACTACCTGGGACATATTTGTTGCTAAATAATCGGGTGCTGATTTTACTGTAACATTATTTTTATCCGTACAAATGCGTGTGTACTCATTAAGGCAAGATGTGAGATTAAATGTATTAAATATGTCAATTAAAATATTTTTATTTGTACTTTCTTTTATGTAGTCTATGTTGAGATCATCGCATAGTATAATTGCTGAATTTAGTTTACTTATAAATTGTAAGCTATATGACAGATTAGTATAAAAAATATCATAGTCGCCATTTGGAGGTCTGTAAATTGTAATAATATTTATTTTTACTTGTTTATAGTAAAGTTCAATAGCGCAAAGTTCAATGTGTAGTTCAGATGCAAAGGAATGCACGTATTATATATTTTTAGCTTTCATATCATCCTTTAAATCATTAAGTACAAATATTGCCACACCACTGTGTATGTGGTTCACTCTACAAAAGCTACTCACCAGAGAAAAACCAGGTATGCTAATGGTATTCAATTCTAAATCCTCACACCAATGCTCAGTGATGCAAAGAATATGCAACTTAGTTTGACAAGCGTAAGTTTCAAGAATGTTTATTTTATTCCTTAGACATTGTACGTTTATATGACAAACAACTATACTAGTATCACTCTGCGATTTACTCAAAGTCGTACACTTTCTATCTGATTGGTTTACTATTAGTTCCTCACTTCTAAAAAAGAATTTGGTCTCCCCTCAATTTTATTATCAATAACAGTTCTTGTGTTGTACTTCTCATAATGTTTTTTAAAATCGAATCTTCTATAATATACACCTTTTGGCCAAAATGATGGTTTGTAAAATTTGTCCTTATACTTGAAATCTGCTGCAACCATGTAAGATTTTAACCTTCCTGGTTCTTTAAGATCCTTAACAATAAATTCTTCCACCTCGTCACCAGTTTTCTTTTTTAAAAACTCTTTTATGTCTTCTTCTGTTACTTCCTGGAGCACCTTGTATTGATAAAGCCATACCTTTGGCTTTGTACCTTTAAACTTTTCATCTCCATCCTCTGCTTGTCCTACACTCCTGTTTGACCATTTTTTCCTCTGCATCACCTGCCAATTTTCATTATCATTATGATGTTTTTGTGTGATATTTTCACCCTGTGCCATTTGATTTTCTTCATTTCCATCTAAATTAATTACGTCATTCATTATGTTTCTCTGATGGTCTTCTAGTGTAGTTAAATTATTTTCATTAGAAGTCGTATCCTTTATTTTTAACTTAGATTGTTTAATAACCTCTGTATATAATGGGCTCATTTCGTGATATTTGCTTTTTAATTTATTTTAGCATTTTCCGTAAGTATTTCAACCTCTAAGTAGATAGTGAAAAAATTAGATCGCTAGCGTTAATTTTAACCCTAATATTTGATTTCAAATTCGTAAAATATTTGAAACGGCTATGACGTCACACCACCCGACTCCACTGGTTCTATGAGTTATGCGGATATATGGTATTTAGATTTCGCTGTACCAAGGACGAAGCACTTAAAAGATGAACGAAATTACCACTTCCGCTGTGTGTGTAGTAACTGCCGCCGGTATGACACTATAGGAAACAAGCTAGCGGCCGACCGCTGCGAGTGGTGTGACGTCACAGCGCTCTATTTTCATTATTTATTTTGAGGGAGAAGCAGTTGAAAAAAAATTTTAATATTTTGCACATTTACTAATTACAAGGTGTACTTTCGGAATATGAATTAAAAAAAAATTCCGAAATGAGCCCATTGTTTGGGAGTCCCTGTATTTGATTGTTTAAGATTTATCACGTTTTTATTTCTAGGCAGTGTTTGTTGTTTTATTACTGATAAGGTTTTTTTGTTATTTGTAGAAATGTCTTTTTCTGCCTTATATTTAGATATGGTTTCTATTTTCAAGTCCAGATTATTTATTTTTTCTGCTAATGATTCAAATTCATATTCAAATTTTACTTTTAGTGTTTGAATATTATTAATAAGTTTCTCATTTGAATTTAATGTTACTTCGTTTCCCTTATCCACTAATTCTTTTAAGTTGAAATTTTCAGTTTCCAGATTTTCAATTTTTTCTTTTAGTAACTTAATGTTTTCTCATAAATCTTTATTAATTTCCTTTAGCAGCTTATTTTCCAATGTAATTGATTTTCCGTCTGAGTTGGTGGAGTCTAGTGAATCTTGATCTTCAAATGTTTCTATTGTTTTTTCTTCTACATAATCTTGCTTATCACAGCACTTTTTTGTTTTTTTATTTGAACAGCTATTATGAAACACTGCTGAACAGTTTATACACTTTATTTTTTTATTCACTGCTGGTTTCTTGCAGAAACTACAGAGCACATTTAAACTTTCACCTTCATCTTCCGCCATCTTTATTTTTTTATACATTGCATTTTCTCTTATCCCAGCAATTCTGGATTTTATCGTCGAAAAGAGCAATCCAACATTGTCCATCTCGTTGTTACACATGTTTCCGTGTAAATCCAAAACCAATAGTCCCTTTCATGGGTAATTTACCAAGTTATCGTGTTAATCAGGTAAAGCCCTTCCTTGTCGTCGGTACAGATTTTGCGGGGCCTATTCGCATCACTATGACTAAAACTAGAGGGTCCAAATCTCAAAAGGCGTATCTCTGTTTATTTATATGTCTCGCTACGAAAGCCATTCACTTAGAAATATCGTCGGATTTATCTAGTGAGGCGTTTTTAGCCTGTCTACGGCGGTTTATAGCACGTAGAGGACGTTGCAATAAAATATTTAGTGATAATGGCACGAATTTTGTGGGTGCGTATAATGAATTGGTAAAATATATGAAAGAGGCTACTGATCAAGAAAAAATTGAATGGAGTTTTAACCCACCATCAGCACCTCATTTTGGAGGCCTATGGGAGGCTGGGGTCAAATCGTTTAAGTCACACTTTATTCGCGTAGTGGGAGATCAAGTTTTGACCTATGAGGAACTAAATACCGTCGTTGTTCAAATTGAATCTATCTTAAATTCTAGGCCCTTATGTGCCGTAAGTTCGGATCCCCATGACTTGTCTCCTTTAACCCCTGGCCACTTCTTGACGCTTGAGCCTCTCACATCATTACCTGACCCTGACCTAACGTCTTTGAAAATGAATCGTTTAACTCGTTGGCAATTGTTACAAAACATGAATCAACATTTTTGGAAACGCTGGCAGTGTGAATATTTGAACACCCTTCAACAACGCCATAAGTGGAATAAAAACGCTGTTAAAATCGAGGAGAACACTATGGTTCTAATTAAAAACGAATTGGCCCCTCCGTTAAGGTGGCGTATCGGACGTATCATAAAAATCCATCCAGGACGCGCAATACAGTTACCCCGGGGGGGGGGGGGGACTCCCGTTCCCACCGGCGAAGAGATCGACCAAGAACCTCGTCGAAACTAGATCGTTTTAATCGCCCTAATCGCCAACCCCAAATTAAAGCATTTTAATTATTAGTGTTAGTGCCATCCAGTGACGTCACTGAGGAAGCTGCAGCAGACCAACTGAGTAAGTGGTAGTTTCCCTTTATTTTGGGGTGATTGTCGCCGTTTTCTAATAATTTGAAATTTTTGAAAATATTGCTATACAGTCCATTAAAAATAATATACAATTTGGTTTACGATTTTCCTTATAACTCACCTTTCCGTCGATGCAATTGGCTTCCCAAATGCATGAAATACATTTTTTTTAAAGAAAAGGGAAAGATTAGTAAAACTTTATTACTGAAAAAAATTAACAAATTATCTAATAAGATGTTCAAACTGAGCTCCGTTAACAGCTAGGCACTGTACAAGTCGCTGTCACTTTTTGACGCTTTCCTGAATAATTAAAAGATAAGATAAGATAGATAAATAAATTTATTATTGTTCCAAATAATTACATAGACAAGAAATATAAATATATAATTATAACATGTTCAGTTAATTCTAGATAATATATACTTGCATAATATATACACTCCATTATACACATATACATATAATCCACATAGACATAATTGAAATAAAATTACAAAGACTAAGATTTACGTGAGGTCCAACTGAAGCTTGTGAGTAAATTTTAGAATTTTACTAAAAGACATAACATCCGGTGCCGAGCGAGTTTCGACAGAGTTGGTGACTTTTAAGAGAGGAGTGTTTCAGGGTGACTCTTTTTGAATCCGCTCCTCTTCTGCATCTCACTGCTGCCGCTATCTGTTGGATTCCGCCAAACCCGCGGGTATCACTGTGGGCCACCCAGCAACGGGAGGCATAAGGTCACCCATCTATTTATTTATTTATTTTATTTATTAACGGGTAACCCATAGTACAAAAAATAATATCTAACACTATACATTAAATAGGTAAGTTTGACAATTTCTTATAGTTCAATATATACATTATTACATCTTAAGGATAAGGTATAAGTACTTTAATTGTTTTTTAAATTGGTCGAGTGTAGATGACAAATAGTCTAACCTCTCAATTTCATTGGCTTGTCGTACAAATCTCGTGATCGGCTCATTCTTCCCATAATTAGTTGAGTGAAATGGGACAAAAAATAATTGAGTATGACGTGTCCATCTTGCAGGAACGTTTAGACAAACTAATGATAACAGATGAGGACAATTAATTTCTCCATTTAATATTCTGAAGAACATGCACATATCAGCACTTGGTCTTCTTTGTTCTGGTGTTTTTATTCTTAGCAATGACAGCAAATCACTGAACTCATATTCATCCTGAGTGTAGCCCATTTTATAACTCCAATGTCTCAAAAATTTATGTTGAACTTTTTCAATCTGACCAATCCAGGAACAGTAACAAGGACACCATACGGAAGAAGCAAATTCGAGAATTGGACGCACTACTGAACAATACAGCATCATAAAAGTATCAGCAGAAAAATCAACAGATAAACTCTTTACAAATCCCAGCATTTTTAGTGATTTCGAGCATAATTTGTTTATATGTTCGTCAAACTGCAGTGAACTGTCAAAAGTAACGCCCAAATCTCTTATTTGATCGACTGTAGACAATTGATTATTATTTATACTATAGTCAAAGTCTAGAGGTGACCTAATTTTAGCAAATGTAATTTTATGACATTTTTTAACATTTAAATCCATATAGTTTAAGGCACACCATTCTGATAGCCGGTTTAAATCAAATTGTAGAAGTTCAGCATCTTCCTCAGATTTAATTGCTTTGAAAATCTTTAGATCATCTGCAAACATAAGAAACTGACTGTTTAAAATTCAAAACTTTCAATCCACTTTAATATCTTACCACTTATTCCTAAAGCTTTCAATTTAGCCATTAGCAGACCCTGTCAAAAACTTTAGAAAAGTCAGTATAGACAGAGTCAACCTGTAGCTTGCTTTCTAGAGAATTAACAATAAGGTTTTCATAAACTAATAAATTCGTATTAACCGACCTGCCTTTGATAAAACCATGTTGTTCATCAATAAAAATATTTTTACACTACCAAGTTAATCGTCTTGTTACTAGACAATCTAACAATTTTGGTAGTTCAGATTGTATACAAATTGCTCTATAATTCTCAATGTCATTTTTTGGGCCAGACTTATAAATGGGTTTAAGGAAGCTACATTTCCAATACTCAGGATATATCCCAGAGTCCAACGACTTTAAAAATTAGCTGAATTGGAATGGCTAGTACATATACACATTGTTTTAAAAAATATAAAGGTATACCATCTGGACCAAAAGACAACTTTGATGGAATTTTATTTAACTGTTCAATTATATCAATAATATCTATATATAAGTGACTAACATCAACAGTTCTATCATAAGTATAGGTAGGTACTGTTGTTGGATTTTCATTAGAAAAAATTGTAGAGAAAAATCAGCAAAAAGATTAACAGTATCCTCAACATTGTTACTTTGAACATTATTGTAAACTAAACCATATTGCATGGAAGATTGTACGTTTTTCTGCGTTCCTTTACAAATTTCCAGAAAGAGCGTGGATCAGTATGAATGTTATCTTGAATTTTATTATAATATAATTTTCATAGCAATGCTGACTTAATTCCTTACATTGAGAACGCAACTGAGAGAAGTACAAGTAATCTTCTCTCCTACCATGTAATTTAAACATTTTATGAGCTTTTTTCTTCTCGATAATCAAAGTTTTTAATTCACTGTTAAAGTGAGGAGGGAATGAGTTGGTTTTAAATCGTTTTAACGGAGTAAAGAGATGAATAACTTCATATAAAATATCATAAAAATATGAGACGGCATTATTTAGAGGAATATTACACAGCACTTCTTACCAATGGATAGAGGTTAATAGTTCAGTAATGGAAACGTAATCAGCATTCCTAAAATCATAGAAAAACTCCTCATATGAAATGTAATCATCATATTTCTGTAATGAAACATCAAAACAAACAGCAGTATGATGAATACTATTAGGATGTAGTAAATCTATTGCATTTTCGACAACAATTTGTTCAATATTCGTAAAAATTAAATCAAGATAAGTATTTCTGCTGCTATAAAATTCTTTTGAAAAATATTGTAATAACTAAAAGTATTGACAATATTGATAGCTGGAGAGTTCTGGTTGCACTGAACATTAAGCCCTAGTCTACCATTGAACCAACGAGCATCAGGTATATTGTAGTCTCCACTAACAATTAAATTACAATCAGGATAGTTTTTGAAAAATATACTCTATACATTGACAATGACCGTCATAAACCTCAAGACCCGAAGCAGGAGGAATGTAAACACACCCAAATATATACCTATTGTTAGTATATGTAAGTTGTATAAAAATATGTTCATTAACTGCTACATTAACTGGTAGACATACAGGTATAGTATTTAAAGACTTCTTTAACGCAATCGTCACACCTCCACCACGAGTTTTTGTACGGTCAACATTTTCGCGATCATGTCTATAGATGTTATAGTTAACAAAAAACAGTTCTTCATCTTCAAAGTCACTATTTAACCACGTTTTAGATAATAAAATGACATCATATCTGCTAGCATTAACTTCTTCATGAAATGATTTTAGTTTTGTGCGTAGTCCACCCACATTTTGGTAGTATACTGATAGTTGTTTATTTATATGGTGAGTATGTATTTTTTTTTGGTTACCCGTACTCATTGGTTTTTTTGAACATATTTTTCAATAATTTAATAGTTAAATTTGTTTCTCCATCCTCAATTCTCTTCTGAAGTTTTTCTCGCAGTTGCTTTACATAATCACTTTGCGCATATGTTAAATCAGATCTTAGGCTAATATGTGGGTTATTTATTTTATTTTTATTCTTTAGAATGTGTATAACAGAATCAGAATCATTTAGTATAACTTTAATTGGTCTTGGTTTGTTTCCTGCCTTTCCGACACGATATAACTTCTTAATTATATTAGAATCCACAACGGTTGATATGATATCTTTAACTTTTGAATCATCATTTTGAGATTCTGGTAAATTGTAAATCATAAGATTTTTTGCTCTAATTTTACGCTCCTCAATTTCCATTAATATAGATTCAATTTGCAAACAACGATCACTTGATGTTGAGGCAAGATTTGGAGTTATTGTAGCATTTTCATGAGAGAACTTATTAAACCTGTTTTCCAATTCATCAATTTTAGCCTTAAGAAGTGGAACCATTTGAAGTCCTTCTTGACATGGTTGGCATAAGTACTTTAATGTACGGTTTTTTAAGGTCATACATCTCTGTTCCGTGGGAGAAAGCTCAGAGCATGCAGAGTGAATTTTTTGTCTACATCCATCACAATCCCAAAACTGATTATCTGTAATTAGTTCTTTACACTTTAAACAAGACATAATCACAATATATTTAATAAAGTCCGGTCCTGAGTATTGTGGAATAAAAAGAGTGGAAAAAAGCGTATAGCTGATATTTCAGTTTATATTATTTGTGATGTTTTTTGTCAAGTTTCATACTCTTGAATCAGTTTGCACACACTATAAAGTTGATCAAGTTTGTTGAAAAATGCACTTTAGTTACAGTCAAATAACAAGATAATATTTAAAATACTGATGCACTAACAATAATCTTCACTTTGTACACTTTGTTATTATATTTATGTTGATAATTACACTACAAAACAGACTTTATTCAGGAGCTATTGTGATACAACCTATTTAATGAAATTTTATTTAATCTTCACGTATTGAGTCTTGAGATTTTATATGGATGACCTTAAACTCTATACCTCCGGAGAGCGAGAACTTCAAAATGCTCTCAGGGTGGTCGAGGAATACACGCGGGCAATTGGAATGGAGTTTGGGTTGGACAAATGCGCAGTCGTCCACCTCAAGAAAGGACGATGCGGGGAATTCCACGAAGATGCGCAGCTCGTAGACGGAAGCATTCTACAACATTTGGATGCCGGAGAGACCTACACATACCTGGGCGTGGAACAACGACACATCCAGGATGTGAACCAAATAAAGGATTCTCTCCGTGGCAAGTACAGACACCGACTCCGAAAGATCTGGTCATCAGAACTTTCGGGGAAGAACAATGTGTCTGCCACTAATATGCTTGCCGTTCCGATTCTGCTCTACTCCTTTGGCGTAGTCAAATGGGGAGTAGATGAGCTGCGTAAATTGGACAGGAATAGTATTCATCATAGATCGTCCGTTCCTCGTGTGTACCTCCCACGTCGACGGGGGGCCGAGGACTCTTGAGTCTGGAGTGCATGCATGGCAGAGTGACACTGAGTGTGGCATGTAATGTCATCAGGAGCTCGGACCCACTCCTACAGTTAGTAGAAATCATGAAACTGTGGGAGTTGGCGCTTTATTGTTTAGGGCAGCACAGAGGGCCGCAGATGAACTCGGTCTCGTGTTCGACTACAGGCGAGAAGGCCGGCGAGGTGACTCAGTCACTGAGCTTCCGCCTAATCGTCTGACAGCCTACATCAAAGCTGCCGAACAGAGAAATCTGTTCAGGCAGCACGTCGATAAACCCCTGCACGGTGTTTTCTATAACAACATAGAAGCACTGGGTTTATCGACAGAGCTGACCTTCGCATTTTTAAGTTCAGCGGGGCTGAAGTCGGAGACCGAGGGATACATTGTGGCCTGCCAAGATGGTGTTATTAACACATAAATGAAAGCATAAAAAAATTTTGGAAATTAAATATTGAAAATTTAACTAAAATAAAAACTAGTCTTATAATGTTTAACTTTAATTTAGACTCTATTGATGTTGATATCATTTACCAGGAAATCTTGGAAAATTGCGAAATTGCAATTAATAATATTGCTCCTATAGAAACATATCACTATAAATCTAAATTGCCTTGGTTTGATTATGAGGTGTTTGATAAAATTAGAAATCGTGATAGCGCTTATAAGGAGTTCAAAATGTGTACGGATAATGAAAAACAAAATAAATGGCAACTTTTTAAGGAACATAGAAATGGCGTAGTTAATCTCTTAAAACTAAAAAAGAAACAGTATTATTATGATAAAATAGACAGGTTTAAAAACAATCCTAAAGAAATGTGGAAACTTAAAAAAACTAGTCAACAATAACAGTCAAGACATTCCAAATCGTATCAGTTTTGGAACTGGTGATGGGCTAAAAGTTCTTAATGACACCATGGAGATTGCACAACAGTTTTAATGAGTATTTTGTTGAAAGTATTGGAAATATTGTTCAAAGTATCAATAGTACTAATTCTTGGCATAACTTAAACAATAATTTATACTTAAAATTTGAAAACTTTGAAATGCTTTCTATGCACGATTTGCGAAAAATAGTTAGTAGTTTGGATAACAAATTTTCTTTGCATGAAACATTAAACTGTAGAATGGTAAAAGAAGTTTTTGAAACTATCGGACATGTTATATTAAACTTAATAAATACGTCTCTTAATACTGGTAAAATTCCAAACATATTAAAAATGAGTACGGTTATTCCTATTCGGAAAGTAGCTAACACCACTATAGCTGAAGAATTTCGTCCGATTAATACTTTACCTCCAATAGAAAAGCTTATAGAAATAGCTGTATATGAACAATTATTGCGCCACGTTTCTGTGAATTCAATATTAATAAATAACCAGTCCGGTTTTCGTAAAAAATATTCGTGTGAAACAGCTTTACAATTTACATTAGGCAACTTTAAAGATAGCTTAGATGACAATAAATACGTTATTACTATATTTTTGGACTTAAAGAGAGCCTTTGAGACAATTGACCGAAAGATATTGTTATCTAAGTTAGAACAATATGGTATTGCTGGGAAGGTGCTTGATTGGATCAGTGACTATTTACTAAATCGCAAACAGAGGGTCCGTTTTAAGGATAATATATCAACTGAATTAGATAATAATGTTGGGATTCCACAGGGTAGTGTGTTAGGCCCCCTTCTGTTTTTATTATATATAAATGATATACAATTATTTGTAGAATGTGAATTCATTAATCTCTTTGCTGATGATACTTTAATAGCTTGCAGTGATGTTAACCTGGAGAGAGCTATCCAAAAAATGAACGATATCTTAGTAACTATGAATACATATTTAAGCACTAACAAACTAAAATTAAATGTAGCAAAAACAAAGGCAATGATATTTACCACAAAATATAAATATGGTTTTCTTGATATTGACAATATAAATTTGAATATTAACGGAGAACAAATTAAAATTGTCTCTACATTAAAATATCTGGGATTTCAACTAGATAGTTTTTTGAACTTTGACAGTCACTTTGACTATATCTATAAAAAAATATCAAAAAAACTTTATATCTTTAGCCGAATATCCCAACATTTATCAACCGAAACTAAAATCACGATTTATAATACTATTATTCAGCCACATTTTGATTATTGTGCATCTATTTTATACTTATTTAATCTTAATAAATTAAATATGATACAAAAACTTCAAAATCGTGGGATGAGAGTAATTCTAAAGACAAGTCGTCTTACTCCAATAAGGTCAATGTTGAAATCTCTTAATTGGTTTTCAGTGGAAAACAGATTGTACTATTTTACTATGATTTTTGTTTATAAAATAGTAAATCGCATGGCTCCAGAATATTTTCAGCAATTCATTACTTTCAACAAAGATGTTCATACACATAATACACGAGGGTTAAACAATATTCATATTTCAAGAACTAACTGCCGAAGCACTATGAATACATTGTATTTTAAAGGTTTCCATAAATTTAACGAATTACCTGAGTCTATAAAAGATTCTATAACTTTAAATAGTTTCAAAATCAAACTTAAAGAATTTATTAAGAGTAATTAGAATGTAATTAAATGTAATAAACTAAATACCCTTAATATTTTGTAAGTTTTGAAGTATCTAATTTGTTAGGTTAAGAATGTGTATATAATAATAATAATGCTTTATTAGCAATGCTAAATAATACAACAAAAACAATTTAAAAAAATAATACAAGAGCATAAATTCATACAGGTATAAGACGTAAACATGCATAGGAATTAAAATCGCCATGTATCACCTAATACAAAATAACACTAAATGTATCCACAATTAATTCTTTTATATTGGTCATTTTTCTTTTACATACCCAGTACATCTGGTTTTGAACATAATAATAGTGGACGAATTTTTAATTTCTTGCGGTAAATCATTATATAATCTTAAACCTTTACTGAACAAATGGTTCTGACCATAATTTGTATTAGATCTTTCAATATAAAAGTTTTGATTATTGCGTGTGTTATATTCATGTATATCATGGACCAACGAGCAATACTCCAGCAAATGCGCTGGAAGCATATTATTTAACAATTTGAATAAAAATATAAGAACATTTAACATAATAATTTGTTTAACAGACAACACACATATCTTAATATTATAATATTATTTTGTATCTTTTTTTTATCTTATCTTCTTTACATGTATATTAGGTTTCCTAATTCAATAAAGTTCATTCATTCATTCATTCATTGGTCTATCGCAGTCGCGTGATGGGCGTAGAGGTACCTGATATCAACTGCAGGACCTGCCGTCAGGCGCCGGAGTCGCTCATGCATTTATTATCTGCATGCCCGATTTATGCGACTTCGGTCTACATCCAACGACATAACACGGCTTTACGAGTGCTATACTACATCTACGGCATTCGTACCAGATAGACCAAACACCAGTGCTGCCTTACGTCCCCGGAGATATCGAGTCCGTTGTCGAGAACGAGAAATGCCGGATTTACTGGAACTACTCGTTCCCGACCGTTAGGCGAATTCATGCCAATAAGCCTGACATAGTCCTCCTCGACCATCAGACCAAGGTGATGTATGTCATCGAGTTCTCAGCACCTGCTGAGACAAACATCGCCTTGAAGGAGGAGGAGAAACGGACTAAATACAGAGATCTCCGGTACGAGCTCCAAGTGCTATACCCCTACTCTGTCAAAATGGTCATCCTGATAATCGGTGTACTCGGAGGTATAAAGCCCACGCTGCTCTCCCCATTGAAGACCATGCCTGCCTGCCAAACATCGGCAGAATGGTTGGCTGGTCAAATGCAGAAAGCGGTCATCCTGGGATCCCTTTGTCTACTTAGAGCACACGAGTCTGGAATCTACAGTGACTAACCCTGCGGGATGTGGGGAGTTGCTGTAGATTATTCGCTGGCGCTCTCTCTGTGTGGTGTCGGAGGCCACAGGGAGACTGTCCAGCACTTTCTTCCGGAAACGGAAAAAATAAAAAAAAAAATAATAAATGTTCTTTATTGAATAATGTTCATCATTCAAAGGGCTATCGACCGAAGTCCTTCTGCCAATTGTTACAATGTTGCATAGTTTATAAGTTTAAAATTAAGAATAATAATTATGATTTCAGTAATAAACGATTACATGAAGTAGATAAAATTTAATTTAAATTAGTAAGGTTTAAAGGTAAAGGTTTAAAAAATACCTAATAAACAAGTGTTTTTATTCAATAAATGACTTTATACATTGTATAAATCAATAAAAAATAAAAAAAAGAGGAACCCCTTGGATGTACTTGAGATCTCCTAGAGAAAATTGCGAGCCATTAAATTATATGACAATCATATGCACATTGTATCTACTAAATTTTGTTAAAGCTCTTTCGATTAATTAATGCTTTTATATAGTCTTCCTTTTCTTTGATTTACCTTATGTACTTTTGTACATAAGGTAAATTTTGTCAATGGGTTAATAAAGTATTATTATTATTATTATTATTATTTCAATTTTTTCTAAGATAGTATGTTGTGGATGTTTAATTCCTGGGGTTCTTGTGATGCAGAATCTTCTTATGATGTCCATGTTCCCAGGGTTTTGGGCAAATCGTGTAAATAAATGGAGAAGACGTTGTTCGATGGGAATTATATTGGTTAGTTGGTATAGGAGGGGAGTCGGAGGGTTGTGGAGAGGATTATTAGGATGTCGGATTTTTTTTTGCTCTTGCAATCATGTTCTTTTTTTTTGAGGTCTGTATGAGCATTAAAGTTAGTTTTATTGTCTAGAATAATCCCAAGGTAGTACTGGAAGCAATGTAATCGGTCTATAGAAAAGGAAAAGTTCAGTCAAATGTCTTGGAATTGTCCGTGGGAGTCCCGCAGTGGAGTATTCTCGGTCCTCTATTATTCATAATCTTTATAAATGATATTTCAAATATAGTATCGGATAAAGATCGACAACTTATTATAAACTATGCGGACGATACAAATTTGCTAATTAAAGGACAGGATTATATGGAAATTTTGGAAACAGGAAATTCATTACTGAAATCAATCAAACAATGGTTTTCCGAAAATAACTTAATTCTAAATGAAAGAAAAACGGATGCTATTTTATTTAAAACCAACAACTTAATTAGAACTCCCCAAGATATCATTTTGGACAATCAAAAAATAGATTATTCCACATCTGTCAAATTTTTAGGTGTTCACATTAATGATACTCTGACGTGGACAACTCATATTGATTATTTAACAAACAAATTGTCCTCTATTTGTTATGCAATTAGAGTTTTGAAAGATCAAGTAGACTATGTACAGTAAAAACATTATACTAAGCTAATTTTTATTCACTAATAAAATTTGGTATTGTTACTTGGGGAAGTTCTTCAGAGCTTTGTAGAATTTTTATATGTTAAAAGCGAGTTATTAGGCTTATGCTTAACATGAAAACCATGGAAACATGCAGAGGCAAATTCAAGGCTAATAAATTTTTAACAGTTACTGCCGTCTATATTTATGAATGCCTACAGTTTTTACTTAAGAATCGCAGTAAGTTTGACTCTTGTTTGAGTGCCCATACTTACAGCACCAGGTTTCGAGAAAACTTTACCTTTCCAATACATAAAAGAACACTATACAGGGTGGTCCAGATTTTTGTACATTAATTTTGAGAGGTGATAGAAAATCGAAAACTAAGGGGACTTTTCTTAATAAACGTACCTCGAAAAATGCACCATAACTTAGATACAGGGTGTTGAAGTTTCATTAAAAAAAGCTTTATAATTTAATATCTAAGGAGAGACAAAAGTCATCCTTTTAAAATTTTGCACACTGCCTTTCTACGTAAATCTGCATCTATGCTTCAAGTCAAAAATAGTAAAAGAAAGCCATTGGCGTAGATACGGGGGTTACATATCCCCTTTCTAGAAATATGTAGTACGCCACTGGATATTTTTGAAAAATTATTAAACTGCTTAATTGCCTATGGAATTCTGAAGAAAAATGTGTTCTTGTAAAATTTTGATAGAACAAGCCGTTTCCGATTTATTCGTCAAGTTTGCCATCAATTACGCGAAAATCGACATCAAATATTGGCGGCAATCAACTCCATTTCCAGAAGATGTCAAAAGTGTATTGAAGCCGAAGGATGGCACTTTGAATACTGTTTGTAAATACATATGTGAATTGCCTTCGTTCTATTTTTTGTCAATTTTTTAATAAATATCAATAAAACATATTTTTGAATCATGTTTGGAGGGCTATTATATCCTTTATTATGCCTGCACAAAAGTGTTTAACCGTAGAAAACGGATAAATCCAAGGAATGTGTGATTCAGCAAGGTGGTGCCACGTCACTTACTGCCAATACATCAATGAATGTTCTCCGCAACGTGTTCCCAGGAAAACTTATTTCACATTATGGAGATGTGCCGTGGCCCCCAAGGTCTCCAGACCTGTCAATTTGTGATTTTTTTCTGTGGGGGGTATTTGAAGAGTCGTGTATATGCTCACAATCCCCGTAATTTGGGCGACTTGAAGAATGCTATTCCTCAGGAAATCATGACTATTGATCAAGCGATGTTGGAGCGTGCTATGGACGATTTCATGAAGAGGGTCGAAAGCTGCATCCAACGCGATGGACACCATCTCAATGACATTATCTTCCATACTTGATACACATCGTAAATGGCACTGTGTAAGCTTCATTCTGGTGTTAATAAAACCTTATTATCTTGTATACTCTTTGTGTAACCCTTATTTCAAAATCGTCCGGTTCCCAGTTGTCATCCTGTATATAGCAGTACCACCCCCACGTGACTCCCTGCATCAATGAACAGCTGTGTATTAGTTTAAATTATAGTACTGAATTTCATTTTTGTATTATAGCCATGTCTCTGTTAATATAATTACGTCCACATTTTTTAACTCAGCATATGCTTCCAGGTCCTCAAATTTATTTTTAATACTTTGTATATTTATGTAGAGTATAGTAAGAGTTTGCTTTTACTTGTTATACACTTTGATTCTTTTAATGATTGGGAAAATGAAACTATACTAAATGATGCATTTGTCAGGTATGATAAAGGATTTATTATATAAGCACTTACAGCGCTCTTAATACTTTGCCATATTGACTATGTGCAAGGGGGCGGAGCTAGTACTAAATCCGACGCGAGCGTTTGCGGTGGCCATAATTGTAAATTTTGAACCCCCAATTTTCCCATTTCCCATTTGTCAAGATCATATGTTTTGTGCTGTCAAAAGTGTCAAATAATAATAATTGTTGTTTGAACGAGAAGAGTCGTAATTTAATAGTGTTTTTTGGTTATAAACGAAACATGCATGGGAAAAATTAAGCGACCTGCAAATAAATGTTGTGTTCTAGGCTGTCGTGTTAGTGACATTTTCCATAAAATAAAGTTCTATAGAATATTACAGATTTCCTGTGCGGAAACACAACCTTAAATAATGCGCGAAGTGGATCAAAGCTTTGAAAAGAGTCAAGTAAAAGAATGTATTTACCTCTAAATTAAGTTTATAAAGCGTATCTGTTGCAGCCCTTTGTTGAACGCACTTTGCTGTAGTTTTATTATTGCAGCTGATATCAACATATTCTTCTACATGTTTCACATGACAAAATGTCAATTTCTTTCTTTTTTCTAATACATCTCTCACTTTTGGTAAATTTATTGGAACACGTAATTTGTTTAAATTTGGTACACAAAATTATATTCGTCATTATTTTATGTTATTCTGTCATGTCGTGACATTGACAATCATGTACTGACATTGACAGTTTAGGGGTACAAATATTAAAAATTTGACCACGAGCGGCGCTACTAGAACCCTTGCACATAGCGAATATGTCATCAATCCCAGCAGCTGGTTTTAATGTGGTTGAATTTGTTATGTTAGGATTTCTCATTTCATTTATAATGTTCCAACTTTCCTGCATTAGCTTAGGCCAATCTGTCGCTATTTATATTTGCTCTATAATTATGAATTTTTTGTTTATATAGAGATTTAAATTCCTTGCACCTTGCAGTATAGTTTAGATTTCTTAGTGGTTTTTCTAATTTTCCATCTCGCACAATAGCGTCATCCCCCATTTTATTTTTATTTCAAATTATGAAAAAATAAAACAACCGTATTTTTTTGTTTTCTTATATTGCATTGTTTAACATAAGAAAAAAAAAGTTAAATGGAGCAAAATCAAAACGCGCGCTCCTTGTGACGTCGTCAATCCCGAGTCGTTCACATTGGTTGCTGATTGTCAACAAGGATAGATAGTGCTGACTGCTAATCTGTCAAATAAAAAACGTTTTAGACATTTTTTGGCGCATCAAACCACTAACTTCGGTCACAGAACAGGTTACCTGTTCTGTACTTCGGTTAACTGTGCCTTGAGTTGTGATTGGCTGAAATTAATTCCTATCTAAAAGTACACCAATCACGGACTAAACCGGAGTTAGTGGTTTGATACGTCAACAAAATATGCATTTTGGCAATTTTGTTTGTTTGTCAACAGTGTTAGGTTATACTACCAGTGTTTCAAACTTTCTTTCCTAATATAGTTTTGCGATTGTTAAAAGTTGAAAATGACTACGATTAAACGCTGCTTTGTGCCAATATGTACAAATAACAATGTAAATACTCCTGACAAGATATTTATAACAGTACCAGGAGCTAAAACTCGGCGACAGTTGCAGTGCGAGGCAGTTGGTTTATCTGAAACACAAAGCCACAGACTATATTGTTGTGAAGATCATTTTAAGGTAAATTTGCAATAATAATAATAATAATAATAGTTTATTTACTAAAAAAGAGGCAGTATACATGAAAATACTTATAAATACATTGAATGTAAATAAACTGAATACAGCCACAAGATGAAATAAATCCATCTGACCGTGACCACAAAGAAAATAAATATATTATTATATGTATTGCACAAACAACACAAAATAATAATTAGAAATCTAATGACAATTGCACAAACAACACAAAATAATAATTAGAAATCTAATGACAATATATGGACAGTACACAATATATACATATATATACACATACATACCTATATACACATATATACATACATACATATATAAAAAAATAATTATAATATAATCTTAATATATCATATAAGGAAAAAAATTAAAAATTTAACACATCCTATATAAACAACTATAACAATAACTCAATATATTATTATGACATAAGAGACAAATCAGAAGAAATATAAGAGACAATATATTATAAATACGATTTTAATAGAAATTAATTTGATTTATTACAAATAATCATGATTTTTTAAGTCAATTTGATCACTTATTTTCTTTTCTAAACATTGAGTATTTTTTTAGTTCTATACGAAACTTTTTTCTTTGTAGAACTTTAATATCTTCTGGAAGATTATTAAAACATCTTGGACCCAAAAAGATCCAACTGCGTTGTGCTGCAGTAGTATTCATTTTGGGGACATGTACAAGTATTTTGATATTTTGTCTGGTCTTATATGCGGAAGTAGTATCTCTATTGTTTATCAGAAATGCTTCAAAAACACATTTTGCAAAAAATAGTTGCCTTAAATTAGGGACTTTGCTTTCTTCAAAGAGAAGATTAGATGAATAAAGTATCCCTTTACCTAGTAGTATTCTTAAAAATTTTTTTTGCATAGTTTCTAAATTACGCATATGAATGTTTAGTGCTCCACCCCATGCTATTATTCCATAATTTAAGTGTGATTCAACAAGGGCTATGTAAATTGATCTCAGTTGGCAAAAAGGTAAGTACTTTTTAATTTCCTTATATCTAAACAATATGCATCTAAGTTTGTTTATTATAGATTTGATATGGTGGACCCACCTTAGGTGATGATCTATGATTACTCCTAGATACTTGATATTTTCGGTGATCTGGATGTGTTGTGTATCCCCAATTTTCAGATATTCGAATTTAGGCAATCCACTTAAGTACAGCGCAGACGGTAAGTATTTGGTTTTTTTAATATTTATAGTAAGTATTTTACTGTCAAACCAGTTCTTAAATAGTACCAGATCGTTTTCTACTTTGTTTTTTAATAAGTTCCAGGAGTTGTCTTTGTAAAATACAGCGGTGTCGTCTGCATAAGAAAATATTTTACCACTTGAAGGCATGTCAAAAATTGAATTAATATATAAAATAAATAAAACTGGACCAAGAACAGTTCCTTGTGGCACTCCGAATTCAATTGTTCTTGGCTCGCTATAAGTATTATTGACAAGTGCGCGTTGCTGCCTATTTTCTAAGTAAATCTTTATTAACTTTAGAGCATTATTACGAAAACCATAGCTTTCAAGCGTTGAAAAAAGTTTTTCGTGATGAACCGTATCAAAAGCCTTTTGCAGGTCAAAGAAAACTGTCAGACATTTTTCTTTGTTATCCAGGGCCTTATAGATTTCTGCGGTTAAATTTTTAATTGCATCATTAGTTGACTTTCCTTTTATAAAACCGAATTGTGACTCAGAAATTATATTATATTTTTTTGCAAAACTACAAATTCTAATTTTTAAAGCTTTCTCAAAAACTTTAGCCAAAGTGGAGATTAGCGAAATAGGGCGATAATTTGAAGTGTCTAGTGGATCCCCAGTTTTAAATAAGGGTTTTATAATTGCGGACTTAAATGCGGAGGGACATATGCCATGTTCAATTATACCGTTAATCAAAATGCTCAAAGGTAAGGATATAAAATCTGATATGTTTTTTAAAGTATTTGAGTTTATTCCATCCACGCCTACTGATTTTTTGTTCTTAAGGTTACTGATAATATTTTTTATTTCCGATTGAGAAGTGGGAGAAAGAAAAATTGAATTATTAATTGTTCGTTCTGAGATGGCTACGTTAGCATTGTTAGGATGTATTTTATTAGCTAAATTTTTACCAATATTAGTAAAGAAATTTATGAACTCGTTAGCGATTTTTAAATTGTTCTGAGTTGTTTCCCCTAATTCTCTTTTTATTGAATTTATATCTGTTGTGAACGTTTTTGAATGATTAGTTATTAAGTCAACGGTGTTCCATAGGTCCTTTGAGTTGCTCTTTGTTTTACTTACACAGTCTTTATAAAAGTCTTCCTTGCGCTTTTTTATTAGTTTATCTAAAACTTTTTTATAATTTTTATACTGTTCTTTTAAAACATTATCATTAGGATTTTTTTAAATTTTATTGAACAAAGAATCACGTTTATTTATAGAGTGAACTAATCCATTCGTAATCCATTTTTTAAGTTTAACATTTTTATGTTTAATGTGTTTTATATAGGTGCAATTATCTATATGGTGTATTAAAATATTAACAAAGTCATTTGTTTCAGCTTCAATTTCGACCCCTTGTATAAAATCCCAGGACAATGATTCTAAGGCTGTTCTAAGTTTTTTAAAGTTTATATGTTTGTAGGTCTTTTGCTTCGTATAGTTACTAGACAAATTGTTTAATACTAATTGTGAGATGGTAATATAATGATCTGTTATATCACTTTGAACTACTATTGGTAGGACACTATCATCGACATTATATTTGCTTTTTATAAATATATGATCTAAACATGATTTTGATTCATTTTGGATTCTAGTATGTTCATTTATAAACGATTTAAAACCATGTTCAGATAATACATCTAGATATTCATATGTATACTCGGCATTGGACATAATATCCATGTTTAAATCTCCCACAAAGAAAGTAAAATCACTTTTATTATTATTCAAACTTAGGTAATTATCTAGTGAGATATTAAATGCATATGGACAAGAAGAAGGGGGTCTATATGTAGCTAAAACGATTATATGCTTTCCACAAAAGTTGAATAAATCTGCTTTAATTACATTGGTTTCACTTATTTGTATTATATTTACATGGCTACTGATTTGGTTACTTATATACATTACAGATCCATCATTCTTGTTAATATTGCCCATGTTGTAAAATATATTGTATCCAGGGATATTAAAAAATTGAAGGTCTTTATCTTTAAGATAAAAAGTTTCAGACAAAACAATGCAATGAAAATTGTTTTCAAACTGACTCAAAAATACCAACAATTCATCAAAATTATGATTAAGGCTTCTAATATTAATCTGCAAAATTTTAAAGTTTTGATAACAATTGTTTACTTCTAAGACCATATTTGCTTGGTGTCCACTTTCTAATATTTCTGTCTTTATAGGTGAAAATTGGACGTCTCTTATATACTGATTCATTGTAAGATAGATATTTCCGAGAAAAAAAGAAGAAAAACTAACAAAATATAAGATTACAATGCATTTATAAAAATTTTGAGAGCTAAGGTCTCAAATGAATATAAAACAGAACGAAAAAAACCTATTTGCTACTAGGAATACGATTTCTAGATGAAATTCTTTGTTGTCCTGAAGTGTTTGTTTTCTTTGGTTTTGCGCCTGTAGGTTTGCCTGGGGTGACTACGAGTTTTCTGTTTCTGTCTTCCTCGTCTTCTGCTTGTGTTCGTTGTACCGATTGGGCTGTTTTATCCTCAAATTCATTCAAAATATCCTCTAGATTCTGCTCTACGCTTTCTTTTAATATAGTTGGAGTAGATGGTTCACTATTAGTAAAACGTTGGGGAGGTGGAGAGTAATATGGCGCTGTGGATAAATGCTTTTTTCTTTGTATGTCTTCGTAATTGTAGCTTAAACCTTCTATTATTACTTTGTTACCTTTTAAATACGCTTTAATGTTCGCTTCCTTTGCTTCTTTTGTTACTCTGACTAGGACTTTTCTCTCTTCACGATCTTCCGCTATTAAGTCTTCACTTATAAAAATGTTTGAACCCTTCAACTTTGTTCTCTTACTAAGTATACTCTTTTTTGTGAAGTTTGATAACAATTCCACCAATATCGGTCTAGGTTTGTCGGATGTTTTTCCTAGGCGAAAGATGTCGGTAATTTCGTTAGTCCCAAATTCCGTAATTTGCAATTTTTCCTTTACTATCTTTGCTATAACTCTCACCAACTCATCATCTTTTTCAATGTTCTTCTCCTCTATACCATAGAATATTAAATTTTTGTTTTTTAGTTTCCTCTCAACCACTTCCAAGCGGCTCTTTAATTGTAAATTTTCTGCTTCTATTCTATTTACCTTTTGTTTCACTTCTTGAAATTCGGAATCTATTTTCTTAGTTAACTTCTTTAATTCGTTTTCCACGCCATCTACTTTCTTGGTGAGGCTATCATTAAAATTAAGCAGGGCGTTATAGACATCTTCTATCGTAATATTTGCGGTACACATATTGTAGATTTCTACATGAGATTTGACATTAAATGAAATGCGTAGGCAAACCTATTAGAGTATTGGTGAAAATCTTCTGCAATTTCCTATTGACAGGTTTCTTGGGTTAGAAAGTAACATAGAACTAATATCATCGGCTCAACTCCTGGTTAATAGATGGCGCCAAACTCAACAATATCTCAGCTCATATGTTTTAGGTTATTCTGGTGAATTACACAACTAGATGTTAGGGAATACAACTGCACTAACCTCGCATAGAGATGTCCTTGGCTCATTTACACACTGTGAAAGTCTGTCTCAATTAATTCGTATTTTTCATATAGAAAGGACACTATTATTTACACACAAACAACGACTTGACCTTCAATGAACAACACAACGATATATCTTATATTATATTTGCAATATAATAATATACTGTATCCTTATAATTATGTAAAATATAACTTACAGTTTGATGAAGATGCTGAAAACTGGATGTACTTTAAAACACTTGGAGATCGAATAAAATTAAAACCAAATGTGGTCCCACACCTTAACATTAAGAAAGATGAAGTGGTTCAATTGGAGCAACAATTAACATGCTCTGCAAAGAAGCGCAAGTTGGAAGCGCGCCGAACATTGGGTGAACTTTCTCAACGTGTAGCGAAAAGACTATTTTCAGAAGAAGTTGCAAGTACAAGCGCGCATAATGATGTATCGCCCTCAGATTACTTTGCTGCAGAAATCTGTGGAGATCATTTTAAGGTAAGCTTGCAATATAATAATTTATTCTGTATACTTATAATTATACTAAATATAACTTTCAGCTTGATAAATCTTCCCGATTTACAACAAAAAGACAGGTTTCGGAAGAGGAATTTGCTAGTACAAGTGCACATAATAAAGTACCATCTCCTTCAGGTTATTTTACTGCAGAAATACTAAAGCTGACTTCTGACCAGGCCATTCAGGTATAACTGCAAAGAAAAGAAGCAATGCAACTAACACAAGTTCAAAGAAGGTTGTGTCTTGTCAAAAGTCTCTGTTGAAGGTTCCAAGTAAAGCACAACAATCTTTGCTTCCCGATACCTATGTGAAACCACCTTCATGGACTTCATCTGCAAGCGACTCACCTCAAGATTTAGATTACCACAAAGTCTCTTACTATTAGTAGCAGCGGCTATGAGCCTCCAAGTAGTTTATCAAGGGTACAGCCAACATTCCCCTTGATAGAACGAAATAGCAGATTTTATTTGGGCTTGCCTCAAGAAACGTATGCATTAATAACATTACTTACGGTGTTTTTGGCTTGATATGAGCAGTTATTGTAATAGATTATTTTTCGTTTGAAACTCGTTCTTATTTGAATATAAATCAATTTCGCATTTTTTATCGCTAACAGAAGTAGCTTGATTTAAACCGGAAATTACGATACTTATTTTGTTCGTATTTAAACGTAATTGATTGCATAAACTCTTGGTAATAAATGATGATTGACTACCGCAGTCTAGTAGAGCTCGCACGGTATGTAAAGTGCCGTCATTGTCATAAATTTTGACACACGCTGTAGATAATAACACATGACTTAATGGATAAAAGGAGTTTAGAGAGTTCTGTCTTAGTTGTCCAAGCATCGTCCGAATTTGTAGCGATTGTTTGTTTACGCGCCTGATTAGAATTTGTATCGGTTCGAATAATATGTAGTAAAGTATTGTGCTTTTGTTTGCATTTTTGACAAGGGCCTAGACGACAAGAAGAATGATGGTGTCCCACTCTTAGACAGTTCAAACATAATTTTAGAACTTTTGCCTTTATAATTCTATCGTTAACGGATAATTTTTTAAAATCGTCGCATTGATAAATAAAATGTTCGTTTTTACAAAACGCACAACTTACCGTAGAACTGAACAATCCTCTCGTAGGTATTTCTTTTTTAATTGGTTTTTTGTCGATTTGATTTTGTTCTATAGATTCTAAAATGTCGCTCTGCCTTTTAGAAATTGTTTTAAATAAATAAAATAATAAAAAATGTTCTTTATTGGCATACTGTCTAACAAAAATACACCAAATGGCCATCGACCGAAGTCCTTCAGCCAGTTAAATTTTACGTCTTATAGTTTTAAATTTAAATTACAGATGTTAGGCACGATATTTAACATTACTAACTTGAAAAAAAAAGGAACACATGTAATAGCGAAACTAGAGCTATTCAAAAAGGATTTCTTGTATGGTGTTTCGAGGATATTTTAAAACTTGTCTGACATCTTCTCTTCTATGCAGCAACATGGGCCGTAGTAATTCCTGGGTACATTGTTTTTCGGCAAACTTGTTAGATAATCTTCTAATCCGTATATCAATGGGTTCGATATTTGTCTTCTCATATAGTAACTGATTAGGTGGATTATGCAGGGGGTTGCGGGGATGGCGAAGCTTTGTAATTGCTCGAATGGATGAGGTTTCGGCTGTTTTAAGTGCGTTTATTGTAGGGTTACGAGCATTTATGTATATGGGGTGAGCATATTCTAATAGAGGCCTACAAATTGATTTATATTTCTTAGCAGCTGTCTTGATGGTGATACCTTGGTTCTTGTAGGTGAGGGTCCTAAAACATTTTGCTCTTGATGTTGCGCGTTTTTTAACCATCTTCACATGATTTTTAAAGTTTAGTTTTGTATCGATGGTAAGTATTTGGCTACATTCGAGGGTCTTATCTGATGTCCTGCGATATTAACACTAGGTGATGAGTCATTCGTGTGGTGATTAAATATAATAAATTGGGATTTTAGGGGGTTGGCCTCTAATCTCCATTTCTTCAACCAGAGTTCGCAACAGTTTAGTTGGTCTTGCAAAATATTTGTTGTTATGTTTAAGTTTTGTCCGTGAGCTATAATTGCGGCATCATCTGCATATTGTAACATATAACAGTGATTAAGTGGTAATGGTTGTTGTATTATAGGTTCATAGATGTCGTGTACGTATGCGTTGAATAACGTAGGCGACAGCGTGGATCCTTGGGGGACACCTTGTTGTATGGCGAACGTCGTTGACTTGGCATTATTTATTTTAACATAAGCTTTCCTGTTATCCAAAAAGGCTTTTATAATGTGTAAAAGGTGGCTTGAGATATCAAGTTTAAATAATTGGTACAGTAATCCTTGGTGCCATATACTGTCGAAGGCTTTTTTAATGTCCAGAAACATGGCAGCTGATTTTAAATTATTTAATTTAGCGGTCTGTATATTGGACGTTAGAATCGTAATTGGATGTAATGTTCCACATTGTTGCCGAACTGTTGCGGCGGTATTTTATTGTCGAGTTCGTCAAGGAGATGTCGTCTTATTATTTTTTCCAAGAGTTTTCCCATAGCTGGCAACAGGGTAATTGGCCGGTAATTTTCCACGTGGGAATGATCGCTGTTGGGTTTGGGGATCACTATAATTTGCCCGGTTTTCCATTCATCGGGGAAGTATTTATGTTGGAGGCAGAACTCAAACATCTTTATAATATATTTGTGAATCCGGTATTCAATTTTTTTGAGTACACTCCATGGTACTTGATCTCCTCCAGGACTGGTGTTTTTTTGGGATTCTAACAATGTAAGGTACTCCTCCTCATCTACTTCCATTGGTGCCATATCTGTGTTTTCATTGAGGTAGTTGTTGTACCAGTTTTTTATGGTGTCATAATGGCGTTGGTCATAATTTGGGTTAATAGATTCTCTACATGTTTCTTCTAGGTTTAATGCAAAGAGATTAGCTTTTTCTTCGTCGCTGCTGAAGTCTCTACCATTAGCTGATATTGTAGGTATGCCATTCTTCTTTTTGTATTTACTTAATTTATTAACTTCTTGGTAGAAAGTCCTGCCTTGAGAGTTATTTATGCTTTCACAGGTCTCTAGCCATCGGTGTTGTTGAAATTGCTTTATGAGGTTGTGAATGTTTTTTGATAAGTCGTTAATATGTCTTTTGATGGCCGGGTCTTGAAGAGAGCGATAGTCTCTATGGAGTTTTCTTTTATGTTTAATCAGTTTTACTATGAAAGGTGGAAGATTGTGGCTGAAGTATTTAATTGTTGACGAAGGAGTGTTTCTTAATATAACTTCTGTCATTTTTTAATTAAAGCTGGTTATACTTTCTGTAATTTCTTTATGCTCGGATAAATTTAAGAACTCTATTGGCTCTGCATTTACCTTGTCGATGTTGCATTTATCAAATTTGTATTTTTTGAGAGAAAGGCTTATTGTAGGCTGTTTTTCCAAGTCCATAGTTAGGTGAATAGAGTGATGTTCCGCTCCTATGTCGGGTAAAACCTCGACTAATTCTATATTATTTTCTATATTGGTGGTTACTAAAATCAGGTCAGGGGTTGTGTCATCATTATTGGGCATTACAAAAGTTGGATCGGTGTTGATTTTAACAAAGTTTGAGTTATTCAGGAAGGTGTTAAGTTGTTTTCTTTTCCTTGGTGCGTTCCAGTTGAAGTCACCAATTATTATAGCATATTTGTGTAGAGATGCCATGGTAAGAATTGTCTCTTCTATTTCAGATCTAGGATGGATGTATATTAGGAAAATATGCAGATAGTCACCTTTGAAAGGTATAGAAAAGTGAACTGCATTGTTTAGTGGATTATTTATACGTTACTTTTTTTGTTTTTAAGATCCGGATGTATTTGAGCAATAGTACCACCTCTGATATTTTGATTTACAATGTTCCCAGGGTGATGAATTACATTCCAATTCCTGTACTGAATGTTGTCGGTGGACCTAGTTTTAGTTTCTACGAAAAGAGCACAGTTGATCTCGTATTTTTCCACAGTATTATTTATTAGGTATTTTTTGTTCATATAACTATTTACATTTGTATATAGAAGATTAAATTTCGGTGCGAACTTGACTGACATTTGTTCCAGGGATGGTTTCGGTGGGTGACTCGTAGTTATTATTATCTAAGTCAAGCATTAATATGTACACCCAGTTGTTACCCATAAAATTTACTTTAGTTTCTATATTATACTCACGGACGAATTTCTTTTGCAGTTTTAGTATTAATTCTTCTCTATTTCCATATTTTGGATTGTTTAATTTATGCACATATGTGTTTATAATCATATCGTGGATAGTCACTGGGTCATGTATTCTTGTTTTCTTTTTCGTTTCTTCACCAATTTCTCTGGATTTTTTATTGAGCGTTTTAACTGGTAAATTTGGTATTCCTTCAATGGGTTGGGTTGGACGATTTGGACATTGAAATGACCATGCCTGATGGCTCTCCGATCCACAGGATTTGCATTTCGGTGGTGCAATGCTTTGGCATTTACTAGTAGCGTGACTTCCTTGGCATTTTAGGCATGTAATAGGATTACGACAATCCTTAGTTTGGTGAGTATATTCCAGACATTTAGAACAGGGCAGCGGGGCTGGTTGTGGTGGTAAACTGGGAAAAGTTTTGTAATGTTTGCTTTTGTAAAACATTCCCACATTTAGTAAATTTTCGTAGGTTTTAATATCTTTAGTTATAATTCTGACTAGGCTTGTTGGTTGATTGGTTTTCCTAGAAATTATTCTTTTACAATAGTGTAACTGTAAGTTATTCGTTTCAAGGTGTTCTTGTATTTTTTGTTCTGAGGTGTCCATTTCTACCGATGATATAACACATGAATATACTTGCACAGGAATCTTGGATGTCTGTGTTGTCTCGGTGTAAGGTGAAGTTTCAGAGAAATTACTGATTTTGTTGTGTAACTGCAAATTTTTTAGCGTGTTTATGATAATAGCTTTTGGAGTGTCTGTTTTCAGTAAAAATCCTTTTTTGGTTTGGAGAATTATATCTTTATTGGTTGGTCTGACTGATTCCCATGTGTCTGCCATTTGTATCCTTGTTATGACATTGTTGGTATTTATATAAAATAGATTGTTAAATTTTTTACCCTGTATGTGTTTCGCTGATTGTGAAGAGTTTTTATGTACATTTGTGGAGGTGTTTGCTGTGTTGAATTAATTATTATCTGGGTTTTTTTTGGTCCTATGTTTTTTGTGCCATACTAATTGAAATCCATCCTTATCAACTTCTGGTGTTTTTTTGTGGTGATTTATTAGCATTGTGCTTTTTTACCAGGCCAATAATTTCGGCTATTTGATCTGGGCTGAGGTTTTCAAAACTATCTATTAATTCGTCGAATTTCCTTTTGGGTCTGCCACTTGTATGTTCTTGATCACCTATTTCCATGTCAGATATATCTCCACCGCTTTCGGAGGATATTTTTTTGTTATAAATAACACTTCTTTTTAGGTAAACACTTAAATAAATCAGGAGCTATAAATATGTTGTGTTCTCTTTAAAGAGTAGACACAGACTCGAAATTGTTTTAAATCCTCTAAATTGGGAATTTCCCTATTTGTTTTAAATTCTTCCTATTGACGGGCAGTGTGATTGTCTAATTTGGTCGCAATTAAATAAATGATTAATGTATCCCAGTGTTCCGTTGGCTGGTTTAACTGACTTAAAGATCGCATGTTTATTGATAGAATCAATTTTCGCATTTTTTGTGAGGACTCTTTTTGTATAACTTCGAGGTTAAACAATGCTTTCACGTGATTATTCACTAATAATCGTGAATTATCGTATCTTTTTCGCACTACTTCCCACGCCACTGCGTAATTGCTAGAAGTAAATTCGATTGAGCTTATTACCTGCGCCGCGCTTTCCACCAATGACGCCCGTAGGTAGTGAAATTTTTGTATCTCGGAAATGCTAGAATTTTTGTTAATAAGAGATTCGAATGTGTCCCTAAATTCAAGCCAGCATTCAAAATTGCCATTGTAAGAAGGTAGTTGTATGGTTGGTAGTTTGACACTTTGTGACGCTTGATTATTATTGTTGAGTTTGTTGGAGCTTTCGTCTGAGACAGTCTCAGGTACCGTCTGATCATTTCTCCCCCCTATCTACATAATAAATTCATTCCTAGACATGAACAGCATAATGTAAATTTGAGAAATATACACATGCTGACAATGCCTAAATATCGCACCACTTTGTTCCGCCGTTCATTTTCATACAATTCTACGATAGTATATAACGGTATAAGTAAAGTTTTTAAAAAACTTCCCATAGGCAGTTTTCGAATAAAGGTTAAAAATGATTTGCTAACACACCAAGTCTGACCACTACCTATATACTGGATTTAAGATTTAAAAATTTTAAAATTCTAAAATTTAATATAATTTCAAATTTCACCGTCCTTGGGGTATGCCCATTACACAATTTACTTTTTTATTTTTATTTTATAAGTTTTATGTTAAGTATAGTATGTATGTTATATTTTCCATTATATATGTTTTTGATAGGCTATCATTTATTATCTTGTATTTTAAACTGTCCCAATTAATAATCAATTTAATTTACTTGTAGTATTACCATATATATTTCTATTTAAAATTATAAAGCATCAAAAGCCAGAATATTTATATAAACTGTTAGAAAAAAGATCCAATGTCCATAACTTAAATATACAAATTAATTCCTTTTGTGTACCACAACATTCTACCAGCAAATTTGAGGGTTCATTTGCATATATGGCTCCTTATTTGCTTAATGGTATTTTGAATATGCTTGATTTAACCATTTATTCGTTTACTAAAAGTATTAAAAACAAATTATTGAGTGATACCTAATCAGTAACTTGTTCTTCATAAAATATTTAGTTTTTATTCATTTTTGTATTTATATTTCCTTAATTTTTATTAAGTATAAACAATTTTTTTCAGTGATTTTATGTTCTTCATAAAAATATCTTATTTTTTTTTCTCGTTTCTTTTGCAGTTGGTGCAATATTTATATTTACTTAATTTTTTATTTTGCTGTTATTGATATTATTTTATTGTGAATACATTTCATTTCACTTAATTTTACTTTAATTTCTTGGGGGAGTGGAAGAGCGGCTTAGCCGAACTCCTACCTTTTATGTAACAATTGTTGATAGTTTCATTACCTTTGTAATGTTTACCCTGTAACTTTTGTTTGCATAATAAACATTATTATTATTATTATTATTATTATTATTATTATATTAAATTTCAAATGTAATGTAAATCTGTTGTATCCTACTGGTTAAGTTGAGTAGCTTATGCTAGACTTTGCCAAATAAAGCATTTTATTATTATTATTATTATTATTATTATTATTATTATTTAAAATATGTTTTGCTAGAGAAATGAATTCAAAATAATCCTTTTCGAAATTTTCGCGTTCTAGAATTTCTGCATTTGCATCTTCGGCGATGCAATCTAATTCGTTTTGAACTTCGTCGTATTCAAACAATAATTGCTCGACTTTCAGAATCCTTTGATCTAATTCAATTAGTTTAGTAGCACTTAATTTTTTGGATGTTTCTAGGTCCCCCTGTATACTTGTTAAATATTTTTTAAATGAAGTTAGTCGGGCTTTTATTGAACCCCGTTTTTTCCCTAAATTGCCTTCGCTGGCCATTTTAATCAATAGGTAGATATTTCGACTTTTTTGTTTTGTTGCGACAGTGATTTATTCAAATTCTACCGAATTTGCAATAATAATAATTAATCGACTGCTTACACAAGTAAAATCAATGTATAAAAAAAAGGGATACAAATGATAAATAAAAAAGGATAGCACCGACCTTGTTGCTGCGTAGAGGTTTGTTTACTTAGCATGTGTAGTCCTCCAGCTGAGTTGAGTTGAATGGCCTAGCGTTCCTCAAAGCCGAGACCGCGCTGTTGCGCTGGTCCGCTGGAAGATTCGCTGACTGTGGAGACTTGTCGATTTGCCGGCTTCATCTTCGACGTCTTCGCGCCGTTTATTTTGGAAGGTTGGAAAGTTTTTGAATATTTGCACTACGTTAACTCGATTTCGATTGTTTATTCACTTTTACTGTCTTTTACACTATCCTAGCTCGAATGGACCAATGTTTTTGGCTTGATATGAGCAGTTATTGTAATAGATTATTTTTCGTTGGGCTGTTGTAGGTACTAGTTCACCCTTTAGGATAGGTAAAGACGAATTAAGAAACACGTAGTGGACTGTAAACACTATAATTGGTTAGGTACAACAAATCGGTCATAACAAATGCAATAAATGTTTCAACATTATTAGACTGTCTTGCAAATATATAAAGAACCGAGTAAAGAACAAATTATTGGCTTATAGTTTATACACGTAATTAACAGATATATTTCGCACACACTCAATCCTTTTTAGTTTCTCATCTCGTCTTCTCCTGTCGTGCTGTTTACTTATATCAACTGCGCCCCACCCGTTCCGCGCACGCCTCTTGACTCCCTCAGGTTGGCGGGAACACCTGCGCTGCCCTCGCGGGCCATATAGGGTTTATCAACATACGGAATGTACCCATATGCCCTACAGAAACATATTGATAACGTTAAAAAAAGTACGGCTGAACGATGCATATGTTAGATAGGCAATGATTTTGAGTTACCCACGTTTCAAATTAATAGGATTTTTACAACATCCGTACCCAAATTAGCTGAGAATTTACAGGAACTTATATTTTGGCCCAAATCTGAGGACATCAAAAAGTTGCTGTCTATTCCATTTAGAGCACGTTTTAGTGGAGTTGAATCGATCATTGACTGTCTCGAAATTGAAGTAGAAAAACCCTCTAGTTCCATCAAGCAAGCCATGACCTGGTCAGAATATAAACACTGTAATACCATAAAATATTTGATTTCTTCAACACCAAGTGGTTTAATTAATTTTATATCTGGTGGTTATGGTGGTCGTATATCGGACAATGAAATTTGCAAAACGAGTGGCTATTTTGAAATTTTACGAAGAGGCAGATCGGGGTTTTAAACATATCGATTCATCCTTGGGCTTAAAGGATTGTAAATTAATTAGACCTCCTAGTGTTGCGGAAGGTCAAAAATGTACCAAAGAACAAGTTTGAATGAACAAGCGTATTGCCTCATTGCGAATACACATTGAAAGAGAATTTAATATTTGTGGACCTCATGCCTGTGTAAATCATGAAATTCTTTATTTAATGAATCATATGATAATTATAATATGTGCAGTTGTTAATTTACAGGGGCGATTAATAAAATAACTCTAATAATTCTCGTTTTTTATTCAGGTACCAAATACACACCAAGATTAAACAATTGACGATGCCAATAATAATTTAATAACAACTTTCTATAGACTACAATAAATTTACAATATATCTGGAGTAAAGCTACTTAATTTAATTTAAATTCAATTTCTTTGCCATAAATCAAATCAAATCAAAATAGGTTTTATTGCCAGGATGGACGGTCACAGTATTACGTGTCAATAGTTTTAAACGTCACAAGAAGTAAAGTACAAAGGGCTGTAAATTGGTTTAATGAACATGGCGAGTACAATAGAAGGAGTCAATGTGGTAGGAAGAGGTGTACGAATGAACGAGATCTCGTTCATCGTACACCTCTGACCGTGACCGTCTATCCTGGATTAAAGCAATGGCTCTGACAACATCAGTCTGAGACATCCATTTTTAAAAGTAAGAAGACACCTCAGAAGTAACATAATCATTTACAAAGAAACTGTCAACAAAAACTGTCAACAAAACTGTCAGTCCTCTATAGCAACCTTAGTTCTTCGTACAAAAAAAATTATTGGAAATTGCAATGTTTTTTTTAAAAATTCATATTTTCCACAAAAATAAAGATATCGAGGTGAACCAAAAACAAAAATGTTAAGAATAGATGAGACTTGATAATTAAAACTTAATTTAGAACAATTTACTGTTTCGCCACTCCACAGAGTGTCTTAAACTTATGGTAAAAAACATCTTTCTGTTTAACCCTGTATATAATAAACGTACGTATATTTTTTTGTAAATTTTTAAAATGTGAGCGATTCTCCATTAACTTGTCTACAATATTCTTCAAAATTCGTTTAAATCCAACATCAAATAAAAAAGTTATTTGCGATTGAAATTCGTCGAAAATTTGCATGGATCGACTATTTTGCCTGAGTGTAGTTTTGTCAAAAGCGACTTCATACATTTTTAATTCCCTATTTTGTTCAAATGTAGGCGATGCCACACAAAAGAGACCTTTTTCTTTTTTGGCAAAAAACATTTGCAGCAGAATTTGGGCGTGGTACTTGGGTTTAATATTATCATTATCGACATACTGACGCACAGTTTCAACTTTGCTTGGACACTTTATTTGTATCACATGTTGATCAGTAATACCATCTGGAGAAGCGCCAAATATTGGATAATTTTTGTTTAAAATTAAGCCGGATGTCTTAATCTTCCAATTCTTCGTTTTAGCTATTTCTTTCAATACCTCTGGTTCTAGTGTACACCCTCGCTTGATAGCCTGTGTTGGAAGCCCCAAGTATTACTTTTGTAAGTGACCCTTCGTAAGTTTTACATTTACTTGCCTCGTAGATTTTTGAAGCCGTGATACGCCCAAATCGCAGTTCAAACCATTCACTGCACTTTGCTTGTTGGCTTGAAGATATTTCTGCTTCTTCACAAGATTCGTCAGTCATTACATTGGACATGAACTCGATGAAATTTTCTGCATTTCGGCTATTTGAGTCAATTTCGTTTTTATATTTTAAATGCATTTGATATATCAATGAATTTTCATTTTTCACTTGACGAAAAACATCAAATATACCTCCTTCGGCAGTGGGTATTTTCTGAATAACATTATTCAGAAATACTTCAGGATTTATTCTTTAACTTCGGAATAGGTCGCTCCACAAGTGCAGCTAAGTCCATATATTTCAGTGTTCTTCCGGCTTTTGAAAGTGATGGTGTTTTCCAATAACACGTACTTGATGTGACCGAAGGTTCTTCACTGCGTCGATGTAACCAGAACAAAAAGGCAACCCCATGTTTACACCCGCCTAAAAATTAAATAAATGCTTTTCAACTGGAAGTCCGGAACAAACAAGATTTCATGCAATATTTCAAATTTTAATCCTTCAGTCATACAATATTGAACAACGGAAGACAGAATCTCTTTTACTGGAAGTTTCTATCAAAACATTAATTGAAATAGTTTTTGTCATTATAAAGTATAACAGACGGAAATGTTTATACAATAATATAAAAGTTTCAGATTTATGAAGCTAATGAATAATTAATATAAAAAAAAAAAAAAAAAAGATATTGATATTGTAGAGATCAGAGTATTGTAGAGTGGTTTTTTTGAAGTTTTTAGTGTTTTTTTTGCAAAATTTAATTACTTAATTAGTGGCATCATGTTATGCTTGGCTTGCAGAAGTTTGTGATGTTCAGGCATTGTGTTAATTTCACACCGTAAGTGGGAAAATTAGATAAACGCTCTGAAAATTCTTATTATATTTCAATAAAAAGTTTACTGTATGAAGACAAAAAAGTGCTTTTTATCTGTTTTTATTTTTATCTAATTGATAAGAAAGCAATACTCTAGTGGCGTGCTTAAGAATTGTTCCTCAAATTACAATTATAATAATAATAAATAATAATAATAAAATAAATCACAAAAAATTGCTGACAAAGCGAAATATGAAGAAGCAAAAACTGCAGAATGGAATGCTCAAAGTGTAAACAAATAAGAGCTGTAAGTAAAGACATAAAATTTCCATGTTTTCCATGTGACCTATGTAGGAATTTATACTGCATTGATTGTTCAGAACTAACTTCTTCAGAAATAAAATGCATACCCCTACAAAAACGTCTCCTGAAATTCCATTGTAACAAATGTCGAAATTATGACCTAGTTGAGCTCCTAAGAAATACTATTAAAGATAAAGAAATAATAATAAATAAAAAAGATGAGCATATCAAACTACTTCAAGAAAAACTAAGATCATATGAGGAAAAGGAACAAACATACCAAATACCCACGTATTCAAATATTCTAGTGACAGAACATAAAAATGATAAACAAAATTTTGCAAGCATAATTATAAAACCCCAAAAAGCACAAAATGTATCACAAACAAAAAATGACATTACAAAGAAAGTAAATCCAGCTGATTTGAAAATTGGAATACAGAAAATGAGAACAACAAAAAATGGTACCGTAGTCATTAAATGTTCAACTAAGCATGAAATGACGTATTGGAATCTACTATAAAGGACACACTAAAAACCGATTATAACATAGAAACGAGTAAAATGAGGACACCAAAAATAAAAATTACCAATTTTAATGAACAAATGACTATGGAAGATATCGAAAAAAGTTTAATTGAACAAAATCAAATAACAGGAATTAAAGTTACATACGTAAAAAAACGCAAATCTGGCCCTCAAACCATATTTTGTGATTGTGCTGCAGACACTTTTAGAAAACTGATGGGCATGAAGAAAATATTCATTGGTTGGCAACGTTACCCAATTTATGAAAATCTAGATATTCCCCGCTGCTTTCAGTGTCAGGAGTTTTACCATAAAACGAATAATTGCAAAAATAAAATTGCTATATGTGGTGAAGAACATTATGCTACTGAATGTCCGAAGCAATTAAAACACTGTGTAAACTGTGAAAATTCAAACAAAAAATATAAAACGGAACATAATACAAATCATGAATCTACTGATATGGAATGTCCAAGTCTAGAATACCATGTAAAAATACTGAAAAACAAAACTGATTATAATATTCAATGGTAATTATAAATGAAGAATATGTATTGGAGAATTTAAAAAAATTAGAGAAGGACCATAAAGGTAAATTTGTAGAAGCCACAAACTTTCATAATCTTATAACAGCGTCAAGTGAATTATTCAGTGTTTTAAGTTTAAATATTCGTAGTGTTAGGAAAAACTTTGATGAACTAATGGCAGTTATAGAGGCCTATGATTTTAATAATTTTGATGTCATTATCCTAAGTGAATGTTTTAGATTAGAGTCTATAACTTATTTTCAAATTCCAGGTTATACCACATTTTATAATGAAGCCACTTATAATAAAAATGATGGGATTATAGTTCTAATAAAATCTAAAATAAATGCTCGATTTATAAGAAGAGAGCTTATAGAGTGCGGTGTTACTCTTGGTATACTTAAATTTCAAATTAACGATACACTTTTTAAAATTATTGCTTTATATCGACCAAACCCAACCAATGAAAAATCCTTTATGGATGATATTGATTCTTATTTAGAAGAACTAGAAGAAGGCAGCCAAATTGAAATATTAACAGGTGATATTAATATTGATATTTTATCAAAAAATGACTATCTATCAATATTAGCCAAACATGGATTCCAACCCTATATTCAAATCCCCACTCGTGTAACTGAAGATAGTTCTACCTGTCTCGATCACATTTTTGTAAAAAAGAAACAACAAAGTATGAATAATATTAAATAGGAAGTAATATGCTTAAACATATTATTGAACCAAAAAATTTTAATTTTGTACTAAGCGACTCACTACAATCAATGTTTCTGGCACCAGTTACAGAAAATGAAGTAATAAAGCACATTCATAGTTTAAAGAACAAAAGTGCACCTGGAATAGATGGAGTTACAACAGAAATAATAAAATTAACTCACCAACAAATAATTCATCCTTTGACGCATATTATTAATCTTATATTTAAAACTGGTCATGTGCCTCAACAATTTAAAATTTCTGTTGTAACACCCATACACAAATCGGGAGATAAAACTTTAATACATAACTACCGCCCTATCAGCCTAATAAGTAACTTCGCCAAAATATTTGAAAAATGTTTGAAGGACCGCCTAACAAATTTTTTTAAAACTAATAATATTCTCAATAAGAATCAATTTGGGTTTGTTGAAAAACTGGGAACCGCAGATGCAATGAAGGAGGTCATAACAGAAATAACAAATAACTTGGACAAGAACAAAAAATGTATTGGAGTGTTTCTAGACCTGGCTAAGGCATTTGACACTGTGAATCACGAAAAACTCCTTGACGTGTTATCACATTATGGAGTTCGTGGAATAGTGTTGGATGTCTTTAGAAACTATTTGAACAATCGTGAACAACTTGTTAGAATTATGAATAATTTAAGTGACCCGAAAGATATAAAAATGGGAGTACCGCAAGGCACAGTACTGGGACCAATCCTATTTACTATATACATAAATTCGTTGTTAGGGTTAAATGTTAATGCAAAAATTATTTCATATGCGGATGACACAGTCGTTTTGTTCAATGGTACTGATTGGAAAGACACAAAAAATAACGTAATTGACGGTATGACAATTATAAAAACATGGCTCGACAAATATCAACTCTCTTTAAACGTTGAAAAAACTAAGTATATTGCATTTTCGGTAATAAATTATAATAGACCACGGTTCAACACAATAGAAGTAAACAATCTGTTAAGTGAAATTCAAGAAATTGATAAAATAAAATACCTTGGCATTATTATAGACAAACACTTAAAATGGACACAGCACATTGACTATATAACAAATAGGATAAGAAAACTTATATATAAGTTTTATCAGCTAAGAGATATTTTAAATAAAAACATATTAATAATGATTTATAAGACATTTGTAGAATCACTTCTCCGATATGGAATATTGAGTTGGGGTGGTCTATATACAGTATCATTAAAAAAGCTAAATGTAATCCAGAATAGTATATTAAAAATTATGTTTAAAAAAAAAAGGGATTATCCTACACAATTACTTTATAAAAATAATACTATTCTTAATATTAGATCACTATATATCCTCAATGTTTGTATTTACTTATATAAAAATGATCAATTGAAAATGTATGTTGATAATCAATACGAAACAAGAAGTACAACAGATCGCCATTTAAAAATTCCACATAGTGTAAAAAATTTAAACAGAAGATTCATCACATACCTAGGTCCCAAATTTTATAATATGTTACCAATAAAAATCAGACTAGAAAAAAACATAAAAAAATTCTCAAATATCTGTAAGGAATATATAAATATGAATTATAACCAGTTTATTAAGTGGTTAGAATAATTTATGTAATATATTACATTGCATTATTTAATTATTTAAAGGGTGTAATAAAATGCTATGTAGTGTAGATTAAATGTTTAATATTCCAAATCATACTTTTTTTTATATAAATATATGTATATACAGGGTGTCCCACTTAAGATGTATCCACCCTCCTAAAATCTTTATTTGTGAACCGATTTTCGAAATCTTTTTTTTGCTGGATAGGGCTTAGAAAACTGCATTTAAGCTATATCATATATTTCTTAAAAAGGCACATCATGACCTACTGATACATATTTTTCTTAGCGAAATTTCGAGAAAAACTATTAGCGATTTTTTTAGAGAAAAACTAATACCAGAAATAGATTCAGGACCTTTTAAAACCTAAGTGGTGTGAATTTTGCGACATTAGGATACAGGGTGTTAAATAAAATTTAGAGGAATTTTTAACAACGGCGAACTTTTTTTTGTAAACAAAGGTATTAATTATCAGTAATTTAACATTTTTCACAATTCTCTGGTTTATTTGAAGACGTATTAAGAAAAAAACGACAATGGTAACAAAATGGTAGGTATCTAATTTCTGTTAATACAGTTATTGAAAACAAATAAAACAATACATTAGTTATTAAAGCTAGTTAAACAATTAACTGGAAAAAATATTGTAATAATCCATTGAAGAAACAAATGGTAAAAATAAAAACAACAAATAAACAATTAAATAATTATTAAGATTTACTGGTAACAAAACTACGACAACATTATTAAAAGAACAAGTTTCCTAAGAATAATCAACTAATAATTAAATTGAACTATTCTCAATGAGTCCACCATTCACCCTTATGCATTTTTCAATACCGTTTGTTTTTTTCAAAGGATTATTACAATATTTTTTCCAGTGAATGGTTTAACTAGCTTTAATAACTAATGTACTGTTTTATTTGTTTTCAATAACCGTATCAACAGAAATTAGATGCCATTTTTAGTCGTTCCCACTGTCGATTTTTTCTTAATACGTCTTCAAATAAACCAGAGAATTGTGAAAAATGTTAAATTACTGATAATTTCAAAATAGTACCGCCTTTGTTTACAAAAAAAAAGTTTGCCGTTGTTAAAAATTCCTCTCCATTTACTTTAACACCCTGTATCCTAATGTCACAAAATTCACACCACTTGGGTTTTGAAAGGTTCTGAATCTATTTCTGGTATTAGTTTTTCTCTAAAAAAATCGCTAATAGTTTTCTCGAAAATTTGCTAAAAAAAGTTCGTCTCAGTAGGTCATGATGTACCTTTTTAAGAAATGTAAGGTATAGCTTAAATGCAGTTTTCCAAGCACTATACAGCAAAAAAAAGATTTCGAAAATCGGTTAACAAATAAAGATTTTAGGAGGGTGGATACATCTTAAGTGGGACACCCTGTATATATTTTTTTTTTTTGTAATCATTTTTCAATATAATTATTTATCAATAAAAACATATCTGATATTAATCCTTAATTTTAAGTTACCAAGCACATACAGGTGTTTAGTCACTTAGGTGCTTATTAATAGGTTTAAGATATTAATATAATATAATATGTTATAAATGTTGTATTTGCCAGTAAATAAATGTAATTATTATTAAATAAATAAATAATAAATAAATACTAACCAGTTGATGCTGCACAGCTAACACATTGACAACTTATAACCTTTTCTTCAGTTTCATTAATACTTGCTTCCACCATGTAATATTTAGGGTGTACTTTATGTTCTGGAGTAATTTTAGCTTTTATTGTACAAACTGGGCCATCACGCTTTAATTGCACATACCCAATAGCACTATCTCCGTGTGAGTCTCTTGCAGAACTGAAAATAAAAATACAATACATCTCTGAAATGTCTATTATATATAAAATGGAATATACATATCACTTTCGATGATTTTCTAATGGACCATACTTTTTTATAACCTGTATCCATTGCTGTTTCTGCTGATTAATGGCTGCTAAGAGAAAGTTATGGGGCGGCAGTCTGACCAATACACAGGGTGATTCCAGGAAGGGTTAAAATATTTCCATTAAGCAATCAATCTGACTACCAGCAATAGGTGAAAATTTCTGAGAGGATGATATAACGACGATAGTTTGACCGACAACAATTAAAACGTTACCGAAAAATCAACATGTAACATGGTTATAATAATAATAATAATAATAATAATAATAATGTTTATTGATCCTACGAAATGATACATTTATGGATAAGTCAAAGTAAGTGAACAAAATTAAGACAAAACATTTTTAAAAAGAAAAATACCTATTAGCTATATAATTAAGTTTACAACACATTAAAATATCTTTTCACACTTATATAAAATTATAGAGATACACTGTTAATTTGATTTTTATGTATCAGAATCGTTTTTGTCATATTCAATTTGAAAAAAATCATTTAGGCTATATAGTGGATTCTTTGTTAATATGCCTTTTAATTTATTTTTATATTTCGGCAGTGGTAGATTACGCAAACATAAAGGCAAAGTTGTATAATTTAATGCCGATGTGTTCCGATTTTTTCAATCTGGTTAATGGAGGGACGATATTCATATTATTGCGTGTATCATGGTGCTGTACATCTGAATATGTAGGAAAATTCAACGGATAATGATAAATATTTTTCCGCATGTATAATAGGTTTTGATAAATGAATGAAGAGAAAACTGTCATTATTTTCAGAGATGTAAATATAGGCTTGCAGCTGTCACCATGTGCAGCACTTACTATACTTCTTACAGCAGATTTTTGAATAATTAATATTTTTTCTATATGAGTATGAGATGCGTTTCCCCAAGTCATTATACCGTAATTCATAGCTGAATGAAATAGTGAATAGTAGGTAGCTAATGCCGCTTTTTGGTTTACAGTATTTCGAATTTTTTTAATAGCATAATAGCATAATTTGAACCCCTAAAAATTTAACACCCTGATCAGTTTGATTTGATTTTTTTTGCCTCAAAATTTAATGTCATTGGTTTGTTTTCATTTATCACGAGTTGATTAGGTATGAACCATGATTTTGCCTTTTCTAAAATTGTAGTTAAAATAAGTTGTGGATTTTCATCTTTGCTCACATTTTTGCTTAGTGTTGCGTCGTCTGCATATAATGTACTATTTATACCAGATGTACCGATTGCATGTGGCAAATCATTAATATATATATAAGAAACAACAGCGGCCCCAGTATCGAGCCTTGGGGAACGCCTCTGATTATTTCTAGTTTACCACTTCGATTTTGTCCACTTTCCACTAAAATTGATATCCATTTTCTAGGTATGAACGAATAATATCTAGACTTATGCCTCTTACACCATAGAAATATAACTTACTAATTAAAATTTGGTGATTTACACAGTCGAAAGCTGCAGTCAGATCTGTGAAAACACCTATATATTTGTTTTTGTTTTCAAAGGCCTCTTTGATGTAATTTGACAGAGTATGAATTGCATCAGATGTTAACAAGTTTTTCCTAAAACCAAATTGTTGTGGGCACAAGATGTTGTTTGTTTCTAAATATACCATTAATTGTTCATAAATTACCATTTCCAACAATTTAGAAAAAGTTGGCAAGATAGAAATTTGCCTAAAATTTTTTGGATCAGAATTTTCACCTTTTTTATAAACAGGGAGGACTTTTGCAATTTTCATCTCTTTGGGAAAATGACCTTCAGTGAAACATGTATTTATTATATCAGTTAATGGAACAACTAAATAAACTATGCATTTCTTTATGACAAAAACATTAATGCCCTTCAAATCCTCAGTTTTTTTATTTTTTAGTTTATGCGCTAATATTCTTATATCATCCGGAATTATAGGTCTCAAAAACATAGAGTCTTTTAAGTTTAGACTTTTATTCATAAAGTTAACAGCATTTTGTGACTTAGATGTATTTCCAATCATATTATTTACAAAGAAGAGATTCAACTGATCCAATGTTAGATTTTCTGGGTTTATTGGGTTTATCGAGTCCTTAATTTTCCGGCCTGTTTCAGTATTTATTATTTGCCAAACCGTTTTACTGTAATTATCTGTGTTGTTCAATAGTCTGTGGTAATAGTTTTGTTTTGCTACCTGTAACATGTTATGATATTCTTTTTTATTTTCCCGGTAAATTTCCTTATTTTGTTCAGTAGGATTTCGGCATTGAAATTCATATATAAACATTAAATTATTTTTAGCAGCTGTTACTTCTGGAGTTATCCAATTTACTCTACTTTTTTGTTTATGTTATGCATGGCTTTAAGTTCAGGAGTACAACATTTTTTTCTAGTTTTTGTTCTTGTATTTGTTATCGGAAATGCACAGTTATGGTGACAAAATGTTTGATAGAATGCATAAAATTTTTGGTTTTGTATCATATGTACAGTAGAAGCTCGATTATCCGTGCCTGCCGGGACCGACACTTCACTGGATAATTGCAACCCCGGTTAATCAGAATAAGGTTCAAACAAGCTCATTTTTCAGTGTACTTATTTAATTTCTTAAATCTTTTCAAATTTTCAACCTTTCAATATTCAAAACGTTGCGTTTCTGCTTTTCATTATCACTACCCGTTCACTGCATTTTGTTCGTTTGACTGACCATCTTGACCAATATTTATTATGTCAAAAGAGCATGTAATTACCAAGCCAAACATAATTTTATCGATTCCGGGAATTTTATATTTAATTTAATTTAATTTATTTACAAAAACATCAAAAATTTTACAAAAACATGAATTATTATTATTATTGCACTGAAACAGTAGTCATCTAATTTATAATTGCACCTAGATGTGTTAACATCTGTATGTGCATCTTACAATTTATGAGATATAAGTTATTTCAACATTATAGCCTAACAAGATATACACTATAGATACATATTTCGAATTGAAGAACTATTGGTACGAACAAGTCAAGTGTATTACAGAACTTTAGGGTTTATTGATAGTAATAATTAATCCTACATAGTTAAATTTAATTTTTTTAAATCTAAAATAACTTAATAAAATCAGAATTATTTTGTATAATATGTTTTTTACATGAAATATAAAATTTCTTTAAGTTTCTTATTTGTTTTATTGCCAATGGTAACATATTGTAACATTTAGGAGCTGGATAATTTATAGTCCTTTGGTGTGCACTTGTATTACTTGATGGTACTTTTAAATGCTGATTTACTATTTATCTAGTATTGTGGTTATGATTTACATATTCTTTTAGTTTGTCTGTATCTACATATTGATGTAAGATTGAATATTATCAAATCAGTTTTTCCACTATATCTCCACTTAATTAGAGAATAGAGAACACACCCTACATTTCTAAACTATTCTGATGTTTTTTTTTTTGCTTGAGAATTTAGTAAAAGGCAAAAAAGCGACATACACGCGGTTTTTCAATACTGAGACGTCGCACGGACTATCCGCCGCACGGATAATCGAGGTTCTACTGTATCATTATTTACTCGTATAACCCACGAAACAAGCTCTTGCATAGATTTATTTATTTATTTATTTATTATACGGCTAAGCCATTTTGCAATTTACAAATAAGTAGATAGAACAAATTACATTACATAAATCAGAAACAAGATAACAGGTAAAATATTACAATAAAATTAAAATAAACAAAATTAAGTTATAAGAATAGTTTATATATATATATAAAAATTTCCTCAGAGGCGGCAGTGCCAACATATTAAACACAAAATCCCCCAAATACAAACAAATTTTGCTTCAGCCATAATAATTACAATAATTTATAATTTCACATATTCGCGAGGAAAAAAATAAAAAATACTTTTTTTTTGTTATTTGTTACTGATCATTACCCAACAATGTTAAATATAAATTAAAAAAAATCCCGGCTGTGTAAATAAATACAGTCGAACTTGGAACTTGGCCCGGCGGACCTCTAAACTCGGTTATAACGAACTAGCGAGTGGTTTGTTGACTCAATGTCGAACGAACGGCGCGCGATGAATTTGCAAACAAGTCTCTGCAAGTTACCTGCAATTAATCTTTTGTTTGAGTGGGTGCTAAATTGCGTGTTGAATTTGCATTTGAACAATGGCTAATGTTGACAAAGAATAGAAAATCTATTTCTTTGTCGGATAAGTTAAATATAATTCGCAACCTGGAAAATGGCTGTGCAAATGCACAAATTTGCCGTGATCACGGACTCTCTAAGTTGAAGCTATTTTTTTGTCGATCTTTTATAACGAACGTTCGCATATAACGAACAGTTTTACACCCCTTGGAGGTTCGCTATAGCCGAGTTCGACTGTATATAGAGTATCATACCATTGTAAAAACTGATTATATAAAATTTACACAGCTTATGGAAGGACAAAATTAACAAGAGTTAACTATAAGAAAATTAAACCGTGGATAACCAACGGTATAATTACCTCTATCTGAAGTAAAATAAAAATAAAAAACTGTCGACACATCATCATGCAAATTTACAAAATGATTATAAAACCTATCGTAATAAATTAAATAAAATCGTACATCTGGGAAAAATAATTATTACAAAAATGATTTCAAATTGTGGAGAATAGGTATATAAAAAAAATATTTTATTTAAAAAAAGTATACTAAGTCATAAATGATGCCACTAATGAAAAATAAAACAAAAACAATTTTAATTTACACATTTTAAATGATGACGATAAAGAATTTAAAAATGATATAGAAACGGCAATTTTTTACAAAAAGTTTTTTACAAAAGTTGGAGTGGAAATGGCAAAAATCATTGATAAACCAAATATCAAATACAATTTTAATTACAAATCTTAATTCATCAATGTTTTTAACACCAGTAAGTAAAAATGAACTTATAAAACACATCAACTCATTGAAAACAAATAGTTCATCTGGTATTGACGGTATATTGTTAAAAATTGTTAAGGACTTCACATCTATATAACAGATCCCCTTAAGCACATCATTAATCTCATATTTAAAACTGGAATAACATCGAAGCATTTTAAAACTACCTTTGTAACTCCTGTGTATAAAGCAGGAAGCAATTCGAGAATAAATAACTATCGTCCCATTAGTTTAAAACACCTTTGCAAAAATCTTTGAAAAATGTCTAAAAGATAGACTAGTGAACTTTTTAAATATTAACGATGTTTTGTCTAAAAACAATTTGGTTTTAAAAGTGGACTTAGTACAAGTGATGCAATATATGAACTTGTAAAAAAAGTCACTGATAATTTAAATAATGAAGATAAATGTATACCGGTCTTTCTTGATTTGGCAAAGGCATTTGACGCGGTACCTCATGATACACTTCTTAATATTTTATCATAATACGGGGTGAGAGGTTTCGTGTTAGATGTCTTTAAATATTATTTATCTGATAGGAAACTGATGGTCAGGATCAGGGAAAATATAAGTGAACCTTTTATAATAAGGATGGGTGTCCCACAAGGAACCGTTTTAGATCCAATTTTGTTTATCACTTATATAAACTCTTTAACTGAACTTGATATAAACACATCTATTATATCTTATCCTAATGATACAGCAGTAATATTTAAAGGTAAAACGTGGGTTGAAACAAAAAATAAAGTAATTTGCGGCATTAGTGGAATTAAGGACTGGTTAGGTTAGGTTAGGCAGTAATATTTAAAGGTAAAACGTGGGTTGAAACAAAAAATAAAGTAATTTGCGGCATTAGTGGAATTAAGGACTGGTTAGACATATAAATTATCTCTTAAAGTAAAAAAAAAACTAACTACACTGACGATCAATTGAAGTGACCCAAGAAAAATTTGCATCAACTTCCAACTCATATATCTTTTGATACAAGAATCGCAGAGCCATAAATCTTTTTGGGTATTATAAATATACACCTCAAGAATATGTGACACATTTTGCTTGTCCTTGTCTCGTTTATTTTTGGAGATACGGTGATGAAGGTTGAGCTATGTTTTTCTGCCAAAGTTTGAGGTCGTGCATGGAGTGTCCCAAAGCGTTTTCGGATATGACAATATACTCATTTTGTACCCTCATTCATTGCGTTCATTTTCATTTTTGATTGATTGTGCTAACTTAATTGTTGTTGATTTTATGAGGATTTCTATACAACAGTACATTTTTTGACTTGTTGACAGGGGGAGAACTGAATTGATATTTTTCGCAAATGAAATTATGAATGCGAAGGATAGGTACCTCAATAACATTTTGCGGCCTATTGTATTGCCTTTTGCGAATCAAAGAGACCCTGAATTTCTATATATGCAAGACCACATCGTGCTCGAGTAGTAAACAATTTTTTCGAAGAACATATCACAAGAATGGTATGGCCTTCCTGCTCGCCGAATCTTAACCCTATCGAGCATGTCTGGGGCGCACTTGGAAGACGCCTTCGCAAACGAATGGTACCAGCTATCAATTTGGAAGAACTTGCTGTTGCGGTTTCAGAGGAATGGCCTCTTGTGGATCAGCAAATTATAGATAATTGCATTGTCAGTATGCCCAGACGGTATCAAGCTGTTATAGGAGCAAGAGGTGGATCAACTCGTTATTGACATTTAATGCTAAAATTTTTTATTTGTGTATTATGTACGTGTAAGATTTAATTGAAAACATTTAAAAAAGTAAGCATTTAAAGTCAAAAAATGTCCTGTTGTATAGAAATCCTCATAAAATCAACAACAATTAAGTTAGCACAATCAATCAAAAATGAAAATGAACGCAATGAATGAGGGTACAAAATGAGTATATTGTCATATCCGAAAACGCTTTGGGACACTCCATGCACGACCTCAAACTTTGGCAGAAAAACATAGCTCAACCTTCATCACCGTATCTCCAAAAATAAACGAGACAAGGACAAGCAAAATGTGTCACATATTCTTGAGGCGTATATCTATAATACCCAAAAAGATTTATGGCTCTGCGATTCTTGTATCAAAAGATATATGAGTTGGAAGTTGATGCAAATTTTTCTTGGGTCACTTCAATTGATCGTCAGTGTATATAGCCTTCTCGATAATTATGGCAAATAGACCAGACTTTAGCACTATTGATATCGAAAATTTACATGATGTGATTAAGGAAACAACAAGTACAAAATAATTAGGTGTAACCATGGTGTAAGACAATTAGGTGATGAAACGCCTCAATTAGAGTGTCTCCAAACTGTTAACGCAAGAGACGCGAAATCGTAAGACAAAGAGAGAGAGTGGGTGGCCGCGCGGGCTGCGCCCCGCATCGTCCCTAGTTAATTTCCACTTCATTTTACCAGGTCGAAAAATATACCATTCGATGCAGAAAAATATGTAGAACACGATTGTTGAAAAATTATGTGCCTAAATTGTCGGCTACTGTGCAAGAAAAAAATAAAAACCATAAATGAAATTGGACGCCGGCACGTTTAACTCGAAACGCTGCTAAAACCGTTCGAGTTATGAAAAAAATTAACATAAACAATTTTATAGAGAACTAAATTTCCTATAAAAAAGTCAGTGACGGCATATGTCTATCTTAAATATTTTAGGCCTGAGCACGGTGTAAGACAATTCTTACGCACCATCTATAAAAAATGGACCAATCAACATGTCTCCCAAAATACCACACCACACATTTACAGAAAATCTTCTTTGAAAGTTACGTTCAACAATAATTCGGGGATTTTCTTGACTCCAATATCGATGGATATTTCTATTAAAAATGCCACTGCTGTTGAAAGTACATTCATCCGTCCAAATAATGTTTCTCGAAAAAAGTGGATCTTCTTCTACCATGTTTAAAAAAGTCTGACAAAAATTTATTCTACGAGCTTGGTCATTATCTTCTAATGCCTGTACTTTTTGCGGTATGTACGATTTGAATTTATGTTTTTTAAGTATTTTACCTACAGTTAATTTTGATGTGCCGATGTTGCTGGCTATTTCCCGAATCGAAATCCTTGGATTTTCTTCTACAGCAAGAAGAGTATTTAATTCCACTTCTTCATGAAATTGACATACTGTCCTATGCGGCTTTTCGAAGGCGCCATAAGTTCTTAAGTTTTTTTCTATTCTGGCAAATTTTTGATGTGGAATTTCTCTATTGGGAAAGCGTTCCCTATAAACTCGCACCGAATGCCTACTATTTTTATTGTAGTCAAAATACACTTGCAACATATCAGTTAAATGGCTATAATTCATTTTTTATTATTCTCACACATCAAACACTAAAAATTATAACCATACAGAAATCACACGCAACGTAGAAACTGTGAAACTAATGTTAAATGTCGATTTGTTGACATTTCTGTTTGTTTTTGTTTCTCACGGCACAATTGATAATTTAATAGCAATTTGTCTCATCTCGAGAAGAATTAAATTGTTAGGGGGTTATTGGTGGGAAAATATTGACTTGTGACACATCATCGGAAAGGAAATTTTACGCTTAGTAGAGATTTCGAAAAAAATGTATAGGGTGCTATTTAAAAAAATGACAATGAAGTCACTTCCGGTAAAACCGGAAGTAGTAACTCCATGTTTTATATGCTGAAAAGAGCGTTTCGTGGTTAAGTTTTCACTGAGTTATGGCTTTGGCCGTTTTTTAGAAGACAGCCTGTATAATATGAATAATGTAAAAATTACATTCACAATAACATTCACAGTCAATTATTTTGACAGCTAAAAATCAACAATTAAGTCAGAATGCCAAGCCACCTCGAAAGTGTGAAAATAAATATTTCTCATGTTTATGTTTGTAGTACTCTTTCAACTGATTTCAAAAATGTATAACTTGCTTGAGTTTAGATCAAAATCGGTCGAGATATTCAAGGATAAACATGAGAAATATTTTTGTTTTCACACTTTCGAGGTGGCTTGGCATTCTGACTTAATTGTTGACTTTTAGCTGTCAAAATAATGTTCCTTAGCAATAAATATCAAATACTTAAAGATCTCTCTAAGATCAAACATGTATTTTATTAACAAAGAAAAGATTTTTAAGAAAATATAAAAATAACAATTAACAGAAAAATAAACTTCACATAATTTAATAAAATACAAAACAAAAACCACCATGATTTACTGGAAATTTATTATACACATTTTTGAAAGTATGTTTTGCAGGGACTCGAAGTCTGGGGAGTCATCTAACAAATTCCCTATGCTGCTACACAAAAGATAAATTTCGACCATTGCACAATGCACATCTTTCTTCTACAGAATATCCCATTTTGCCTGTTAATTATATATAAGTTAAATACAACAAAACATTATACATATATATATAATATGAACAATGTAAAAATTACATTCACAATAACTTCACAGTCAATTATTTTGACAGCTAAAAATCAACAATTAAGTCAGAATGCCAAGCCACCTCGAAAGTGTGAAAATAAATATTTCTCATGTTTATGTTTGTAGTACTCTTTCAACTGATTTCAAAAATGTATAACTTGCTTGAGTTTAGATCAAAATCGGTCGAGATATTCAAGGATAAACATGAGAAATATTTTTGTTTTCACACTTTCGAGGTGGCTTGGCATTCTGACTTAATTGTTGACTTTTAGCTGTCAAAATAATGTTCCTTAGCAATAAATATCAAATACTTAAAGATCTCTCTAAGATCAAACATGTATTTTATTAACAAAGAAAAGATTTTTAAGAAAATATAAAAATAACAATTAAGGGGACTATTCGAACCAGTGTTTGTAAGGTCATTTGTAAAAATGTTTTTCTTCCATACGGCTTAGCCAAATTAAATCAAATTTGAAACATCGGTAGTTGAAGGTGTACTAGAGGAGCGTTCCTATATTAATTTAATTAATTTTCATCGCAAGTGTGAAAATTTACACTGTATATATAAGGTGAAGTTGCCGCTATTATAGCTCCTTAATTATGACATAAATGGGTAAAATTTATAGGAAGCCTTCTAGAATGAACCTTTATGATTATGCTCAACAAGTTTCAAATTTTTATTCCGTACCGTTTGATCAAAATGATTTTTTTAAATATTTACCTTTGGCAATAGAAATTGGACCAGGAGCTGGTGCCTCTCGTGGTAGGAACATCAACTAAGTCGGCGATAAACCGCAAGTACACTCAAGTGCAAAATTAATCAGCTGAGCAGTACATATAAGATAAGAATACGGCCGACGGCCAACTCCTTAGAAAAACTGTTCATATAAATTGGTTAACATTTTATAATTATATAATAATAATAGGAAATTATAAATAATTATTTCTTTGTTTTTATGTAACAAATACAAAACAATATTTCTACAATGAAAATTTTTTGACAGTTCTAACAACTAATTAAATTTCGTTATTTCTTGTCATGTGACACAAATCACCCAATCATTTTAAGATTACACTGATAACTATCATCCAGGGAAATTTTCAATCACTATGACAACAAAATGATTCAACTTTGACGACTTCATAATAACTGCCAAATAAATTTCAAAATGTCACGTTTTGGCAATGCCAATTCTCAATCTATAAATTTTTAATAAATAAATAATTGTTTTGTTGTGTTGCGACATTTTTATTTTATTTTTTCAAAAAATTTTCTGACCGAATATCCCTCAGACATTGACAAATGCCTCATAATTTTATGACAACCTCAAGCAAGTTGCTTGGTAATAGCCCTCCGCCTTCGGCGTCGGGCTATTACCAAGCAACGTGCTTTCGATTGTCATAAAATTATCTCGTACATTATCAATGTCTTAGGGATATTATAGCTGATAATTTCATATAGCGTAGGTATGTTTGTTACACATATAATGGCTATACGTTACCTGAATACATATACAGGGTGAGTCATTTAAATTTGCACGACCGAATATTTCGAAAACAATGCATTTTTTAAAATATGTATCACACAAAACTTAATTGGTTGGTTTCATAAAAACACATAATAGCAAAATGGTATTATTAATTTTTGAATTTTTAGTGCCCATTTTTCTAAAAAATTAATATTTTCTCAAAAGAAAATCGTTAATGAGGATTGTATCATATAATGCTGAAATTTTTTAAAGAATTAAAATACCTATATAAAATTTCAAAGCTATCCAGGGGACGTCGAGGGTTTCCCGTTTTTTTTTCGTAAATCAGCCAAATTTTTGTTTTGTAAATATTGTCATTCTCATCCCAGACATGAAATAAATTAGCATGAGTTCTGTGTATTTTTTAAGTTGAAATATAGTAGGTATACTATTTTTACTGATTCCCGTCTGAAAGACGCAAAAAATCCATGCAATTAGGTATTCTTTGGTTGTGGAGCCACGAGGTAACGCACAATTGCTGTGCTTAGTGTAGAGACACACGAGCGTAGATTTAACTCACGTCTAAACGCGCGTTTATTATGAATGGAAATGCAATGAGTAGGTAGTAATAAAGTCCGGGAGACTCGAGCGTTAAATAACACACGCGTCGTGTCCCGGTTTTATAGTGCATAATATGTAGCCGTGCTTGGTTATGTTGATAAGTTAGTGGTTGATTTACATAATCGAATACGTAACTAAATACGCAGAAATTCTTAATTTGATAGACAGGTCTCAAATAAGTAATTTTGTGTTATAATAATGTATTGTAGTGGTTGGTGACTTTTTGTATATAGCGGGGGATTCTTCATTTAGGTTCGTATTTGTACCCCTGCAATTAAGTTATTCTACAATAACTAATTGGATTCGGAATAACGTCATTTTAGTCACGAGTTTTATTAATCACGAGCGAAGCGTAGCGGATCGAGTGTTTAATAAAATGAGTGACTAACTATAACAAGTTTATAAAACGAATTGGTTGCATACTATACTTTTTCTACGACAGCAAATATCTAAATAAAAAATTTGGAAATTATTTTATTATTCCATTTATTATCATATCAATAAACATGGTAACAGTGCAGTCGAGTTATTTTGACAGATTGATGACTTGTGACATGGGCAATTAACTTGATTTTTGCCATTGAAAAATCTAGAACTAAATTCACCCTGTGACTAAAACACACGAAGCCACAGCTTGTCAAATAAAAAATTGTTTTATCGGTTTCAGGATATTAATCCTTTGTTTACATATGCAAAAGTAGGCTGATAAATAAGTCATAACTAAAGTTGTACAGTTATATTTATTGCTTGTACGGTAATATTACAATACAAATCTGTCAATAACTACTGTCAACAGATGAAATAATAAATAATGAAACTATAGGGCTATTTATTAATACAAACAGACAGAAAACTCCAAACAATAATAATTAAATACTGAAATCCAACTGAAATGTATTGTCAGGCAATCGAAGGTCCATTTTTATGTAGCCGTTGTGACATTAAAAATGTAAACATTTATGTAATATGAAAAAAGGTAACAAATAAAAACAAACAAAATATAACTGTAACCATGGCGACAAATCAACCCATACAGACTTGACCAACTAATGAAATGAAAACGTTATTAATAAGAGAATATCAAAAGGTAATATCTATTAATAATGTCTTTATTTTCTGAAACCGATAAACTATTGAACATATCACGGATGTTATGAATCATAACAGCCTTAGATGTCTTAAAATCCTCGCTCTACGAGCTCGGATTTCAAACCAACATCTGCGGCAGTTATGATAGTCATAACATTCCTTGATATGTTAATAGCAATTACCGTACATGACATGTGGACATCAATCTGAAAATAGTTACAAACAATTCCTGTGGTATCTTTAACCGACTCGGTGGCGTAGTGGGCTAGAGCATGAGTGACAGGCATGGCTCTGGTCACACTGCCTATCGTGTCCTGGTTCGAGGCCCGGAATCAGCAAATGGCAATGTCGGTGGGTATGGATGTTTGTCTGCGTTTTTCAAATGTGTAGCCCCTCCCTGATGCATAGCCTTTGGTTTTGGATTTGGGGGTAGTCTAATTTCTGTGGTGTGTTTATGTTTACGTAACAAAACGTGAATATCTATTAAAAATTTATATTTTTCTTTGGATTGAATCTAATAGAACTTCCCACCCTAAAGGTGGGAAGAAAAAATGAAATACATGATGATTGCTTAGCCCGTCGTCAACTAGCGACCTGGTCGAAGTGACACAAACGCCGCGAACAGCTTGTCGTAAAATCTGTTGCTGTCGCAGGTCGCAAGTATGGCCAGCTATTAGAATCCTTGTAAAGTAGACCACATCTTTATAATTTGATGCCGATGAGAATTTAAAACATCAACATTTTTTATGTGCACTATAAAGATGTGGTCTACTTTAACACATTTCTGCATTCGTGGCACGTGGCGTTCGTGTATCCGCGACCGCAAGCATGTCTACGGGCTTACTTGCCTCAAAAATTATACATTGAACACGTTGCAAAATGTCAGAAATTTTATTTTTATCTTTTCTTCATTGTCTTCAAAACTATAAATAAACTAGTCATAGAAAAGTGCGTACTTGTGACTTGTGGTCTATTTAATTTTAAAAAACAAAAAAATTTGATTTTTTTTTGTGAAACTGTAAGTACAAGTACAAGTATAAAATCCAATAAACTCTACTAGTGCGTTTTTTATTTGGCTTCCCATTAAAAAAAATTCAGTCCAAATCGAACCTAAAAATTTTCTTTTTTGCTTCCAAACAAAATGAGACGCTGCGAAGATGATAACTAGCGATTATGGAAAAAAGATCGAATTATCGATTACGCTTGACGCTTGACAACTTAATACATATTTCATTCTCAGATTTTCTGTTATTATTATAATTATTATTTGATAATAATTATTAGTGATAAAAACCACATTATTATTATTATTACTATTCCACTCTGCATACAAAATCCTATAGGTAATTCTTCCAAATAAAAGTCAAGATAAACACTTTTTGACCTGAGTGTACAATTGCTCGAGAACAATAGATTTTATGGCTTTCCTCTATCCCGTCGTAATGTGCGGCTAATTCACGTATTCTGATACAATAATGTTTTCTACACGACTCCCATTTAATTTATATAAGTTTGTCACGCTCCGAATGGCGATTACCCGTTCTATGCCTTCGAAGCGATTTTGAAGCTAGCCACCTTAACAGAAAAATAAACTTCACATAATTTAATAAAATACAAAACAAAAACCACCATGATTTACTGGAAATTTATTATACACATTTTTGAAAGTATGTTTTGCAGGGACTCGAAGTCTGGGGAGTCATCTAACAAATTCCCTATGCTGCTACACAAAAGATAAATTTCGACCATTGCACAATGCACATCTTTCTTCTACAGAATATCCCATTTTGCCTGTTAATTATATATAAGTTAAATACAACAAAACATTATACATATATATATAATATGAACAATGTAAAAATTACATTCACAATAACTTCACAGTCAATTATTTTGACAGCTAAAAATCAACAATTAAGTCAGAATGCCAAGCCACCTCGAAAGTGTGAAAATAAATATTTCTCATGTTTATCCTTGAATATCTCGACCGATTTTGATCTAAACTCAAGGGAGTTATACATTTTTGAAATCGGCTCAAAGAGTACTACAAACCTGTCGAGAAATATACAGGGTATTCCATTAAAAAAAAAAACTTTTTTTCACCACCCTGTATGTATTGGCGCTAGGTAATTTTAAATATTATATTTGAAAAATTCGGAAAATGTCTGATAAGGCTACATTTTAAAATTTTAATATCTTCACAAATAAGGAAATAGAAGGGGAGGGGGCAAAATTAGAGTTGACACCATGGGGGTCTAACTAATATCCGACTATTAAGATACAAGCAGCTCATTGGCTGCCAGGCTGGTTAAAAGGCTATTTTCAATTTCCCGGGTAAAGGTTTGGTGTTTTTTGTGTTAAATTAAATTTCTCAACCTGGGTCCTGGCAGAAATGACATTTGTCGTTGTTTAGTTGTTTTGTTACAAAGTGGTTAGCTTGGCTTGGCTCACGATGGTAAGTAAAAAGAAATTATTTAGATATTTACCTAAATTGTTTTTTTCTTTTTCAATCATTTATTTATTCAAAAAATATCGTGTTACAAATACATTAATTTTAGCGTCAATGATCTGATATTTAATGTAAAACAATTATTATATCGCCACATTGTCATGTAATTGATTGTAAACCTAATTAATGTATAATTTTAGATCACAACGAATTAGAATGACTTATAGTTAATAATGTTTAACTTGCTGCGAAAATTGACCTAGGAAATTCACAAGATGACTGGCAATGGATGAATGGCGATGAGGCTGAGAAAAACCGGTGTCTACAATACTATAATACCTTTGTGTAGTGAAACAACGAAGCAACTAGGCAACCTTATGGTGCTGGTTACATTCTGATGAAAATTAGTTTTGCTGATTGTACTACGTTTGTTCATCGGTGCTCAAAAATATTTATATACTCAGTTCGGGGTATTCGACCACCAAAACAGACTGAATAGTGTTTGGTTGTTTTAGAGTTAATTGGTACATGGTGATTGTATGCAGCAATCTTAGTATTAGTTGTAGTTTTTCCGAATACCCGTTTACACAGAGTATATATTGTATGCGTAATGTTAGAAAAAGTGATAAATCATAAATTAACCAATTATAACTTTAATTCATCAGTGAGTAGAATTGTTTTCATTGTAAAATTATTTGTATTTTTGTATAATATAAATGTTTGTTTAATAGAAATTTTGTTTTATTCTTGCGAGTTTCTTATCTCCTGTTAAATTTACTCAATAGATAATTTCCCGGAGTACAATTACATACAAAATTGTCTCCGTGGGATTTATTTATTGAGTAAATTTAGCGGGTAAAAAAACTGGAAATTTATTGTAGTAAATAAACGTTTAAAGAGCCCGCCTAAAGTTTAGTTCTTGCCAGGTTCACCCGCGCCGTATTGTCGCATGCTTGTCACAGATGATTCCATGTAGAAGTACGGTTTTAAGATTTCTTCCTTTATATATTCTGTGGTTGACACCCTGTACAGTGTTATCAATTTGTTTGGTACACAGTTTAATCAGAATTTGCGAGAATATCTGACACAAAAGTTGCAAGGAATCTACTAAATTTTTATTTGGCAGCAATAAAAGAACAATTGAATATTATTTTTTTCAGATATGGACTTGGACATAACCTATGGTTTTTTAAATAGAACACACTATATGTTTTTATACAATTCGATTTGTTTTTTTTTTGCTGATTACAGTGATATAGTGTACTTGATAGTTTTATACAGTATGTTTTTTTGAATTATTAATCAAAAATAAAAAGATTGTAGGTAAATATTCCTACTAGATAGATAAAGTTTTTGCCATTTACCCCAAGAAAGAAACATGATGCAGCTACGGACACGTGTTTCGCTGATGAGGAGCAATAACTCCGAAACACGTGTTCGTAGCTGCATCATGTTTCTTTCTTGGGGTAAATGGCAAAAACTTTATCTATTTTATTTATCTTCCCCCAAAAAACTTCTTTTATTCCTACTAGAGTTTAAACATTTTGCGTTAGCAAAGAGGGCCGTGGATGAAAACAATAGAAACTGTTTATTGTGTATTGTTTGTTTTAATGTGTATCAAACAAAATGATAGCCCTGTACAGGATGTCTCAAATTGGTGGGGATTGATTGGTTATGTAGATCGAAAATCTGAAAACTAAAATTTTCTGATTTACAGATTCTCCTCTACGATCCACACTTCATTTTTTTTTTTTTTTTAATGAAAACTAGTTAGCTGTCGCATACAAAAATTACTTATGTTTCATGCTTTCGTTTCATTATCGATCTACGTAAAAAAGTGCTCTAAGAAAGTTTTTAAAGTTAGGAAAAATATTCATAAATAAGGAATTTACGGTACCCTCTCAAAATGATAAAAATACAAATTTTGGCTTATATCTCGAAAACACTAAGAGATATCAAAATGAGCCTTTGACCGTTCGCTTTGTCTCGAAAATTGACCTCGGTAATGTGTCGTCAGTTTTTTTTCAGCTACAACTGGAATTGGGTGTAACCTCTCAATCCCCACCAATTTGAGACACCCTGTACAAACATACATAGTACTGTTTTTTGGATAGGAATCTCAAGGAATGTGGTAATAAATCCCAAAAAAGAAGAGGAAGAGAAATAATTAGTTCACTAAATCGTGACTCTACTGTAATATCAGTACTTCTCAATGAAATTTAGTACAGACCTATTTTAGGAGATGCTGAATACAGTGGTGTACTTAGTTTTCTCGAATTTTTAACTCCAAAAAAATTGCGAAGTAGGCCGATTTTTGTGAGAGAAATTTATCAATTTGCGACGAAATGCCGTTTTCCATGAGCAATAATCTAAAAAAAAGTTGATCAAAATCGGACCAAAAATAACCACTTCACAGAGGTGTCCTAATTCAAATGGGTCACACTGTATATAGTTAAAATTATAGGCGATAAAAAAGGAGTAACGTTGAGTGACTTAGTTCGTAGAACCGATTTGTGATAGTTTGATGACTGTAGAGATGTAATTTTTAATAGAGCTCTGAAATTTAAAAGTGCTTTGAGTTAACACGCGCAACTCTACAACCAAATGCGCATGCGTCGGACAGTTTCTGATGGTTTCTGACTACTCTACGAACAAGGCTTATGTTATGTCAATATTCTGTCGGTTTCAGTTGCTGCTATCTATGTATTTATAATAATTATTGTTTAGCATATAATAAATATGATTTTACCAATGATGGGAGAACTGATATGTTTCTTGTTTATGCAAATTAATTTAAATTCAACATTGGCTTTAGAACAGTACAGAATCAAATATCCCAATAGAGTTACACCTAACAGAGCCTATTTTAGGAAACTAGAAATTAATTTAAGACAACAAGATGAGTCATGTAACTCATAATCCTGAAATTGTTAATAAAGTTATTGAATTCGCCCAGGATGGAAACATGGAAGAAGAATCTACCAGTCAAAAATATTCAGAGAAACTTTAAAGACTTGTCTAGAAAAATTCTACAAAACAATAATTTTAAACCCTACAAATGTAGAAAAGCTCACTATATAAGTAGAGGCAAAATGCTTTAAAATGTTCTAAAATATTTTTGTCTGAATTTCGATTCATAAACAACGGATTTTTTTAGTAGGAACATCGCACATACGTTGAACTAACCAAAATACAGAGTGGCATAAATCTAGCACTTTTCAGGAGCGCTTTGGTATTAATTTATGGTTGGGTATTTTGGAAGCAGAGATACTAGGATCTTATTTTTTTAAAGAAAGTTAACAGGCGAAGTGTATCTAAATTTCTACGTAGGTAATGAGTATGCAAAGCAAAATTTTAAGTGGAGCCCTTGCACATAATCCATAAATATGCCAGTGGCCTGGCCTGCATGATAACTCGACTTGACACCTCTAGTTTTTTGTTTGATGTTACATCAAATATAAGGTATATCTGTAAGTAGTGGAAAATGTTCAAGATTTAAAAAACAAAATACACGAAGCATGCCATACTATTTTGCCAGTTATTAGAAAATGCCAGTAAATAAGTTGTATAACACGAGATAAGTTATATATGTGTATTCTGTATAGCTTTGTTGTTGAATAAATATTATATATTATGCATAGAATAAAATGGAAAAATTTTTAAAACCTACAATTCTTTAAACAAATTTTTCACATTTATTACACATTGTTATTTCTTTTTAATAGGGTCATCCTCCATATCAAAATCGTGATATTCTAATACCTGTGGTGAATAGGTTAGGAGTTTTAATTAATAAACACAGCGCAACAAAATCTTGATTTATCGTCAATTAGTATTTTATTTTAAAGTTTGAAATTTGCATTATCACTAAATAATTAAATCCCAGTTCCCAGCGCACGTACACAATTCCTATTAGGCTAGGTCTGACAATTGACATTAATGAAATTAATGGTGAATCATGACAGGATGTTTGTTTTCATGTTTTTTTCATCCTTTTTTTTAAATTTTGTGAAAATACGGAACAAGGTTTTGTGAAAGGTCGGACAATTTTCCAAAAGTGGATTCCTGCATGATAGACGAATTTTATATGGACAATTTAGATTTTTCAAGTGTGGAGCTGAGAAACGTAAAATTGCACCACGACTGTTGCCGAGTTTTATCTACTGGCACTATTATAAATAACTTGGCAGGCGTATTTACAAGGTTTTTGTACATATTGACACAGGCAATGTTTAATTGTAGTAATTTTCAATTCTTAAGAACTACCACAAAACTCAAAATACTATCATAACCTAAAACACTGTTGGCAAACAAAAAGGAGTTTTTGGCGTATCAAACGACGAACTCCAGTTTAGCTCATGATTAGTGTATTTTTAAATAGGATTTTATTTCAGCTAATTACAACGAAGATCCACAGTATCTATATTATCGACAAACAACAACCAATGCGAACTACTCGGGATTTACTACTTCACGAAGAGTGCGAGTTTTGGATTTATGTTTTAACTTTTTTCTTATGTTGAATGATGCAATGTAAGAAAATAAAAAAATACAGGTGATTTATTTTTTTATGAAGTTTTATAATTTAAAATAAAAAAATATGGGGGATGACCCTATTATAAATTGGTTTTTCTTTCATATTATATCTAATCTGTATTGGGATATTTGATTCTGTACTATTTTAAAGTCAATGTTTAATTTAAATTACATTTTGTATAAACAATAAACATATCAATTTTTTTTCATCGTTTCAAGCATCTTGTGCATATCGGTTTACGCTGAGCTACTTTCAGGATAGTCGTGACTTGATTAGTACAGGCAGTGTGCACTTTTACAATACACACAGAACACTGAACCGTTTCCATTAGATCAAGCGTTTGTTTACCACAAACCTGGTAAATTAGCAGAGGCTTATTTAGGAAGTTTATAAATTCGATTAATAGATGAGGTCTTGTTAAGCAAAACAGTAGAACACTGTTTTTAATTATTCTAGGTTTATACACTTCACTAATCAGCTGATAAAAAACGTCTAATCTTATGTAAATTAAATCGACTATATTTAAGTAGATAATTTCTATTCCATGATTTATAAGAGATTATTGGGACTCACCTAATCGGTGTTATTGACTTGGCTGAATTGGTAATAAACTAGCACAGATGTCAGTCATATTACATGTTTACGCCCCTTAATAAACACCCCAAGCGTAGATTCAGTAATTGCAACAATATTAACACTAAATCACTAATTTATTGACTCACTAATTACTTACAATAATTAGTCACTTAAACTATAACACTAAATTACTTTTTACCACTATTATTCACTACTTGTCACTGTACTAGTCACTGTTCCATTTCTGTTATGTTCAGCCCACTTTGCCTGTAGATTGTTTTCTTGGTTTTCAATTCTGCACAACCCGAAAATATGTAAAAATATACAGGGTGTTCCGTTTTCATTGACCGGGCATCAACTTCGTTATTTTAAATGGAACACCCTATTTTTTTTTTCTTTTATCGAGTTACCCACTTAATTATATTCATAATATTATTAAGGTAGTAGGTACTTAAAATAAACCGTTTACGAAATAAGAGAGGTTTATTGACAGAAAGTGAGGTTTGCAGATACCTTTTTGAGTAGCTCAGATTTCATACACAAGAGTGTTTTGAAAATTCTGCTTATACAATTATGTCACATTTTAATGGCTAGTAGAGTAGAAGAGTTATTAACATTAATCTTATACAGAGTGCTGAAAAAATTTAATTTATTTTTTCGTTTATAAATAATGCCTTAATTCAATTTTTTCAAATGGAACGCCCTATTTTCAGTTCTGTCATCTAATGAAGACTAAATTTGCATATTCGACTTTTCTATTTAGAATTGTTGGACTAAAGGAGTTGAAATTATACCAGCACGTATATAATAAAAGATCTACTCAGAATAAAGAGAAAAACAATTATTTTAACAAAATGCTCAAAATGTTCATCATTTCGATCGAGGCACATCTGAACTATCTTCCTAAATGATTTACTCTTTTCTAATGAAGAAAAAAAGGAATGGCATGAATTTTCAGAAAATGCACAATCAGTTTTGGCATAATTTAACTCAAACAACTTGATCACTTATGGAAAAACTGAATTTTTGTGGATAAGTTATCTCACTTAAAATTGATAACTAGGTAGGGGTTTTAAATGGCGCCCTTTATGGTGGTAAAACCAAAATTAGAATAAAGATATCGCTAATACTTTCTTTTGAAAATCAACTTTTCAAACTCCTTAAAATCGCACGCTACTGACATGTATCACATATTACACAATAAATAGTTGTTTATCCAATTCTATTCTATTCTATATGATGGAAATTACACAAACAAGATTATATGTTAGATGAAAAAAAACAGCGCAGATCGGCACGTCTATAAGGTATTTAAGTAAAATTAATAAAAGGAAAATCTAGGTATGGTATTGTTGGAAGAGGTATGAAACATAGACATGTTCTCCAACATGCATGAGAAACTATTTTTAATAAATATGGTTAAAAACATGTGTAGTACTAGTCTTAAAAAATCAATGACATGGTATTTGTTTGTGGTTTTATTTGGTATCCTAGATAATAAAGTTGTTTGTAGCAAATATGGTTAGTCAATTTAAGATATATTTCAGATTTTAACTTTAATGGCAACACTTAATTAAAAATTGCCGTTCATTTAATATAGAGAGTTTTTGTTTTGGATTGTAATCATAGATAGTAAGTCCATCTAGAATCGGTTGCTTAATTATAACTTTGTTTCTATGATAGCCAGACACAGTTTGGAAACTACCAGAAATAATTATTATCACTTATTTTTAATTTTCAAAAGACTCAGAATAGATCTGGTACGAATAGAAACCACCAAAACAATCATCAGATGGGTTTTCAAAGTCACCAGAGCCAACATACTCATCAAGGACAGGGATACCATCAAGGATACCAGGGCCACCAAAGTAATCAAAGCAATCAAAGGGGCAATTGGGTGAACAGAGGACCCATTAGACCTAGAGGCAGACCCAGAGGAGGGTTTAGGTCCAATCAAAATCAGTCAAATCAAGGGAGTAATAAAATTAAAAACACTTTGAAGTTTGAAAATGACTATGATTTTGAACAAGCGAATACTGAATTTGAAGAATTAAGAAGTCAGTTAGCAAAGGTTCAAAGAAGTCAATAATTATATTTTACAGTAACTAATTGATTGCTTTTAGGTAAAATTGGATGAAGCTGGTAGTACAAGTACAAAAAGTGAAGTCAATGGTGATGTAGATAAAAAAGATGATTCCGGAAATGAAACGGGAGCAGGAGAAACAGAGCAAGAGGAAGAACATGAAATATATTATGACAAGAATAAGTCCTTTTTTGATAAAATTTCCTGTGAGGCAGTAGAACGAGCCAAAGGAAAATCACAACGAACTGACTGGCGCGTTGAGCGCAAACTTAACTCAGAAACTTTTGGTGTAGCTGCTACAAGACGAGGAAAGTAAGTATAACAAATATAAACTAACTCTTCAAGCCAATTGCTAACAGAGACCGAGTTAACAAGCCAGATAGATAGGTTGCTGGCCACACTCTTATATTTATATTCTGCCTAATATTCTATTCTATCTCATTGTATCTTAATTCTTAGCCATCGCTCGTATTGTTTTTCTAACTTATCTGAGAGGTCAGTTGACGCAGTGTATACAAGTCTATAATAATGTAATAGAATAGAATAGAATAATTTATTATCACATTGGATATACATAGTATACAGGGTGTTCCAGTTTTTTGTAGCAGGACTTTAACAGTCGATAGACAATTGAAAATTATTAAAAAAAATTCCTATAAACATAGGTTGAAAAATGCTTAGTTTTCGAGATACAGGGTGTTAAACTTTGAAAATAAATACGGATTTATATTAATATTTCCGGAATGCTAAGAAGTATCGAATCCAAACTTGCCAATTCTTTACATATAATTTAGAGGCCTATTTTAGAATAACTAACTACTACTTTACTTAACCATGGGCGTAGATATATGGATTTACTAAGGCTCTTTTTTACAAAAAAGTAGTACGCCACTGATATTTTCCCATGTTATCAGTTTAATTCAATAAAGCAAGAAAAAACAAAAATTTTATGTCTCTTGGCACTTTTTGATATGACAAGCCGTTTTCCTGAAAATTTACATTTAATCATTTGATGCACCCATCTGGACGAATTTTAGACACTCAGAATTTCACCAAATTTGATGGTACGAAAAGTCTTTTAAAAAGGAAGAATGAAACATCGTTAATGATGCTTGTAATGAAGTAAGACACTTTTACATGTTGCTAGCTTTTGTGTTTGTGTTTCTAATAATTTATTTTAGTTCGACCGTTGCGTTTTAATACATTTGTGTTATAAAAATTTTGATTTACATGATAATATACTTTTACAATAAATATTTTAAATGTTTCATTCTTTATTTTTAAGAAATTTTTGGCACCATCAAATTTTTTGAAATTCTGAGCGACTTCAAGTTTGTCTAAAATTCGTCCAGATGCGTGCATCAAATGATTAAATGTAAATTTTCAGGAAAACGGCTTGTCATATCAAAAAGTGCCAAGAGACATTAAATTTTTGTTTTTTCTTGCTTTATTGAATTAAACTAAAAACATGGGAAAATATCAGTGGCGTACTACTTTTTTGTAAAAAAGAGCCTTAGTAAACCCATATATCTACGCCCATGGTTAAGTAAAGTAGTAGTTTGTTATTCTAAAATAGGCCTCTAAATTATATGTAAAGAATTGGCAAGTTTGGATTCGATACTCTTTAGCATTCTGGAAATATTAATATAAATCCGTATTTATTTTCAAACTTTAACACCCTGTATCTCGAAAACTAAGCATTTTTCAACCTATGTTTATAGGAACTTTTTTTAATAATTTTCAATTGTCTATCGACTGTTAAAGTCCTGCTACAAAAAACTGGAACACCCTGTATATATGAACGTCACATGGTGATTAAAATAGTATAACAATTATTATAAATTACGGCTTTACACAAGACATTACATAATATATAAAACACCAAGATCAAGTGATCTCAATATCTAATTTCTAACATCAATTTTAAAAACATTACGATGATCTATCTATCACTGTGGTTCATACTTCAAATATTCATCTACCGAATAGAACCCTGCTAAAAAAATTTTTAAACATGAATTATTTTTTTACGGGCTTTATATTTTTTATTGCCGGTGGCAATTTATTATATAGTTTAATCCCTGCATGATATGGAGATTTCGTATATAAGGATGTATTATGACTATTTATTTTTAACATGTATCCATGTCTGGTGTTGTATGAATGGGAATCTGAATGTGTTTCAAATTCAGGTAAATTTTTCTTTACAAATTTAATAGTGTTATATATATATATATATATATATATATATATATATATATATATATATATATATACCCGCCCAGCTATCTATTTCGCCTCCGACTACCAAACAGACACTCAGGCCTCCGGCATATTGGAAGTAGATATAATTAAATTTTTGGAATGTATCAATTCCTTTTCTATCAATAAACAATGGGAACTTCAGAGGGGTAAACATTTTTAATATTTTTTATAAACATGCAGAGATAAATTGGACGTATCAAATGGACTCCGTTTGTGAACCTGACGTACATGCCTCCATTTGTATAAAATTTATAAATTTCATCGCCGCTTAGGCCTCCGAACAGTGTTGCCGTGTAAAATATAGACCAATTCAAGCAAATTACAAATTATAGCCGCATTATGTGTAACACCGTTGAATGAAACAAGTTTACTTTAAAATGGATTTAGCAAACTATAAATTTTCAAATATTGATGTAATATACAGTGTGTCCACGGATGGATTTGCCTATAGGAAAAACTTTTTTATTTTGGACGCAAACTATAAATTTTCAAATATTAATGTAATATACAGTGTGTCCACGGATGGAGTTGCCTATACGAAAAACTTTTTTATTTTGGACTTTACGCAAAAAACTTATCCTTTATAATAAATTCTGCTTGTCTTAAAACCCTTAAATAACCAATCAAATTTAAGATTATATACATGGTGTCCCCAGGGGAAGTTATTTTTATTTTTTAGTGAATTATGAAAAAAAACTGTCTATTAAAATATCCTCCAATACCTCCAATAAGTATAAAAAACTTAGTTAATTGACAGGGTGCCCCACGAATTGAGCCTAGAATTTTTCTTAGCGGATTTTTCGCCAAATTTTTTTTTATAGGTAATAATCCTGTTTCTCATAGTCTCCAAATCGGCACTGAAGTTTTATTTTAGACAGGGTGGATAAAAATAACAAACTTAATTGTTTATAGAAAATATATTTACTAGTATTAACAATACTAATATTAACAATCCATTTAATTCTAAATCAAACTAACAAATATAATTCTACATAACCCCCTCGAACTTGGTCGCATTTTCAGCTCTTTTAATTCAGTGTAAAATGTACTATACTGGGCACATTAATTTCGTTTATTGCATCCCTTATTCTTTGCTTTAATTCCTCTACGTTGTAAAATGGATTATTAATGTTATTAGTAAATAGATTTTCTATAAGCAATTAGTATTTTATTTTTATCCACCCTGTGTAAAATGAAATTTTAGTAGCGATTTGAAGATTTTATGAAAAACAGCATTATTAAAAAAAAAAAAAATTGACGCAAAATCCGCAAACAAATATTTTAGACTCACTTCTTGGGCACCCTGTCAATAAACCAACTTTTTTTTATACTTATTGGAGGTCTTTGTGATGCAGCTTTTTTAATAGACAGATTTTTTTTCATAATTCACTAACCAAAAAAATAATAACTTCCCCTGGGCACACCATTTAAGGGTTTTAAGACAAGCAGAATTTATTATAAAGAATAAGTTTTTTGCGTAAAGTCCAAAATAAAAAGTTTTTCCTATAGGCAACTCCATCAGTGGACACACTGTATATGTAAATGGGTATATATTGTTTAATGCATTTAGATCTTTTTATGAAATAAGTGTTTAATCTGTAACTGTGTATAAACAATAAACAAACAACGAAGGATTGGAAAATTTCGATTATGTTATGAGTTGTTATGAATAACGATAAGTTATGAATGATTATGTATAGAAATCCAAATTAACGTTAAAAACCTAATCTAAAAAGTAAAATTTGAGTCTTAGCGTTATTTTCCTTTCCGCTAATTTTATTTCATGTGTATAAAGAGTGCACAATAATAAAGAAAAACGATCTTATCACACCTTATATCATTATAATTTCTAAATAATGCATAAGCAAAAATATATATACTCGTACACCCTTATGAAAAACGCTGTATTTTTTATATTTGAAATAATTACTAATTTTTCATTACGGCAGTTCATTAGCCTAGAAGAGAGCTTTGAAATCATGTATTCGATTTTAGAATTTTATTTATAGGATGTTCATAATTTTATGTTGAACCCGAATATTTAAAAACTTTAATACCTTTTTTCTTTCCTTTTCTTTGTTTGGGATTTATTACCACATTCCTTGAGATATTCCTATCCAAAAAATTCGATATATCTAACAGGATAAAATGGGATTCGGCAAAAATTTTGACCAAAGAAGCAGACAACAAAAAAAGAAAAATCAAAGAATCTGCAATAATTTTACTTAATGAAGATAAATGCGTATCAAATTGTTCGGTAGAATTTTGTTCAACTTGGTTACCTATGTTGAGAGAAGAACTCAATAAAGTTAATATTATTTAGGGCCGGTATTTTCAGTCTGATTTAACCCTGATTAAGTTTAACCATTGATCAATAACCTTGGAAATAATTGTCGAGACAATTGTTTCCATGGTAATTAATCAATGATTAAAGTTAATCAGGGTTAAATCAGACTGAAAATACCGGCCCTTAGTATATTTTTCAACATTTCTATGGTAAGTATCTATGGAAATGATATAAACAATTTTTATTTTATGCCGTGTTATTCTACACGTTGCATAAAAATCTAAAGCCTAAACTTTGAAGAAGGAAACGGATATAGTTTCCGAAACGTCAGCGCAGTATTTTTGTATTAATTTAATTCCAATTGGTTGTCAAAAAACACCCTCTAACTGATCCTCTGACATTACGTCAAGGGCGTAGAGGTTATTTCCCAGTTTTAAACTGGTTAATTTGAATATTTTTTAGATAAATCGAATTTTTTGAATAGGAATATCTCAAGGAATGTGGTAATAAATCCCAAACAAAGAAAAGGAAAGAAACAATTTATGAAATGCCACAAATAACATTTAAACAATACTTTAATACCTTTATTATTTGAAATGGAACACCCTGTATATTATTTCATATTCAATTAAACAATTTCAAGAGATTTCCGATGATTCTCCTTATAATATTTATTTGAAATGGTTTTGAAGATAAAGTTATTTGTCAAAATTTTGAAAAAAAACTGCCTATAGGATGAAATTATCTAAACGAGAATAAGTTTGTGATGGTCAAATGCTATAAGAATTGTTTAGTTGCTTCCCGATTTAAATAGATTTGCGATTTGTTCTTGTATGGGAAGTATAATTTATTTAAATTAATTACAATTGCAATTTCAGATATTATTATTAAATTATTTTTGCAATAATTCTAACCAAGTAATTCAAATACATTTATCATAATTTAACAAGGCACATTTTATATTGTATTTCATAGTATATACATAGCGAACAATTTTAGAATCAAAGAGTACTGGCAATATTTTGTTAAAAATTTAAATACCGCATAGACCTTCATATTTTGGCTTCAATTTTATGTAGAGTTTAATACTACTATTATAATAGACAAGGTGTTCCATTTAAAATAAGGAATCTTAAGCAATTTGATTTTTGAAAATTAGCTATGCATTGTGAACACCATGTACGGTTTTGCCATAAATTTTCAATTCTTCATGGAATACTTTATGGTCCGCTAATAATATGAAAAAAATTGCTCAGGCTAATCATTTTTGGTGTCTCAAATACATATATGTTTCTTAAAATTGGTATTCAACTCTCAGTTCTTTCTTTCAAAAACTGTCAACATCTCAAATACTTTGGAGATATGTTACCTCATACACACATACAACATCTTATATGTATAATGGAAAATAATTATTTGTACGCTACGCATAATTTGACATTCAACAACTGTTATGCTTAGAATTTTCCGTATCTCCTATAGTCAAGTTAGTCAAAAGTTACCTGGAAAATAGGCCAAACACTTAGTATGAATTATATAGTATATACGTAATACAAAACAAAATCCGTTGCACGTCATCACCCACCAAGAATTATAAATGAAGAGCATAGCCTATATCGGCATATGTTTTGGCCTTAATGTCAACAGTAGGGAAGTCAACCATGGTGACGTCCCAACAGTTGACCTTAAGGCCAAAATATATGCCGATGTAGGCTATACTCTTCGTTTATAATTCTTGGTCGGTGATGACGTGCAACGGACTTTGCTTTGTATTAAGTATATGATTGGGTGCCCCAAAGTACAGGGTGTTTCAATTAAAATTATACTCCCACTTATTTCTGTAAATATTTATTGACTAAAATATCTTTGGCTGAAAAGATAAACGAGGTAAATACAAACATTATAATTTTTTAAACGGACATCCTGTATATGTTTTATATGTTTGAATTCGTCGAGTTCTTCAGATTATGATGGCATATAACACTTATACAGAGTGTCCCACTTAAGATGTATCCACCCTCCTAAAATCTTTATTTGTGAACCAATTTTCGAAATCTACTTTTTGCTGGATATGACTTGGAAAACTACATTTAAGCTATACCTTACATCATGACCTACTGAGACGTATTTTTTTTAGCGTAATTTCGAGAAAAACAGAAGTATCAACAGAAATTAGATACCATTTTTTATCGTTACCACTGTCGATTTTTTCTTAATACGTCTTCAAATAAACCAGAGAATTGTGAAAAATGTTAAATTACTGATAATTTCAAAATAGTACCGATTTTGTTTACAAAAAAAGTTTGCCGTTGTTAAAAATTCCTCTCCATTTTCTTTAACACTCTGTATCCTAATGTCGCAAAATTCACACCACTTAGGTTTTAAAATGTCCTGAATCTAATTCTGGTATTAGTTTTTCTCTAAAAAAATCGCTAATAGTTTTTCTCGAAATTTCGCTAAAAAAAATACGTCTCAGTAGGTCATGATGTACCTTTTTAAAAAATATAAGGTATAGCTTAAATGCAGTTTTGCAAACCCTATAAAGCAAAAAAAGATTTTGAAAATCGGTTCACAAATAAAGATTTTAGGAGGAGGGATACCCTGTATGTTTATAGTATAAATCTGAGGATAAGTAATAAAAATTGATGTCAAAAAAGGAAACTGTAATTATTATAAATCAAATAAATCAACATAAAGAAATAATTATTATTATTTATGAATAAATGAATAGTGCCATATACCCTGAAAAAGAAACATGCTCCTCATCAGCGTAGCGTAGCGCTACGCTGATGAGGAGCAATAACTCCGAAACACGTGTCCGTGGCTGCATCATGTTTCGTTTTCAGGGTATATGGCACTATTCATTTATTCATTTATTTTTATTATCGAACCCTGCTAAACATCACTTTTGTATTATTATTTATATCACAAGTTAATAATGCACAAAATGGGCACACATTAAAACATATATTAAAGCAAATTTTTTCTGAATCTTCCATTGCAAACTTCGTTTTTAGAGAAACGGTAAGATATTTTGTTGGAAATATTTACGTCAATTTTGAAAAAAATATACAAGTGTTATATACCATCGTAATAAGAAAGACGCGATGTAAATATAAATATATAAAAAACTAAAGGTGTTCCATTTAAAAAAATTTAAATTTTCTATGCACCTCGTATATCTTTTAAGATAAAAAAAAGTAATGATATACTACATAGAACTAGTTTTTGAAAAATTTTATTTAATAATAATTAATAAAAAAAACATGAGGGTATGGTTCAAAGGAAACATCCTGTACAGATTTGAGCATTATACTTTTTAGCATTTATGTAAATGAAATACCGAGAAAAATACTTACTACAAATTCCATGAGAAAGATAATATCCTATGATCTTACCACAATTTTTTATACATGGAAATCTGAAAGATCTGAAAAATAGTATTGAGGAGGACCTGAAACCGGAATAGTGTATAATTGCTTATGCCGTTTAAGAATTTATAGACTTTGAAAAAAATACTTTTGTCAGCGTGGGGGACATATTATTATGTTGAGCTTATAATAACTTGTACATTATTAAAATTGAACAATCCGTATTTTTCAGTGTTTACTCTTCAATGTATTTCAGTTTGTGGAGACAAACTAAAACATTTTCGGCGCAATCATTTAAAAATACTCTTCTTTGAGATAGTATATAAGAGAGCAACGTTTGCGCCTCCTCTAAACGATGTGAGACGTTGCCAGTTATACGGAGGTGTGTACTACGGTTGACTATGCGGAGGCGTATTCGGCTTATCCGTATACATAAAATTATATGCCTCTTCTCTAGCGCTAGGAAGCGGAATTTTGCTGAACTAATCTGTATAACTGTATATGTGTATAGGTCGTATAGACCTCCAGCAAAAATTTTGTCAGAGCACTCATGATGACATCACATACATTCTGTGAAATTATTAATAGCGAAACGTAAGTGCCTCCGAATTTTCGATCTCGCCTCCGATTTCGGAGGCGTAAACAACAGTCAGATATCATTTCGGAGGTGTGTAGGTATGCCAGGCAAATATATATATATATATATATATATATATATATATACTTATAGATGGTATGTTGTGTAGCCCGGTATACCAATGGGTCGTTCTGTAGCCCGGCCTCTACATAAAGAATAAAAAAATATGCATCATACATCCATGTATTTCTGGTTGCTGTAAAGCAGGGCAACCGCAGAGGGGTAACTTTATTTTACCGTTTCAATTTTTTATATATGCATAAGACGTTGTGTGGCCAGGATATACGGTTAGGTCGTTATTTAGCCCGATTATATGTAATTACATATCTTGCAGACCCTGCGTGGCCCAACAACGTTGCCAGTGTAGCACCTATTTGTTTCAGCTAGATGTGCTGTCGCCCGATGCGCCGGGCTACTGTCCCACTTTTCAGTTACATAAAGGTATTCTTGAACTGATGTGAATTTTATTAAAAATCCCAAAAAAAGAAAGGAAATTGTTATCACATAACTTTTTCATTCATAACTTCCTTACTTTATTTAGTTAATTTGCAAAATGACTGAAGTATTAAAAATTGTATTAATTTAACAAAATGTATCACTTAGTTTGTCCACGACTAAATTGTATTAATTTAACAAAATGTATTACTTAGTTTGTCCATGACTACTAAATACATTCATTATGTATGTGTTTCCTCCTATCCATAATTCACTGCAGTGAATTATGGTTTCATAATTCACTGCAGTGAATTATGACTGACTTCATTAAATGTCATCGATTGGGCCATGACATGTCAGTCAAAGCACGAAATTGTCATTTGATTTGAAACGTAATATGTAAAACCGTGAAAATCACACGTTTTTTTAAATCATATTCTTACTTACTATTAATAGTCAGAAAAATATTATAGGAATATTAAAGGGTGTGGAAGGGTCATTTTTGCTTAATATTCCTATAGTAACTTTTCTGACATAATATATGTGTATATACAGGGTGTTCGATTTTAACTTTACTACTATAGGAATTTCACGTATCTTACTAGCTACAACATCGGTTAAATTAGAAAAACTTGTGTATGTTTCTTATACTACTTCTTTACCGAGACGGTAGCGCAATGGGCTAGCGCGTGCTTGAGTGGCACAAGGCGGTTAGTTTCTGCGAGACCCAGCTCCGGCACTGACAATGTCGGTGGGTTTGTATAATTACATTGTACAGGTCACCCGATGGGGATTTTAATTTATTTTTAGACATATTGCATGAAGTCTTTGAACTGATCAGAGTCTTAAACAAAAAATTGATAATAACTGGAGATTTTAACATACATTTTAATTCAGACACTTTAAGAAATTGTAAATTTTCAGATTTTATAAACTCTTTTGGTTTTATTTGTTCAGTAAAAGAACCTACAAGAAATAAGAACTGCTTAGATAACTTCCTCTTAAATTTTGATTCCTTTCATAACACGTCCTATACAGTTGACACAAATTTGTCAGACCATAAGGCCATTGTTTTAGAGCTAGATATTATTAAAGAAACACCAATCTTGAACAAAATAAGGTACAGGCCTATAACCCAGGTAGGTCTCAACACCTTGTATAATAATCTAAATATCATAGATTGGGATTTCGTAAATGACAAAAAACTAAATATTGATGAGAAATTTCACATTTTCCTGAATATTCTTGTTGAACAAATTGATGTTGCTTTTCCAGTCAAAGTAAAAAGTGAAATTCCTGAAAAATCAAATATACAATGGTATAATGACGAGTTACGAGAGATGCGTGAAAATCTCGATTTTCTACACTATTTAAAAAAACAATATCCGAATTTGGTGGGCATAGGCGATAGGGTGAAAGAATATAGACGGATTTATAGGAGAAAAATTGAATATTACAAAAAAAAATGCCAATGAGTCTTACATTTTTCGTAGCACAAACATGTCAAAAGCATCTTGGGATATAGTAAATGCTAAACGCGGGAATAATAAAAAGAGTATTAGTAATAATAATTTAAATCTAAATTGGAACGACTTTAATAATTTTTTTGCAAATATCGCTTTTGAAACAACCAGAAACATATCAACCACTATTGATCCTATCAGTCTAGTTACAACAAGTACAGCAAATAACATTTTTAATTTTTCAGAGATTTCCTTCATCGAAATGCGCGATATTATAAAAAATCTTAAAAATAATCCTAGTAAAGATGTGTATGACATAAATATGAATGTTATAATATACGTACAAGATATTATTATTATTCCTCTGACAAAATTAATTAATTCATGCATAAATAGTGGAACTTTTCCACAGTGTCTAAAAATCTCCAAAGTTATTCCACTTTTTAAGAAAGGCGATGTAAATGATATGAACAACTATCGACCTATATCAATTATACCTACGTTGGGAAAAATAATAGAGAAAGCCCTGTTTCAACAACTTGCTACTTTTTTTGAAGGTAATAACATTTTGTCAAATTGTCAATTTGGTTTTCGCTCCGGTAAATCTACGACTGATGCAATTAACAAAATGGTGGAAAGTATAACAGTGGCATTTGAAAATAAAAGTTTTGCTGGAAGTATCTTTTGTCGAAAGCATTCGACTGTGTGCAGCATGATATTCTGGTTAATAAACTTAAAAAATATGGGCTTAGCATTACAGCTGTAAATTTCATAAACTCATATCTACTGTAAGTAAAAGTTGTTTTTTATTGAAAATTATTCCTAAATACAAAATTTGACATCCATCTAAATTATTAAAATTAAGAAAACTTTATTTTTTATTGGACATTAATGTATTATTAGAACAAAATTCCTAGATTTTTATTAAAAATTACTCCACATAGCTTCCACCAATTAATTTTTAATAAAAATGTAGGAATTTTGTTCTAATAATACATTAATGTCCAATAAAAAATAAAGTTTCCTTAATTTTAATAATTTAGATGGATGTCAAATTTTGTATTTAGGATTAATTTTCAATAAAAAACAACTTTTACTTATAATATTTTCCTCTAAAATCAAAAATAAAGGTACTTTTCTCTTGAACCATTTTCAAGTTTTCTTAATTTTTGAATACCTCGTATATCAGATCTCGATTTTTTATGGTATTACAATTTTTTTGACAAGCAGAACTTTTTATAAAGAATGACTTTTTTTATAAAGTCCATAATAAAAAAGTTTTTCCTCTTTGTAACTCCATCTGTGGACACACTGTATATTATTCGAAGGAAAATGCAATTAAGCAAAAACTAATTTGTTCCTTAGATATTAATACAAGCTACAATTTGTTATCAAAATGGTAGTAACCATCCAAGGGCGCTGGACATCGGGACACATCGAATATATTTTTCACATCACATCCTTTTTTGAAAAGCGTATATTTTTCATAGTAAAATTTGTAAATAATTTTTTTATATTTTGCAGGATATGGAAAAATAAAACAATTACCTATTCCACGATCATCTATCCCGTTAAAACTGGGTTTCTTATGTCTATACAGGGTGGTCCGAAATTAGTGGTCATCATTTTACCCGCGTATTCCTCGATCAAAAATAAGACAAAAAGTTCCTACAAACATGGTCCCGAAAATGCTTCCTAAGGGAGCTACAACCCCTTAAAAGTGCATCCTTGACGATGGTTTTTGTTTAATATTTTCGAAACTAATAATAATAATAATAATAAAAATAATAATAGCATAATTTTATTATCAATTGCTAAGTACCTACCTAGAGAACTGTGCATGTTACTCGTTCCATTTTAATGTTTTTGTGATTAATGTTTTCCAGAAACTCAAATAACTCGAAATCGGCGCGTCCTATCAAAATTCAACTAGAATACCTTTATTGCATAAAAAACTCTGGCATTCCATAATTTGCTATCAAAATCTGGAAAGACGTACATGCGAAAAGGTTTAGGGGCATTTTATTCTACCCCCTCCCTGTTTGACCAACCCCTGAGGGAAATTTTTGGATCATTATCACATCACCTTATTGACCATAAAACGATTAGTGATTGGCCAAAATTTCATGTTTTTATTTTTACCGGTTTCGGAAATATTAAATAAAAACCATCGTCAAGGATGCACCTTTAAAGGGTTGTAGCTCCCTTAGGAAGCATTTCCGGGGCCATGTTTGTAGAAACTTTTTGTCTTATTTTTGATCGAGGAATACGCGGGCGAAATGATGACCACTAATTTCGGACCACCCTGTATAGACATAAGAAACCCAGTTTTAACAGGATAGATGATCGTGGAATAGGGAATAGGTAATTGTTTTATTTTTCCATATTCCTGTACATATTTTTAATTTGTTATTCTGATTCTAAGTTTAAAGGATTCCTCATCTGATTATAAATACTATACACTAAATGATAAACAAAATTTATAGTACCATAATTTGATATTACATAAAAAGTGTATCAGTATCTACAATATAGTCTTATGGTGGCCTGGGCTACAGAGCATCACATATTTTCGCACGGAACCTAGTATTTAAGAAAGAGAACAATGTTGCCAAAAGTCAGGCTGCATAGAGTTATGTCAATATAATGGGCTTTCGTATCTTTTACTGTATTTATATATCCATGTGAAGCGCCCCCTATAGGGAGGTACCATGAACTTCACAGTGTATGTTGTATAGGTAAATACGACTCTGTGTGGCCCAGATGAAAATTCATGGGGGGGGTCCTAAGAACTTATCTAACCAATTAGCATTGATATACACATCGATACCTTGTTTAGCCCGGATCCGGGCTAAACAATGTCATTTCGGGCTTCACAAATGACCGTTAATATATTCAACGGGCTGCACAATGACCGTTTACATCTCTATATATATATATATATATATATATTTGCCAGGCATACCTACACACCTCCGAAATGATATCTGACTGTTGTTTACGCCTCCGAAATCGGAGGCGAGAACGAAAATTCGGAGGCACTTACGTTTCCCTATTCAAAATTTCACAGAATGTATGTGATGTCATCATGAGTGCTCTGACAAAATTTTTGGTGGAGGCCTATACGACCTATACACACATACAGTTATACAGATTAGTTCAGCAAAATTCCGCTTCCTAGCGCTAGAGTAGAGGCATATAATTTTATGTTTACGGGTAAGTCGAATAGGCCTCCGCAAAGTCAACCGTACGTACACAACTCCGTATAACTGGCGACGTCGCACATCGTTTAGAGGAGGCGCAAACGTTGCTCTCTTATATACTATCTCAAAGATGAGTATCTTCAAATGATTGCGCCGAAAATGTTCTAGTTTGTCTCCACAAACAGAAATACATTGAAGAGTGAAGTCTATAAATTCCTAAACGGGATAAGTAATTATACACTATTCAGGTTTCAGGTCCTCCTCAATACTATTTTTCAGATCTTTCAGGTTTGCATGTATAAAAAATTGTGGTAAGATCATAGGATATTATCTTTCTCAAGGAATTTGTGTTTACATAAATGCTAAAAACTATAAGGCTCAAATCTATACAGGATGTTTCGTAAATAATAAACTATACCCTCATGTTTTTTACAAGCTTTTATTTAACTTGCAATGTTTGTATGTTAGTTTGTTTTTTTGTTAGTTTGTTTGTTTAGCTCAAATCTTGCAACTGAATTTTAAAATTGTCATCCCCAACCGATTGAGCTGAAATTTTGCATACACGTTTAGTTTGGATGACAATTGCATGTTTAGCTAAGTGACGTCATTCTAAATCCAATATGGTGGACTCCAAAAGATGGCGGACTAGTTATTTCTTATGCACCCCCATGATATGGGTATCAATTAAAAGGGTTTGATGAGAAGAATAGGAAAAATAAAATGACGTCACATTAAATTCAATATGGCGGACTAGTTATTTTTTATGCACCCCCATAATATGGGTATCAATTTAAAGGGTTTGCTGAGAAGAATGGGTAAAATAAAATGACTTCACACTAAATTCAATATGGCGGACGCCCCAAGATGGCGGACAAAATTTTCTTATCTACCATCATAAAATGGGTATCAAATGAAAGGGTTTGCTGAGAAGTATACGAAAAGAATACGAAAAAAACTAAAAAATAAATTAATAGTAAAAAAACATTTTTATAAACAAGCTTTTATTTAAATGCTCTAAAAAGTAGAAAATAAACTTTAAATTAAATCAAATCCATCAATTTATTACATTATACAATTTATATGATATAAAAGTTTGTCGCGAGATTTTCCTGGGTAAATAACCAAGAATACAATATTAAACTCTCGCGACAAACTTTTATATCATATTGTATAATGTAGTAAATTGATGGGTTTGATTTAATTTAAAGTTTATTTTCTTCTTTTTAGAGCATTTAAATAAAAGCTTGTTATTAAAAATGTTTTTTTACTATTAATTTTTTATTAATTATTATTCAATAAAATTTTTCAAAAACTAGTTCTATGTAGTATGTCATTACTTTTTTTATATTAATAGATATACGAGGTGCATAGAAAATTTTAATTTTTTTAAATGGAACACCTGTACTTTTTTATATATTTATATCTACATCGCGTCTTTCTTATTACGGTGGTATATAACACTTGTATATTTATTTCAAAATTGACGTAAATATTTCCAACAAAATATCTTACCGTTTCTCTAAAAACGAAGTTTGCAATGGAAGATTCAGAAAAAATTTGCTTTAATATATTTTTTAATGTATGCCCATTTTGTGTTATAAATAATAATAATTATTTCTTTATATTTATTTAATTATAATAATTATAGTTTCCTTTTTTGACATCAATTTTTATTACTTCTCCTCAGATTTATGCTATAAACATTTTTAAATATATAAGTGTTATATGCCATCGTAATCAGAACGAATTCAAACATATAAAACATATACAGGATGTCCGTTTAAAAAATTATAATTTTTCTATTTACCTCGTTTATCTTTTAAGCCAAAGAAATTTTAGTCAATAAATATTTACAGAAATAAGTGGGAGTATAATTTTAAGGGAAACACCCTGTACTTTGGGGCACCCTATCGTATACTTAATTCAAAACAAAATCCGTTGCACATCACCACCGACCAAGAATTATAAACGAAAAGTATAGCCTACATCGGCATATATTTTGACCTTAAGGTCAACTGTTGGGACGTCACCATGGTTGACTTGCCAACTGTTGACCTTAAGGCCAAAACATATGCTGATATATGCTTTCCTCTCATTTATTGCTCTTCATTTATAATTCTTGGTGGGTGATGACGTGCAACGGATTTTGTTTTGTGTTAAGTATACAGGGTGTCCCAGATTTAAACGGACATAGTGAAATGGGAGATAGAGCACACTTTGCTGATTTCAAAATACCGCCACACTTACCCTTTAAAGAGAATGGTTTTCGAGATACGGGGTGTTTTATGGTTCTTGGCCAATTATTTATACCGCCATATTTTCGGAATGGCCGCACATATCGGGAAAAAATTTGGTGCAAATATTACACTCTTTTAGTTCAATTAAAAACAATTTATTTTTGAAAAATTCCAGGGCTGGACTCGTTTTTTTTTAACGTTGCTATCAGTGCTTCGAACAACACCCTGTATATCATTTATTGGAAAATGTTAGTAAACATTCAAAACGACAATGGATCAGTGTATAAAATAATGTCATAATATTTGATGGCACACTTACTGTTATGTTTTAATAAATTTTTGAAATTGTCGTTTGACCAAATATTAAATTCTACAAATAAAGTAGTCAGCAAACTATAGTTTGCTAATTTCACTGAAATAGCCTACAATAGACCTTATTATTTGTGTTTCTGTACATAAACCGTATTTAAGCTTTTTTCAGCTTAAATTTCCATTCAAAATAACACAATCCATTTCACTCATAGAAAAAATTAAAATTAGCTATAAGTAGGCTTGTACTAATATGTACGATTAAAATTAGTTACGTTAATACATTTTTGACGTTTAAGGAATAATAATTTTTTTAAAAAAACAACAAACTTTACATTAGGTACGCGTATCTTAAATTTTGAGTTAGAAGTTTTATTAACTACTATTAAAAATCCTAAGTAGGCGTTTGTCTAATATGTCACTAAATGAAAAACTGGTGTTTTCCCAACGCAGATTTAATATTAATGTGTGGTGTGGAATTTATAATAACCATTTAATAGGGCCTCACATATTTGAAGGAAGGTTAACTGGTGAAGTTTATTTCTTTTATTTTCTATGAGATATTTTGCCCGATTTATTGAGAGAGATCGATACCAAGAATATGTGGTTTTAGCATGATGGTGCTGGTCCTCATTTTGCTTTAGTGGTCAGAGATCATCTCAATCTGCTTACCCCAACAGATGGATTGGTCGAGAAGGTACAGTAAACTGACCACCGAGATCTCCTGATCTTACACCTTTAGACTACTTTCTATGGGGTCACCTTAAAGTCAGAGGTGTACAATGAAGAATTCGACACATGGGAACGGTTATTAGAAATTTTTTTTAATGTATGTTATTGTATTAAAAATAACCCGCAAATGATTAATAATCAGTAAGAAACATATTAAAACGTTCCCAAGCATGCATTAACGCTGGAGGCGTTCATTTTGAGAATCTATTGTATTTTAATTAATTTTATTACCTATTTTTTTTCTTCTTTTCTTTTTCTAATATTACTTAATAAATTATTTGTTTGTGTGTATTTCTGCCCTTATGTTATAAAATTCATTGTTTTAATATTATTTTCTAAAGGTCTTTAGTTACTGATTTTAATAGTACATATTAGTACAAGCCCACTTATAGCTAATTTAAATTTGTTCTATGAGTGAAATGGATTGTGTTATTTTGAATGGAAATTTAAGCTCAAAAAAGCTTAAATACGGTTCATGTACAGAAAAACAAATAATAAGGTCTATTGTAGGCTATTTCAGTGAAATTAGCAATATAATGACTATAAGTTTGCTGACTACTTTATTTGTAGATTTTAATATTTGGTCAAATGACAATTTCAAAAATTTATTAAAACATAACAGTACGTGTGCCATCAAATATTATGACATTATTTTATACACTGATCCATTGTCTTTTTCAATGTTTACTAACAGTTTCCAATAAATGATATACAGGGTGTTGTTCGAAGCACTGATAGCAACATTAAAAAAAACGAGTCCGGTCCTGGAATTTTTCAAAAATAAATTATGCTTTTAATTGAACTAAAAGAGTATAATATTTGTACCAAATTTTATCCCGATATGTGCGACCATTCCGAAAATATGGCGGTATGAATAATTGGCCAAGAACCATAAAACACCCCGTATCTCGAAAACCATTCACTTTCAAAGGTAAGTGTGGGGGTGTTTTGAACTCAGCAAAGTGTGCTTTATCTCCCATTTCACTGTGTCCGTTTAAATCTGGGACACCCGTATACTATATAGGTAATTCATGGTTCACTAAGTGGTTGGCCTATTTTCCAGATAACTTTTGACTAACTTCAGCTGCTGAGATCAATCTGATTTATGTTTTTAAGAAGTTAAGAATATGACACAATGCCAAGGGCCTTCACTAGGTCTAAGAAGATACTTATAGCGAGAGCTTCAATTTGTCAAAACAGCTGTCTAACATAATGGTAAATTTTTATTGCGCCACTTATTGACTTTTTTCTTAAAATCCATACTGAGATTCTGTTACTAGGAGGAATGCTTGCACGTATTCCCCTCATATGGCGAATTATTTGCCTGGGAACAATATTTGAAAATAAAATAATCCACGTCGGTCGTACGAAAAAAATGCAAGGGCCCTTTTTTGTTGAAAATTTCGTCCCCATATAATAAGATTTGTCTTAAATACATTTTAAGACCTTTAAAAGGAATATTGACGATACAAAACATGTACAAAATCAGGAAAACGCGCCCCGTTCTAGAGACTACAAGTTTTTAAATATCTGATTAATTTTTTTTAAACTGAAGAGTAAAAATACTAAAAAGTGCCCAATGGTTTTTTGAAAATTTTATCTAGAAGTACAAGTAAATAATGTTTTAAAAACCATTAATGTAAGTGATTACAAAATATATTATTTATTATGGGATTTAAAAAACCGATGGTCACTTTAGAGTATTTTTACTCCTCTTTACTTTAAAAAAGATATTGATCAGGTATTTAAAAAATTGTAGTCTCTAGAGCATAGCGCGTTTTCCTGATTTTGTACATGTTTTATATCGTCAACATTCCTTTTGAAGGTCTTAAAATTTATTTAAGACAAATCTTATTATATGCATCTTATTGGGGACAAAATTTGCAACAAAAAAGAGCCCTTGCATTTTTTTCGCAAGACCGACGTTATTTAATTTTCAAATATTGTTTACAGGGCAAATAATTCGCGATATTAGGGGAATACGTGCAAACATTCCTCTTAACTCGCATATTTTTATATGACGTCACTCTAGTTTTTATAATTTTTTCTAATATTTTTATAGAAAAAATTATAAAAACTAGAGATACGTCATATAAAAAATACAAGTTAATAAGAGAATCTCAGTACGGATTTCAAGAAAAAAGTCAGTAATCTTTATAAAAATAAAGATTTGAAATTGATCTCTAATTTTCTACATTAAGCTCATTTCCACTTTTAAAAATCGGTGTAACAACGGCGTCTAAAAGGCTCTGGATATAGTCCAGTTTAAAAAATAGTGTTGTGGATGCAAATGAGAGGTTTTGCTTATATATGGTTCTAAATAATTTGGCTGATCTTTTTTTGGTGCCTTTTTGTTTTTTAAGTTTTCATTATATATTTTTTTTAATTTCAGGTTAATTTGTGATAGTCAAAAAGAAGTTGTGTAGTATATTAGAATTTATGTATATTAGAATTTATAGGAGTAGTTATGCATTTTAATTTTACCAGCTAAAGATTTTCCTACAACTATGTAATAGCTGTTTTGATGTACAATAAGCCAATTGAGCTGCAGTGCAATTTGGGTTTGACCCAACCCCGCTATTAATTATTAATGTAATAGCTATTAAATTCATTAATTATATTTTTTATATTTGTAACATTTTGTTTGTTTCTTTAATAAAATTTCTCTAATATAAATACACCACATGTAATTACGACCCCCTTTATCCCAGAAGGCTCTCGAAGAGCCTTGTGCGGGAGGGGGCTACACATTTAAAGACAAGGGACACACATCCAATATCCGTGTATAATGGAAAAATCCCTCTCACAGTATTTTCCATTGCCACGACCGGGAATCGAACCCGGGACTTTTGGGTGAGAGACAGGTACGCTACCATCTCGACCATCAGTCAATAATACTAAAATGTTGTTTTTTATTATAAATATGAAAGTCACAGAATCAACCAGTAAATATGTGGATTTGACCTACTCTAGTCATACTAAACTAAAAACACACAAAATGTATATTCATGAACAATCAATCAAAGCGGCCACAATTTATTATTATCATTTTTCTTTAAACTAGCTGTAGACATTTAAAAAGAATTAAATAAAAATGCGATTTCATTCGGTGTTTACACATAATGCGGCTATAATTTGTAATTTGGTTGAATTGGTATATACTTTACACGGCAACACTGTTCGGAGGCCTAAGCGGCGATCAAATTTATAAATTTTATACAAATGGAGGCATGTACGTCAGGTTCACAAACGGAGTCCATTTGATACGTCCAATTTATCTCTGCATGTTTATAAAAAATATTAAAAATGTTTACCCCTCTGAAGTTCCCATTGTTTAATGATAGAAAAGGAATTGATACATTCCAAAAATTTAATTATATCTACTTCCAATATGCCGGAGGCCTGAGTGTCTGTTTGGTAGTCGGAGGCGAAATAGATAGCTGGGCGGGTATATATATATATATATATATATATATATATATATATATATATACACGTGTTCTATACAAGTCGAGATCCTTATATTTTTTAGGCAACCCGAGATCCACTCGTAGGTTTATATATTTTAGGAAAAAAAATTGTGAAACGGCATGAAAAATGTATTCTTATTAATGGTACCAAAAGAGGGGAATGAAAATTTGCGATTTGGTTATACATGACATATATCGTACAAGTGGAGATCTGTTCTTAAATTGTAGTAATATGAGATCCCGAACTGTATATTTTGTAATATCTTCTACATGTTGAGATCCTCCTATGTTGCCAGTTTTCATACAGACTTTTGTTACCTACAGATATTATTTAGGTAGCTTTAGCCCGTAATTCTTTGAATGTTAAAGTGATAGATCTTTTAAGGCGTGATATTAATGCGGCCAGGGCCCGTTCTAGCGTTTGCGCCGCCCCGGACAAAAAACAAATTGCCGCCCCTTTGAAAGTTATTTTAAAGTGTTTTAACTTGCAATAAAAACGCATCTATATTTAAAAAGATTAAAAGTATTAAAACAACATTTGGTACAAAACACTGTACATTAAAATAGAGATACTTACATTTTAAAAATATTTACTTAGATTTAAAAATACATGTGCAATTTTACCGCTATTATTACGAGATAGATTTTTCCTCTCACTTTTAATTCTGCCATTTTTTTATCACCTCTTTAAAGTTTATTTCATCGGCTATTTTGTGTTCAATTGCTAAAATGGCTAAGGCGTATAGTCAATGATTTTATATTGTTTAATTAAATTAAAAAATTTTCATTCATAATTCTTGGGGGGGTTTTGTCGTTAAAATGAGAAATAAAAAATATAAAAAAATTCAAATTTAAGGCAACTGTTGGGATCCACCACACCTAAAAAATCTTTTGCAAAAATCCTATTAATAAATTATAATTTTACAGAGGTAATAAGCGCTAAAAATAAAAATAGGAAAAAATCTTCAAATCCAATTAGTCCAAAATTAGTCAGTAGCTTAGTCTGTCTCACAGTTTTAAAAAATAAAATGCATATTTTTAATTACCTACTTAAACCATTTTTAAATATAAAAACGAACTTCTTAACATTTTCGGTTAACTTTCATCACCACTTTTTGTAAAAAGTAATTAATATATCGGGTGGTCCAAAAAAAACCGGAATAATCGCTGAAAAAATAAGAAAGTTATAAGGTAAAATGAAAATTCTGGTTTTTTTTGGACCACCCGATAGTTTTTGTAATTAAAACTTGGCATTTTATTTTTCAAAACCGTGAGACAGACAAAGACTAATCCACCGACTAATCGGATTTAAGGATTTTCTTCTTTTATCTTTTATTTTCACACAGAATTATAATCCCTTAATTAGTAGGATTTTTTAAAAGATTTTTTAGGTGTGGTGGGTCCTAACAAAATCTCAAACTAAATGGACAAATTATGAACCACCACAACAAACATATAAAAATTAAATAAATAAACATTTGAATTTTAGATAAATTCTTTCACCGGCAGTTCGGCACCGACGCATTTGCAATATTATTAATGCAGAGCCACGCGCGTCTTCTAACAATACGTTTTGTTTTATTTTAAAAATAATTATACTTTTTTTAGAAAGGGGTTTTATTGTTTTAATATTTTTCTAGCTTTAAAACATAACAAACCACAATGATCAAACATAAATTGCATAGTACTTAGTTTTAGTCAGGGGAACAAATCAACAAGTAGTGTAAAATTTATATTAATTAAGAGTAATTAATTTATCAATATTTGGCGAAAATGCCGCCCTCCTGATGCATAATTTTATGATTCAAGACAACGAAATTAGAGGATACAATATGTAATATTACAGAGATTATTTAACATATGTTTTTCATTAATTGCGGCAGCTATGACGGCCTAAATAAATTTCGTAGTTATTTATACACCAAAAGGGCACCAAGTGCAGTTTTTTGGGCGAGGATACAGTTTGCAATCCGAGGGCCGAGGTTTGTAAGTATTTGAGACCAAAAAACCGCACTCGATTAGATTATGACTAAACAATTGCACATTATTTAGGTACTTCCGAAAACTTGTGCTGCTGGGTTTGTGACACGGAATTTCACTTATTCGGCCGGTGATGCAAGACCCCTACAGCATTATATTTTATGCATATTTTTTATGCGTAAATTATAAAACACTTTCTTTTTACTTACTTTTTAAATATAAATATTTGCTGAACCTAAATTACAATGTAATTTAAGGTCAGCAACGTTGCCGGCTAGGACGGATCTCATCTTTAACGTAATACATCTACGACTTTAAATTGAACCGTACCGCCTCTACAGCCGAGTAACGTGAACTACGGCTGTATAAAATGTGAAATATTTGGTAAAAATGAGATCCGACGAAAAATTTGAAATCACGTGTTAATGACCCAACTGATTCATATGACGACGATATACACGCCAAACAAGACGAGATCCGAAATCGGATCTCACCTTTCCAAACGGATCTCAACTTATCCATGAAATATATAGAAAGGATCTCTACTTGTAGGAATATATATATATATATATATATATATATATATATATATATATATATATATATATACATCATTCTATCAATCCTGAATCACCAGATAATCCATACTATCCTGAAGCACCTATTTATAGAAGAGGTAGATAAGAAATATTTGTATATATTGGCGTATGTATGGGGTCGGACAACCTATTTTGTAAAGTATACTTTCATATTTTTATAAATAAACATAGCTGTATATATACATATTTATGATGCAATCCTGAATCAGTATACTAATAAGATTAACCTGAGCCACTGTATACGGTAATACATAATTCAATGACATATCCTGAACCATTTCAACGTTGCCAATTTTACACTAAACTATAAGCTACCTGCTTGCCTTTATTTTCAGGGGTCATAACTCAGCATAGAGAATTTGTATTATTCTTAAGTGCGAGTACCTTTTCGTAAACGATATGGACACATTTTGGATAGTTAAATTCTAAAAGGCTAGAGTAAATAATAATATTTTTTTAGGTTTGAGGTTTGAAATTAATATCCATTTTTTTTTGTTAATAACTTGCTATTTATTTGAAAGAGCACTATCTTGTTTATTTTTAAAAGGTGTGCATTAGAAATTATTTTCTGACATATGGCAGACATTTCTATCTTAATTTTCCCTTTTCAATTTAAATATCAGTTTGCGGTTTATGAGAAAATTTTTACTTCCAGGCCATTTTAATGATACCTGAGGTCGACTTTCTTAGAGAACAAAAAACTAAGATAAACATTAAAATAGTAAAATTTTCAATATTTTGGAAACAGTCGAATTTGTGAGGTAGTTACATCAAATATGCCTAGAATTTACATAGAATTCAAAAATGTTTAAAAAAAATGAGGTTTCCGTACAAAAGCATTAGTAACGCCGTAGCTCCTACATGGATTACTTGTATAGCTACCATTACAAAAATAATGCATTACTAAAAATAATAGTTGACAAAATACACAAAAAATTTAATTTATTTGAGCTTTAAATCAGTTAAACTCAGTTGTCAAACAGTTGCATTTATTTTAAATATTTATTAATCTGTAATTCAATTTTATTATATTTATATCGTGTGTCCCCCCGGATGGACTTAAACTAATCCGGCAAGTCCTATTATTAATAATTTTTCGAGAAAAAGTTATTCTCTATAAAATAATTGCTGAAAAGTCATTAGCAGTAACCAGTAATTTGTTTATTACCTGCAAGTGTACCGGGTTATCCAACGAAAAGGCCCACCCCTATATTTTGTTTATTTTTCGAGTTAGGAAAAAATGTTTCAAATAAAAGTTGTAGTGAATCAAATGAACTCATTTAAAACACCTGCAAAGAATATACAGGGTGTTCCTTAAAAGCGGGACAAACCTAACTTACATTTTTTTAAATGGAACACCCTATATTTTTTACATTTTTTAAATCTGTGTTTTTTGTGATTTTAAATATATATACACAGGGTGTTTGGGTAAAGGTATTCAGAAATCCAAAGGCACGTAGTACTCATCAAAATAAGCCAAAAAGTTCATATAAACTTTGTTCCAAAAATGGTTCCTAAGGGCGCTGTAGCCCCTTTAAGGGGCTTCTAAAAAAGAAAAAAGATCATTTTCGTACATATTTCGAGAACCGATCAAATTAACTAATAAAATTTGCTATGGTAGAATACTTTTCTATAGTATACATCATTTTGTATTAGAAATGAAACTAAATAAAATTATTTAAAAAGCATTGGTATTTTGCAGATGTGCATATTGTGCATACTAAATTTCAAATTCATTTATCTCAAAGACGGTTCAATTTATGAAGTTTTAGAAAGAGGATCTTTTTGAAGTAAAATTGCTTGAAATTTTGAAATTTTTTATCAGAATAGTGAAAAAATTAAGTGCAGAGAAAATAAGGGGGCGACATTCCTGACACACCCCCATGTAGGAACGCCCCTGAAGAATTTTGAAATTTAAGGTTTACCATTTTGTTAAGCACAAAAAAGTATTCTACCATAGAAAATTTCATTAAAATATATTGATCGGTTCTCGAAATATGTGACAAAAACATCTTTTTTAGAAGCCCCTTAAAAGGACCGTTTTTGGAACAAAGTTTATATCAACTTTTTGGCTTATTTTGATGAGTACTACATGCCTTTGGATTTCTGAATACTTTTACCCAAACACCCTGTATATGTTGTATCTTATCTTTTACTGTTTTTTATTTATTGCAAATTTCGTGAACAATTTTCTTTCTGTTCTTATTTGGGATTTACGGCCACACTTCTGAACATTACCCAGATAATCTGAAAAATATCTGGATTATTTAAAAAATAACCTTTACGCCTGTGACTTTACGTCAAAGGAACAGTTAAAGGTTGGTTTTTTGACATAAAATATAATTAAAATAAAATAAAAACAATGATGTTTTGCAGACGTTTCGGAAACTTAATCTGTTTCCTTTTTCAATGCTAAGTAGTCTTTCTCTTGTGTAAAAACATCATTGTTTTTATTTTATTTTAATTATATTTTATGTCAAAAAACCAACCTTTAACTGTTCCTTTGACGTAAAGTCACAGGCGTAAAGGTTATTTTTTAAATAATCCAGATATTTTTCAGATTATCTGGGTAATGTTCAGAAGTGTGGCCGTAAATCCCAAATAAGAACAGAAAGAAAATACAGAAAGATGCCACAAATAACTTTTAGACAATATTCGTGAACAATATTATTTATACCACCAGCATCTGCATGCGTATCAATCAGGTTAGCCATGGATGAAAAACAATTAATTTGACGCTTCTGTAAGGCATAAGTGTCAAATTAATTGTTTTTCATTCATGGCTAACCTGATTGATAACCATGCAGATTGCAGATGCTGCTGGTATAAATAATATTGTTCACGAAATTTGGAATAAATAAAAAACAGTAAAATATAAGATACAACATATATACAGAGTGATTCATTGGTAAGTGTACATACTTTACCTGCATATGTAGGTTACTTGGGCGATTCCATATCACCTATGGTTAGTGATATGGAAGCAAATAGTGATAGACTGTATAAAAGCATTACAAAATTTGAAATTTAAAAAATGTCATAGTATTTCCGTAATATAGTAACTGACACGGCTTTATTTATATAATAACAGTTAAGTACCTACATATAATTTTTGTGAGTCAAATTGATTTTAAGTTATTATTAATTATAAAAATGAATCTTGCTACTGAAAACAATTTAGAAAATTTTAAATGCCGCTCGAGAAGCAACTTTGAGCTTACTTTCTTTAAAAATCGAAGGACAAACACGAGAAGGTATATATGAAATATTTTCTGTCAAACCGTTTTTTATTAACATTACTATATTAGTAAAGTGACATTTTCATATGGCAAAGTGCCACTTTATTAAACGATTTTGAATTTAGTAAAATAGCATATTATCAGTCAAAATGCGAAAAATAATATTAATTTGAAAAGTTATTGGTAACCAATGATTTCTCACTTGATTTATTGTAAATAAATATTGTTGGAAACTTTTTTCAAAAATGTCGTCGAAAACATATTTTCTCAGAGTTTCATATTTTTCTCGGAATACATATACCTAATTCCGATTTCAGCTTAATCAAGTACAATATGTATGTACGGGGTTTTCCACCGAAAATGATCACCCCGATAACTTTTTAATTTGTAATTTTAGAGAAAAAAGTTTCAAGTAAAAGTTGTAGGACATGTTAAGGGTTTAAAAATCCCATTTTGACAATTGAACATCGTATTTGCGATCTACCGATACAAGTTATGTTTTTTGTAAATGGAACACCCTGTATTTTTTTATATTTTCGGATTCTATACGTTTTTCTGATTTGAACCATATAAATATGTCATATGTTTGCTCCGGTAGATATTAAAATATTAATTTTTTGGGAAAGCAAAACTAGCCTTCTACTGTCTTCATATACAGGGTGACCATGAAAAAAGTGCAATGCATAATGCCACAAGGTAGAGGAGCGTAAAATAATGAAAAAAGTTCGTATACACTTAGGTCCTAATTCCTTTCGTTTTCGGGATAGAGCGTGTTAAAAATTTTTTAAAAATATTATTTTTTTTCTTATTTCTCAATTTCTTTTCGTTTTTTTCAACGTTTTTTCACAATGAAAAATTTACTTTCGATTTAATTTAATAAAATATCCATGTTCTCTTAAATAACTAATGAAACAATGGAAACCAAATTGATTGACGACATCTCTGAAATATCCCGGGATTATTACGAAACCGATCAGCAATAACTCTGTTCCATAAATGCTCTTCATTGTTTATTTCTTCGGAATATACTTCATTTTTCATAAACCCCCAAAATGAAAAATCGAGGGGAAAATTTTTCATTGTGAAAAAACGTTGAAAAAAAAACGAAAAGAAATTGAGAAATAAGAAATAAATAATATTTAAAAAATTTTTTTAACACGATCTATCTTGAAAACGAAAGGAATTAGGAAACAATTTTATTTTCTAACGTTTCGGTTTTTATTAACAATCATCAGAGAAAATTTATTTTTCATTTGTTTATTTGAAATATTTAACAAATACTATTACATTTTTTATTGTTGGTACGCTGCTTCGAGTGTTAAAGGCAAGTGTTAAATATTTCAAACAAACAAATGAAAAATAAATTTTCTCTGATGATGGTTAATAAAAACCGAAACGTTAGAAAATAAAATTGTTTATAATTGTGACCGATATTCCCAAGAAAATCTAACTAGTATTTAAATTCAACGGTCAGGAAAAAATAAAAATTTATACGTTATATTTTTATAATACTGGCATATATTTGCAAGATTTATTATTATTTGCGTTAGTTTATGCCAAAAATATCAAACTATAGAAATACAGCTTAATAGTGATATATTATATTCCTTTAAAATTTAAATACCCAAGTGCCTCGGTCTTTCTGTAAAATGGTAACAAACACTTGACAACAATAAAAATGTTTTGTCTGTGAGAAACATGTGCAAGAAGTTTAACCATTGTAACCATTGACCTTTACTTTATTTCAGCCTCTTATTCTTAAAAAATAAATAGACCAAATGTTCAGAGAAAAATCACAATGTGTAAGTAAAAAATGTTGATTAGGGGTTTAGAATTTGTTTGGCAATCAACACGTGATAGTTTATTAAACTAACAGTCTGTGTTGTTCTCTATTTAGGGTAAGATATACCGAGTAAATAAATCTTTTGGACCTCAGTGATTGATATTAGTGGGTGCGTTAGAGTGCGTTATTATCTCGGTTTTTATACAATCATGTCCCTTAGAACGAGAAAAATTATGTGTTTAGCCAAACAAAATAAAATAAGTGTGTCGGAGCTCACATCTCCGAGAAATTATTTTCCAAACAATGTTTCTTCGGATAATAAACATCAGGTAGGTAAATATTTTTGTATTTTCGTATTCTATTAAGTATACTCATATTAATTCATTAATTTTTTATACATTCTAATTATTTAACATTTTATGTATAGAGCATTTCAATCAAAGAGTTTCTGAACAAAAGTCACACTAATATCTTCAACACTTACTTGAGTAACCCTTTCATGAAGAATTTCACAGTAGTCGGGCAAGGAAATTTGGAACCTCGAAAAAATTCCAAACTTTCTGAAAGTTTCAGGAAATTGTCTTTATTAGTAATATATTGCTATATTAAAAGTCTCAAAAAATCCACTTTGAGCGTTAGCCACCATATTGAAATAATGGTGACCAAACATAGCAATAGAAAATATTTATTATCTTACTTGTTTTTTAACTAATTTTAAGAATTCAAAAAAGAAAATATCCATACCTATAGGTACTATCAGATGACGACATTTTTATTACATTTTTGAAAGACCCTTTAACATGCCTTATATTGAACTATAATTAGACATTAGCTCTTTCTAAGAGAATTTTCTCAAACTAGAAAATTAAGAAAAATATTGAAAAACATCTTGAATAAAATTTGTAGAGGTAACATTTCTGAATAATACAGTTTTTTTCAGATTTGTGATTATTGAAAAATTAAGGGAGTTATGAATTTTCAAAGATAAGCGCGTGCGCGTAAAGTATATAAAATGTACCTCTTACAAAAACGCAATTTTCTTTAAAATCGAATTTATTCTCAGTTCCAAACCTAAAAGATTTCTGATCCAACTCAGGTACGGCTGATCATTTATATCTTTACACCCCCCCTTAACTTTGTTATTTTTGGAAATACAAAAACAGTGTAAAGACAGAGGTTTTAGTTATTTTTACGTAGATTTTAAATATGATATCAGAGAAACAATTCAGTAAGGCCAAAAAAAGTTATAATACAAACTTGTGCTTTTTGTTTGATAACATGCTGTATGTATTTGCGGAATACGGAAGAGCATGAAAATAGCTTCTCAAAAATATATAACACTGTTTTATCTTTTGCGGTTTTTGAACTATTTACATACATACAGCGTGTTACTATAAAAAAAATACAAGTTTGTATTATAAGTGTTTTTAGCAATTGTTTTTCTGATATCGTATTTAAAATCTACGCAAAAATAACTAAAACTTCTGTCTTTACACTTTTTTCTTTTTCCAAAACTAACAAAGTTAAGGGGGGTGTAAAAATAAAAATGAACACCCTGTACCTCAGATGTAGCAGCACTATACTGCTGCACTGTAGTTTGATGTATGTGTGTATTATTTCCTACATTTTGTATGTAGCACCATGAGATGAGTATTTAAACGCTTCTTAACAGTAAAATATACACCAACGGTCTTCCATTTTTTAAACACGCAGGTCCGATTAATATTATATGTAAAAAATTTGAAGGAATTTCCAGAAACCTAAACAAATAATCAGAAAGAAATCCAAAACTAGAACACTCTATCAAATAATATTAACCAAGAAATAGATATTATTAATATTAGATGTAAAAAGAATAAAAGGCATCTCTAGGGAAAAAAAATAATAAGAATGGAAACTAAATAACACTAGATCAAATTTCAACCAAGAAGTTTCCCCTAAAAAGAAAAATTTTGTTAATTATTATTTTACTAACACTATATTATAATAATATAATAATATAGAGTATGTCGCCGTTTTACAAGAGGGAAAATTTAATTATTTTTGGTATTACGAAACATTTGATTCTTAAAACACAGAGTCAAGTATTAGTGGAGTAAATAGAAGTTTTCACTTCGGAAAAATTCCGGGAAGCGGCCATTTGAAGGTCAATTTTGTTTCTTTTAATATAAATCCCTATTTTTTTACAGATTCATATTTAGCGCTAAAAAATAAACAGCTTTTGTTACTACCATTTTTCTAATTCAACTCATTGTTTGTGAGTAATTAAGCAATGAAAATAGAGGTTTACATTAAAAAAAAACGAAGTTGACCTTCACCATATTTAAAAAACTTATAGCCATTAGATCCCGCTTTGAAATGATGGAACTCATGTCTGAAACACTTTTTTCTAATTTGCGATTGTCAACTTAAACGCCCCATCCAGTATAAACTTACACTTTTTACGAAATATTGAAACTAATAAGTATTTTTCGGTAAATCGACTCGATATTAATGTTTCTAAAATTTTTATCCTGTTTAAAATATCGAAAACATATTCAAAATATTCACGTGGTACAGGGCCATGAGTCAAATTATAATGCCTGAATAACAGAAAGAGATAGCATCATCTTCCCCGCACGCTCTGGGTCTGGGTCTAATTTAAAAATTAATTTATATCGTTCAATATAATTTGAATATGTATTGTGTTTAATAAAAATCTTTTATTTTGTGTAAACCATTTTTACTTTTTGTATCGAGATACGTATATTATTTTTTTGAGACCAATACCATATTGAATAAGTTGATCTGAGCGCAATTTGTTTAAAATTTATCTAGTTACGTAATTATTAATATATAGATATATATTCTAGGTTTTTTCTTGACCGTTGATATTAATACAAGTATTATTTTTCTTGGGTATATCGGTCATATATATAAACAAATTTATTTATTATTTTTTTTCTAACGTTTCGGTTTATTTATAACCATCATCAGAGAATTATTATTTTGTGTTTGCTTGATCTTAATTTAAACTACATTTTTTAATGTGATGTATTGAGTGTCTTAAAGTGCCTTTAAGACACTCAATACATCACATTAAAAAATGTAGTTTAAATTAAGATCAAGCAAACACAAAATAATAATTCTCTGATGATGGTTATAAATAAACCGAAACGTTAGAAAAAAAAAAAATAAATAAATTTGTTTATATACAGTAAATTCACTTTTGAACCAAAGCAGTTTGTGAGTGAATAGGAGATAGCAGTAAAGCGAGAGCACTACACATGCGTGACTGCATGTGGATCTCAGAATGTTAGCGCTCTCGCTTTATTCTCTCCTATTCACTCACAAAGTGCTTTGGTTGAAAAGTGAATTTACTGTATATGACCGATATACCCAAGAAAAATAATACTTGTAGTAATTATTAATGAAATTTTTATCGAAAAGTAGGCCATATTGGATCAGCCATTTTGACTAAACTTTTTTTGACATCATAATCTGTTTTAGCGACCTCGAAAACCCCTAATATGTCAATTAGAATTAAATTGCCTTAAACTTACTCAACTTATAATAATTTTGATTAAAAAGAAAAGTTTTTTTGTTTAAATAATTAATAAACAATTTCCTCACAATTATATGTTTATAACTTTTTATTTTAAGCTATGTAAAAGTGATATCAAAAGGTTTTAGGAAAATCGAAGCTTCCCGTAATTATTCCGAAACAATGCATATTTTCAACCTCTATTGACTCCACTATATGCTGATTTTTAGCTTTATACAAAAATGTCAAAGAAATAAAAGATTCTGATTGTTTTAAAACTACCAAATACGTGATAAAAACGTCGACGGATATATATTTTTTTATTTTCACTTAAAAATGGTGATCCGACCATAGCTTAGTGGGAATATAAAAATTTTATACTTTTAATATTCAATTATTGTTAACATGATCAATAACTTGACATTTTGACGGTTCGGACACTGAAATTATAATAATTACCCTATATGGATCACCATTTTTAAGTGATAATTAAAAAAACTGTCCGTCGACGTTTCCATCACGGATTTCGTGGATTTAAAACAATTAAAATACTGTATTCCTTTGACATTTTTGCATAAAACTAAACATCAGGGTACTTTATTCTTGTATTATTTTCACATTATTGCTTGTTAATAACATAACATTTCATGTACAGGGTACATGAAATGTTATTTTTATCAGTGGCATTCTTATTTAACTGAAGGAAAACTTTTTATGAAGAAACAAATTTTTATTTTTTGAATATTTGCTGCGTACATAGTTAAGTGCTGACAAGTATATTTCTTAATATCAAAATTAAAGAAGTTTTCCCTCTTGTAAACTCAATCCGGGGACATACTGTATATTCAATGTAAAATATTAGTAGAACTAATAATCCAAATATAAATAAAACTATCTCGAATCAAATTCGGAAATTTGTCAACGTAAACACGAACACGTTAAGCAAACACTCTGACCTAGCCGTAAACTGCATAGGTATAAAGTAAAACTCGCGCGCTGTTTATCTTTAAAAATTCATGACTCCGTTAATTTTTGAACAATCACAAATCTGAAAAAACTGCATTATTTAGAATTGTTTTCTCTACAAATTTAATTTGAGACATTTTTCAAAATTATTTTTAATTTTCAAGCAAATTGAGGGAAATCGCTTAGGAAGAACTAATGTCTAAATATTTTTCAATATAAAATACGTTAACGGTTCGTTTTAAAAATGAATAAAAATGTCGTCATATGCTATGGTATTATGTGGTTATTTTCTTTCTCGAATTTTCAAAATTTATTGAAAAACAAGTGAGATAATAAATATTTTCTATTGCTATGCTTGATACCATTTTTACAATATGGCGGCTAACGCACAAGGTGGATTTAATATAATAAATAATAATATATAATAATATATAATAATAATAATAATATAATATAGAACATTTCCTGAAAAAACTGCATTATTTAGAATTGTTTTTTCTACAAATTTAATTTGAGACATTTTTCAAAATTATTTTTAATTTTCAAGCAAATTGAGGGAAATCGCTTAAGAAGAACTAATGTCTAAATATTTTTCAATATAAAATACGTTAACGGTTCGTTTTAAAAATGAATAAAAATGTCGTCATATGCTATGGTATTATGTGGTTATTTTCTTTCTCGAATTTTCAAAATTTATTGAAAAACAAGTGAGATAATAAATATTTTCTATTGCTATGCTTGATTACCATTTTTACAATATGGCGGCTAACGCACAAGGTGGATTTAATATAATAAATAATAATATATAATAATAATAATAATATAATATAGAACATTTCCTGAAAATTTCAGAAAATTCGGAATTTTTTCTAGGTTCTTATGGGCTATGCTTATTTCGTTACCCGACTACAGTCAACATCGGTCAGTACGCTTCTGTTTAAGCAATTTTAGTTGAAATTGTTTAAAAAGGTGTTAACTAATGTTGTCTAAAAGTTATTTGTGGCATCGTTTAATTTTCTTTCTCTTCTTATTTGGTACTTATTACCATATTCTTGAATACTTTGAATTCCCGGATAACCTGAATTTTTTTTTAAAGTAACGTGAAAATATTGCGTAATTTCACGATTTATACATATAAAAAAGAATCTTAGCACTTAGGAAGAAAACAGTTGAGTTTTCGAAACGTCTGCGAAATATCATTATTTTATCTTTATTTTATTTATATTCTGCTACTGTAAACCAACATTTAACTGTTCCTTTGACGTAAAGTCAGAGGCGTAAGGCGTAAGTAAAGGTTATTTAAAAAAAAAGCCAGATATTTTCTAGATTATCAAGGACTTCAAAATATTCAAGAATGTGGTAATAAATTCCAAATAAGGAAAGAAAGAAACAGGTGTTAATTAATCAAGCTATAATATTATCTTTTAGGAATCAGGAACCAAACCAAATCTGGCCATTGCGTATGAAGATGCCTCAAAAAATGTAAACATTATATCGAATGTAGTCATTATTCCATCAGCTACAGTACCTAAAGAAGAAAAAAATGCAATTGAAAATGCAACAGAAATTAGAAAAAATTACGGCGAAGCTAGTATATTGTTTAACTTTGATAATGGAACAAATTCATCGCAGGTCGTTTCAGAGACAAGTCATGGTAGCTGCAATACTAGTAAAAAAGATCCCTACAATTTTCCTTCAGACACTGAAGACGAGGTAAATATATATTCTTATTCAGGAAATGCAATGGGTTTAATTATTTAAATAATAGTGGAAATACTTTTTAAAAACTTTTATTTTTTTTAGGATTCAGAACCCAAACCGGATATTTTCATTCCAGTGTTTTTACCCACAGTTCTTCGGGAAATTTCGGCTTATCAAATAAAAGGAGAGGCTACAATCGAAACTGATCAACAGGAACAATCAAAAGAATTTGCCGAAACTAGGTCACCGGAGATAATTGCAGGAACAAGTTATGAAAGCAGCAATGATGATAGTATTAATGACCCTAACTATTTTCCTTCGGAAACCGAAGACGAGGTAAATATGTGCTTATTCAAAAAAAGCAATATTTTTGAAAAATATTTATTTTTTTAGGATTCTGAAACTAAATCGGATATAAGTAATGATAATAGGAGCAGCAATCCTAACTATTTTCCTTTGGAGGCGGAAGACAAGGTAAATAAGATATTTTTGATGAAGGAGTGGGATTAAGTAATTTATTGCTAATAGTGCGGCAGCATAGGATATTTCAACATATTGTGCACTTTTTGATAAAAGCACCAAATATGGCACAGAGGTAGACCGATGTAATATGAACAATTTTGGATGTGGAGCCATCGGCCAACTGCCCCCTGGCGGCCATTTTCCAAAGTTGCTGCCAGTGGACACATGAAAGACAACAGAAGTTAGATTTGCTGCTGAAGGTATTAGTGAATGTTTATTGAATGTTTTGAATGAGAGATAGTTTGTAGGTTATATACAGGGTGAGTCAATAGTGCGTATTTCTTCTATATCTCCTGTCTCCTTAGAGATAGAGACATGGTTCAAAATTTTAATTAAATTGTGAGAAAAAGTACATTTTTTTTTAATTATTATCAATTATACAGGGCGATCCGTTAAAGTGGTAGATGAAAGAATATACAGTGTGTCTCACTTTTCACCACAACGCCCCAATATCTAGGCCATTTGTTGATCGATTTAGATCAAATTTGGTATACTTCTTTTCTTTCAGATTGTGTTTAAAAAGTTATTAATAAAAAATTTTTTCAAAATTAAATACGCCTACTATGATCAAAAGAAATTGGCAAAAATTAGGAATTTATATTAGCGATTGAGATAGGGATTCTTGTTCAGCATGACCTAAAACGCCTGTATACCAAATTTCGTTAAAAAATATTCATTCCTTCACAAAAAAAAAAGTAATAAAAACCTAAGATTTCAATAATAATCACCCTACTATTCCAGTTATTTATTGTCGGATATTTACATAACTTGGTAGTTGGGTGATATAATGACGCTAATTAAGCATTAGGACACTTTTTTTAGAAAATATCAAATAACTCAACTTTTATTAATAAATAACTGGAATAGTAGGGTGATTATTTTTGAAATCTTAGATTTTTATTACTTTTTTTTTGTGTATACAGGCGTTTTAGGTCATGCTGAACAAGAATCTGTAAAAACAAGAATCTGTAAAAACAAAAACCCTATCTCAATCGCTAATATAAATTCATAATTTTTGCCAATATCTTTTGATCATAGTAGGCGTATTTAATTTTGAAAACATTTTTTATTAATAACTTTTAAACACAATCTGAAAGAAAAGAAGTATACCAAATTTGATCTAAATCGATCAACAAATGGCCTAGATATTGGGGTGTAGTGGTGAAAAGTGAGACACACTGTATATTTTTTAAATGGAATGACCCATTTTTTTTATTATATTTGAATACCACTATGATGGCCTATTCAGCTCTAAAATATTTTTAAAATTTGTTGGATGGTTAATGAAATAAAAAATATTTTTATGGAAAACTGACGTTTGTAGGTATCAATTTGAAAATTGATTTTGGACTTATTTTTGGAGAGTAATTTTTTTCTTTGACATGGTGGTAGTGTATGCCATACTTTAACTATTAGCTGATGTAGAAAAATTGTGTAATATTTCCTTTGAAATTATTTCATAGAAACAAAGACATTTAACGTCATTTAATTTTAGATATTTTCAATATTGTTGCAAACCTCCTAGTTTTCACTAAAAAATGAATTTTACGAAGCAGGAATTAATTGGTATGATGTATACCCTTGGTGAAAGTGACAGAAATTGTTTTTTGGCCACCAGAATTTACGCTCAAAAGTATCCTCACAGAACCCATCCACAAGAAGCATCTTCCAAAAGTTAAAAAAACGGATTTGAAGAAACAGGTGAGATATCCTATAAAAAAGTCGTTATCTTCATTTGTAGTACTTTTTCTACGATGGACTTTTTTATAAGAAATGTCACCTATTTCTTCAAATCTGTTTTTAAACTTTTGGAAGATGCTTCTTGTGGATGGGTTCTGTGAGAATACTTTTGAGCGTAAGTTCTGGAGGCCAAAAAACAATTTCTGTCATTAATTCATGTTTCGTAAAATTCATTTTTTAGTGAAAACTAAAGAAAATTGAAAGTAACTGAAATTAAATGTCTTCGTTTCTATGAAATAATTTCAAAGGTAGGTACGTTGACTTTTCTGAATAAAACATACCTATTTACACCTAAACAACTACATCTAGAAAATTATTCATTTTAGGTATAGGACATATCATATCAAAATTGCAGAGAAATTAAAATTACACAATTTTTTACAAAAATATATAGGCGTTCCATTTGAAAGAGTAGAATTTTGGTAGTTTGAATATTTATAAGTTAGCAGTGCGCTTATGAACACCTTGTATGAAAGAAATATTTTTTACATCAGCTAATAGTTAATGGCATACACTACTACCATGTCAAAGAAAAAAAATTACTCTCCAAAAATAAGTCCAAAACCAATTTTCAAAATGATACCTGCAAACATCAACTTTCCGTAAAAATATTTTTTATTTCATTAACCATCCAACAAATTTTAAAAATATTTTACCGCTGAATAGGCCATCATAGTGGTATTCAAACATAATAAAAAAATTGGCTAATTCCATTTTAAAAAATATATGTATATTCTTTCATCTACCACTTTACGGATCGCCCTGTATAATTGATAATAATTTAAAAAAATGTACTTTTTCTCACAATTTAATTAAAATTTTGAACCATGCCTCTATCTCTAACGAGACAGGGGATACAAAAGAAATACGCACTATTGACTCACCCTGTACAGGGTGTCCCAAATTGCTTGATTTTGGCTGGTTTTCCTATTTCTAGACCAGGTAGAGAAAAACTGACATATGAGTCTAGAGGTCGATATTTGTAAAACGCCGATTGGTGAAAACCACATTTCGATATCTCTAGCCGTTTCCAAGATATCGGCAAAAATTGACATTTTACAGATTCCGAAAAACTGTCAACTTTTTTATTTGTGGATATTTTTCAAACAGTAAAAACTTTCTACAGGCACTTTTTGACGTAGAATAAGGTGCATTTGTCAAAAAAAATATATCGCTTTTCGATTGTTTGATATCAAAGCTAACTTTGTGGAAACCATAGTTGGATTTGACTTTAGAAAATAGGAAAAAAATATAAGCTTTCTAAAAATATATATGCCAAGATATGTCTAGTCATCCTTGCTGCCAATATAACACATTTCTCTTTAAAAATTACATTTTTTAACATTAAAAAAAGTTTTTCGGAATCTGTAAAATGTCAATTTTTGCCGATATCTCGGAAACGGCTAGAGATATCGAAATGTGGTTTTCACCAATCGACGTTTCACAAAAATCGAGCTCTAGACTCATATGTCAGTTTTTCTCTACCTGGTCTGGAAATAGGAAAACCAGCCAAAATCAAGCAATTTGGGACACCCTGTATATAACTTACGAACTATCTCTCATTCAAAACATTCAATAAACATTCACTAAAACCTTCAGCAGCAAATTTTATCTAACTTCTGTTGTCTTTCGGGTGTCCACTGGCAGCCATTTTGGAAAATGGCCGCCACGACCGCCAGGGGGCAGTTGGCCGATGGCTCCACATCCAAAATTGTTCATATTACATCGGTCTACCTCTGTGCCAAATTTGGTGCTTTTATCAAAAAGTGCACAATAGGTTAGCTAATCCGCTGTACTATAATTAGAATAATACTTCAAAATGTTCTTTTTCAGCATTCAGAACCGAAATCAAATATTGACGTTCCCATAATTTCGCAAAATTTTGATACTCAAATGGAAGTTGCGGTTGATCAACAGAATAATTTAGAAAAACTAGTTGAAAGCGAGGTGAGATTTTTGAAATTAAAATGTGTTTCGTTTTAAGTTTAAAGTCCGATTCATCTTCAGTCTTCGTTATAAATTTCACTTTTTTAAATATTATTTTTTATTCATGACTATAAAGCTTTTGGTCTTGTTTTATTTAACTACTTAAATAAAAAACTCCGTGACCGATTTTTTTCAAAACCATTGATGTAACATATTGTTTTATGTTACTCGATATAACGGCAACAGAATACTATTTTTTTTTCAAATTTATTTTTATTACAGGTGCACGTTGAACAGATAAAAAGAAAAAATTATAAAGATAAGAAGGATTTCTGTTTATTTTGCGATAAAGATGTATTCCACTTTGCTAGGCATTTATTTACTTGGCATTCAGCTGAACTTGATACCCAACGAATTTTGTCATTCCCTTCAAATTCACGGCAAAGAAGAGAAGCTTTATCTTTTTTAAGAAAGCAAGGAAACTTTGTTCAAAACAGAACCAACACCCAACTCCGACCAGTCAAAAGAGTTCCTAGTACTAGTACTAGCGGAAAATCGACGGACGATTATCTTCCTTGTGCACATTGCCTTGGATTTTATAAAAAACGGTTTCTGTTTAGGCATACAAAGCGTTGCCCTAAAAATTCCGATTCAGGCAAAAATAAGCGACAAACCTCACAAAGTGATGGTCATACCACACTGTTGTTGGGTAGTTTAATAAAGCACGATACGCTACTGAAAAAAGTACTGTGGCCGCGGATGAGAGCTGATGAAATTAACATGATTGTTAAAAAAGATTTCCTTATATGCAACTATGGGTACTCTTACTTAAAAGGTCGGAGGAGCAAGGGAAATTTAGACGTAGTAAGGCAAGATATGAGACGGTTAGCGAAGCTGCTGCGATTGGCCCGAATGAAAAATGAATCAATTAAGGACCTAATTGATTTACTCCGTCCACGTCATTTCAAGCTCATCATTGATCAAGTTAATGAAATAGCTTGTTATAATCATGAGACAGATACATATCATTCTCCAACTTTGGCCATGAACTTTGGAACACTTTTAAAAAAATGCTGTGACCTAGCTTTTATTCATCTGGTACAAATTCCGAATACCAACGAACAAAGAAAAGAAGCAAATATTTTGAAAACCCTTATAGAATCACAGTGGTCTAACGAAATATCGGCACAAGCTGCATCGAATTTAAATGAGAAGACATGGAATAAAAATGAACTGGTACCCCTTACTGCAGATTTGAAAAAATTAAATGACTTTTTAGAAAAAATGGCCCAAGAAAGTTATGATAAGTTGCAAGAAAACATAAACGACCAATCAGCGTACAACAGCTTAAAAGAAGTACTTTATTATCAAATAATTCTGTTGAACAGGAGGAGACCGGCGGAAGTTGCACAAGTCAAAATTCAAACGTACAACTCTATTGATTTAGATGTAAATAAACAGGGGGAATTTCAAAGCTGCCTAACAGAAACTGAAAAAATACTTTTAAAATCATACAGTCGTTTTGTAATTAGAGGCAAAAGAGGCCGAGGTGTACCTGTCTTGCTCTCCCCTGATATGAGGAAGAATTTTGATTTTTTAATTGGAATTCGAGACAAGTTTACTACAAATAACGATTATGTTTTTCACACTGCTGGGACAAATTTTCTTGATGGCACGAAGACTTTACAGAAATACGTAAAAAAATGTGGTATACAAAACGTTCAAAGTATTACTGCAACAAATTTAAGGAAACACCTTGCCACTGTAACACAGTTACTTAATTTTTCAAAAAAAGATTTAGAACAGTTATCTAATTTTATGGGGCACACTTTGAATACTCATTGTAATTTTTATAGATTGCCGGATAGCTTGTACCAAACGGCAAAAGTATCCAAACTTCTACTTCTAATGTCGCATGGGGGAGCAGAGCAATTTAAGGGGATGCACCTTGATGACATTAATATCGACTTAGATTTGATAAACGACAAAACGACGATGGAACAGCTTGCCCAAGAGTATGATGAATCTGAGAGCCAAAATCCGACGGAAAATGAGCCAGTTCAAATTGAAGAGAACCGTTTAAATAAAGAACATAAAATAAATAAAAGGGTTGTACAAAAACAAAAAATCTCTTGGAGTAGCAATGAGAAAAAGATCATTGCATCGTATTTTGCAGAGAACATTAAAAACAAACGGGCTCCTAAGAGGCATGAAGTTGATAAACTTGTCGAGACTTATCCCGATATTTTTGGAGGTAAACCATGGACGTCAATTAAGGCTGTTGTATACAACATTTATACTGGAAAATTAAAAATTGTGCGTTAATTTCTTGTATGCCTTAATATTTTTGTATTTAAATATTCTCTTCACTTCTCTATCACTTAAATTTTGTGTTTGCTATCTTATGTTATTACTATTTTCTATTTTAGTGGAATAAGTATTGTTTTTTGTAATTTTAGCAAAGTAAGTAGGTCGCTGTCACATATTCCATATACAGTATGTCCACAGTTAGAGTGTATAAGATGGTAAACTTTTATTTCTCATTTTACGTGGAAAACTGATTCTTCATATAAAGTTTTGATTTTGTTAAAAAATATGATTGCCATGGAGTAAGTTAACATATCATGTAGGTACAGGGTGTTCAGAAAATAAAAAATCTGAAAATTATTTAAGAGTAAACTATGTTCAATTATAACGGTATGAAAAGTTGCTTAGAATTAAAATTTGTCAGAATTCCAATTTGTGGATAAATATGCCTAATTCGACTTTTTAAAAAATTTTACGGAAGTATCAAGTGGCATAAAAATTAAAAACTGTATAACTGAGGAGTTGGCTTGTGGTTGACAGTGACATTTATTTATCCTCGATTTGTCATTTTACTGACCATCATTTTCTACTTCATTATTAATACTAATATATAATAACTATTGTGAAAAGTCGAATTAGGCAGATTTATCCACAAATTGGAATTTGGAATTTTCATATCGTTAAAATTAAAAGTGGTTTACTCTTACATTATTTTCAGATTTTTTTATTACTGAACCGTGTACATGATATATTAACTTACATGGCAATCATAATTTTAACAAAAGCAAAACTATTTATGAAGAATAAGTTTTCCGTGTAAAATGAGAAATAAAAAAGTTTACCCTTTTATCCCTTCTAACTGTGGGGACAGATAATAAATATTAAATTTTTAATGCACATTTTTTTTCTTATCTTTTATATTCAGTAATTTAATAGATTTCTCCCTTGTTTACTAGATTTCTCAATTATTGTGGTATATATAAGATTATTGTCCTCGTTGAATAAATTTCATTGTTTATTGTTATTATTGACTATTTGTCTTCATAAATTTGTAGGTCAATAAAGCTTAAATCTATATATACATAAATATTTATTCTACCTGATATCCTCTAAAATCAACCCAATAAGAATACGTATTAATTTAGTTCATTAACTAATATTAACTATACCTACTTTCAATTTTTAATATTTCAAACACAGTAAAATTTAACATTACTAATAATAAATATTAATTTATTTTTTTAAGAAAAGCAAGCATTTTTAACAAAAAGTCATTGCAAGAGAAAAGAATACACAAAACTAGAGATTGTGGTTTTAAATATTGTGATAAAAAATTTTATAATAAAATTCCAAGGTGGGTAGTGTACAATAAAAATTGCCAAAGGTGAAGTATAAACAGTTAATAAAACAGTTTTTAAATTTTAATATTAAGAGTTAATATAATATTAAGAATTCTAAATTAATGGATAATGTAAGTTAAATATACAGTGTGATCCATTTGAAATAGGAGCACCTCTGGAAGATCCATGTTTTTCAACCGATTCGCATTTTTTTTTATACATAGAGCATTCTACTTCGGCACAAATTTTCATAAATTAATTTTCATTTTTAAGGCATTCTCTGATTATTTTTCGATGTCGAAAATCTTCACCACTGGATTATCAAAATTTCATTGAAATATTATTTAATAATAAAAAAGTTATAAGAAAATGAATTTTCAAAAACGTACAACGAATTAGTCCGAAAAATGACTCCCAATAACGTATGGTTACCATGACAACCAAAAATTTTCAAATAATTGTTAATTCTAAAAGCCACTAAATAAGAGAGAAAAACAATTCATTTATTTAAGTACCATAAAACATTTTTAAAAACCAAACAAAATGAAACGAAACAGTAAACTAAACAATTTAACGAATTAAGTAACTCAGGTACAGGGTTTTCCCTTATAATTAGCCACCCCCCCTACAGAATTTATTTGATGGAATACAGAAAAATTTTATATACAAAACTTGCAGTATTTTTTCTAAATTTTAATAATCTGTCACTAAAACAAACAAGTGACAATCGCAAAATAGCAAAACTCTATAAACTTAGGGGTTTTGATGGAACACCCTATATATTATATTTTCGAAATCCTTATAATTTCCTGACTACAAAAATTGTACTACAGTGCCAAAAAGTCTGCACCATATGGGAAATTATTTTGTTGTTGACTTTCAGAAAAATTTTATACTTGATAAAAGTTTGTGCATGGTCTCAAACGAGTAAGTGTCTACTAAAGTTTGTGTTAGTCCGGACGCTTAGGTCGGAAAATCAAATTATTTAAATTTTCAAGAATAAACTACTCTTAATTTTAAAGATATCGAAAAATGTTATTTGAAAAAGTTGTTTATAATGCAAAGTTACATCTAAATGTTAAATTTAGTTGCTTAATTCGAAAAATGAAATTTTCCACCGTTTTAACGCATAAATTATGAACTATATTTTTAAACATTTTTCTTTTCCCAGAAATACTGTCAAAATAATAATTTTAACTTAAGCCATGTATTACAGTACACTTTGATGAACTCTTAGCCATACTTTTTTGGCCAAATAAATATTTTGTAAAAAAAATGCTGCATTTCTTGGTGCAAAGTTGTTCTAGTTTGTTCCAGTATTGATTTTTTTGAACAGAACTTTTCGAAAAAACTTCATTCAACTCTCAAAAATCAAAAACATTTCCCTAAAATAAATACAGGTCAAAGAAATTTCCATATACCAAAAAAATGGCAAATTCTGCAAATAAATATTTTTTAATTAATACACTGATAAATATTTTTGATTTTTTAACATTGTCACAGTTGAATAAAGTTTTTCGAAAAGATCTGTCCAAAAATTTTCAAAAATCTCAATACTGGAACAAACTAGAACAACTTTGCACCAAGAAATGCAGCATTTTTACAAAAATGTATTTGGCCAAAAAAGTTTGGCTAAGAGTTCATCAAAGTAGACTGTAATACATACCGGTCATAGAACTGTATCGGCCAACTAGTATAACACAGAAATCACCGGGAGGACATGATTGTAAAAAACTGGGATTTTAAAATAATTTCCTTTTTATGTGTAGGTACAGGGTGATTCTTTTGTCAGGTGAAATGCGTTTTTCTCGTAAACGGCTAAAGGAAACTATTTTCTGTAAAAAGTATTATATTCTTACCGACTGTTACTAACAACTAGGATATAAATATAACATAAATGTGCAGGGCGCTAGGCGTCGCGACGCTACAAATTTTTTTTCCAGCAACATACCACTTTTGTTACACCATTGAAAGGGTCTTTTGATTTCGAGTTTTTTTTCTATATTCTATTTTTCTCGATATTTATTCGTTAAAAAGTTACGATATAATATTTGCTCCCTGAAACGGGTTTTTCGCTCTCTTTAAGAGGCTGTAGCTCCCTTAGGAAGCATATTTGGACATATGTTTGTATGAACTTTTATTCTTATTTTTACATGTAGAATTAGCTCCAGAACTTCTGGACAATAATTTAGAAACACCCTGTATGGGTGATATACCTATTATTATGGATGATATATCCATGTTATTAAATTGCTATCAAGAAATTCTGGAGCTAATTCTACATGCGAAAATAAGAATAAAAGTTCATACAAACATATGTCCAAATGTGCTTCCTAAGGGAGCTATAGCCCATTAAAGAGAGCGAAAAACCCGTTTCAGGGGGCAAATATTACGTCATAACTTTTTAACGAATAAATATCGAGAAAAAACACTCGAAATCAAAAGACCCTTCCAATGGTGTAATAAAGTGGTATGTTGCTGGAAAAAAAAATTTTGTAACGTCGCGACGCCTAGCGCCCAGCACATTTGTGTTATATTTCTATCCTAGTTTTTAGTAACAGTCGGTAAGAATATAATACTTTTTACAAAAAATAGTTTCCATTAACCGTTTACGATAAAAACGCATTTCCCCTGATAAAAGAATCACCCTGTACTCTTATGTCGTGAAAAAAGAAATATAAACGTTTTTGTAATTCATTCTTCTTAGAAACAATGTTTCAAAAAATGACTCAGCGGTCGAAAGTGCAATAAAAGTTGTGACAAACATGGTCAAAAATGGGGTGAATTACTCAAATCTCTTAAATGAAGAATTACCATCCATAATAACTTCATGACTCATGAGTGCAAATACGTTAATATTATGAATACAGTGTTGCTAAATTTAATGGTTCAGCTTTATACGAAATATAATTGAACTTGTATACAGAATTCAAAGCAGCGCCACACAGACATGCGGGCAAAGCTCGAACCCAAAAACATATCTTTCTATCAAACCTGAACCATTGTATGATAAACAATACTGTTTTCCCGCGCTTTTTTCCCTCGCATTTTTTTCATCAAAGTAAATGGCATATAAAATAGTTAGTCCTAACTTTCCAAAGAAATGTACAATCTATAAATAAATCAACTCGATAATTTTTTATTAGGCAAAACGAACCTGAACCACATATATGGTTCAGGTCGGTCAGGGTGGTTCAGGATTGTGCATAAAAATTTGTATTTCTGGCTCAGGTTAGTACTATTACTGAGTATATATATATATATATATATATATATATATATATATATATATATATATATATATATATATATATATATATATATATATATATATATATATATATATATATATATATATATATATATATATATATATATATATACAGGGTGTTTCATTTTTAAACCGCGTCCGTTTAGGAGGTGATAGAGAATCGCAAAATAAGTGGACTTTCCTCAGAAAATATTTATCAGAAATACATAATAACGGAGGTAGAAGTCTTCAAAGTTGAGGTTTGAAAATTGAATTATGGTAATAACTTTAGGGTCGCTTGAGTGATGTTGTTCAAATTTGGTACACATAGTTCTGAGATAGATACCTATTATTTATTAGAAATAAATTTTTCCAAAACTGTCCAGTGGCGTAGATATTGGGTGGTTGCCCCCATTTTCTCGCCCTATTTTCTACGCCTCTGGACATTTTCCACAGATGATAATATTTTTAGATTCTAGGTTCAAATTTGAAAAAAAAATTACTCTTGCAAAATTTTGATATTAGGTATTGTTTTCGAGCTATTGTAGGTTAAAAATTGCTGTGTCTGCAAACTGTAATAATTCTTATTGTTTCAACAATGATCGTGGAATGCTATGAGCACTTGTCAGTAATTGACAACAATAAGTACAACTGTCAGTGTCTAATCAGGGTTATTTTCAGTGTTCTTTTTTTCATAATGCCTCGACGGTTTACAAACGCAGAATATGCAGATATTCATTTCATCTACGGGTTCTGTGACGGGAATGCCGGGGCAGCTGTAAGAGAATATCACAGAAGATATCCTGCCCGAGTAGTTCCTGACAGAGAAGTATTCATTAATACCCATCGTAAATTTCGAGAATTGGGGTTCGGAAGAGTTCTAGACAATGGTAGAAGACGGAGAATAAATCAGCAAGTTTCAGCAATATTCGATGCTAATCCAGCTTTAAGCACTAGAAGAGCAGCGGCGCAACTAAATTTGAGATCGCACGTAACTGTTTGGCGGTCACTTAAGAACGATCATAAGAAGGCGTACCATTTGCAACCGGTACAAGGCTTGCGCCCAGAAGATTACTATAGGCGAGTAAACTTCTGTAGATGGGTGCTGGAGACTTCGACTTTGAATCCCGAATTTCTGTCGAAAGTTCTCTGGACCGATGAAGCTGGATTCAGCAGAGCCGGCGTTGTAAATTACCACAATTTACATGTGTGGGCGGATGAAAATCCCCATGAGATCAGACCATCGTCATTTCAAAATGAGTTCAGTTGTAATGTGCGGGCCACACTTTCTGCCTCCGCGTTTTTCAGCAGAGCCGGCGTTGTAAATTACCACAATTTACATGTGTGGGCGGATGAAAATCCCCATGAGATCAGACCATCGTCATTTCAAAATGAGTTCAGTTGTAATGTGCGGGCCACACTTTCTGCCTCCGCGTTTGAATGCTATGTTAAAACTTCCTGGAAGAAAATTTGGGTGAACTTCTGGCAGACGTCCCTCAGAATAATCGCACGGGAAGTTGGATACAGATGGACTGTGCGGTGCTCCTGCACACTCTAGTCGCCAAGTAACGGAATGGCTAGATACCAACTATCCCTACCGCTGGATTGGGAGGTATAGGAGGCAACAAAATGAGGATTTAGTTCCTGGGTTAGGTCCAGTGGCTTGGCCCGCCCGCTCTCCGGACCTCAATCCATTAGATTTTTGGTTCTGGGGTCATCTAAAAGGCAAGGTGTACGAAGCTTCTGTTGACACATTAGATGAATTACAACAGAGAATCATCCAGTCGTGTGACGGGTTGAAACAACAACCGTATCAAACGGCGGCCGCGATAAATGCATTAATTAAGCGTTGTCGAAAGTGAATTGCAGTAGAGGGCAGACATTTCGAAAACTTGATTTAGTTTCAATTAGCTTATTTATTTTTCAATCATTCTTCGTAATTTTAAGTGTGTTTAATCTTTATGATGTATGTAATGCACACACAGTAAAATTTTAAACCTACAAATAGCTCGGAAACGATACCTAATATCAAAATTTTGCAAGAGTAATTTTTTTATCAAATTGGAACGTAGAATCTAGAAATATTAACCACCCAATATCCACGCCACTGGACAGTTTTGGAAAAAGTTATTTCTAATAAATAATAGGTATCTATCTCAGAACTATGTGTACCAAATTTGGACAACATCACTTAAGCGGCCTTAAAGTTATTAACATAATTTGATTTTCAAACCTCAACTTTGAAGACTTCTACCTCCGTTATTATGTATTTCTGATAAATATTTTCTGAGGAAAGTCTACTTATTTTGCGATTCTCTATCACTTCCTAAAAGGACGCGGTTTAAAAATGAAACACCCTGTATATATATATATAATATATATATATATATATATATATATATATATATATATATATATATATATATATATATATATATATATTATATACAAAAAGTTGTTGCTAACGTAATATACAATGTTTTTAAATTTTATTTTAAAAAACGTCAAATATATATATATTATATACAAGAAGTTGTTGCTAACGTAAACTAAAACATTTTTCATTTTTTTTACACACTAGATATCACAACAAGTATAATTTTGCAATTATTTATAAAACAATTTTTCGAACAGTTCTGCACCTTCGCATGGTAATTGCTCGACACTGATTTCAGATTTTAATTTTATATCTTCTTATTTTACTTTAATTTGCTCTTGTTATGTTTTTTAAATATAAATCACTCCATATACAATTTTTTTAAATTTTATTTTAAAAACGTCAAATATATATATATATATATATTATATACAATAAGTTGTTGCTAACGTAAACTAAAACATTTTTCATTTTTTTTACACACTAGATATCACAACAAGTATAATTTTGCAATTATTTATAAAACAATTTTTCGAACAGTTCTGCACCTTCGCATGGTAATTGCTCGACACTGATTTCGGGTTCTTCATGGTTCATATCGCTGTCATCTGATAAGGTGCCATGACCTGCTTCCATTTGCACGTACATTTTCTGAGAATCTTCTTTGAATACGACATCTCGTGACACTGACAGACGTTTCGTATTTGGATCGTAAACTCGATAGTTTGACGACTCTCCTTGATAACCAACCAGTAATGTTTTCTTATCCAGTTTCTGTCGTAGAGGTTTTGGAATGTGTAGGTATCCTTCAGAACCAAAAACTCTGAGACAATGCTTCTTGCCAATCCAGACTTCATAGGGAGTTGTAGTTGGACTATTGCTAGATGGCGTTCGATTGAGTACATACACTGCCGTGTTTAATGCCTCCGCCAACAGATCCGCCCACAGATGGACACAATGGTAAGTATTTGGCATGGATCATTGTACGAGCACTTTCAACTATTGTCCTGTTTTCACGCTTGGATTTACCATTCTGTTGTGGCGTATAAGGAGCCGTAGTTTCCAGTCGAATACCTCGGGACGACAAGTATTCTTTCATAACACGATTACAATACTCCGTGCCATTATCGCATCGCATTACCTTCATGGGCTGACCGAACTTGTTGCTGACCATTTTCTCAAAATCTTTGAATTTCCCGTACACGTCGGACTTATGTTTTATGAAATAGATATGTCTAAACTCTGAAGCATCATCTTTAAAGATCACATAAAACTTGGCACCTCCTAATGATTCTACTGACATCGGTCCACCTACATCTGTATGACAGAACTCACCAGGTTTCTTGCTCTGCGTTGCTTCCTTTTGTTTAAATGGAAATCGATGTGATTTGCCTAACTGACACTCCTTTTTCAGTCATTTCACGTATTGTCCTTTTATTATCATGACCCATACGCTCATGCCAGGTTTGAAAGTCTGTTGATATCACATTGGCTTCACTGAACATTTGAGGAGTTCTAACCTTTAATAGTAGTCTGTAGATATCATTCACCTGTTTAATACCTTGAGCAACGACTTGATTGTTGCGTTTAATAGCAACACATTGTTCTTTGAAAAGTACATCGAAACCATTGTTAGTGCATACACCGACTGAAAACAAATTCTGTCGCACTTTTGGAACATACAACACATTTTCAATGAGAGCTTCTTGCCACTTGTTATTGATTAATTTCTCAATTAAAATTGTGCCCGATCCTTTAACCTCACATTCGCCGTTGTCTCCTAGGGAAATTGTCTCGCCTTGGTTAGAACAAAAATCACTAAACCAGTCCCGTCGATAAGTAATGTGCCGAGAGGCGCCACTGTCGGTAATCCAGACCTCACTGGTGTCTAAGTTCATAATGTATGTCACCTGCTTACTAGATGGCGCCGAACTTCCAGCTTTGTCACCATGACTATTACTTGGCGCTGTTGCAACGAACGCACAATTCACAGAATCATGTCTTTGTCTACTTTGACCGCCACCATCTCTTCTGTCTCGTTTCTTTTTTCGACAATCTCTAGCGTAGTGTCCCTTTTTCTTGCAATAATAACACTCAAAATCAAATTTCTTCTTTGAATGTGATTTATTTTCATTCTTCGTATCATTTCTGGGTTGTTTATGTTTACCAAAACTCATAGCTGCGAACGCGCTTGTTGTTTCATCTTCTACTGTTAAGCGGCTTTCTTCTTTAATTAATCTTTCTTGTAAATAATTGATGGTCTGCCTCGCTGGATCGACACTATCCCACGCCGTCCGTAAAGCGTTGTATTTTGAAAGGGAGACTTCCAAGAATTTTTGACATCACGTGCACATCAGAGATATCCTCACCAATATCTGAAAGCTACCTTGCCATATTTTGTAATTTCAACAACAGAACAGAATTGGTCGAATTCATTCTGTATTCGTGAAACTTTTGTGTCAGAAGAAATTTGTTTGACGCTGTCTTTTGCTCATGAATGCTTGAAAGCTTCGTCTACATCTCAGCGGCCGTTTCACACGTCAATAGATACTCTATCTGTGGAGGTTCCATCGTAGTTGCTATAAGCGACATAGCTTTCGAGTTGTCCCTTATCCACTTATTTTCAGTCACTGCAGCATTTACGTCAGTCTCACTAACAGGAGCAGTCGGCCTTGCTCCTGTCCCCGTAACCACATCGTAGATGTAGGAAATGAGAATATGTCTCATTTGAAATTTCCATGCTTAGAAATTTGTTCCATTGAATTTCATAGTGTGTTTCACTGAATTCTCTGCTGCCATTGTTCGATTTTTTTGTCTTTTAGCACTCACTGCCGAAGAATGACTATACTTCCGGCGCGACGATAAAGCACGAACTCTAAAAAGAAATTCACCAAAAGAGAGAAACCCTTTTCTTCCAGACAAATTCGTAATCTATAGGGTGACTGGGCCCATAACCTGATGAATCTCCATATGTCTGGGATGTATTCATATACAGTAAAAAATACACTATTCTTGTTGATTCTGATTCTGACTGCATTATTGAAAAAACTGAATAAACATCTTCATTACTAACAGACTAGACTAACTTTAAAAAACATACAACGCCCTCTACGGGGTACAATAACAAATAGTAGAGACAACAAAACATGATAACTTAAAACTTATATCATAACATATATTTCCATTATTTTTGGAAATTTCTTTAAATTCTCAAAATTCTCGCATATTTTTGCCTAAATGAAATATTTCATAAATTCTCCAGGAAACTTTCACAGTTCACAACACTAGTAAAATCATCAGTAAGTGCTCCACTGTTGAACTTATTGTAGCAGTAGGAGCAGCGATTCAAAATGTACAAAATGTGTCAATAATAAAATACAAAGAACATATTAATTTGGTTTATTAATGTGATTAAATATAGGGGTTATTATATATTTTATTATTATAATATTATAATATATTATATATATATATATATATATATATATATATATATATATATATATATATATATATATATATAATATATATATATATATATATATATATATATATATATATATATATATATATATATATATATATATATATATATATTTTAATGACACTAATTACCTATATGCTAATTAATTCCTATCAAATTCCTCTGAACTTAAAGATTTGGTTTAACTAGCATTCTACTTTTAGCATGGATATAACCCACTCCTCTGTACGTTTCCCAATACATTCCATGCGAATATTTGTCCACCGTTTCTGCATTTAAATGTCTGCCGTTGAGATTACTATTAAAGCAATTTCTGAACCACCAACCACCAGCTGAAATTCATTTTAAAATTAATTTAATAAATATTTGGGTTATTATTTATTTCGGATATTTCTGAAATAAGGGTGTTCGTACATTCTCCATTGAGAAGATATGAACTAAAGTTTCTATGAACGTAGATCCATAAATGCTGCGCTGCCGTCTGCCAACTCGGCAAGTTGTCATGTGTTTTAAGTTACTTTTGTTTATCATAACGCGCCATGTAAAGTGTTTTTATTGCCCCAAGCGTACAATTGTTGCATTGTTTAGGCTGACGGTGTTTTTTATCGTTAAACGGTCCCTAAAAATGCATTTACAAACCCACTTTCATAGGAACTTTCTTCTTATTTTTCATCATAGGCACTATTTTCGGAAACAACCCTTGTTCGAAACAAATGAAATAGTGTCTAACAAAGTACCGCAAATTGGCGAATTTTTCAAAGGCTGGAAAAGTAAATCTGAAGTTAAACCCGAATAAATGTGAACTTTTAAAATAAAGTGTGAGGGTCATGTAGTTTCATTTGAAAGACTCTACTATCATACTTACTATATTTGGCAGCACAACCATTAGTTGTATCGTAGTCGTAAGTGGCGAATTTTTGATCTTTATGAATATTTAAGGAATCACCTGCATTCCCACTGTATCCATCAACAGTGAGGCGAAAACCTTTCGACTCTGGACCTATACCAAATGTGTAGTAGTGAGCATAAACCGGCTGGTTATCTCTATCCACAATTTCCACTAACAGTGAATTCCAATCTTCTGTAAAAATAGAATACACTAATTATGCAGAATGGCATTTTATATCAAATTTAAGTATCATTATAATACACTGTAATACCGTTATATATGAAGTAAAGTATACGTGTAGTTCTTAGCAGGTGAACAGTAGGGTCTTAATAATAATCAATGGTAAAATATTCTGGTTAGGCGCCGTTTGGTTTTTAAAGAAAAATCAGAAAAAACAAAATATAATTATTTACAAAAAATTAATTATTGTTTCGTGTTTTTCTAAATTAAATTAAATGAATAGTATATTATTATACTATGGGTTAATCGAAATAAAATGATAATCTATGAGCATTAGGTGAAAAATGTAAAAAGGTATAGAACTTATAATAATTTCTATGTTCGCTTCTCCTTTGTTTTTACTTTTTGCACCATAACGTACCTTGTCTTGCTAATGAACGAATATTGTGTAGCCCCAGCCAAAATTCTCCGTTTAAGTCACCGAAACCAAATTTGTAATCATGATAGTTAAGGTGAAATTCCTCAGACCCATCGAAACGGTTTTGAATGTATGTCCAACCGCCTCCTTTAATTTCCATATCACAAAATACCGGAAATGGTTTCGTAGCTGACTTTGGCATAATTCGATAAATTCCTGATATATTGTATCCTGCAAATAAATGTTTTTTAATACATGTAGGTACCTAACTTTCAAAAATCAAAGCAGCGCAAAACAAATTGCTTTCAGACAATATATAGACATCGTAATTTGGGAAAATACTTGCCGTTGTTCTTTAACTCCATGCAATTTTCCGGTAATGTATTGTTATAGGTTACAGCAGATATCAGGTTTCTCCCATCGAAATAAACTCCTGTTGGCGTCTTCTTTCCCATATTTAAAACATTATCATTACAACTGAAATTTAAAAAAGTAAAGTATTTTTGTATGCAATACATGAAGTTATGAACAAAAGAATTACTATACTAAATATGAATAGCGAAGTAGTGTTAGATATAGAATTAATGAAAGTAATCCAATTGACATTATACTACTCACAGGTGGTCAATTTTTTGCATTTTACTATCTTATCATATAATATAGTTATAATATAAGTATCGTGATCGAGGAAAAAATCGACGTCAACGTTTCATTGAAATCTCATCATAATAATGTTACTGAATTTAAAATAGGGTTTCGTTTAATGTCTTTTCACCTGTATACCGAATAGCTTGAGTAGATATTTCGATAAAATTAGATGAACGCTTGACTATAATAAGAACAGGTAATTATAATTGGGATTTTAGGCCAAATAAATAAATGGAAAAACCAATTTTTGTTGTAGTCGACGTTTCGATTTTAATTAAATCATCCTCAGGACTCTATAAAACAATACATAATATAAAAATTTAAGGTCTAAAATGAACAATGAAATGAACAAACCAACAAAAAACACAAATTAGTTAATATCCATTATTACTATTAACAGTAATCCAACAATTATAAATTTAATAACTTATTTACATTTTAAAATTTATTAAAACTGACAATGTAAATTTGTTCATCAATAATTAAAAGGATAAAATACTTATATTTAAAACAAATTAAAATACATTAAAACAATAAGATACTCACATCCAAAAGAGGTTTTCCTCGTTAAATTAAAAACTATGTAAATTCGGACTAACATTAGATAACTCAACAAAACTGGAGGCGTAAGGTGAATTTTTAATTAATATTTTAAATTTGCAAATGCCAACCACACAGTATATTCGTTCATTAATAATAAAACATTTGGAATGCGTGCTAGTCTACAAATGTTTCTTATTACAACAATATGAAAAACTTCAAACACAGTGAAGTACCTATAGTTCTTAAAAACGGTTTGTCAATAATTTATTTTATCAATTAAGTTGAAATATGCTGTGTTCAGGCCCTCAATATCCTATCTTTTATTCACGCAATTCTTTTCTTTTTTTATGCAAAGCATTTCATTAAATAATCTTTTTTTTTTAATTTGTTGTTTACCTACAATTTCAGCCTCATCAAAATTAAATTGGTGGAAATTATTAAAACTATGTTCTGCTAATGCTGTGGGGTTACTTTTTTTCTTGCAAGGGTTATGTATATTAATTTCATCATTTCTATGTTCCTTAAACCTTGTTGTGAAATATCTACCTGTCTGACCTATATACACCTTTTCACAGTTTCCACACGGAATTTTGTAAACTATGTTAGACTCCAGTTCTTTTGGTGTTTTGGCTTTAACTTTAGTAAAAAACTTCTTATTAGTATTTTCACTTTTTAATGCTATTTGTATGGTGTCATTATTAAGGACTTTTCCTATTTTCTCCGAAAAAAAACATAAACCCTCGTTTTCTGAAAGATTCCTTAATTATCATTCTCAACATCCGATGACACAAAAAATTAATATAATTCAGAACTTAAAATACAGAGCAACACATTTATCACATAAGAATTTTTGGGGAAAAAATATAAAATTGATAAAGGAACTTTTAACAAAAAATAATTATCCTACAAACTTAATTAATAAAATTTTAAATAAAGAAACAACACCGCGACTAAACAGAAAAGAAATAGACCAACAAATAAAATATTATAAATTGCCATATACATACATATAAGGAATCTTTCGGAGAAAATAGGAAAAGTCCTCAATAATGACACCATACAAATAGCATTAAAAAGTGAAAATACTAATAAGAAGTTTTTTACTAAAGTTAAAGCCAAAACACCAAAAGAACTGGAGTCTAACATAGTTTACAAAATTCCGTGTGGAAACTGTGAAAAGGTGTATATAGGTCAGACAGGTAGATATTTCAAGGGTTAAAGAACATAGAAATGATGAAATTAATATACATAACCCTTGCAAGAAAAAAAGTAACCCCACAGCATTAGCAGCACATAGTTTTAATAATTTCCACCAATTTAATTTTGATGAGGCTGAAATTGTAGGTAAACAACAAATTTTAAAAAAAAGATTATTTAATGAAATGCTTTGCATAAAAAAAGAAAAGAATTGCGTGAATAAAAGATCGGATATTGAGGGCCTAAACACAGCATATTTCAACTTAATTGATAAAATAAATTATTGACAAACCGTTTTTAAGAACTATAAGTACTTCACTGTGTTTGAAGTTTTTCATATTGTTGTAATAAGAAACATTTGTAGACTAGCACGCATTCCAAATGTTTTATTATTAATGAACGAATATACGGTGTGGTTGGCATTTGCAAATTTAATATTAAATAAAAATTCACCTTACGCCTCCAGTTTTGTTGTGTTATCTAATGTTAGTCCGAATTTACATAGTTTTTAATTTAACGAGGAAAACCTCTTTTGGATGTGAGTATCTTATTGTTTTAATGTATTTTAATTTGTTTTAAATATAAGTATTTTATCCTTTTAATTATTGATGAACAAATTTACATTGTAAGTTTTAATAAATTTTAAAATGTAAATAAGTTATTAAATTTATAATTGTTGGATTACTGTTAATAGTAATAATGGATATTAACTAATTTGTGTTTTTTGTTGGTTTGTTCATTTCATTGTTCATTTTAGACCTTAAATTTTTATATTATGTATTGTTTTATAGATTCCTGAGGATGATTTACTTAAAATCGAAACGTCGACTACAACAAAAATTGGTTTTTCCATTTATTTATTTGGCCTAAAATCCCAATTATAATTACCTGTAAACAAGAGTAAGGCTATTATTTTACATATCAAATTATAATAAGAACAATTTTCTTGCCTTTAATGGGCGTACTTTGAGTGACAGTCCGTGTGAAAATGGGTGGAACGAAAGTTTTCGGACAATATTTCTATAAGAAATTTAAAAAAAAAACACATTAGAGAGTAGGCTACGGCCAAGCGTTACTATGGTTAATTTGTTTATCAGCTTGACCGTTCATGTTGGTTCTCAAGTGTTTCAAGATGGCGTACCAATTAAAATGGCAACAAGAGAAACATTTATGTTATAAATGTGCCATAATTCAGAGTTGGAAACACTGGTCTAAAGTACAAATCCAAAGAAACCTTTGGGCGTCACGCAATGCTTTTAAATACACGGAACAGTGTTATTTTGGTTTGTGGTTTTAATACCAATACCACGAGTGCTAATTATCAATTAAAAGAATAATTGGCACCTTTGTTTTCTAACATATTTGGAGTGTGCTGGTTGTAGTGGCAGGTTCACAGACAAGTGATGTTTATGCATTTATTTACTAACCTTCGTGCATTGATCGATGGTCTAAGTAATCGCATTTCATCAACGGCTTTGATAAGTTGTTTAGGGTCCGTTTCTACAATACACAACAAAGAGGAATTAAAAAAGTATATAAATTTGTGATTGATCAACAAATTAAATAAGAATACAAACAATATTTTACATACCTACCCAAAACAGAGATATAAAGTTTTCATGAAAACCAAATGTTATAACAGACAGATCTGTTGAATCATTAATTATTAGAATGTTATAATGACCACTCTTTTCTTATCTATACAGTTGAACTGAATTCGAATATGGCTATTAAAATGCTCAGAAATGCGGAAAGGACGTGAAAATTGCCGATTTAATGCAAATTTTCTTCATTTGAAACCAAATTACCTAATCAATGTTTACAGTTGGAGCTTGTATATCAGATCAGACTCAGAAAGATTTGATTTTTAGTTGCAGGTTGCAGATCAACATATTTCTGTATATTCTTAATAATTGTATTCTTGATATTTTCTCCTAAATAACAAATCTAGACTAACAAGTAATGCAATATTATGAGTACCTTTTAGGGTATCTTCTGCTTCCAAGTTGTAGTCTATAGAAGTAGTTATTACATCTTCGGAGAGCTGAAAAATATATAAATCCCATAATTAATCTTAAGGGGATAATAGTAACCCAACATATTTTTAAAAATTCATATTTTCGTTACTATTCATCGGAATAGTTTCAAATTTTTATGAATGATATAGAATTAGGTATATAATCTAGAGCTGTGTGCATGCATATTTGAATAGGCCGGAAAAATTTAAAAATAAAAATCGAAAAAATGTGAAATTTTCCAAACCCATGCACATGCATCTAGAAAATGTAATTTTAAATACGGTGCTAAAATTCAAATCATTTACCTGCTGTCGTTTGCGTATAATAAATTTTCAAAACTCATGGCATTTTGTACCTGGAAAACAAGGGAAACCCCGATGTTAGACAGTCCCTTGTTTTTTATGTATTTAATTGTATTACCTCGACTCTCCAACTATAAATAATAAAATAAACAACTTACGGGTAGTACGTTGGGATTATCGGCGCTAACATATAAAATTGCAGCAATTGGAAATAAAATCATTATAACGTTTAAAACCAACATTATTCACGAAATATTTTTCGAACTGTAAATATATCACCTAAATGCAGGATTATATTTATATAATTTTTCTATGTTTATGTACCTATTATAGTGGGGCTAAACAATTGATATTGTTAGTTATAAAAATCATATTAAGCAAGACAATAGAACAATAATTTTTATGTAAGTATGTTTATTGCTCATTGAAAGAAATCTGAATCATTAAATTCGATTAGAAAACTGCAATGCCATTAAAAATATAGTTTTGTAAATATTTCACAAAATATCGTAATGGAATAACTAAGAGCATATAACACTTAGATTATTATTTATTTTGAATCAAATACGTCATGATAATTTAACATATCAATACTGTACAGCTCTCGAGTCAATAATCTCTAACAAATAATGCAGAACAGAACTAGATTTAAAAATTAGTACTTTAAAAGTAGACCAGAATAAATTGGTGTGAAGTTGCGATTATTTCCCAACGATAAACCTTTATATTATGCTACAATAAGGGTATTTGACGTTTACAGATTATTACATAACGATTAAAGTATTATTTCATGGTCCAATGGCAATGTTTTAAGATTTAAAGCTTTGTCTGATATATCAGATATAACTTGCAAGCTTTTAGTAGAATAAAACAGGTGGTAAACTTATAGGGGAAATACCCAACCACCGTACATGACTTGATGCTTTTGTAATTTATTTTCAAAAGGGAATAGACAACTTTAAAGTGGGTATACTTTGATAAGAATAATCGCACAGGTTAACGTAAGTATTATTTAATTAAAATATTCAATGAGCCCATAACCCAATTACTGAATAAGTTTACGCAATGAAAATAACAACAAAAGTGTAAAAGAGAAGAAATTATTACAAACTGGATATAACATATTTTAAATAAATATAACTCAACAAATTGATATACAGAATACAGATAGGGGAGGGGCATGCAATAAAAATATGGTGCTATCACATAAAGAAGTACTTTTCTTGAAAAGAACGTCACGTCCTAAAAATTTCAAATAGCTCGTTTTGAAAATATTTTGAAAACAAATTAAAATTCAGGTAATTAACGAGTGGGTAAGATGATTAATGGATTATTTACAAGTATATTTATTCTTTAATTAAGGTAAATGTTTAAATTAAGTACCATGCACTTCTTGGCATATTGCTAGGTGGTTACGAATTTAATTTTTTACTCTCTGAAATATTTTCGGAGGGAACAATTCTCGGTTTTGAAACCTGTAAATGTTTCGGTTGTTCTGTAAATGATACTCCTCCGATATCCCCATAAAAAACACTAAATCTAATAGCGAGAAATCAGTGAACATGACGGTCATTCAAACTTGTCCAATTCATCTGCCAGGATAGTCTAGATATTTCCTCATTTGCAGTTAGATGCATTTTGTGGTTCTCTGCGATATATTATTCTCATCTACTTTTAAGTAATATAGACTTCATCTTAACTATTAACATAACTTCGTCATTAGCCGCCAATTTTTTTATATAAACGTGAAAGCACGAAAGACATGCCAGTTAAAATTTTTACGGTAACATAAAAAAGTAGTAATCTTGTGGTGACTTGATTCTGCTTTTATGGGAGAGTAACTTTACCCATTGTATATGTATTGCATTCAAAGTGTTTCATAATTAATGGTACACACCTTAATTGTATACTTTAGAGTTTAAAATGTGAAGACTTGGTCAATTATAACTTAGCAAAATTCGTTATTTAAAAATAAGTTAAAATAAAATTTAGACATCAGTCTCAAAATTGGTAGAAACATATTTTTAAGGAGGCGTCTTTCAATTGAGGAAATGGAATAAGTACGGTTTTTAAATTCAGAACCAGGAACCCGAAATTTTATATGTAGCCGCTATGGTTTTGAAAAAATCAAATCAAAGTTTTTAATAGTAATGAAACCAGTCCTCTTTATTATAACATTACTGATGTATGGTGGGTTTATGTTTATGGTTTATTTCCTATTGTACTAAAAGTAATTATAATCCTATAATTTAAATTTATATTCATTATTTTTTCATTAAGCAGTTTTATGCTAATATTAAAAATTTATAATTTATGTACCCACTGTTAAGTTTACGATATTTGAACTAATATAGTATATTCTATAACAAGTTTAAGAATGGCCCATATTCCACACGAGCGAAAGTTTGTAGTCCGAGCCAAGGGCGAGGACTACGGTTCGCGAGTGTGGAATATGCCATTCTAAACGTGTTGTAGACTATACTTTCTCTAAAAAGATTTTAGAAACTACACAAAAAAAATAGAAAATAAATTACAATTTAACATCAAATTTATTTTTATTATTTTAAAATTCGTCGAAAGCAGTTACGTAATAATTTTTAAGAGCTTTGAATCGTCGAAAACTGTTATGTAATAAATATTCTACAACGGGTTAGAATGTCATATATTCCAACACAACTTTTAGTTGTGGAATGCGTAGTTTCTAAAGTCGTGTTAGAGAAAATATTTTATGATATGAGATTACATTCCCTATTGATTTCATAACACAGTTTTATGTAAATGATAACAATAGTACCTATATTAAAGTATAAGCGGATATTAAGGTCTTTAAAACACGTGCGATTTTTCGTGCACGACGGCACAGCCGGAGTGCTCGAGATAGAGCAAGTGTTTTAAAGACCAGTTATCCACGAATACTTTACGCTATTTTTTTTTATTGGTACACTTTGAAATCATAAATAATTACTACAAAAAATGGAAATAAGAACTAATAATGTAAAATACCTTTAGTTGTCATCGAAATGAGAAAAACAAAAATTAATTTGCAATCTCTCGTATAAGATTAATTGTTGTCATCACATTTAAAGCTTTTGAAATATTTGTCAGTAATATTTTATTTGACGTTACAAGGTAGAGTACTGTTATTATGAGAAGATGCCAGGCAATTAAAATGCGCAGAAATTACTTTATGCATGCCCTTCATTTTAAGCCAATGAGAGCGACTTGCGTCATATACAGGGTTGTGCACAGTGGAAGATCAGTATACAGAGGGTTTTGTTCGCAGGCGGTCGGTGGTTGAACCAAGAAATATAATTATTCACTCACGTTACCTCCGCCCCCGGCATCTTCTCATAATAATATTACTCTACTTCTGTCAGATCAATAATTAAAAAGTTGACATTTACACTTCACGTTTCTCGGGTTATTGACATTGCCATGGTAACTTTAAAATACGCGCGTCTTTTATAGTTGGATTTAAACACTCTGAGGCGTACTTTAAATAAGCAAAATAGGGTACCAACAAACAAAAAATTTAAAAGTCGAAGTGTCAATAATATATGCATAATCTATATTATATACTATTCGCTATGTGCAAGGTTTCTAGTAGCACCACTCGCGGTCAATACTTTAAATCCCTGAACCCCTAGTTTATCAATGTCATGATACATATGATTGTCAATGTCAAGATGTCAACATATGATAGAAAAACATAAAATAATGGCGTACCGGATTTAAACAAATTACCATTCCATTAAATTACCCCAGAAGTGTATTAGAGAAGGGAAGAAAATTGGAAATTTGTCATGTGAAACATACCTACAGAAACGATTTTTATTATTTGACACTTTTGACAGCACAAAACATATGATTTTGACAAATGAGAAAAGGGAAGATTAGGGGTTTAAAGTTTACAATTATGGCCACCGCAAGCGCTCGCGTCAGATTTAGTAATAACCGAGGTAATAACTCCGCCCCATTGCACATAGTCAATACTATTTATATTAACTTTTCATATACTATTGCATGGTTGAGATTAAGATGGTTAGTTTTATCTCGGCTCGATTTTCGTACTGAATTGCGCAAGTAGAAAAACTTGTTGAGTGCCACTAATTAAGAACTGTCAACTGTTAAATAACAAATTATCAAATGTGATTCACAACATTGAGAATGTTTGTTTTATTTCATTTAAATTTCTTAATTTAGTCTGGTGGTATCAGTTTTAATTGAAAAATGCACAAAGGTGATCGAGGACTGTTTTAACCGGTTTTATGGCGAGAAATGATTTAAAGAGGATTAAATCTTTGGCAGGGTAGCAAAAGAAGCTTGTCAGCTATGCGGATAAGAATTACCATTCAACTACGAGAAATCAAATACAAGAAGACAAAATTTAAAGGATTAAAAATATAGTTATATGCTGTTATTATGTTGTTCAATGTCCTATTTAATAAGTAGACTAGGTTAGGCGGCGCCAGACCCTACGGGTCTGGCTTGCCTAACCTATCTCTGCGAGGCTGACCCTCTATATCAGTAGTTTTATCTCGGGGTTTTTAGTAGAAAGACGGTTTTTAAATTTCGGGAAAAAGTTGAGTCCGACATGGGGTCGCGGGGTCGGGGAGTTGGAAAAAATTCAGGATTTTAGGATTAAAATTTGAGAAAAAAAATAAAAAGTTCAGAGCCCCTGCGGGGCTCTATTTAAGAAATAGTAATGGAATGGCCCCTGCGGGGCTGTAGAAATAGTGAGTTCTAGACTAAAATTTAAAAATTTCGATGACAGCTGTCAAATAAAGGTCAGTGAGGTTTTCTTGGTAAAAAAAAATTTTTTGGATTTTTTTTTTTTGGTGGGGGAAGGTGTCTTAAATGGGGGAACATTTTTTCAAAACTTTTTAATTTCGGCCCCCTTCGGAAAAATTTTTTGGGCGCCCAATTTCAATTTTTTGTTCGACCCCAATGGGAAAAAAATATGATGCCGTTCTTTAAAAATATTTAAAAAATGGCTCCGGTGGGATCGTAGAAATAGTAGGTTCTAGACGGTCCAATATAGCAAAAATAATAATGACCGTACGCATCTAGTAGTTTTGGAAAAAAATTTGCAAAAAAAATGAGTGCGACATAGAAGTCTTAAAGAATAAAAAAAAAGGTGAGAAGGTTATCGGAAATGAAGCGTATGGCCTATTTTCGTAGGCGTTCTCGATTAGTTAAAGGATTCGGGCGTTTTAGTTGGATTCGGCCGAAAAGCTTCGGGAAAGATGCAGAGCCCGACAGAGAATTCATAGATAAGGTGGAAATGAGGCGTTTCGTGTATTTTCGTGGGCGTCTTCGATTAGTTGAGGGATCCGGATAATTTAGTTGGATTGAGTCTAAGAGTCTCGGGAAAGCTGCAGAGTCCGACAGAGATGCTACTTGAAAAGTAAGACGGTCATCGGAAATGAGGCGTTTTGCGTATTTTCGTAGGCGTCTTCGATTAGTTATGGGATCCGGGTAATTTAGTTGGATTCGGTGGAAGAGCCTCGGGAAAGATGTATAGTCCGACGGAGATGCTACTTGAAGAGTGAGAGGGTTATCAGAAAAGAGGCGTCTCGTGTATTTTCGTAGGAGTCTCCGATTAGTTAAGGGATCCGGGTAGTTTAGTTGGATTCGGTGGAAGAGCCTCGGGAAAGATGTAGAGTCCGACAGAGACGCTACGTGAAAAGTGGGAAGGGCATCAGGAAAGGGGCGTTTCGCGTATTTTCGTAGGCGTCTTCGATTAGTTATGGGATCCGGGTAATTTAGTTGGATTCGGTGGAAGAGCCTCGGTAAAGATGTAGAGTCCGACGGAGATGCTACTTGAAAAGTGAGAGGGTCATCGGAAATGAGGTGTCTCGCGTGTTTTCGTAGGCGTCTTCGATTAGTTAAGGGATCCGGATAATTTAGTTGGATTGAGTCTAAGAGTCTCGGGAAAGCTGCAGAGTCCGACAGAGATGCTACTTGAAAAGTGAGAGGGTCTTCAGAAATGAGGGGTGTCGCGTATATTCGTAGGTGTTTCCGATTAGTTAAGGGATTCGGGCAATTTATTTGGATTCGGTCGAAGAGTCCCGGGAAAGATGTAGAGTCCGATAGAGCTGCTACTTAAAAAGTGAGAGGGCATCAGGAAAGAGACGTCTCGCGTATTTTCGTGGGCATCTTCGATTAGTTATGGGATTCGGGCAATTTAGTTGGATTCGGTTGAAGAATTTCGGGAAAGATGTAGAGTCCGACAGAGATGCTACTTAAAAAGTGAGAGGGCATCGGGAAAGAGGCGTTTCGTTTATTTTCTCCGATTAGTTAAGGGATCCGTGTAATTTAGTTGGATTCGGTTTAAGAGTCTCGGGAAAGCTGCAGAGTCCGACAGAGATGCTACTTGAAAAGTGAGAGGGTCTTCAGAAATGAGGTGTGTCGCGTATTTTCGTAGGCGTATTCGATTAGTTAAGGGATCCGGGTAGTTTAGTTGGATTCGGTGGAAGAGCCTCGGGAAAGATGTAGAGTCCGACGGAGATGCTACTTGAAGAGTGAGAGGGTTATCAGAAAAGAGGCGTCTCGTGTATTTTCGTATGAGTCTCCGATTAGTTAAGGGATCTGGGTAGTTTAGTTGGATTCGGTGGAAGAGCCTCGGGAAAGATGTAGAGTCCGACAGAGACGCTACGTGAAAAGTGGGAAGGGCATCAGGAAAGGGGCGTTTCGCGTATTTTCGTAGGCGTCTTCGATTAGTTATGGGATCAGGGTAATTTAGTTGGATTTGGTGGAAGAGCCTCGGGAAAGATGTAGAGTCCGACGGAGATGCTACTTGAATAGTAAGAGGGTCATCGCAAATGAGGTTTTTCGTAGGCGTCTTCGATTAGTTAAGGGATCCGGATAATTTAGTTGGATTGAGTCTAAGAGTCTCGGGAAAGCTGCAGAGTCCGACAGAGATGCCACTTGAAAAGTGAGAGGGTCTTCAGAAATGAGGTGTGTCGCGTATTTTCGTAGGCGTATTCGATTAGTTAAGGGATCCGGGTAGTTTAGTTGGATTCGGTGGAAGAGCCTCGGGAAAGATGTAGAGTCCGACGGAGATGCTACTTGAAGAGTGAGAGGGTTATCAGAAAAGAGGCGTCTCGTGTATTTTCGTAGGAGTCTCCGATTAGTTAAGGGATCCGGGTAGTTTAGTTGGATTCGGTGGAAGAGCCTCGGGAAAGATGTAGAGTCCGACAGAGACGCTACGTGAAAAGTGGGAAGGGCATCAGGAAAGGGGCGTTTCGCGTATTTTCGTAGGCGTATTCGATTAGTTATGGGATCCGGGTAATTTAGTTGGATTCGGTGGAAGAGCCTCGGGAAAGATGTAGAGTCCGACGGAGATGCTACTTGAAAAGTGAGAGGATCATCGGAAATGAGGTGTCTCGCGTGTTTTCGTAGGCGTCTTCGATTAGTTAAGGGATCCGGATAATTTAGTTAGATTGAGTCTAAGAGCCTCGGGAAAGCTGCAGAGTCCGACAGAGATGCTACTCGAAAAGTGAGAGGGTCATCGGAAATGAGGTGTCTCGCGTGTTTTCGTAGGCGTCTTCGATTAGTTAAGGGATCCGGATAATTTAGTTAGATTGAGTCTAAGAGCCTCGGGAAAGCTGCAGAGTCCGACAGAGATGCTACTTGAAAAGTAAGACGGTCATCGGAAATGAGGCGTTTTGCGTATTTTCGTAGGCGTCATCGATTAGTTATGGGATCTGGGTAATTTAGTTGGATTCGGTGGAAGAGCCTCGGGAAAGATGTAGAGTCCGACGGAGATGCTACTTGAAGAGTGAGAGGGTTATCAGAAAAGAGGCGTCTCGTGTATTTTCGTAGGAGTCTCCGATTACTTAAGGGATCCGGGTAGTTTAGTTGGATTCGGTGGAAGAGCCTCGGGAAAGATGTAGAGTCCGACAGAGATGTTACCTAAAAAGTGAGAGGGCATTAGGAAAGAGGCGTCTCGTGTATTTTCGTAGGAGTCTTCGATTAGTTAAGGGATTCGGGCAATTTAGTTGGATTCGGCCGAAGAGTCTAGGAAAAGATGTAGAGTCCGACAGAGATGCTACTTGAGAAGTAAGACGGTCATCGGAATTGAGGCGTTTTGCGTATTTTCGTAGGCGTCTTCGATTAGTTATGGGATCCGGGTAATTTAGTTGGATTCGGTGGAAGAGCCTCGGGAAAGATGTAGAGTCCGACGGAGATGCTACTTGAATAGTAAGAGGGTCATCGCAAATGAGGTTTTTCGTAGGCGTCTTCGATTAGTTAAGGGATCCGGATAATTTAGTTGGATTGAGTCTAAGAGTCTCGGGAAAGCTGCAGAGTCCGACAGAGATGCTACTTGAAAAGTAAGACGGTCATCGGAAATGAGGCGTTTTGCGTATTTTCGTAGGCGTCTTCGATTAGTTATGGGATCCGGGTAATTTAGTTGGATTCGGTGGAAGAGCCTCGGGAAAGATGTAGAGTCCGACGGAGATGCTACTTGAAGAGTGAGAGGGTTATCAGAAAAGAGGCGTCTCGTGTATTTTCGTAGGAGTCTCCGATTAGTTAAGGGATCCGGGTAGTTTAGTTGGATTCGGTGGAAGAGCCTCGGGAAAGATGTAGAGTCCGACAGAGACGCTACGTGAAAAGTGGGAAGGGCATCAGGAAAGGGGCGTTTCGCGTATTTTCGTAGGCGTCTTCGATTAGTTATGGGATCCGGGTAATTTAGTTGGATTCGGTGGAAGAGCCTCGGGAAAGATGTAGAGTCCGACGGAGATGCTTCTTGAAAAGTGAGAGGATCATCGGAAATGAGGTGTCTCGCGTGTTTTCGTAGGCGTCTTCGATTAGTTAAGGGATCCGGATAATTTAGTTGGATTGAGTCTAAGAGGCTCGGGAAAGCTGCAGAGTCCGACAGAGATGCTACTTGAAAAGTGAGAGGGTCTTCAGAAATGAGGGGTGTCGCGTATATTCGTAGGTGTTTCCGATTAGTTAAGGGATTCGGGCAATTTATTTGGATTCGGTCGAAGAGTCCCGGGAAAGATGTACAGTCCGACAGAGCTGCTACTTAAAAAGTGAGAGGGCATCAGGAAAGAGACGTCTCGCGTATTTTCGTGGGCATCTTCGATTAGTTATGGGATTCGGGCAATTTAGTTGGATTCGGTTGAAGAATTTCGGGAAAGATGTAGAGTCCGACAGAGAAGCTACTTAAAAAGTGAGAGGGCATCAGGAAAGAGGCGTTTCGTTTATTTTCTCCGATTAGTTAAGGGATCCGTGTAATTTAGTTGGATTCGGTTTAAGAGTCTCGGGAAAGCTGCAGAGTCCGACAGAGATGCTACTTGAAAAGTGAGAGGGTCTTCAGAAATGAGGTGTGTCGCGTATTTTCGTAGGCGTATTCGATTAGTTAAGGGATTCGGGCAATTTAGTTGGATTCGGTCGAAGTGTTTCGGGAAAGATATGGAGTCCGACAGAGATGCTTCTTAAAAAGTAAGAGGGAATCAGGAAATGAGGCGTTTCGCGGATTTTCGTAGGCATCTTCGATTAGTTATGGGATTTGGGCAATTTAGTTGGATTCGGTGGAAGAGTCTCGGGAAAGATGTAGAGTCGGACAGAGGTGACACTTAAAAAGTGAGGGGGCATCGGGAAAGGGGCGTTTCGTGTATTTTCGTGGGAGTCTCCGATTAGTAAAGGGATCCGGGTAATTTAGTTGGATTCGGTCTAAGAGTCTCGGGAAGGGAAATATTAGGGTCTGACAGAGATGCTACCTGAAAAGTGGGAAGGTAATTAGAAATGAGGCGTTTCGCGTATTTTCGTATTAGTCTTCGATTAGTTAAGACATTCGGGTAATTTAGTTGGATTCGGTGGAAGTCTCGGGAGAGATGTAGAGCCCGACAGAGATGCTACCTGAAAAGTGAGATCATCAGAAATGAGGCGTTTTGCGTATTTTTGTAGGAGTTAAGTGATTTGGGTAAATTAGTTGAATCCGGTCTAAGAGTCTCGGGAAAGAAGTAGAGGTCTATAGAGAAGCCACTTGAAAAGTGATAAGGTAATGAGAAATGAGGCGTTTCGCGTATTTTCGTAGGCATATTCGATTAGTAAGGTATTTGGGTAATTTAGTGGGATTCGGTCGAAGAATCTCGGGAAAGATGTAGATTCCGACAGAGACGCTACGTGAAAAGTGGGAAGGGCATCAGGAAAGGGGCGTTTCGCGTATTTTCGTAGGCGTCTTCGATTAGTTATGGGATCCGGGTAATTTAGTTGGATTCGGTGGAAGAGCCTCGGGAAAGATGTAGAGTCCGACGGAGATGCTACTCGAAAAGTGAGAGGGTCATCGGAAATGAGGTGTCTCGCGTGTTTTCGTAGGCGTCTTCGATTAGTTAAGGGATCCAGATAATTTAGTTGGATTGAGTCTAAGAGTCTCGGGAAAGCTGCAGAGTCCGACAGAGATGCTACTTGAAAAGTAAGACGGTCATCGGAAATGAGGCGTTTTGCGTATTTTCGTAGGCGTCTTCGATTAGTTATGGGATCCGGGTAATTTAGTTGGATTCGGTGGAAGAGCCTCGGGAAAGATGTAGAGTCCGACGGAGATGCTACTTGAAGAGTGAGAGGGTTATCAGAAAAGAGGTGTCTCGTGTATTTTCGTAGGAGTCTCCGATTAGTTAAGGGATCCGGGTAGTTTAGTTGGATTCGGTGGAAGAGCCTCGGGAAAGATGTAGAGTCCGACAGAGACGCTACGTGAAAAGTGGGAAGGGCATCAGGAAAGGGGCGTTTCGCGTATTTTCGTAGGCGTCTTCGATTAGTTATGGGATCCGTGTAATTTAGTTGGATTCGGTTTAAGAGTCTCGGAAAAGCTGCAGAGTCCGACAGAGATGCTACTTGAAAAGTGAGAGGGTCTTCAGAAATGAGGTGTGTCGCGTATTTTCGTAGGCGTATTCGATTAGTTAAGGGATCCGGGTAGTTTAGTTGGATTCGGTGGAAGAGCCTCGGGAAAGATGTAGAGTCCGACGGAGATGCTACTTGAAGAGTGAGAGGGTTATCAGAAAAGAGGCGTCTCGTGTATTTTCGTATGAGTCTCCGATTAGTTAAGGGATCTGGGTAGTTTAGTTGGATTCGGTGGAAGAGCCTCGGGAAAGATGTAGAGTCCGACAGAGACGCTACGTGAAAAGTGGGAAGGGCATCAGGAAAGAGGCGTCTCGTGTATTTTCGTAGGAGTCTTCGATTAGTTAAGGAATTCGGGCAATTTAGTTGGATTCGGCCGAAGAGTCTAGGAAAAGATGTAGAGTCCGACAGAGATGCTACTTGAGAAGTTAGACGGTCATCGGAATTGAGGCGTTTTGCGTATTTTCGTAGGCGTCTTCGATTAGTTATGGGATCCGGGTAATTTAGTTGGATTCGGTGGAAGAGCCTCGGGAAAGATGTAGAGTCCGACGGAGATGCTACCTAAAAATTGAGAGGGCATTAGGAAAGAGGCGTCTCGTGTATTTTCGTAGGAGTCTTCGATTAGTTAAGGGATTCGGGCAATTTAGTTGGATTCGGCCGAAGAGTCTAGGAAAAGATGTAGAGTCCGACAGAGATGCTACTTGAGAAGTAAGACGGTCATCGGAATTGAGGCGTTTTGCGTATTTTCGTAGGCGTCTTCGATTAGTTATGGGATCCGGGTAATTTAGTTGGATTCGGTGGAAGAGTCCCGGGAAAGAAGTAGAGTCCGACAGAGACGCTACGTGAAAAGGGGGAAAGGCATTAAGAAAGGGGCGCTTCGCGTATTTTCGTAGGCGTCTTCGATTAGTTATGGGATCCGGGTAGTTTAGTTGGATTCGGTGGAAGAGCCTCGGGAAAGATGTAGAGTCCGACGGAGATGCTACTTGAAGAGTGAGAGGGTTATCAGAAAAGCGGCGTCTCGTGTATTTTCGTATGAGTCTCCGATTAGTTAAGGGATCCGGGTAGTTTAGTTGGATTCGGTGGAAGAGCCTCGGGAAAGATGTAGAGTCCGACAGAGACGCTACGTGAAAAGTGGGAAGGGCATCAGGAAAGGGGCGTTTCGCGTATTTTCGTAGGCGTCTTCGATTAGTTATCGGATCAGGGTAATTTAGTTGGATTCGGTGGAAGAGCCTCGGGAAAGATGTAGAGTCCGACGGAGATGCTACTTGAATAGTGAGAGGGTCATCGCAAATGAGGTGTCTCGCGTGTTTTCGTAGGCGTCTTCGATTAGTTAAGGGATCCGGATAATTTAGTTGGATTGAGTCTAAGAGTCTCGGGAAAGCTGCAGAGTCCGACAGAGATGCTACTTGAAAAGTGAGAGGGTCTTCAGAAATGAGGGGTGTCGCGTATATTCGTAGGTGTTTCCGATTAGTTAAGGGATTCGGGCAATTTATTTGGATTCGGTCGAAGAGTCCCGGGAAAGATGTAGAGTCCGATAGAGCTGCTACTTAAAAAGTGAGAGGGCATCAGGAAAGAGACGTCTCGCGTATTTTCGTGGGCATCTTCGATTAGTTATGGGATTCGGGCAATTTAGTTGGATTCGGTTGAAGAATTTCGGGAAAGATGTAGAGTCCGACAGAGATGCTACTTAAAAAGTGAGAGGTCATCAGGAAAGAGGCGTTTCGTTTATTTTCTCCGATTAGTTAAGGGATCCGTGTAATTTAGTTGGATTCGGTTTAAGAGTCTCGGGAAAGCTGCAGAGTCCGACAGAGATGCTACTTGAAAAGTGAGAGGGTCTTCAGAAATGAGGTGTGTCGCGTATTTTCGTAGGCGTATTCGATTAGTTAAGGGATCCGGGTAGTTTAGTTGGATTCGGTGGAAGAGCCTCGGGAAAGATGTAGAGTCCGACGGAGATGCTACTTGAATAGTAAGAGGGTCATCGCAAATGAGGTTTTTCGTAGGCGTCTTCGATTAGTTAAGGGATCCGGATAATTTAGTTGGATTGAGTCTAAGAGTCTCGGGAAAGCTGCAGAGTCCGACAGAGATGCCACTTGAAAAGTGAGAGGGTCTTCAGAAATGAGGTGTGTCGCGTATTTTCGTAGGCGTATTCGATAAGTTAAGGGATCCGGGTAGTTTAGTTGGATTCGGTGGAAGAGCCTCGGGAAAGATATAGAGTCCGACGGAGATGCTACTTGAAGAGTGAGAGGGTTATCAGAAAAGAGGCGTCTCGTGTATTTTCGTAGGAGTCTCCGATTAGTTAAGGGATCCGGGTAGTTTAGTTGGATTCGGTGGAAGAGCCTCGGGAAAGATATAGAGTCCGACAGAGACGCTACGTGAAAAGTGGGAAGGGCATCAGGAAAGGGGCGTTTCGCGTATTTTCGTAGGCGTCTTCGATTAGTTATGGGATCCGGGTAATTTAGTTGGATTCGGTGGAAGAGCCTCGGGAAAGATGTAGAGTCCGACGGAGATGCTACTTGAAAAGTGAGAGGATCATCGGAAATGAGGTGTCTCGCGTGTTTTCGTAGGCGTCTTCGATTAGTTAAGGGATCCGAATAATTTAGTTGGATTGAGTCTAAGAGTCTCGGGAAAGCTGCAGAGTCCGACAGAAATGCTACTTGAAAAGTGAGAGGGTCTTCAGAAATGAGGGGTGTCGCGTATATTCGTAGGTGTTTCCGATTAGTTAAGGGATTCGGGCAATTTATTTGGATTCGGTCGAAGAGTCCCGGGAAGGATGTAGAGTCCGATAGAGCTGCTACTTAAAAAGTGAGAGGGCATCAGGAAAGAGACGTCTCGCGTATTTTCGTGGGCATCTTCGATTAGTTATGGGATTCGGGCAATTTAGTTGGATTCGGTTGAAGAATTTCGGGAAAGATGTAGAGTCCGACAGAGATGCTACTTGAAAAGTGAGAGGGTCTTCAGAAATGAGGTGTGTCGCGTATTTTCGTAGGCGTATTCGATTAGTTAAGGGATTCGGGCAATTTAGTTGGATTCGGTCGAAGTTTCGGGAAAGATGTGGAGTCTGACAGAGATGCTTCTTAAAAAGTAAGAGGGAATCAGGAAATGAGGCGTTTCGCGGATTTTCGTAGGCATCTTCGATTAGTTATGGGATTTGGGCAATTTAGTTGGATTCGGTGGAAGAGTCTCGGGAAAGATGTAGAGTCGGACAGAGGTGACACTTAAAAAGTGAGGGGGCATCGGGAAAGAGGCGTTTCGTGTATTTTCGTGGGAGTCTCCGATTAGTAAATGGATCCGGGTAATTTAGGTGGATTCGGTCTAAGAGTCTCGGGAAGGGAAATATTAGAGTCTTACAGAGATGCTACCTGAAAAGTGGGAAGGTAATTAGAAATGAGGCGTGTTGCGTATTTTCGTATTAGTCTTCGATTAGTTAAGACATTCGGGTAATTTAGTTGGATTCGGTGGAAGTCTCGGGAAAGATGTAGAGCCCGACAGAGATGCTACCTGAAAAGTGAGATCATCAGAAATGAGGCGTTTTGCGTATTTTTGTAGGAGTTAAGTGATTTGGGTAAATTAGTTGAATCCGGTCTAAGAGTCTCGGGAAAGAAGTAGAGGACTATAGAGAAGCCACTTGAAAAGTGATAAGGTAATGAGAAATGAGGCGTTTCGCGTATTTTCGTAGGCATATTCGATTAGTAAGGGATTTGGGTAATTTAGTGGGATTCGGTCGAAGAATCTCGGGAAAGATGTAGAGTCCGACAGAGATGCTACTTGAAAAGTGGGAAGATTATCAAGAAAGAGGCGTTTCGTGTATTCTCGTAGGCGTCTTCGATTAGTTAAGTGATTTGGGTAAATTAGTTGGATCCGGTCTAAGAGTCTCGGGAAAGATGAGGAGTTCAACAGAGATGCCACTTGAAAAGTGGGAAGGGCATCGGGAAAGAGGTGTTTTGCGTATTTTCGTAGGCGTCTTCGATTGGTTAAGTGATTCGGATAAATTAGTTGGATTCAGTCTAAGAGTCTCGGGAAAGAAGTAGAGTCTTACAGAGATGCTACTTGAAAAGTGGGAAGAGCATTAGGAAAGAGGTGTTTCGCGTATTTTCGTAGGAGTCATCGATTAGTTAAGGGATTCGGGTAATTTAGTTGGATTCGGTGGAAGTGTTTCGGGAAAGATGTAGGGTCCAACAGAGATACCACTTGAAAAGTGATAAGGTCATGAAAAAAGAGACGTTTCGTGTAATTTCGTAGGCATCCCAATTAGTTAAGGGATTCGGGTAATTTAGTTGGATTCGGTAGAAGAGTCTCGGGAAACATGTAGAGTCCGACAGAGATGCTACCTAATAAGTGAAAGGGTCATCGGAAATGAGGAGTTTCGCGCATTTTCGTATTCATCTTCGATTAGTTAAGGGATTCGGGTAATTTAGTTGGATTCGGTGGAAGAGTCGCGGAAAAGATGTAGAGTCCGACAGAGATGCTGCTTAAAAAGTGAGAGGGCATCAGGAAATGAGACATTTCGCGTATTTTCATAGGCATCTTCGATTAGTTATGGGATTCGGGCAATTTAGTTGGGTGAGAGGGCATCAGGAAAGGGGCGTTTCGTGTACTTTCGTGGGAGTCTTCGATTAGTTACGGGATCCAGGTAATTTAGTTGGATTCGGTCTAAGAGTCTCGGGAAAGGTGTAGAGTCCGACATAGATGCTATTTGAAAAGTGAGAGGGTCATCCGGAAATGAGGCTTTTCGCGTATTTTCGTAGGCATCTTCGATTAGTTAAGGGATTCGGGTAATTTAGTTGGATTCGGTGCTGAGTCTCGGGAAAGATGTAGAGTATGATAGAGATGTTACTTCAAAAGTGGGAAGGTAATGAGAAATTAGGTATTTCGCGTATTTTCGTATTAGTCTTCGATTGGTTAAGGGATTAGGGTAATTTAGTTGAATTCGGTGGAAGAGTCTGGGGAAAGATGTAGAGTTCAACAGAGATGCTACTTGAATAGTGGGAAGGTCATCAGGAAAGAGGCGTTTCGTGTATTTTCGTATTAGTCTTCGATTAGTTAAGACATTCGGGTAATTTAGTTGGATTCGGTGGAAGTCTCGGGAAAGATGTAGAGCCCGACAGAGATGCTACCTGAAAAGTGAGATTATTAGAAATGAGGCGTTTTGTGTATTTTTGTAGGCGTTTTCGATTAGTTAAGTGATTTGAGTAAATTAGTTGGATCCGGTCTAAGAGTCTCGGGAAAGAAGTACAGGTCTATAGAGAAGCCACTTGATAAGGTAATGAGAAATAAGGCGTTTCGCGTATTTTCGTAGGCATATTCGATTAGTTAAGGGATTAGGGTAATTTAGTGGGATTCGGTCGAAGAATCTCGGGAAAGATGTAGAGTCCGACAGAGACGCTACTGGAAAAGTGGGAAGATCATCAAGAAAGAGGCGTTTCGTGTATTTTCGTAGGCGTCTTCGATTAGTTAAGTGATTTGGGTAAATTAGTTGGATCCGGTCTAAAAGTCTCGGGAAAGGTGTGGAGTTCAACAGAGATGCTACTTGAAAAGTGGGAAGGGCATCGGGAAAGAGGAGTTTCGCGTATTTTCGTAGGAGTCATCGATTAGTTAAGGGATTCGGGTAATTTAGTTGGATTCGGTGGAAGAGTTTCGGGAAAGATGTAGGGTCCAACAGAGATGCCACTTGAAAAGTGATAAGGTCATTAAAAAAGAGACGTTTCGTGTATTTTCACTGGCGTGTCTGTTAAGCTAAGCGATGATTCGGGTTATTTAGTTGGATCCAGTTTAAAGATCTCGGGAAACATGCGTACAGTCCGACAGAATTGTTTAAGGTTCAGGGAAAAGGGGTCTCTCATATTTTCATTGCCTTCGCCGTTTCGTTAAACAATTCGTGTTATTTAGTTGTATCCGGTTTAAAGTTGTTTTTATCTTTTGCAGATGCCGCATTTTGCTTTTGTATTATACCAACAAACATTGCTCCTGTTTAATAGTAAAAATGCAGCATGTACCTGTTTTCTTTTCTTGTATTTTTGTTTGCATTAGATTTTTGTTAAAAATATTCTTGTGATTTCATTATTATTAACCAAAAGCATTTTGTGTAAACCCAAATGGTTAATTTCCAATACGTATCATAAACATCAAATACTATAAAGTGAATCGCTGTTTTCTCAATACTCAATACTACTAATTAGATGCACCACTTTTGCTTATGAGGGCAGAATACAAAAAATGTATGCGACGCTCGGCATGGGTATTTAATAAGGGTGTCCACATGTTTGGTGACTTCACCGACGAATTTTCGGCGTGTCTTGGTAATTTAAAATATTCACCGCTCGGACGCCGGTGGAGATTAAGGAACGAAATTTTCAGGGACCCAAGAGGTAGAATGGATCTAGCTAGCTTTCCCGAAAGTCCGGTCGAAAAAATTCTCCGGTTAAAGAAGTTAGAGCCTGGGGAAAAGAAGCGTTTTTATGCAAAATCGACCTTTTTTAAATATTCCTATCTCGGGTAATATCTCAGATGGACGAAAAAGTAAAAAAAGAGTTGTTCATTTGTCCTTCTTCTTGGCCGTCATGCATGTCGCGATCCTCTATATCCAAAGGGAAAGGCTGTGACGCGTTTCTAATGGGTAGGTGTCGGAAGGATCGTCGAAATCCGACAAAATCGCCGCTTTTCAAAAAATCATAACTTTCTTGGAAGGCAAAATCGAGAAAAACGATTTTCGATCGCGATTTTCTAAATTTCATCTAGTTTTCAAAAAAAAATACGCCGCCGGTCCGTCTCAAAGGAGTCGCGAGTTAATAAGCTCGGAAGGGGGACATGTTTTGGAAATTCGAAAAAATTGCGGAAACACGAACACTTCAAACGTTATTTCCAAACGAAAGATCGCCGCCGGACCGCCGTTCTTGCGTGAAAACCGAGTTAGAGGATGCAACTTAAAACTACATCGCAAATCGCGCGGCCCCCCGCCGGTTTTAGACTCAGTAGGAGCGAACGAAAAAGCGCTATTTTGACGTCTATCGTTCAGAAGACGTCGGCCATTTTTTTTCAAATTTCTCGCGTGTCGTATCTCTTTTTAATTTTCCCGGTTTTTACAAACGGACCGACGTGGTGCTATCGAATCGCCAATAACTTTTAAAATACTTCGCGGATCGCCACGAAAGTCGGCAATTCGATAGCCCCGACACGAAAACGGCCATCACGTACGGCGCTGCGCGGCCAAACGCGTTAAAAAAAAGCCTTTAGCGCCGCAGAATATGTGAAAAATCAGCGATAAATTAGAGTGAGGAAGGGCTGTCAGATTTTAATAGATATGGATGGATATATGGACTAGGTTAGGCGGCGCCAGACCCTACGGGTCTGGCTTGCCTAACCTATCTCTGCGAGGCTGACCCTATATATCAGTTGTTTTATCTCGGGGTTTCTAGTTGAAAATCCGGGACTTGAGGTTTTGTTGTCAGGGTCTGCTATTTTTTTTTTGAGGTTTAAATAAACGAACTCCCCACCAACCCCCTAGCGAGGGTTGGTTCGCATGGAGGGTGGGGTGGATTTGGATGAGTCAAAAAAGTTGAAGGAGCGATAGACTCGTGCCTACGGCACTCGTCTAATCGGTGTATAACAAAAGAAATCAGTTGTGAGTCCGACATGGGGTTGAGGGGTCGGGGAGTTGGGAAAAATTCAGGATTTTAGGATTAAAATTTGAAAAGAAAACAAAAAAAAAATTCGGAGCGCCTGCGGGGCTCTATTTATAAATAGGTTCCACGAATGGGTTGTAGGCGATAGCCAGCCCCTACGGGTCTGGCTATCGCATAGCCCCTACGGGGCTGGCTATCGGATGAATTAAGTGATTAAAGAATTGGCCCCGGCGGGTTCTTCCCCGATGGGGCAAGCAATTCGGCGCGAAATCGAGAAAATATTTGACAGCTGTCATAGCGACGTTTTCTCGAAATTTTTTTTTTTTGACAACTGTCAAAATGACGTTTTCTCGAAAAAATAAAATTGACAGCTGTCAAAGTGACGTTTCTCGAAAAAAAATTTTTTTGACAGCTGTCAAAAAACTGTCAAAGTGACGTTTAAATGTCAAAGTGAAAGAGGGGCGCCACCTACGAACCGAGAACGGTTTCGGGTCGGCGAGGACGTCCGGATCCCGAAACCGCGATCGGTTCCGTCCTGGGGCCGATATTAAGGAAACGTCAAATTCGAACCATAACCTCAAAGTTTTATCGCGACGCACTGTAGATTTCGAGATAACCTAAAAGCGGCATTTTGACGGTTCGTTGACGTGGAAATTTCAAATAGTTTCGTCGAGACGCGAATCGGGATTGGTCGTGCGCGCGCATCCGGCGGCCATTGGTCTCGAATCTCTTTTTAACTTCTCAAATTTTACAAACCTCTTCGACACGGTGCTATCGAATCGCCGATAATTTTTAAAATACTCGGCGGATCGCCACGAAAGTCCGCTATTCGATGGTCCCGACACGAAAACGTCCATAACGCACGGCGCCGCGCAGCCAAACGCGTTAAGAAAAAAGCCTTTAGCGCCGCAGAATACGTGAAAAATCGGCTATAAATTAGAGTGAGGAAGCCTTGTCAGATTTTAATAGATAGTAACTAGGTTAGGCGGCGCGGCTTGCCTAACCTATCTCTGCGAGGCTGACCCTATATATCAGTTGTTTTATCTCGGGGTTTCTAGTTGAAAATCCGGGACTTGAGGTTTCGTTGTCAGGGTCTGCTATTTTTTTTTGAGGTTTAAATAAATGAACTCATCACCAACCCCCTAGCGGGGGTTGGTTCGCATGGAGGGTGGGGTGGATTTGGATGAGTCAAAAAAGTTGAAGGAGCGAAAGACTCGTGCTTACGGCACTCGTCTAATCGGTGTATAACAAAAGAAATCAGTTGTTTTATCTCGGGGTTTTTAGTTGAAAGACGTTATTGAAATTTCGGGAAAGAAGTTAGAGTCCGACACGGGGTCGTGGGGCCGGGGAGTTGGAAGAAATTCAGGATTTTATAATTAAAATTTGAAAAAAAAATTGCGGGGCTCTATTTAAGGCTAGGTTCTAGACGATAGGCAGCCCCTAAGGGGCTGGGTATCGGATAAATGGGTTTTAGGCAGGGCTGGCCATCGGATGAATTAAGTGATTAAAGAACTGGCCCCGGCGGGTTCTATCCGAATTAGTTAAGCGATTCGGCGCGAAATCGAGGAAAAATTTCACAGCTGTTAAAATGAAGTTTTAAAAAAAAAAAAAATTGTGACAGCTGCCAATATGACGTATTTCGAAAGAAAAAATTTTCGTGACATGTCAAAATGACGATTTTAGAAAAAAAAAAATTTTTGACGGCTGTCAAAATGATGTTTTTCGAAAAAAATAAATTTTTGACGGCTGTCACAGTGACGTTTTTCGAAAAAAACGATTAAAGAATTGGCCCCGGCGAGTTCTGCCCGGATTCCGAAACTGAGAAAAAAATTTGACGGCTGTCAAAATGACTTTTTTCGAAAAAAATTTTAATTTTTGACGGCTGTCAAAATGACGTTTTTCGAAAAATAATTTTTTTTTTGACGGCTGTCAAAATGACATTTTTCGAAAAAAAAATTTTTTTTGACGGCTGTCACAGTGACGTTTTTCGAAAAAAACGATTAAAGAATTGGCCCCGGCGGGTTCTGCCCGGATCCCGAAACCGTCGAATGAATTAAGTGATTAAGGAATTGGCCCCGGCGGGTTCTGTCCGGATTCCGAAACTGAGAAAAAATTTGGTTTTCGAAAAAAAAATTTTTTTGACGGCTGTCGAAGTGACGTTTTTCAAAAAAAAATTTAAAGAATTGGGCCCGGCGGGTTCTACCCGGATTCCGACACCGTCGGATGAATTAAATGATTAAGTAATTGGCCCGGCGGGTTCTGCCCGGATTCCGAAACTGAGAAAAAATTTGGTTTTCGAAAAAAAAAAATTTTTTGACGTCTGTCGAAGTGACGTTTTTCGAAAAAAAAGTTTAAAGAATTGGCCCCGGCGGGTTCTACCCGGATTCCGACACCGTCGGATGAATTAAATGATTAAGGAATTGGCCCCGGCGGGTTCTGCCCGGATTCCGAAACTGAGAAAAAATTTGGTTTTCGAAAAAAAAAATTTTTTTGACGGCTGTCGAAGTGACGTTTTTTCAAAAGAAAATTTTTTTTTATAGCTGTCAAAGTGACGTTTTTCGAAAAAAAAGTTTAAAGAATTGGCCCCGGCGGGTTCTACCCGGATTCCGAAACCGAGAGAAAATTTGGTTTTTCGATAAGAAAAATTTTTTTTACGGTCAGTGACGTTTTTTCAAAAAAAAAAAATTAAAGAATTTGCCCCGGCGGGTTCTGCCCGGATTCCCAAACCGAGAAAAAAATTGACAGCTGTCGGTGACGTTTCGAAAAAAAAATTTTTTTTTGGCAGCCTTCAAAATAACGTTTTTCGAAAAAAAAAATTCTGAAAATCCGGTCGAAGAAATCCTCCGGACTCCGGAGCTATTAAGCCCGGAATAGTACCGAAAACGAACTTTTTGAAAAATTCGAATCTCGGCAAATAACGGAGATATCGAAAAAGTGAAACGACAAAGTTTTTCGTCTGTCCTTCCTCTTTCTATCGGTCCGTGGCCGGAGTCTCCGGATCGAAATTTGAGGGTGCGGTCGAAAGAGAACGGGGTACGTGTCGGAAAAAAGTCGAAAATTGCCAATCTTCGAACGCTTATATCTCGCTTAGGGAGCCGAAAATCGAAAAAATAAATCGGGACAAGGGTTTTTGTAAATTTCATGTAATTTTCAAAAAAAAATACGGCGCCGTTCTATCTCTAAAGACGACCGAGTTATGAGCCCCGGAAGGGAACCGTGTTTTGCAATTTTCGCAGACCGAAAAAACGCGAAATTTTCAAATACTCTTTCCAAACGAAAAAAAGCTTTCGGACTTCGTTTCTTTCTCGAAACCTAAGCCTAAGCCTCTAACTTGACACAGCATCGCGAAAGCGCGGGTCGCGCTGCGGTTTTCGAGGCAGGAGCTCCGTACGAAAAGTGGCATTTTTGACTTTTTTGACGTTTACCGAAAAATTTCGTCGCAAAATCGGGTCAAATTTGTCTGTCGAAAAATCAGCTTGCATCTCTATCCGAGTCTGTCGAAAACGAAAATGGCTTCCGACGCGGCCCCACGAAACCCTCAATAACTCCGTTAATACTCAATAGATCGTGATCGAATGTAGCCTAACCGATTTTCCCGACCCGATCGCGTAGGAAAGGTTCGCCGCTGCGCGGCTCACCTTCCCCGCAAAAAAGCCTTTGGCGCCGCAAAGTACATAAAGTTTTAGACGGAGAAGACCTGCTCACCGTTTATAACATTGTAAAAAAAAAATTAAAAAAAAAAAATAAAAATAAAAAAAATATGGATTTCAATTTTGTTGAATGTCCTGTGTTTTAAACCAAGTAATTAAATATTTATTCTCTCGTTGAATATTATGAACGATTATGTAAACATGAATAAAAATAAATAATCCTTCCTTTCTAACGTTCATAATATTCAATGAAAGAATAAATTACTATTTTCTACTACCGTCTATATAAGTGAATTTTGTAAATCTAGCACACGCGTGATAACGAAAGTAAACATTCGAGGTACCTATGGTGCTAGGTACGAAAGTAAAACTTTCGCAGCCAGGATAGAAAAGAAAAAAAACTTCCGATCTTTCAAGGAAGTACGCCAACATTACATTTTCGCCTATTTCCGCATCATTTTTGTCGGCTCAAATATATTTGTTTATTTTAGTTTGACACTACCAGAAATTAAAATGTTTGACATAAACCTCGATGACAGATAGCAATTTTACGTTGCCATGGAAACAATTTTCATAGACAGCCTCCTAAACTATAAAATTTATTAAAAGCGTCATATAATTTCATGAAATAAATAGTTTTAAATTATTAAATACCATAATATCTTTTGGTAGTAGAAAAAATATAATAAAATTACACGATGCGAAAGCTTTTTCAGGTGCTCGGTGTTTTTTGAAAGGTCGAGGCGCACCTAAAAGTAAACTTTCGCATCTAGTAAAGTAAATAACTATTTTCAATTAAAATCTACATGTAAAATTGTGTCAACCTTTATTTATTAGTAATCATGATTAATTTCCAAGTTTATTTCATATTATTGCGTTGTTAAAAATACAGGTAACTGGTAAACACCACGATAATAACCACGAGTTATATATAAATCGGTAGATTTTCAATAAATTCATCAAAACATAAAGAGTGTTGTTTAATATAAAATTTCTAACACCCTGTACTCATCAATATTATCCTTTGTTTAGTTAGAAGCAATTTGTCAACAAAACATTAAAATCTCATAAATAGCGACTTTTAAGTATGTGGAATTATTGGCGGATTAATTTTAAAATCTATCGAGGAATTAAAAAATACATACATACAAAATATCTTTTCTAAGATCTATAGCCATGGAAATAGCATGTATACCGAATGTAACAGGGTCATGATACACCCCCCCTTTTTTTTCTTCTAGTTTTGAAGGCTAATAATTGAAATTTGGAACATCTTATATACTTAAAAACGTCACTTTTTGACATATAAATGATTATTTTTTCACTTCCGGTTTTACCAAAAGTGATACTTTTTGATTTTCCAGTGGAACATTATACGTATATTATATTATTGCATTTTTTAATTCTGCATAATTTTCTGAATCTCTTAGCTGTAATTTTGATTATATTTATCGCATATTTTAATAAGGTATACGAATAATTCCTTATTAATAGTACTAATAAATATAGTTCCGTTTGAAAAAAATGTGTTTTGCCCCAAGAGCCATTTTGATGACGTTATTTGCTCATAAATCACAGAATTTAGTATTTTTGACGGGATATGGGTGTTTTTCTGCTATTTTTAACTTTCAGTCGAGGTAACTCCCAATTTTGATACGTTTAATGTTACATTAGTTTTACTGGAAAGGGTAAGTGCGTGGTTTATATTTTGTAACCATGATGTTGAACATGAAAGCAAAATATGGCAAATACTGGCAAAACGCAGGGCAGACAGCTTTTGAGAGTAAAAATGGTAATAGTAGTCTCTCCAGACTTTGATGAACGGCTCCAAAACAGATTATCCTGAAGAAGAGAACTCATTTTTACTTTAACTAGAGTAGCTCATCTGCGCATCAAAGTGAGCGTGACATAATTAAATTGAATAGTATTGAGACAAGTTGAAGATAAATGTCAAAATTTATAAAAATTAATAAAAAACATATATATTTTTTTTCTAAACTGTCAAATTACAATATTATTTGTGTAAAATTTACTTTCCGATATCAACACAATCTCGAATTTGAAAAAAGTCAGTTTCAGGGCGATGAACAACAGCAGATTTTGATGTATATACAAAAAATGTAGAGGAGACAGTAGTGACTTAATGGGGACAGTAACGACAACATTTCTATTTAATCAACAACTTCGTTATTCCGTTTGACATTTGGTCTATGTCGTGCTTGATTCAGTCTCCATCTTTGCCTTTGAAATTTAAGTTCTCTCTTTGACATATCTTTTGCCAGTTTTAATTTACCCGTTTCTCGTCTTTTCCTATTGTTTTCCCTTTCTTTCCGGCAATATTCAGCATGCCTTTCCGGATCTTATTTTATTTTTTTACGCTGCTTTCTCTTCTTCTCTCTTTCTTTCTTTCTCCTCTCTTCAACTGACACAATCTTTTTTTTTATTGTATTTTTTTAACTTCTAGGTTTCTTTTCCATTTGAGTTCACCTTTATTACAAATTCTATGCATATTTTCTTTGCCTGAACCTGGTATCACATGCTCTTTCTCGATTCCATTATTCCCAACAGTATTTCCGACGAGATTCTCATCATTCTCAACCTTTGATTGTAGAATTTTTTGTTTTTTCTTTTCGTGATATCGCTCTCGTTCCCTTTGTTTCTTTTCTTCATATTTTGCTTTTATTTTATTTGTTTTCTCAGTGTATGCATTCTCTTTCAATGCTTTAAGTTTGCCCACTAAGCTGTCAAATTTATAATTTTTGTAGATTGACTAGAACCCTCCATTTTTATACTGAAACAAAAGTGTAACTCAGTCCTTTAACCTTTAATATAAATCACTACTGTCCACTTTGTCACTACAGTCCTTTTTCCTGAATAGGGACCGTAGTGACAGGGTACTGTAATGACATTTCGGACATTTTGTGTATATAAGGCATAAGTGAGGTTAGATTTTCCTAACTAGTTCACATCAGTATCATTAATGTTTCAAAACTAATCACCTCATAACATAGCCGGTAAAGAGAAATTGTTGTATAGAAGTTTTACCAAAGGGACAGTAATTGTGCATAATACAAAATCACTTACCTTTTTTCACTTTTGCCAGTCAATATTGTGCGATCCGCGGCTTTGCTCTTCAATATCACAAACTTCCGCTGAATCTTGAATGTTGATGATTTGCTGATTCTCTAATACAGGAATGAAATGCTAGAAATACACATTTGTTGAATTACAAGTTGTTTATTTTACGATACAAACGACTTATTTCTTGTAACAGCAAGGTATATCAAAATACAAACAGCTAATATTCTATTCAGTAACAAAAATCAATTTTTTATTATGACAACCATTGACATTATTTTTTACACTACTTTGATTTAATTTTAAATAGTAAATTTGATATCTAGAATGAATCCTACAAATTTGATGACACTTGACATTCCGCCACCCTTGGAAGTACTTACCACTTCCAACACCTCATCTCATTATTGAGTTTCTATGGGGACCACACATATTTTGTTAACAGCGCGTTTAAAGATTCCATTACAAGTCTTGACTGTCACCACACGAACCTTCTCATCGTTACCGGAATGAACTTGAATAATACGTGCAATCTTCCAATTTAAAGGTGGTGTATTATCTTCCTTTAACAACACTATCTTTCCTATTAAAAATTTATTGTCCTCCGCGTATCGCCATTTGGATCGCTGCTGTAATGTGTGTAGATAATCCTTAGACCAACTTGCCCAGAATTGTTGTATCAGAAGTTTCATGTGCCGATACACTCTTATACGACTATGATTATTGTCGAGAACAGTAGTCTCAGGCATGGACATTAAAGAACTACCGACTAAAAAGTGTCCTGGAGTTAGCACTTCTAGACTGTCGGGATCTTCGGTAAGGGGATACATAGGCCGTGAGTTTAAGATTGATTCTATTTGCACGAGTATTGAATAGAAATCTTCATAGGTGAGAATTACATCCTTCATAATACGCTTTAAGTGGTATTTAAATTGGCGCACTGCAGCCTCGACTAAACCGTTAAAATGCGGTGAACGAGGTGGTGTAAAATTCCACACAATTTTGTTGTCTAGTAAATACTGTTTAAAATGAGGATCTTCACATTTATTAATGAAATCAGTTAAAGCATTGTTTGCTCCTACAAAGTTAGTCGCATTGTCAGTAAAAATTTGTGAACAAAGACCACGTCTAGCTATGAATCGTTTGAAAACATTTAAAAAACTATCAGTTGATAATTCAGTAGCGAATTCTACATGCACAGCTCTTGTAGAAAAACATACAATAATACATACGTAAGCCTTTATAAACTTCTTATTACGAAATTTACTGTCTTTAATAAGGTATGGACCAGCAAAATCTACAGAAATTATTGAGAATGGTCGAGAAGGACGTACTCTCTCAGAGGGTAAATTACCCATTTTTTGGGATACTGTAATAGGTGCTGCACGAAAACAATTTACGCATTTTCTAATTTCATTTCGTACTACCCTTCTACCGTTTAAAGGCCAATATTGTAGTCTTATTGCAGATAGTACTAATTGCGGCCCGGCATGGAAATTGCGATTATGTTCATATCTAATAATCAAAGTGGTTAGATGGTGATTAGCCGGGAGAATTATAGGATGTTTACTTTCGAATTTAAGATTAGAATTTTTTAGTCGACCTCCAACTCGTAAAATTCCAAAATTATCTAGGTAAGGATCGAGGGAAATCAATTTACTCCCCTTTGAAATCATATTAGAAGATTTCAGCGACTCTATTTCAGAGTTAAAACATATATTTTGAACCAAATGAACAATAACAATTTTACTGTGTTCGGCTTCATCAATTGTTAGATTTCCGAAAATACCTTTATTTTGTGAGGTTCCTTCAATACTTGAATTCTCTGAACATCTAAGTCGAATTTTGGCTCTTATATTATTACAAACACGGTAGGTACATATAAGCAACAACATGTAATAATTTGTTAAATAAACTGAAACGTGAAATTATATCGTAATTCATTACAGCTGTGATTAGTGAAATATGTTTTGTTTTTGTCTCAGGAATATCATGGACTTCAACATTAAAGGACGGCCTTGGCCAATACTCTTGATCACACCATAACCATTTCGGTCCATCAAACCATAATGGTTTGTGTGACATGTCTTCCGAAAAAACGCCACGGGATATTAGATCTGCTGGGTTTTGATGTGTTGGTACGTGTAGCCACTGTTTAGGTTTAGACAAAGTTTGAATTTGTGCTACACGGTTAGAAACAAATGTTTTTAATCTACTAGGGTCGGTGTTGATCCACGCTAAAGTAATGGTTGAATCACACCAGAAGTATACATGATTTATATTATGCTTAACTGCTGAGGTCACATTTTGACATAATTGGGTAGACAAGAGAGCTGCGCATAACTCTAAGCGAGCAAGTGAAATTGTTTTAATAGGTGCTACGCGACTCTTTGCGCACGCTAAACGTACAATAATTTTATTGTGCGAATTTATAGATCTAAAATAAATACACGAGCCATAAGCTCGCTCTGAAGCATCACTGAAACAGTGTATTTCAACTGTAACAGAGTCCTTGATTAGAATCTGACGAGGAATCTCGATTTTATTTAAATTTTGTAGATTTTCATAAAATCTTAACCATTCTGTGACTAAATCATTTGGTATAGCCTACTTCTCTAAATTGCCATAATCTTTGTAAAAATATTTTGGCCGTCACTATGACTGGTCCAATTAGACCCAACGGATCGAATATCTGGCTGATAATAGATAATATGGTACGCTTTGTAAAATGACTGAAATAACGTGGACCTTTAACCATAAACCGAAGGTCATCTCTAGAAGCATGCCAGAAAACTCCTAAAGTTTTAGAATTTTCGTCATCTTTAATTATATATTGATTGTCTACCGAATTATTAGGAATCTTGATATGTTCAAGAATAGCCGAGCTATTTGATGCCCATTGACGAAGGAGAAAACCGGCATTTTTTAGTATGGAATCTACGTCGTTAATTAATTTTAGAGCTGTATTTAAGTCATTAGCTCCTGAGAGCCAATCATCCATATAAAAGTCTGAAGAGATTGAACTAGATGCATTCGGAAAACAATTAAAATTTTCAATAGCTAATTGCTTAAGGCAACGTGTAGCTAAGAAACTTGCGGGTGCTGTTCCGTAAGTGACAGTATTTAACTTGTAATCTAATAAAGGATCCGAAGGTTCAAAACGCCAAACTATCCTCTGATAATCGCGTTCGCTTTCATGAATATAAACACATCTGTACATCTTAGCAATGTCTGCTGTAAAAACGATTGTGTAAATACGGAACCGTATTAAAATGGAGAAAAGTGATTCCTGAATGGAAGGCCCGGTTTTAAGAGTATTATTGAATGATAAGTTAGTTGAAGTTTTGGCAGAAGCGTCGAAAACGACACGCAGTTTAGTAGTAGCTGAAGTTTCTTTATGAACACCATGATGAGGTAAATAATTGACTTGACGACAATGAACATTATTACTCTCGGTATCGCTACAAACTGGTGACATATGTCCTAAATTTATATATTCTCGAATAAACTGAGAGTATTTGTCCTTCAGCAAGCTATCCTTGGAAAATTTCCTTTCTAGCGTCTGAAGACGCTGGATAGCCATGTTTCGCGATTCGCCTGGCTGTCTAAGATTTTCTTTAAAAGGTAACCTTACAATAAATTTACCGTCATGTGATCGTTCAAAATTATCGACAAAGTGTTTCTCGCACTCACGTTCTTCCTTGGAGAAGATAACGTTTTTTTGAGTGCATTCTTCAACGTGCCAAAAGGCTGTTAACTGTTCCTCAATTTTCGAATTACTTAGCGAATCTAATGGAGAACTAAAATTACACTGAACTGAAGTTTTCTTATCCTTAACAGATTTATTATAATTTCCCAAAGGTCCTGATGTAATCCAGCCTAATTTAGTATTTTGTAAAATTGGCTGATTAGGTCCCAATTTGACTTGACCTGATAATAGAAGTTCATAAAAAATATTACAACCTAACAGCATTTGAATTGGTTGAGAATAATTATATGTTGGGTCTGCGAGTTTAAATTCCGAAGAAACATTAATAATAGAAGCATCAAATGAATATTGAGGAATGTTATCAGTTATTCTATCGATAACCAAAAATTGAATATCAAATTTATCATCTGAGACAGTTGACTTAATAGTGGTATTTACTATTTTTGTAATGTTAGTTGTAACAATTTATACCCACTACAGGTAGTTTAACTTTATTCGTCGGTAATTGTAATTCATGGCACAAACCTGCAGTTAAAAAACACGATTGTGAACCATTATCTAATAAAGCCCTGCATAAGATGGGATTGCCATCACTATTATAGACATATACCTGTGCAGTAGACAGTAAGGCAAAAGTATTATAGTAAGAAAAATTTACTAGAGTTCCCGGTTGATTAGAGCAGCTCACAATGTCGCTTGAATCAACCGTAGAAACAGTGAAGCTACGGCTATATGTTTGAGTAGTCCCGTTTATGTCGCTTGTTTGATTTACATTATTTTCGTTAGAGGTATTGTCATTTTTAACTTCATCTTTACTTTGATTACCATTCACATTGTAAGTATTACTTGTATTCTGTTTATTCAAATGCAACAACGTATTATGTTTTTTATCGCAAATGCGACATGTACCAGAAAAACAGTCTCGGCCTTGATGACCTAGGCGTAAACAATTTGTACAGGCTTTTCTCTTGCGTATTTCAGCTAATCTTATTGAAGTTGTTAATTTTAAAAATTCTTTACAGTGATTGATTATATGATTATCCTTGCAATAAATGCAAGTAATCTGTTTATTGGTTGCTACATGAACCTGAAATTTATTATGATAAGACCTTTTCTGCGAACCCTCTACAGAACTGTGATCAACCGATTCTAGAATTTGGCAACGATTGGTCAAAAACTCAAAAAAACTATCAATAGAAGGTGAAATTAATAGTCTTAGCTTCCCAATCTTTTTTAGTGTTCATATCAAGTTTAGAAGTGAGTAGATATATTAGCATCGTATGCCAGTGTTGAACAGGCTCCTTAAAATTTTTCAAAGCACGGTAATGTTTTAAAAAGCTATCGAGAAAGCATCTCAACGAGCTATGAGAGTCTCGAATAACATTTGTAAGCTCAAAAATGCCTTTCATATGAGCTCGGATTGCATATCTTTTATTTTCGAATCGTTCGATCAGTAAATTCCAAGCAATGGGATAATTCATATCAGTGATCTCTAATGAATCGATGACTTTACTTGCCTCACCTTTTAAAGCAGCTTGTAAATTATAGAATTTTTGAACATTACTAAAACAAAGATTCTTGTGAACGAGAGCCACAAAGGTATCGTGAAAAGTGGACCATTTGTCATAATTACCCTCAAAGACAGGTAGAGGTAAAGGCGCCAATTGCAAATTAGACGAATTTGAATTGTTTGATGTATTGTTGTAAGTTGTATTCTTTGATTGTGTTGATTGAGACTGTGCTTGTAGTTTTGCTTCGTAGTCTTGCAATATTTGCTTAGCTAAGGCTACGTTGCTAAAATATTTGCTCTCGTAGTCTTCTCTTTCATTAATCTGAGCAGCTGTATTATCAAATATTTCTATTTCCGATTGAATGTCAGAAAATATGTCAAGTCAAGTTGAATCCTTTCCGTTCTTATTTGTATTTCAGTTATTTTATTGTGATTATTATTGTCATTAATAAATTTAGAATATCTCGTTAGATTCGACTTGCAATGCCCTCGTTTAAATATTAGATTTTTCTTTAGCTCCTCGGCTTCTTGAGCCATTTTTTAAAACTATATATAATTATTTAAGAATAAGACAACAACTTGTGCGGAATTTGTGCAGTAGAATCTTTTATGAATTCAAACTAATCAAATATAAGGTGTAACCGCCACCCGTGAGTTCAAAATGCGTAAAAACTTACAAAGTTACAAACTAACAATATTTGAATCAATCTTACTCCCAGTAAATAGGTACCCCTTTGGAACTCTATGTTTAATGGATAGTTTTCGCCTTTTCACTCCACAGTCCTCTTGATAGCGGTCAATTAGACTTCTAATTACAATAACTTTTCTTGATAAGCCACCAATTGGCAGGTAAGGTAAATTCAGCAAAAATCCTGTATCAGGCTCTTGAATGACCAATGTGCGATCCGCGGCTTTGCTCTTCAATATCACAAACTTCCGCTGAATCTTGAATGTTGATGATTTGCTGATTCTCTAATACAGGAATGAAATGCTAGAAATACACATTTGTTGAATTACAAGTTGTTTATTTTACGATACAAACGACTTATTTCTTGTAACAGCAAGGTATATCAAAATACAAACAGCTAATATTCTATTCAGTAACAAAAATCAATTTTTTATTATGACAACCATTGACATTATTTTTTACACTACTTTGATTTAATTTTAAATAGTAAATTTGATATCTAGAATGAATCCTACAAATTTGATGACACTTGACAAATATGTAAGCACTTTTTAGAGAAATAGATAAAAGTACGCTTTACCCTTGAAGACCGTCATAAAACTGAAATGTAGGCTAGCTAAACAACGATGTTAACCCCATCTATGAATAAATTATGAGCGCAGATAAAGCAGAGAAGGACTGTAATGACTCAAATACCGGGGGACAATCTTTCACGCACTGTAATATTTTAATATTAACTTTTTCATCCAAATCCCTTATTACATTCTGAGGAACGTATATTTAGAAATACAATTTCTGGATCGGTTGGCGTTTTATTTATCTCTGATATTGGCAGAATCACTCTAAAAGGTTCAATTTTTAAGTTGGGGACACGGTACTGTAGTGACATTTTGAGTCTGCCACTGTTGTAAAAAAATAATGGCAAATAATATAACAACATAATAATTAGCACATGAAAGGTTATCAAGTGTAGATTTGATAATATATATAGATCTTGTGGGAAAAATAGCGAATAAGGTAAATATATGCTGGGGACATGAAAGTTAAAAATAACAGAAAAATACCCATATCGTTTCTCCTAGCATTCCATGGGTCAATTAAAATAAGTGGTATCACTGGCTTCAAAAAATAATACAGAATTCAAAATGTAATAATATGCAGAGTGTCCATTAAATAATGGGACAAACTGTAACAGTAGGTTCCTTGAGTAAAAATAAATCATTTTAGCTTAACATACCGCAGTACCATTTTGCTTCCTTAAACAGTTATGGATCGTCAAAAGTAATTTTTTTATTAAAATTTTTTGTTATATCCATTACTATTAACGTGATTTCAAATAAATTTGGTATATATTTCCCTCGATATTTCCACATCATATGGTGATCTCGATCATTTGTTTTTTGTTTGTAAATGGCATACTGCTTAGACCAATCAAATCAAATCAAATCAAATCAAATCAATTTTTATTGGTGTTAGTAACATTTACATAATGTTATACACAAGTCCAAAAACAAAAAATTTTCGTACAATACCATACAATAGTATGTAGGTACCATATCAAAATATCAAAATACAAACATTTTAAAAAATGTATATAGGAAAACATAACATTATTAACATTTAAGACATTACTTCATATAATGAGAAAAAAACTAATTTAAAATATATTTTACATTTAAAGCATCACAGTCGGTGTATTAGAAATTTAGATTAAAGTAATGTTATAAAATTAGTCCCTACTAGAATCAGTAGAACTGGTGATTGTATTGTATTCAGAAATATCATAAAATACATTCTCTTCAAAAAATTTTTTAAGGTTCTTTTTGAATTGATTTTGTGTAGCCGAATTTTTTATACAGAGAGGTAATCTGTTATACAGATTACAACCTGCATAAATTGGCGACTTTTCATAAAAGCTGTGATAATGTTTTGTTTGACGTATGTTCTTTTTATCTCTCGTAATATAATTGTGATTATCACAGTTTGTATTAAATTTCTGTCTATTTTTGTGTATATAGGCTAAGAGTTTTAATAGATAAATAGAGGTTAAGGTTAGTATTTTTTTAGTTTTGAAAATTTCGCGACAAGTGTGGTTGTAAGGCAAATCAAATATAAGTCTAATAATGCGCTTCTGTAAAATAAAAACTCTACTGATTTCAGTAGCTTGACCCCAGACTACTACATTGTAACTCTAAATTGAATATACCATAGCATAATTTGCATAAGTATTGACGAGATTCTTCGTGTCTAATGAATTTTTTAGCTTTGCAATGGCAAAAAATACTTTGCTAACTTTACTGCACACATAATCTATGTGGTTAGTGAAATTTAAATATTCGTCTATAATAACTCCTAGGAATTTTATAGAAGTGCCAGTATTTATAGGAAGGCCATTTAAAGAGAAATTAAATCCAGTTCCCTGTCAGTGAACATTATGTGATTCTATGTAGATAGTTTTGTCGTAATTTATCATTAATCTATTTTTTTGGCACCAGTTATTGTAGGAGTGTAAAATCGTATCTACTTTTCTTTTCACTTCAGATGAATCTTTGTCATGCACAACAATAGAGTTATCATCCGCGTACAGGAACATTTTTCCGTCCAAGATGTGTTCCGGAAGATCATTGATGAACATTAAAAAAATTAAAGGTCCTAGGACACTGCCTTGGGGAGTTCCTATATCTATATCATATACTCTAGATTTAGTGTCTTGGATTTCAATTTGTAGTTGTCTATTATTCAGATAGGATACTATTAAGTCATTTGTAACCCCTCGTATACCCTGAGCATTCAATTTATGAGCTACAAATTCAGTATCTACCGTGTCAAATGCACGTGATAAATCAAAGAAAATTGTTACTACAGTTTCGTTATTGTCCATTTTATCATTAATATATTGGATATATTCAATCATAGCTGTTTCGGTGGAATAATTCTCTCTGAAACCGCATGTTGACAGGATATTAAAATATTATAATTATTTAAAAACAGTGCAATTTTATTACCAATTATTTTTTCAAAAATCTTTGAAAATATGCTTAAGATGGATATGGGACGGTAATTATCCATATTTGTTGCTTCACCTTTTTTTAATATGGGTATAATAGATGCCAACTTGAGGGTATCTGGAAATTGTCCTAAAAGGAGGGAAGCGTTTATTATGTTGGCTAAAGGAGCAGCAATCTCAGGCCCGCATTTTTTTATTAATTCAACCGGGATATCATCAAATCCGCATGATTTTTTGTTTGGAAGTTTATTGATAACGTTTAATACATCGATTTCAGTGACTGGAGTCAAGAACATTGAAATAATATTATAATTAGAGGCGGTACACTCTGTAGATATTGAGTTTTGAAAGTGAATATTTAGCTTATTTTTCACTACACTAGAGAAGTATTCGCCGAAGGAGTTGGCAATATTCTGCGTATCAGTTACTCGGAAGTTATTTATAATTAATTCGGAACAAATATTTTTACTTTTTTGTTTCGAGTGTATTGTTTACTAAATTCCAAAGAGTTTTAGTTTTATTTGAGGAATTATTTATAATATTGGAAAAATGTTTTTGTTTTTCTTCTTTTATCATTATATTTGTCTGTTTTTTTAAGTTTTTATACTGATCATTAAATTCTATGCTGATTTTCCTTATATGGTTTAAAAATTTTAAGTCGTCTAATTTTTTAATTAAGTCTTGTGAGAATCAAATTTTTTTATTGCGTTGAGTGCTTGCATGTACTGATTTACTTTTAAGAGGAAATGATATTTCAAAACACCATACGAAAGTATCATAAAAGTTTTCAAATATTATATTGATATTGTCTAAAAGTTATTTGTGGCATCTTTCTGTATTTTCTTTCTGTTCTTATTTGGGATTTACGGCCACACTTCTGAACATTAATCTGATAATCTGAAAAATATTTGGATTATTTAAAAAATAACCTTTACGCCTGTGACTTTACGTCAAAGGAACAGTTAAAGGTTGGTTTTCTGACATAAAATATAATTAAAATAAAATAAAAACAATTATGTTTTGCAGACGTTTCGGAAACTTAGTCTGTTTCCTTTCTCAATGCTAAATAGTCTTTCTCTTGTGTAATTCGTGAAATTACACAATTTTAATGTTTATATTATAACCATAGATACTTACTACGCTCACAGAAAAGTTGATTAGATTAGATATTCAAGTTGCTAAGTTCTTCTTTTAGCATCGGTAACCATATTGTACAACAATCTACAGAATAATTTGATACGCATTTGTCTTCATTTAGCAAAATTATTGCAGATTCTTTAATTTTTCTCTTTTTACTGTCCGGTTCTTTTGTTAAAATTTTTGCTCCATTCCAATTTATTGGATGTCCGTTTTCGAAAGCGTGTTCACAAATTTTTGATTTTTCAATTTCATTTTTTCTAATATAACTTTTGTGTTCGCCCAATCTTACATTGAAGGGTCTGGATGACTCACCAACATAATATTTGTCACATTCACAACACGGAATACTGTAAATACAGTTTTTTGAATTTTGATCACTATTAACCGGTTTTGTTTTTGTAAGTATAGATCTTAAAGTGTTAGTAGTTTGAAATACCGTTCTAACATTAAATTTATCACCGATAGTGCGTAGTTGTTCAGATAATCCCTGTACATAAGGAATCATTGTTACTGTTGTGTATTGCCGTTCGGGTACTTGTTGGCGCTGATTATTAATTCTATTTTCAATATTTGTCAATGTTCTATCAACAAAGACTTCTGGGTACTGATTGTTAATTAGTACATTTTTAATAAATATTTTTTCTGTATTTAATATTTCTTCAGTAGAAGAAATTGTTTTTGCCCTATCATATAAACATTTTATAACACCTCTTTTAACACTTTTTGATTGATTCGAGTTATAATTTAGATATCTATTTGTATGGGTTATTTTTCTGTAAACGCTAGTTTCAAATCTATTGTTAACTTTTTTAATTAAAATATCTAAAAATGGCAATTCATTAGTATTTTCTATTTCCAATGTGAATTTAATAGATGGTTCTTTATCGTTAATATTTTCCAAAAAGCTGTTTAATAAATCGATTCCGTGGGGCCAAATTGCAAAAATATCATCAACATATCTCCACCAAATGACTGGTTTATATATATAATTTTGAACATATTTACTTTCAAAATCTGCCATAAATATATTACTTAATATTGGAGATAATGGAGACCCCATTGCCATACCGAAATCCTGCTGATAAAAGTCATTTTTTAATTGAAAATATGTTGTTTTGATACAAATTGTCAATAATTCCATAATACTATTTACACTAAGTGGCAATACACCACAGTAACAATGATTCCTTATGTACAGGGATTATCTGAACAACTACGCACTATCGGTGATAAATTTAATGTTAGAACGGTATTTCAAACTACTAACACTTTAAGATCTATACTTACAAAAACAAAACCGGTTAATAGTGATCAAAATTCAAAAAACTGTATTTACAGTATTCCGTGTTGTGAATGTGACAAATATTATGTTGGTGAGTCATCCAGACCCTTCAATGTAAGATTGGGCGAACACAAAAGTTATATTAGAAAAAATGAAATTGAAAAATCAAAAATTTGTGAACACGCTTTCGAAAACGGACATCCAATAAATTGGAATGGAGCAAAAATTTTAACAAAAGAACCGGACAGTAAAAAGAGAAAAATTAAAGAATCTGCAATAATTTTGCTAAATGAAGACAAATGCGTATCAAATTATTCTGTAGATTGTTGTACAATATGGTTACCGATGCTAAAAGAAGAACTTAGCAACTTGAATATCTAATCTAATCAACTTTTCTGTGAGCGTAGTAAGTATCTATGGTTATAATATAAACATTAAAATTGTGTAATTTCACGAATTACACAAGAGAAAGACTATTTAGCATTGAGAAAGGAAACAGACTAAGTTTCCGAAACGTCTGCAAAACATAATTGTTTTTATTTTATTTTAATTATATTTTATGTCAGAAAACCAACCTTTAACTGTTCCTTTGACGTAAAGTCACAGGCGTAAAGGTTATTTTTTAAATAATCCAAATATTTTTCAGATTATCAGATTAATGTTCAGAAGTGTGGCCGTAAATCCCAAATAAGAACAGAAAGAAAATATTATATTGATGTTGTAATTTGTGTAGAATCATAGCTATTTATAAAATGCGTTTTAAATTCATTAATGGCTCTATCATTTATAGATCTATATGAGATTTGTGTATGTAAAGGGAGTGAATTATGTTGAATTTCAATCTCATATGTTAACGTTTGTGCAAAATGATCGGATAATCCGGGATCAAAATTATCATATTTTATGCCTTCATCATATATATTGGTTACCAAGTAGTCAATGCTAGAAGAGGTAATTATGTCACCAGTTCTAATTATTCTCGTAGGTGTGTCAATAAGGGATGTTAATTTATACGAGTTAAAAATATCACATAAAATTTTGTACTGTTGAGAATTATCTTTCCAAATATTTAAGTCTCCACAAAGAAATATGTATTCAAATTTATTCACAATTTTCCCTAATAACTTACATAATTGTGAGAAAAATATTTCATAATCACCATTAGGTCGTCTGTATATAGTGACTATGCAAGAAATTTTATTATAAGATATAGCCGAACATTCAAAATGCATTTCAACAGATAAGTTACATAGGTAATCAAGTTGTCTACCAATGAGTAAATATCTAAGGAGAGAAGGTATTATAAAATCTGCCGCGACGAAAGTTGTACTAAGGTTGGTACGAAAGTGGTTTATCTAGGTGGGGGAAATAATCAGTGGCGTTTCCCAGGGATAACACAACATTATCCGTGGGGACCGAAATGTAAATTTTGTGATATTGAACCAAATAGCAAAAATGACTAAATATACTATGGATATGTACTGCAACGTTCTAAAATTTTAAATAAAAAATTAGTAGATAGTATGGTTAAAAAAATCAAATCAAACTCGTGGATAAATTGTACATTACGAACAAATTTAGGCAATTAATAAAATAAATGTGGTTGAAGCTTGAACCATGCTCAAACGATGTTTGCACAGTTGTAACCTTAAATATTAAACCAAGTTCAAGCTGAACGTCTTTGGTAAAATCAGCTCTAATAAATATATAGGATAAATAAAGAAATCAGAACATATTATAATACTTTATTATTTATCTTTATAATAGGTACATACATATAAAACATAAACCATAAAACTAATGCATTTTAAAAAGTATGGTATAAACATGTAATTGAAATCGTTCTCTGATGTAAATTGTAAGCCTTTGGTGAGAAAAAGTGTATAGTGAGTGCAAACTTTCTAAGGTCTGTTCACTGAGAGAATCCCGGTGTGACGTCACGAACGTCTGAACTAAGATGCCGTTGGTGTTTTCGAATGCACAGTGGCGTCCCTTTATTTTATATTTTACTTGATGTATTTAATTAGATTTATTTAAAGGAAATTGAATTATATTAATTTAAGTAGCATATATAATACATATATTGTAAATTTATAGTAATTTAAGTTAAATTAATAAATTATAATATTGAATTGTTTTGGTTTCAAGTAAAAAATATGATAGAGCAAATATACAAAATAAATACACATAAATAATTGTAGCTAAATCTTTCTTATTCATTAATAGAATTTTGTCAAATAAGTATATGTAATCTAAAAATAAAAATATATACTTAATACTAATTACACCGAACCCTATATAAAACAAATATGCCAGTAAAATACAAATACCTAGTGTAAGATAAATAAACAAATTTAGTTTTCTTCGTCAGTGTCTAATTATCCCGAGTCCTCATCGTCGCTATTACTAAACTTATAATGAGTGGCATAACTTCTTCAGTATGAACCTCTCGATCATGTCTCTAAAATCAATTTATTTGTGTGATTTACACAATTGGACGAAATTGAGCTCGACACTTGAGATAAAGCCTCATTCCACATAGCAAGAACGGCTTCGTCACTAAAACCATCTTTCCCGATGTGTTTGTCGTAATACTCCTTACAAATTCCCCAAACAAGTTCTATTGGGTTGAACTCGCAGTGATATGGTGGAAGACGCAGTACTTCATGTCCATGCTCTCTAATTAAATTATCGACAACATAGTGTTCCTCTGTTCTGTTAGCTCCAGCTATTTGGAGCAATTCGGCTTTAAATGCGGTATCACTGAAATCTATGTTTTTGGTCTTTAACCAGGTTTGTATTTTTTCTTTCGTCCAAGATCGGGTTGGTTGTTTTTCTTCAACCCGAGAGTGGTACTTAGCATTATCTAAAACAATAATGCTTGGATTTTGTAACCCCGGCAAAAGTCTCTCTGTCAGCCACTTTTCAAAATTCTCAGAGTTCATGTTGTCATGGTAATCTGCTGACTTATTCTTGGTGGAGAAAACTAAACTCGCATCTTCAGCAAAGCCATGAATAGATCCTGCATGTAAAACTATAAATCTTTTACCTTCTGTAGCTGTACGACGCATTTTTGATTTACTGGAATCATCTTGCCAAGAACGTTTTAATCCTCCTCTGCTAAAGAATGAAATTCGTGATCTTTATAGAATAGGAGCAGTTTTACCAGATAAGCCTCGTCCTGTGGTTGTAGAATTTTTACATAATAAGTTAAAAATTGAGATTTTACAGAACGCACAGAAACTTAAGGGTACTGGAATTTTTATATCCCAAGATTATATACCAGAAGATTATGAAAAACAAAAATTTTTGGCAAATCATTTAAAACTAGCACGAGAAAAACATCTTAATGCAACAATCAGGAAAGATATACTAATAGTAAATGGTGAAAAATTTACATACGAAAATTTAAAACAACAACCTAACTTTATATTTGAACGAAATAACGAACCGATAAGAAATGCTGGGCGTCACGCCGCAACAAGTGCTCCTTCAACACCTACGATAGTAGTGCCCCCTAATACTGAAATCGTGGCTACCCAAACCGCATACGAAGAAAAGGAAAGAAAACAAGACCAGATAGCAGATGAAAATAAAGCCAAAAGAGAAAAGTCTAGCCAAAGAACCAGAAGACAAAAATAAATTGTTAATTGATTATTAATATAAAAAGGCGTTTGCCTGTTTGATTAAAATAAAGACTGAAAAAAAAATTCTTTATTGGTTCCTTTCTTTGTTTTCTTTTTATTATTATTACCATTTTTTTTTCTTTCTCTTTTCTTTATCTAGTAACTAGTATAATGGTTACTATAGCTCACCTTAATATTAGATCTTTACTTCCTAAATTTAATGACCTCAGAGAGCATATTATAGAGTCTAACTACACTGTACTTGGTTTAACTGAAACATGGGCTTCACCTATGATCAGTAATGATGTCTTTTCATTAGATGGGTATACATTTTTAGGAAAAGACCGTAGATTGGGTAGAGGGGGGTGTTGGTATATATATATATATATATCAAAAAATCATTCTCGAATACAATTGTTGATACAGGCATAAATAATTTGGAACATTTGTGGATAAAGCTAAAAATAAATAAGCAGTTTTATGCGGTCGGGGTCTTATATAGACCACCGGATTTTTCCTATGTTGAATTTTTAAATGGTTTAGAGCAAAGTTTAGCATATTTATTACCATCTTATGATGAAATATTCTGTCTGGGTGATGTCAACATTGATATGTTGAAAATGGAGTCCTCAACATTTAACAAAGTTTAATCGATATTGGAAAGCTATAATATGGAACAAATCATTAATATTCCTATACCTTTTGTATGCTGATGATCTAAAGATATATTGTGAGTTTGAATCTCCCCTGGACTGCGCTAAGCTCCAGGAAAACCTAGATCTAATCTACTCATGGTGCCTCGATAACCACCTACCTCTCAATGCCAGTAAATGCAATGTTATGTCGTACAGTCGCAAAAATGTCACGCTAATACACGAATATACTATTGACGGGTCCATCTTAAGTCGTCCTTGCATAATAAAAGACCTTGGAATTATTTTTGATCCAAAACTTTCATTTACAAGTCATATTGACGCTACTGTAGCACTACTTATAAAAGACTTGGTTTCCTAGTTCGGAATATGAAAGACTTCAAGTGCCTTGGCACTATACGTTTGCTATTCGTAACCTTTGTGAGATCTAAACTAGAGTATGCATCAGTCGTCAGAGTCGTCTGGAGTCCAATATACCACATACACATAACATTCATTGAAAGAGTGCAGCGGCGTTTTTTCAAATCTGCAAGCTTTGTCTTAGATAATTTCTATCCTCAAAGAGGTACTCCACAGGAGGTCTTTTATGAACGATTTAACATGAGCAGTCTAGTCAAAAGACGATCTATGCACTCTGCTATACTCTTATTTAAGATTGTCAATCATACACTCAACTCTGAAAGTATCATTAGAGCTTTATTAGACTTTCATGTACCTAGGTATAATGCGAGAGTAACCACTTGTTTTCCGTGCAAAATCATAGAACAAATATTTACCAAATGATTACCAACTACGCCAGTATTGAATCTCGGCTTGATATACTATTCTGTACTATCAGTGATATTAAAAAAATATTTATGTAACTTTAATTTTAATCAAGACTATATGTTTACTTGAGCTTTTGCATGTACTTATTTTTGTGTTTATATGGTATTATTGATGTTTTTACTTAAGCACCTATCTGTTATATCGTGCAATTTGTATACATGTGTAATGTGCATTAGTCTTTAAGTTGTATTCTTCTTTTTTTGTATTGTGTTACTTATCCTGTAACTGGTTTTTTTTAACCCGTTGGATATTTTATCTAAATAAATAAATTAAAAAAAATAAATAAATAATTGGCCCCTGCAACTAGTCTCGCACCAGAAATAATCGTTTAAAATTTAGTTGTAGTTCAAAATTTCTCAGTATGTTTTTAATATAAGCGAACAATTATTAAATATTGTAATATTATGAGTACCTACCTAATAAGGTTTCTTGTGGTCTGTAATCGTCCTTAAATGTTTGATTTTCCGATACCTCAAAATAATAGTTTTCACAAATAACTTTCAACTACATATTCTAATCAGTTGACACACTGTTTGTTTGTTGGCAGCTGGCTTGGAAAATGTTATCCAAGGTTCATGTCAGTAGTGAATAAGATAACCCACAGCATAAATAAAATTATTTATTTGTGTAAACAAATAGCCAAGTTTTCAGTATTTTCTTTCTGTTATTATTTGGGATTTACGGCCACACTTCTGAACATTATCCAGATAATCTGAAAAATATCTGGATTATTTAAAAAAATAACCTTTACGCCTGTGACTTTACGTCAAAGGAACAGTTAAAGGTTGGTTCTTTGACATAAAATATAATTAAAATAAAATAAAAACAATGATGTTTTGCAGACGTTTCGGAAACTTAATCTGTTTCCTTTCTCAATGCTAAATAGTCTTTCTCTTGTGTAATTCGTGAAATTACACAATTCATAAACATTAAAATTGTGTAATTTCACGAATTACACAAGAGAAAGACTATTTAGCATTGAGAAAGGAAACAGATTAAGTTTCCAAAACGTCTGCAAAACATCATTGTTTTTATTTTATTTTAATTATATTTTATGTCAAAAAACCAACCTTTAACTGTTCCTTTGACGTAAAGTCACAGGCGTAAAGGTTATTTTTTTTTAAATAATCCAGATATTTTTCAGATTATCTGGGCAATGTTCAGAAGTGTGGCCGTAAATCCCAAATAATAACAGAAAGAAAATAGCCAAGCATCGAAATATATCAGGATAATTTTTAAAAAAGTTTCTAATTCAAATGGAGACTTATAAATACCACAATTATATCTACCATAATTAATATAATTTTTTATCCATTTAATTGCAATATTTCGACTACATATATATAAATTTAAAAAAATTACTTACAGGTAATCCTTCTGGAGTGCTAGTTACACTTACCGCACTGTAACATATAAAGCAATAGAAAATATGAAAGAAGAACATTATTTAAGATATTGTCCTCCAACTATGCAACATTTATAAATGGTTATTAGTTTCTCTGCTTTTATAATACCCACTTTTATTGAAGTATGGAGCAAGACAATGGAACAATAATTTTTTTATATACGTATTTATTGCCTATTGAAACTTTAATAATGGAAACTAAAAATTAAACTCGTTTAAAACAGTTTTGTAAATATTAAATAAAAAAGTTAATTAACGTATATTACTTTATGTAATAGGTACGCAAAATTAGGCTAAAGCTATTTGCGTACGTGCTGCACACAACGTTCTTTTGTTGTAGATTTCCAAATAGTATATTACATTATAAGTCAGGGTTGTTGAAGAATACGAGGACGCGTTGGCGTCCGAGTACTTCTTCGAAGCCTCCGAATCAAGCATAGACACATTAATGACGCGTGATGTATACTATTTTTTCCGAAACCGCTTTTTAATAATCCAAAAATTAAATGCACGAAATAAACGTCACACTGACAGCTTGCCTTCACTTGTATCTACAAAAATAAATGGTCCATATAATCGTGATCGAACTTCACTAAGGCAAGTTCGTTTGATCGCATATAATAATAATTTAATAATGGTTTTCTTCAAGCGTCAGAAAAACACGACATTTCTTAACTCATTTCATGACATTAAAGTTTGACATTTTAGACGGCTGTGCATTGCCATTAGCAACGGAGGTGAAAATACTTTTTCTGACGCTGTGAGCGGCAGAAAAATTACGACTGATTGCTTATAAATAACGATATATTAAAGAATGCAAAACATATGCTTTAATTATTAAATAAGAAATACACCATAATTTAACTTTTTGAACATTATATTAAACGAATTATGAAGTGTGGAATTACTGCAATTGTAGTGTAATGGGTAGGAATTAGAATTGGAACACCTTATTTAGTTATCTTGTCTATTTTCTAAATTTTGCATTAATATGTAACAACATTTCAACAGTTCGAACCAGAATGAATTCTTAAATCTAAAAGGTCCTTAAAGTTAGCTCGGTTCCTACCGGCTTTTTGGGTTTTCTCGTACCCTCATTAAACCATATTTGGGAAACCAAGTGATAGGAATTTTATATTTCCAAAAACCATAAATATCTGACCTTAATAAAATTAAGATTATATTGCTTAAAACTAGGGTGGTTGGTATTGCAGCTTAGGGTTATTACTTAGGTTAAATCTTACAACTAATAAAATAGAAAATATGTTAGGGACATTACATCTCCCTCGTTATGATGAAAATTATGATGTTCATAATTACGGCATAATTTTCTAAAACAACTAGTAGGTACTTACTAAAATTAGAGAGAGAAAAAATATTTTATCATTAAGACATGATAAATACAGTGTGCAACGACACTCCAGAGTTGAATTGGCCCCAATTCTAGAGTGGCAGTTAAACAATTAGCTCCAGCTAGCTACAGTGAGGATCGTGACTTCGTTGTATTTTTATTAGGTATTAAGTTTTGAAATGTTATTACTAACAATGTTGAGCACCAGAGTATTTTATATAAAAATATACAAAAATTCTCTACACACAATTAGGTATTTCTTAGCATAAAATGATGAGAAAGCAAAAAAATATATATACTTAACAATAATTTTAATCCAACAAATTCTTTACAACAATAATGACAATTATGAGGAAAATTTAAGGTGACAATGTGAAAATAAAAATTAATATAAATAAAAAAATTCTACAATAAGTTTGTATGACCAAAATCTCTGTATCTGTACTATCCTGGTAAAGTAGTCGAGCTTACACGTATGTATAGCCGGAGATGAAGTGACGATGGTCGATGGTTGGGGTTCTCCTAATGATACGACGAATCCTACGAGCACTCGTGTTCGAGGAGGATGGTTGAGAAAGCCTGTCTACACACTCCTGCTCAATCCAGAGTGTCCAGGTTCCTACCACAATGAATAATTTTCGGGAACACCCAATATACAGTATGTCCGCGGATGGGGTTTACAAGAGGTGAAATGGCTAAAATATTTAACTTTTCGAGGAAAAGTCATTCTTCATAAAAGTTTTTTCTTTCTTAAAAAATGCGATTCACGTTGAGACTTTATGTTTTTTTTATACAGGGTGCTCAAAAATTACAAAAACTTGAAATCGCTTAAGAGCAAATTGGTCTTATCTTTAATTTTTGAGCAAAACGCTAAATAAAAAAAGTTGCTTTAAATGTTATGTTTAGCCGTAATCCAAAACTTCGATTGAATATTGAAATAAGTGATGCGAAAGTTGTGTAATTTCTCTGCGATGCACTAAAAATTAATGACAATCTTCAAGCTATTGAAAAAATATACAATGCTAATAACTCGCTCGCTGCTAAGTCGCCCCTTTTGTCAATTTTTTCACTCAACGGTTTTACTAAAAATTCTCTTATTTCACAAACATTTCAATATTCATTCGAAGTTTTGTTTGGATTACGGCTAAACGTAACATTTGAAGCAACTTATTTATTTAACATTTGTTCAAAAATTACAAATAGGGCCAATTTACCCTTAATCGATTTTCAAGTTTTTATAATTTGTAATTTTTGAGCACCCTGTATAAAAAACATAAAGTTTCTCAACGTGAATCGTATTTTTTAGGAAAGCAAAAACTTTTATGGAGAATGACTTTTCCTCGAAAAGCTGAATATTTTAGCCATTTCACGTCTTGTAAACCCCATCCGCGGACATACTGTATATGTTCACCTCGGTCTTTTCCACTTAGCGTCGATTTCCAGTCGGCAAGATGTTGTCATGAAATAAATACGGTAGTGAGACATTTTTGTCACTCCACTTTTTCCCAGTCATTTTTTTCACTCCATTTTTTCTATAGGCCACTTTTCCCACTGACCTTTTTTCCATAGGATACTTTTCTCATTGCTTCTTTTTCCCACTGACCTTTTTCTCCATAGGTCACTTTCCCATTTCTTCTTTTTCCCACTGACCTTTTTTTCCACAAAAAATTCCCACAAAAATTTTCAATCAAAAAAAATTTATTCGTAAATATATTAAGATATTTCAGATTTTACAAACTATCAAAAACATTCAATCAAAAAAAAATGTATTCGTAAATATATTACGATATTTCAGATCTTACATACTATCATTGAGTAAAAAATAATAAAAAAGCGCAACTGTCAAGGTTTCGAAATTTTAGTGTTGTATTTTTTACCATGTGCTTCATGATTGTCTTCAATTTTAAGGGCTATGCAGCCACATTATAAATACCTTCCCATAGCACTAAAAATTGATGACAATCATGAAGTTATTGGCACAAAAATACAATACTAAAATCTCGAAACCTTGACAGTTGCGCCTCTTTATTATTTTTTACTCAATGATACTATCAGAAACATTCTATGTCTCCAAAATCGTGAATGAAAACGAGATGCTGTTGCCCACGATGTGAACATACTCTGCAATCCTGTCTTCTTTTTTTTTCTTCGTATGAGCCGACGATACATGCAATATAGACTTCTGCTTCGACCATTTTACTTCGTTGATTTATACGTTTGACAGAAAACAAATGTCAATAAATTGTCAGTAAATAAAAACATAGTGGAAAAATAAACTATGGGAAAAAATGACCTATGGGAAAAAAAACTATGGGAAAAATGGTCAGTGGAAAAATGGAGTGACAAAAGTGTCGTACAATCGTAAAATAAACTCTGAGAAAAAATGACTTATGGAAAAATAAACTATTGGAAAAAATTACATATGAAAAAAAAACTATGGGAAAAAATGACCTACGGAAAAAAAACTATGGGAAAAAATGTCCAGTGGAAAAAAAACTATAGGAAAAAATGGCCAGTGGAAAAAATGGAGTGACAAAAGTGTCGTACAATCATAAATACAGAACAGTGAGAAACCAGGAGATGGAGAAAATTTAAGAAACTAGGTTGAAATTTATTTCAACCGGTGATAGATACAAAATTACAAAAGAATCACTACAAACAATTTAACTTATTAAATGAAGTTTAACTAATCAAAAATAATGTTACAATGGATAGTGGTTACAATGAAAAATTAGAATTTGTAAAATTATAAAGTTTACTAAAATACTATCTGACTCAAATTACTAATTTATGAAGTACTGACAAGATAATACAAAAGATAACTCAAATTTCAACACAAGAATTTATTAAAGGTAGGTACACAATTCTGCTATGTGTGAGTGTAACAGATAATCTAAATTGTTGAAATTTATATTATGGTCCAAGACAAAAATAGGCAAAATCAAGAAAACACCCATCTTGGTAATTAAGAATTAATGACCCACTAACCATAGGTGATATGGGGTCGCTCAAGTAACCTACATATCCAGGTAAAGTATGTACAGGGTGAGTCAAATCGATGCTCACCATTGGGCTCTCGGAAACGGTAAGAGACAGATAGTTGGTTAAATGGGGGCGAAGTTGCGCATTTTTATGTCCAATAATATGCCGTGTATGAAATCAAGAATATCTTGTTTGACTTTTGAGATATTTGCAAAAAATTTCATTTTTGTATTTTTCTAGCTTTGTATGAAAAGATATAAACAAACTGAAAAAAAACTTCTTCATTGCGACTTTCCCAGCTCTACAACATAAAGTTACAATAATTTGAATAGAACGTTTCGTCAGATTGGGGCTACCCTCAACTTTGTTTTTTCAAATACGTACCTGATATTGTTTTTCTTTGAACCGGATTATATTTGTTGTTTAGTGCTTTTGGTCTTAATCTTTAAATTGTTGGAACACTCAAACATAGTGGTTATGTTTATAAATATGAATAATGTGACAGATAAAATATCTATTCCGAATCGTTTATCTCATTGGAGGAATCGCTATTTATATAAGTACCGGCATACGATGCTAGGCGGCGGCTGCAGCGCAAATATCCGGTGCAGTGTCCTGTAACCTATTTTGTCTTTGCTAGATGGCAGTGGCGCTATTTATTTGAATAGGTTATTTGAAATTTGATGCCGACCGGCTTTTCCGGTTTACTTTTTATAAATTACTTTTTGAGAAATTCGCAGGCGCGGATTGATGTTTTTTCGTCCAGAGGGTTATTCACATGTGGCTGCAGCGACAATAAAACAACTTTGTTGGTTTTATCTTAACTAATTTATTGTTTGTTAACATAATCTAGTTTAAAGACCTAGTGTTTTTTGTAGGTATGTATAATTTAAACTTTGTTATCGACCTATTTTTCCATTTTGTGCATCATTTACATTTTAAATCTGTTTTTTGTAGTTCGCATGTCCCGTCCAATCGAGAGTTTGTTTCACACTGTAAAATAAATTTATTGACTGCCAGTTTACTCATTTGTGACCACCTCAACCCCTGAGCCCGTGATCCGTCTCATCCTTAATTCATTATTATTTTTCATCCTGATTCCAACGATGTGTGAGCCCTGTTTATTACTTAATTTAAGTTTTAGAACTCAAAGTATTGTTCAAATCAACAAGTGTAATATATCGTTGGAATTAGGATGAAAAATAATAGTGAATTTAGGAAAAAGAATGTCAGGTCTGTATTTGAAAAATCTAAGTGGAGGGTGGTCTCGGTCTGGCGAAACGTTCTATTTAAAATATTTTATTCTATGTTGTAGAGCTGGAAACATTGCAATGAAGAAGTTCTTTCTGTTTTGATATCTCTTCAAAAAAACCTAGAAAAATACAAAAATGAAAACTCAAAATTTTGTTGTTTTTTTTTTCAAATACATATATCAAAAACCAAACTGGATATTTTTTATTTCATCACGGCATATTATTTGATATAAAATTGAGCAACTTTGCCCCCATTTAACCAACTCTCTATCTCTTATTATCGTTTCCGAGATCTCAATGGTGAGCATCGAATTTGACTCACCCTCTACACTTACCAATGGATCACCCTGTATATCTTGTAGATACCTATACTCGGGCCAAAAAGAGTAGTCAGTAGAGCAAAAAACTTACCGGCAATTCTTCAAAGGATTTAGCTGTTATGGAATACAGAAGCGGCAGCTCGTTTTACCATATAATCCCATATAATTCAGAGAAATATATCCAGTTTTCTCCGCCTACCAGAGATGAAAACCACAACTAGGTCATTATGTTTAATTGGTATAGTCAACCAAATATAGTACATGCTTGAACGTGCCGCCCTTATACCCAATAATTTGTTCGACTATTATAAAGGTGGTCGAGAGAGCTTAGATAGCGCATTCAGTGGCGTCACATATGCTGCAACGCAAAGGATGTGCATTGTTCAACTGCGTTGCTATACCTAATTCGTGGAGATAATGTTGCCAGATGTAAGCATATTATTTAAAATTTAAGACATGGTAACTCATACTCATGCATAATTAACACAATCCGCTTTCATTTGTTCGAATTATGGAATTTATGAAATTCGTAAATCCGTACGCCCCTGGCTCTACTGACTACTCTTTTTGGCCCGAGTATAAATGTTTTAATTTTTGAAATAAAGTTCACCTTAAATAATATACATTTTTCAATAGTAGACCATGAATTTCTCCACACAAATATTTATATTAAAAAATTAAATTAATAAGACAAATATAGACCATCCGTATACCTACTTCTAATATAAAAGAGTTGCTGACAAACTTGCATTTTTCTGTTACAAAAACTAATTATAGGCGTATATTTACCTTTACTGCTCTTTGTTCTTAAAATAACATCGTGTAATTTTTTAGAGTAGGTACCTAGTAAAAATGCAATAAAGAATTATGATATTGTTAAAATAATGCTCGTTATACTTTTGTTTATTTTCATTAGATATGTCATTATCCTATGCCTAAAATCAACTATTTTCATGTTATAAATGGTAAAAAGAATTAAATAATTTACTTCTGGTTACTCAAATAACTTGTATCTATGTATAATCTTTGATCTTTCTATAGTATTAATTCGGTGATAGTAAGATTTAAGCATATGACATATTTATAAAATAACCAGTAATGAAGGAACAATACAAACAAGAAAAGGAAGAGAAAAAACTATGCTAACTTTTGAAAATATGACAAATGAAGCAAATATTAAATAAGACTATCATCAGTGCCTACAAAAGGTTTTTGTAACAGAAAAATTCAAGTTTGTCAGCAACTCTTTTATATTAGAAGTACATGTATGGATGGTCTATATTTATCTTATTATAGTACATTACGTAATGAGAATTAATAGCATATTACGCACGAATGGAAAGATTGCGCACGACGCCGCGTAGCGGCAATTCCATGAGTGCGTAATTGCTTTACAACTCGAATTATGTACTATACTTTACCTACGATCGTATTTATTGAAATTAAAACACAATTTTGTATTATTTATTGATTATGTCAGTTTTGACAGCGTTAGAAAATTAAGTTTTGCACCTGCCGCTTTTAATAACTTTAGCCTGGTGTCAGAAATATGAACTACAAGTGTTGCGTAAAGTTGGTCACGTGGTCACATTACAACACACCTCAGCGGCTGAGCGTGCGATTTGTTTACGGTGTGTAAGGTTCAATTTACATAGGTGGAGGAGAGTGCGTTTTCAGCTATTTACGTTAGTGATCGTAGGTAAATTTAATTTTTTAATATAAATATTTGTTTGAAGAAACGAAAATCTAATAATGAACGAGAAAAATAAACCAGTCTCCTCAACAAAGATTTCTACAAAATCTATGTTTACTAAAATGGAGAAAATTCATGGTCTACTATTGAAAAAGTATATTATTTAAGGTAAACTTTATTTCGAAAATTAAAACATTTAGGTATCTAAAAGATATACAGGGTGATTCATTGGTAAGTGTACATACGTTACCTGCATAATATGTAGGTTACTTGGGCGATTTCATAATACCTATGGTTAGTGGGTCAATAATCCTTAATTACCAAGATACAGAGTGTCTTATTGATTTTGCCTGTTTTTATCTTGGGCCATAATTTTAGAACCACTAGGTATAAAAAAGCAAAATTTTAGAACCACTAGGTAGTCAAAGACTATTTATTACTAATTATAATTTTTAAAATAATGTGTAAATCTGTTGGTTTTAATTGGATGGTTGAATATTTTTCTGGATGGATGGTTTTTTATTAATTAAGTTTTTATTAACTCGTAGTCAATTATAAATAAAAAACGCAATTTTGTATGAGATACTCGGTTCTTCATTTTGTAAAATTTCCTTTTATCAAAAAAAGTGAATAGAGAAATGAGACGCGCAATTTGAAAATGTACTTTACTTTCCCTATTTTTTTGGGCTCTTTCCAAATCTTAAAACAGATTTTGAAAACTTTCGACATAGGGTGTAGTTTTTGATATTTAACATCGGCTCTTTTTTTCTGCTCGGCCCTGTATCTTGATTCCACTAAATTGAGAAATCGGTATGGCCGAGTGAGTAAAACATACACACCAAATGTTGCTTCTAGTGTTCTAAAACTACGGTCCAAGACAAAAATAGGCAAAATCAATAAAACACCCTGTATCTTGGGAATTAAGGCTTATTAATTCACTAACCATAGGTGATGTGGAATCGTAAAAGTAACTTACATATTCAGGTAAAGTATGTACGCTTACCAAAAATAAAAACTTACGTTCTAAGCAATAAAATGAGGTAGAAAATTAGGAGAGTTTCATTTCGGTACATTTTGGATTTATGTAATAAAAACTACACAACTAACTAGCAATATTTGCAGTATCTTATTTCCGATTACGGACAGAATCATTCTTTTTTTTTCAATATTTTACTAATTTTGTACAATTGTTTTATTTATGTTGAACCTATGTCTATAGAATGAAGTAGGTATTTAAAAAGTTTCTAATTCTTTATTAGAGCATATTTTTAGTTTTCTTAGAAGGGGGCTTATTTTAGACAAATAAATATCAAGAAATTTGTATAGGTTGGAGCCAAGCCGTTTAATAAAAATTTAGAACATCGCAGTTGCAATACTTCAAGTGTTATCTGACTCAACTTCAGCCAATACTTAGAAAATAGAACGTTGTATGGTAAAAGTAGATTTACAGATACATCTCAAGAGTATAGGTACCGTAGATATTTTGTGTTCTATTTCAGAATTCTGAGATAAAAATCAGAATTCTGAGATAAAAATCAGAATTCTGCGATTTAAGTCAGAATTCTGAGTTAAAAGTCAGAATTCTGAGTTTTAAGTCAGAATTTTGAGATAAAAGTCAGATTTAGTTTTGAGTCAGAATTCTGAGATAAAAGTCAGATTTCTAAGAAAAAAGTCAGAATTTTACATTTAAAAAATTTTTTTTTGTTGTGGCCCTTCTACGCATTCGTAATAATCCAATTGATTAAAAATAAAATATTTGGAAATTTTAAATGAATAATTATAAAGTAGTTGTATTAGTTGACAAGACTATTGCTTGTATGGATGGTAGTTAAGGTAACAACAGGATAAGAAGAGTTCGATTTAAGTAACGTCCTGATTAACCAAACTAAGCAACGCACAAATAAGGTAATATTGCAATATTAAAATAAAAAGAGTACCCCGACAAAGAGTCCATCGTTTTAAATAAAAAATTATAGTATTTTAGATTAAATTAAATAACTGTGTCTTCTATCTCATTTGCTCTAAGTAATATAAATTTGTGATGATGTTGAAATCAGGTGGATTTATTACTATTTAGTTTAAAAATTTTGATAATTAAATTTAAATTTGTGCTAGTGATCCTGCTCCTGAGGTAAAGAGTATAGAATTGATATAAAGTAAGTAAAAATTTGATATTATATATTTGAAAATTGATATTATATATAATATCTGGCGCCCATTTAAAAATTATAATAATTAAATTTAAATCAACTTATAAAAATTCAAATTAGGTAATTAAAATTAAATAAAATACTAATAAAGTATAAAATACAATTACAACAGTTGAATATCACATAGATCAGCTATTTTATTGAAGTTGTCACACATTATATACCGGGTGACACAAGAAGTAGTTACTTGTTAGCATTTTCATAGATGAAAATTTTATGGTAAATACACAGATTCTCATATTTTGACATAAACCATGTGTTAAAACCACTTCCGGTTTAACCCGAAATGGTATCAAATTTCTTATTCTAAATGAGAACACCCAATTATTTTTCAATATTTGAAATCTACATAAAATTCCCTTTCTAATGACATATAACACATTGACATTTGCTTTCAAGATGGCGGCGAAACATTACTTTTATCCTAAATTTAAGTTGGCCACAGATTCGCAACCAGAAAACAAAACGTGGTTGGGAGGCTGTGGAAACAAAAAAATGATTTATTGTTGCTTTGCTGATAGCATTATTTGCAAACATTTTACATGCATAATGTCTACTAGGATCATTTTCTTTTTTTCCTGTATTTGAAACGAAAAGCTGAATGTTTCACATTTTTTTAAAATAGGAACCTATGTTTTTTATGTGATGTGTTGATTCTACACGAAATTATGTTCATGATGATATACGACATGTTCCCTTTTATTTATTCATTAGCAGCCAAATTCATCTTTGTCTTGTTAGAATTTGAAACTAAAAATCATAATTACAATTCTAATAAGACAAAGATGAATTTGGCTGCTAATGAATCAATAAAAGGGAACATGTCTTATATAATTATAATTGCATTATAAAGTGTGAAACTATCACATCGAAAATTAAATATCATGTTCCTGGAATTAACAGGAGGCATAACAGCTTATTTTTACTACCTGTTGCATGCACTAATCTTCTTACAAAGTCACCTTTATATCAGATGTTAAATAACCATTTTAATATTGAAAACATATTAGATATTTTGCTTTGTAGTGTAAGTGATATCAAAAAATATTTTATATATTATATATTCTGTCTTGTTTTTAATTTTTAAATTTTTATTTTTTAGGCACATGTTTTCCGTTTTTATTTCTTTCCTATTTAGCTTTACATTTGTAGTGTAGTGTATTTACTGTGATGTATAGTATATAATCTTTTAAGTGTATTCTGTTTTGTAGCGTGTTTTACTTATCCTGTAATTGGGCTAGCCCGTTGGATATTTTGTTACAATAAATAAATAAATATCGTTGTGAGATGCCATACCAACGCGTGCATACTCCAAATTAGAACGCACAAGTGAGAAATATAGCGTTTCAAGAGCAGATAGATTCGTAAAGGTTCTACAATTATGCGTAATATAAATCCTAACATCTTAAAGCAAATAGCTCAAATTATTACAAAATGTAATCCCTCTCGACGTGCAATTTCATAGGTAGGTATATTTTATAATAAATATACGAAATAATAGTTACCTTCCTCATATACATTTGCTCACATTGGCCTTTTGGTATAAATTTTACGTACTTATACCATAAATTATAAACTGTATTTTATGAGGTACCTAGTTGTAAGTGTCAGATATTCTAAGTACGGCATATCATTTTTTAACATTTCATTACTTTTATAAGTACGATTTAATTTTTAAATTTCGCAATTTTGTAAATCAACCGTATGTCTTATTTCGTACAGGTTTATCACTGGGAAATAATCGCAACTTCACACCAATTTATTCTGGGCTACTTTTAAAGTACTATTTTATATCTAGTTCTGTTCTGCATTATTTAATAAATAAATAAATAATAAATAAATACACCACATGTAATTACGACCCCCTTTATCCCAGAAGGCTCTAGGAGCCTTGTGCGGGAGGGGGCTACACATTTAAAGACAAGGGACAAACATCCGATATCCGTGTATAATGGAAAAATCCCTCTCACAGTATTTTCCATTGCCACGACCGAGAATCGAACCCGGGACTTTTGGGTGAGAGGCAGGTACGCTACCATCTCGACCATCAGTCATATTTTAGAGAGTATTTGTTAGAGATTATTGACTCGAGAGCTGTACAGTATTGATATATTAAATTATCATGACGTATTTGATTCAAAATAAAAAATAATCTAAGTGTTATATCTTAGTTATTCCATTACGATATTTTGTGAAATATTTACAAAACTATATTTTTAATGGCATTGCAGTTTTCGAATCGAATTTAATGATTCAGATTTCTTTCAATGAGCAATAAACATACTTACATAAAAATTATTGTTCTATTGTCTTGCTTAATATGAGTTTTATAACTAACAATATCAATTGTTTATCCCCACTATAATAGCCACCATAAACATAGAAAAATCATATAAATATAATCCTGCATTTAGGTGATATATTTACAGTTCGAAAAATATTTCGTGAATAATGTTGGTTTTAAACGTTATAATGATTTTATTTCCAATTGCTGCAATTTTATATGTTAGCGCCGATAATCCCAACGTACTACCCGTAAGTTGTTTATTTTATTATTTATAGTTGGAGAGTCGAGTTAATCCAATTAAATGCATAAAAAACAAGGGACTGTCTAACATCGGGGTTTCCGAAAAAAGAAAATAAAGAAAAGTATTAATGACATCCATTCCCTTCATACATAGCAACTGATGTAGATTAAATGTAGTCAAAGTTAAGATTAATTATGGAATTTATATATTTTTCAGCTCTCCAAAGATGTAATAACTACTTCTATAGACTACAACTTGGAAGCAGAAGATACCCTAAAAGGTACTCATAATATTGTTAGTCTAGATTTATTATTTAGGAGAAAATATCAAGAATACAATTATTAAGAATATACTGAAATAATATGTTGAACTGCAACCTGTAACTAAAAATCAATTTTTTCCTGAGTCTGATCTGATATACAAGCTCCAACTATAAACATTGAATAGGTACTTAGTAAAATTTGGTTTCAAATGAAGAAAATTTGCATTAAATAGTCAATTTTCACGTCCTTTCCGCATTTCCGAGCATTTTAATGGCATATTCGAATTCAGTCCAACTGTATAGATAAGAGAAGAGTGGTCATTATAACATTCAAATAATTAATGATTCAACAGATCTGTTTGTTATGGCATTTGGTTTTCATGAAAATTTTATATCTCTGTTTTGAGTATGTAAAATATTGTTTGTATATTTAATTTGTTTATCAATCACATATGTATATACTTTTTTTAATTCCTCTTTGTTGTGTATTTTAGAAACGGACCCTAAACAACTTATCAAAGCCGATGATGAAATGCGATTACTTAGACCATCGATCAATGCACGAAGGTTAGTAAATAAATGTAGTGGAGTCAATAGGGGCTGAAAATATGCATTGTTTCGGAATAATTACGGGAAGCTTCGATTTTTCTAAAACCTTTTGATATCACTTTTACATAGCTTAAAATAAAAAGTTATAAACATATAATTGTGAGGAAATAGTTTATTAATTATTTAAACAAAAATCTTTTTTTTTTTAATCAAAATTGTTATGTTGAGAAAGTTTAAGGCAATTTAATTCAAATTGACATATTAGGGGTTTTCGAGGTCGCTAAAACAGATTATGATGTAAAAAAAAAGGTTATTCAAAATGGCTGATCCAATATGGCCTACTTTTCGATAAAAATTTCATTAAAAATTACGTAACTCGATAAATTTTAAACAAATTGCACTTGGATCAACTTATTCAATATGGTATTGGTGAGGTCTCAAAAAAAGAAAATACATATCTCGATACAAAAAGTAAAAATGGTTTACACAAAATAAAAGGTTTTTATTAAACAAAATAGGTACATATTCAAATTATATTGAACGATATAAATTCATTTTTAAATCAGACCCACACCCAGAGCGTGCGGGGCAGATGATGGCCCTGTACCACGTGAATATTTTGAATATGTTTTCCATATTTTAAACAGGATAAAATTTTTAGAAACATCAATATCGAGTCGATTTACCGAAAAAAACTTGATAGTTTCAATATTTCGTGAAAAGATTATAATGGATGGGGCGTTTAAGTCGACAATCGCAAATTAGAAAAAAGTGTTTCAGACATGAGGTCCATCATTTCAAAAGCGGGATCTAATGGTTACAAGTTTTTTAAATATGGTGAAAGTCACCTTCGTTTTTTTTAATGTAAACCTTTATTTTTCATTGCTTAATTACTCACAAACAATGAGTTCAATTAGAAAAATGGTAGTAACAAAAGTTGTTTATTTTTTAGCGCAAAATATGAATCTGTAAAAAAATAGGGGTTTATATTAAAAGAAACAAAATTGACCTTCAAATGGCCTTGAAGTCCTTCACCAAATGAAAAAAAATTATAGCCATTAGATCCAGCTATTGAAATGATGAAACTTCTGTCTGAAACATATTTCTCTAAAATGCTTCATTTTCAAGTTTTTCGCAATTGTCAACTTAAATGCCCCACCCCGTATAGGCATAACATTCCAAAAAATTTTTTTTCATCAGATTTACATATTTTGAGGTCCTACTATAAATATATACTGGCCAGGTATGCTAAATAATTTTTTTATAAAAGTTATTAACGTTTATTCTTTATCTATATTCACGAATTTTGGAGCAAAAATTTTTTTTTTAATTTTCGTAAATTAAAGAGGGTTAATTTAATTTTTAAGGTAAATCCCCTTGAAGCATCTTAAAGTACACATTTCAAGCTTTAAAAATCACACCTACAGAAATCTAATAACGTGATTTAAACCAGAGTAATAGGTGGTTAAAATTAGTTATACATATCAAATTTTGTCACTCAAAATTTTTAAATTTTGTCACTCAAAATTTTTAAATTTTGAAAGTGTACATCTTCAAAAATAAATTTTTGAGATTTTTTTTACTCATAGGATATTTTTATGTATTATCTCAAGAGTAATATGTGAAAGTTTCAGGTTTTTATCTTAAAAATTGTAGAAATGGTAGAGATTTTACCGATTTCATAGGAAATCTCTTTATGTTCCGACTTCAAATATGTACTACTCCTACATACATTGATTTTTATATTTGAAACTGTAATAATCCAATAGCCAGATGTTTCTTCTTTCATTTAAGCTTTGTTGGGCTCAATTTCATTAATTAGTTCAAAAGTTACAACATATTTATTGTAGCGCGCCCGAGGCCGCGCGCGCTTTGCACACCTTACTTGCATGTCGCCGCATTCCATTTTCGTGCGTTAAACAAAAAAATTTGGAGCCTACATTTTTGATCGTACAAAAAAACTTTATAAACATTTTTGATGTGAAATTTCCCGTTCTTTCGAATGGCGCAATTAGTTTTTTTAAGAAAAAATTATTTTAAGAGATATATAACAAAAACTGGTATTTTGCAACTAATTTGTTTAATAACAAATGACGCCCAAAGGATATTGTTGGTAATTTTTTATATGTTGTTCCTGACATGTTCAGAGATGTATTCTCAAAAGTTACCGCTTCCCGGAATTTTTCCGAAGTGAAAACCTCTATTGACTCCACTAATGCATAAACATCACTTGTCAGTGAACCTGGCACTACAACCAGCACACTCCAAATATGTTAGAAAATAAAGGTGCCAATTATTCTTATAATTGACAATTAGCACTGGTGGTAGTGGTATTAAAAACACAAACCAAAATAACACTGTGTATTCCGTGTATTTTAAAGCATTGCGTGACGCCCAAAGGTTACAGCGTTTCTTTGGATTTGTACTTTAGACCAGTGTTTCCGACTCTGAATTAGGGCACATTTATAACATAAATGTTTCTCTTACTACCATATCTACTGTGACAAAATGGCTACGCTATTGTCATCTACTTTTTACCAGAATTTTCAAGCGGTACAAACATTTCTAAGCGTAACGACTATTATTACATTTTGAAGGACTTTTCCATTATATAAGTGTAAATTTCTATCCAGGGTGCACCGCGGGGAGGTTGCCGTTCCGATTTATCACACCTTGCGGTCGAGTTTCGCACCCACTATTATTATTATTACTATTTTTTTTTTTTTCTTTTTTTTTTTTTTTTTTCCGTTTCCGGAAGAAAGTGCTGGACAGTCTCCCTGTGGCCTCCGACACCACACAGAGAGAGCGCCAGCGAATAATCTACAGCAGCTCCCCACATCCCGCAGGGTTAGTCACTGTAGATTCCAGACTCGTGTGCCCTAAGTAGACGAAGGGATCCCAGGATGACCGCTTTCTGCATTTGACCAGCCAACCATTCTGCCGATGTTTGGCAGGCAGGCATGGTCTTCAATGCGGAGAGCAGCGTGGGCTTCATACCTCCGAGTACACCGATTATCAGGACGACCATTTTGACAGAGTAGCCTGGGTATAGCACTTGGAGCTCGTACCGGAGATCTCTGTATTTAGTCCGTTTCTCCTCCTCCTTCAAGGCGATGTTTGTCTCAGCAGGTGCTGAGAACTCGATGACATACATCACCTTGGTCTGATGGTCGAGGAGGACTATGTCAGGCTTATTGGCGTGAATTCGCCTGACGGTCGGGAACGAGTAGTTCCAGTAAATCCGGCATTTCTCGTTCTCGACAACGGACTCGATATCTCCGGGGACGTAAGGCAGCACTGGTGTTTGGTCTATCTGGTACGAGTGCCGTAGATGGTAGTATAGCACTCGTAAAGCCGCGTTATGTCGTTGGATGTAGACCGAAGTCGCATAAATCGGGCATACAGATAATAAATGCATGAGCGACTCCGGCGCCTGTCGGCAGGTCCTGCAGTTGATATCAGGTACCTCTACACCCATCACGCGACTGCGATAGACCAATGTGTTAATGACACCATCTTGGCAGGCCACAATGTATCCCTCGGTCTCCGACTTCAGCCCCGCTGACCTTAAAAATGCGAAGGTCAGCTCTGTCGATAAACCCAGTGCTTCTATGTTGTTATAGAAAACACCGTGCAGGGGTTTATCGACGTGCTGCCTGAACAGATTTCTCTGTTCGGCAGCTTTGATGTGGGCTGTCAGACGATTAGGCGGAAGCTCAGTGACTGAGTCACCTCGCCGGCCTTCTCGCCTGTAGTCAAACACGAGACCGAGTTCATCTGCGGCCCTCTGTGCTGCCCTAAACAATAAAGCGCCAACTCCCACAGCTTCATGATCTCTCACTAACTGTAGGAGTGGGTCCGAGTTCCTGATGACATTACATGCCATACTCAGTGCCACTCTGCCATGCATGCACTCCAGACTCAAGAGTCCTCGGCCCCCCCGTTGACGTGGGAGGTATACACGAGGAACGGACGATCTAGGATGAATACTCCTATGAATATTCATCATCTTGCGGGTATTTCTGTCCAATTGACGCAGCTCATCTACTCCCCATTTGACTACGCCAAAGGAGTAGAGCAGAATCGAAACGGCAAGCATATTAGTGGCAGACACCTTGTTCTTCCCCGAAAGTTCTGATGACCAGATCTTTCGGAGTCGGTGTCTGTACTTGCCACGGAGAGAATCCTTTATTTGGTTCACATCCTGGATGTGGCGTTGTTCCACACCCAGGTATGTGTAGGTCTCCCCGGCATCCAAATGTCGTAGGATGCTTCCGTCTGCGAGCTGCGCATCTTCGTGGAATTCCCCGCATCGTCCTCTCTTGAGGTGGACGACTGCGCATTTGTCCAACCCAAACTCCATTCCAATTGCCCGCGTGTATTCCTCGACCACCCTGAGAGCATTTTGAAGTTCTCGCTCTCCGGAGGTATAGAGTTTAAGGTCATCCATATAAAATAAATGGGTGACCTTATGCCTCCGGTTGCTGGGTGGCCCACAGTGATACCCGCGGGATTGGCGGAGTCCAACAGATAGCGGCAGCAGTGAGATGCAGAAGAGGAGCGGACTCAAAGAGTCACCCTGAAACACTCCTCTCTTAAATGTCACCAACTCTGTCGAAACTCGCTCGGCACCGGATGTTATGGTGAAGCGAGTTCTCCAAAGCGGCAACAGTTGTTCGATGCATCTCACTAGTGGTGCTGGTACCGCAAGACATCCGAGCAAGTGTAACAAAAGCTCGTGGGATGTTGTATCAAATGCCTTGCGATAATCAATCCAGGCCATTGACAGATTCCGCTTGTACTGCACAGAATCCTGTGTAATACAGCGGTCTATCAGCAGGTTTTCCTTGCAACCTGCCAGGCCCTTCTTGGCACCACGCTGTTCGTTTATCTGTTGGTAGACCGGATCAACAGACCTCAACATCCTGGTATACAAGATACGAGTAAATAACTTGTAGCAGGAGTTGAGGCAGGTAATCGGCCTATAATTTTTTGGGTCAGACAGATCCCCCTTTTTGGGGATTAGCACAGTTCGCCCCTCGACAAACCAGTCCGGAATTTGCTGCCCCTCGTTCAACCATGAGTTGAAAACTCGGGCCAGATGGCGGTGGGTGGAAGGAAACTTCTTCCACCACCAGTTGTTTATACCATCTGGACCCGGGGCAGCGAAGTTCTTGGTTCCAACAAGTGCTTGTTGAACCTCTTCAGTACTGATTACCGGGCACACTTCGTCTGGCTCTTCTAAGACTCTACGACAGAGAGCCTCGAAGTGTGCTATAGCTGGAGTGTCATTATCAAATGGACTCGCGACTTCGTAGATTCCTTTCCAGAAGGCTTCGACATTATCAACAGTTGGCGGATTTTCGACAACACGCTGTGGCTCTTGGAACAGGCGAGACGGGTTTGTTTGAAACAATTTGTTTTGTTCCAAACTCCGCATTCGCCTGACCAAAGTTTTCTTAATAGCCATAAGCGCTCGAATCCTATCTAGATAGTGCTGCTTGATGGTCTGCAGCACTGTGCGATTTAGAGTGTGGTGTTGGCGTCTCAGTCCGGCTGCCACTCGCCGGACCTTCGGTGTAAATAGTCTACCTGCGACTATATAATCCACCACACTCTGGATTCGAGAAGCGTGTTGCCTTGCGGATCGAATTTTAGCTTCGATCTTCTGTACGCGCCGCTTAGCTTTCTCGACCCTATCAACTGCGCTTGCCAGGCGCTGTTGTGGGACGAGTTGCTTGGCGGCATCGTACACCGCGCTGTTGATCTGCCAGATGTTGGCATCTTCTGGAAGCTCCTCACTGATCAACGAGTCCATTCGTGCCAGGTCTTGTGGCTTAGGGTTAACCCTGCTGTTAAGGTTAACCCTCGTCCTTAAATCGGCATCGGTGTATTCAGGAGGATGTTCCTCGTCAGCTGGTATTTGCCGCGGTGGAAGTGCGGCAGGCACTTCCTCAGGCTGACGAGGTGCCCTTACATAACCTGTTCTGCGCAGGAAGGATACTTGATCTCTCAGATGTTGTTGAGAGAAGGCGCGATACTCCGGGTGCATATCGCACCACAACCGGTGTAATCGCGCCATGTACCCCCTGCGCTCAGGCTCGCTGCTCTCGTAGCAGGTCAGCAAGTCATCCCTTAGTTCCCTCGTCCACTTAAAGCGTCCATGTTCATCGCGTATGTCATCATCAATGAGACCGTCCGGTAAGGCCCCTCCCACCTGTCTCTGACCCCCATCCGACTGGGGTCGATCGTGAGGGGCCTGTCCTCTGTCTCGGTCGAAAACCAGAGGAAAAGAGTCCCCAGGATGGTTAGCCCTGAGGACCCACGTCCGACATTTGTCAAGGAGGGTTACCCCTCCCTGTCCAGGGTGCACCGCGAGGAGGTTGCCGGTCCGCATTACTATTATTATTATTATTGTTATTATTATTATTATTTTTTATTATTATTATTATTTTTTATTATTATTATATTATAAGAAAGCAAAGGTGTCTTAAATCGACCTTCTACGAAAAGTAATTAATTCGAAATCTGGCACTCCGGTACTAGAATTTTCGTATTTTTAGTAATTAATTATAATTATTTTGAGCAATAATTTGGTGCTATCCATCCAATAATTATCTGCTTTTATTTTTTAATTTCAGTTATGATGTAGACATTACAAGTATGGGCCAGAAGACAATAGTTGGTGTCCATGTTTATAAAAAAAATGTACTAAATGGTGATAATAATGACACTTTATTGGAGAACTGCATGCAACTAAAAAATAATGGTGAATATTTTTACAAATCACAATATATTTAACACACGATATTATGACGTGTGGCCTAACCTCGACTTTTTATATCGAGAAATATATATTAATCTATATAAATCTATAAATTTCTAGTTCTCAGTTTAGTCGATGTACTTTATAGAGCCAAAAAAGTTGGTACTTTTGTTAATAAATTGGCGAAAAAATTAAATATATAATATCCTACAAGTTCAATACGGCGAAAATGTAAATTTACTACCTTGACTCAATTCACAGTCTTTTATGTTTTTTCACACAAACACGCTTGTGTTTATGCACCGTTATTTTCAAATGTTTAATTGTATATTTATTTTTAATCGTTACTGGATTGTACATCTATTTACGTTTGAATTATTTTTGTGGAACTGGACGGATATGTCTTGGCAGTTTACTTTATGTTGGTTTAATTTTTTAAAGTTAGGTAATTAACAGCATTAAAAAAACATTTATTTATAGGATTCAACATATCGGGAATATATAAAGTTATGCCAAGGACTGCAACAAAACCATTTATGGTATTATGTGACATGGAAATAAGAGGAGGTGGTTGGACTTACATCCAAAAAAGATATGACGGATCTCAAGACTTCAATCTTTGTTATCGAGACTACAAATTTGGCTTTGGAGATTTAGATGGTGAATTTTGGTTAGGCTTACTAAATATAAGATCATTAATAGGTAGGTCATAAAATAAAAACCAAGGAGGTGTTACCATATTAATTAGTGAAAACCATTTCCTTTTGTTTACTATCGTCTGTAAAGTATGGGGTATTAATTATCTCAAAATATAAAAACATCTTTAGAGTTCAATTTATATTTTTAAATACGCGATCTTCTGCTTCATTTATCTTAATTATGACTTTACCAGTTCTATTCTTCGTTTTGTTCTTATATTCATTTATGTTTGTTCTTTGTAATTTGTTTCATTTGTTGCACTGTTTGCAACAATAGATGATTTTTTTATGAGATAATATATAATTTATTTTTATTTTTATGTTGGTGTAGGTATAGATAGATAAGGTAATAGGTATAATGTGTAATGAATGCATTTATGCATGTTAATTATTTATCTACACGTTTGTATGTTTAAGCGTGACATAGTGTCTTCTAAATAAATTGGGATAAGGTTACCTCGAATTATTTTAATGTAAAACCAGGTCATGTAAATTCGACACTATAACTATCTGCTCTCGATTTTTGTACAACTTTTCAGCAGCTATATCAGATCAACGATTAAAGAGGGGCTTCTTGGTTAGATTCAAATTCTTGTGCATTTTAATCAGGTCAAAATAATCTTGCATAGACTTTGGCAACCGCATATAATATTGATCGTGAGTATTCAGTGTGAGCTTGATATCGTGACCGTGTGGAAAAATAAAAAGCCACTTTTGAAAAAGTCTGATTCTAACATTTTAATTGACAAACACATTTTACCATTTAGTAATTATTGCAAAAATCTTGAGTTACTTCTGGCTATAAAATTAAAATTTATAGAACGTGTTAACACATTATTTCTTATTGTTTTTATTATAATATAAAATTATTATGCTGAATGAACACGAGATCACGCTCACCCCTATATCTTCTTGGATGGAATAATCGTTCTCTGTTGCTTACTGCTTCGCCGGAATTGGCGCTAACTTAGAATCACCTTGTACATTTCTAGAGTTTGATACAGAGAGTCATTTTGCAAACAATAATGCCAAATTTGATTTTGCATCTAGGTAGCCATGACCCCTGAAATTTATTTATTCAGAACATAAATTCGTCACTGTTAAACTGTTCTCCGGCCGACACTCTGGCACAGATTTTCCTGTCATTCAATTTAAAAAACTACACTGTGTATAATCAATAAATTTTATTTTTATAGGGAACAGTAGTTCATTGTTGGCCGAAATGACAGACAAAAACAACATTGAGGCTTATGCCCACTACGACGAATTCGAAATTGCCCCGGAGGAAAAAAGTTTTCGACTGACCGTTGGAAAATTTAATGGAACTGCGGGTGATTCTTTTGCCAATGGACAAAGATTTGCTACTTACGATTATGATAGCACTGGGTGTGCTGTCTCGACTGGTAAGTACTATAATAAAGTCTCAGAATACGGAACAGTAACCTATTCTATATTCCGCGAGACCTGACAAGGTAGATAATCAATTATGATCGATACTTAGCTATATGATTTACTTTATTGTTAACTGTCTCTGGGGGTCGCGATAAAAAAAAGATTGAGAAACGACGCCCTAGGATGATCATATCGCAAAAATTTACTTCGAAAATTTCTTTTTTTCTTCAAGCTTATTACAATACTTACATTACATTATGCAACACGTCCTGTAGAAAGAGCCTAGTACTAGTACAAATATTTCTAATTTTTTTCCTAGTACAAAAATGAAATAATGTATCCATGGCAACGAATAAAAAATCTGAGTTATGACTTGTCATAACTGTCATAACTGTCATTTTAAAAGTTGACGTCGGGCCGTCTTTTAAATTTACAAGCGAAAATGTCTGAAGAAATGCAGTGCATGCCACCTGAAATACTTGAAATTGCAAATTCACCTATGTCATGTTTCATTGATAAATAAAATGTACGATCGTGGCTAGTGGGTTCGTAAATTCGAACAGGGCCACTATACGAAACGTAGAATAGATGGTTGTTGGGGTTGCTTTGGTACAGGGACCGAGATATCTTGTGGATTTGGTAATAACCCCTGAACGCAGCCACACGTTCTAATTATTGGCTTGGAAAGGGGTATCAGTGAGTCTCAACAGGTTAGTTGTAACTGTTTTATTACCAAAATTCCATTTTAATTTATACTAAAATTATCATAACAAAAAAGCAAAACAAATGTATTTTTCTTCAAGCGTATAACAATACTTACATTACATAATGCAACACGTCCTGTAGAAAGAGCCTATTATTGTATTAGTACAAATATTTCTCATTTTTTTCTTAGTACAAAAATGAAATAACGTATCCAAGGCAACGAATTAAAAATCTAAGTTATGATTTGTCATAAACTGTCATTTTAAAGGTTGACGTCGCGCGTCGAGCCCTTTTTTAAATTTAAAAGCGAAAAAGTCTGAAGAAATGCAGTGCGTACCACCTGAAATACTTGAAGTTGCAAGTTCACCTATGTCACGGTTCATTGATAAATAAAATGGTTAGTATTACATATATTTTTTTTTACTAAGCTGAACACATTTGACCTGACGTCATTTCTCAAAATTAAAGTTTTGATATTTTTGATTTTAACGCTTGAAGAAAAAATAGTATATGTCACTCGGAGTAGAAGGCTCATTATGTGTTTCGCCCAGTTTGCTGCCTCGGCTTCCGCCTCGGCTGAGCAAACTTCTGGGCTCAACAATAATGGTCGCCTTCTACTCCTAGTAACATAATATACTATTTTTTAATAAAAGTGAACTTGCTCTAGTAATCTAGAATCTAGACAAATATGCAACTAGTTGCATTTATTTGCAGAGTTGCATTTCGGCGATCCTGCAACGATATTCGAAGTGACAACGAAATTATAATAACAATAAACAATTAATGTGGAACACAAAATAATAAATATGAGTTATAATATTATAATTGGAAATTTTTTAAATTATGTTTCATTGGATTAAACATTCTGGCGACTCCCAGAGGGAACCTTGTCGTCGTGGTAGCTACTTCATTGTAGGGGTTGAAGTTCAATCATCTGGGATTGTGAAGTCGGGTGTTCTCGTGATTTCTTTCCACGTCTGTGTTTCGTTATGAGGCGTCCGAATCCCAGCACGATACATCTGTGGCTATGATTGCAATAGTGGTAGTGCTACTGATGATAATGGAATGGTGGATTGAATGCCATCTTGTCTCGTGAAGCCGGGTCAGCCAGATTTTTTCCTTCTTGGTTAGGTCGGTTAATCTGTTGTTTAGCCTGTCGGAAGAACCAAAAACTGGTTCTTCTTGGATGGGAATTGATTTTGCATAGTTGGCAAGAACAGAGATGTTGTCGACTTGTTGTGGTTTCTTTCTACGTTTATGTTTCACTAAGAGACAGGTGACTCTCAACAGAATTAAGTAGTAAGATGGCTATGATGGTAATAGATTGTGGCCTGTAGGTTGGTGGTCCGAATTTATAAGCAGGTGCTTGTTGGTATCCTCCCCCATACAATTGTTGCTATTTATATCTGCTATATCTACCAAAAACTCTGGACATCGATGAGCGGTACAGATGGGGAACAATTTAGTGTTTTGAAGACGATATAGATAACGGACCTTCGGGTACCATGATTTAAAGAACCATAACTAGATTTGCTATAGTTTGTAGTTCTCATTTGTTGATCGGGCATCATTTCGGATGAATGATCATCTTCGGTCTTCTCAGAGACATGGGTCATTATTATCAAACGTGTGTGAGTATGTTCTTCTCCGGCATTTCCTTCATTTTTTGACAACCAGGTACTGTGTGACGTGGGGTATGGCCAGTGAATGATTCTGATTCTGAAGTAGCTGTCAGGGTGGAAACTATTCTTCTGACAGCAGAGGGAGTGGTAGTTTGCTTTGGTTGGCTTACGGGCTTGTAAGGCTCTGATGGTGTTTTTGATTTTTCTTACAATGTATATGCAAGATCTCTTCAGATAGCGTCTGATAGTTTTGCGGACTTGGATAAGTCACAAAGATGGAAAGGTTTCTGGTAAACCCCACTAGGTTGTATTCTGGTAATTTCTGTTTGCTTTTCTCTAATTACAATTGGGATATCTACTGAGGCATTGTCATCATTCTCCATAGTGGTAGTAGATATATCTTCTGAGGCATGGTCATCATTCTCAACAACGGTAGTAGAGATATCTTCTAAGGCATGGTCATCTTTCACCAAGCTTAGTTTGGTAGATCGTTCTTCTTGTGTTACACCAACGGATTCCAGAGACCGGAATCGTTTCTCCAGGAACTCCATTATCTCTCTCCAATCCTGGATTGCATGTGGAGCCTTGAGGAATTCTTCATACAACCGATCGGTCTCTTCGCTCCAACTTCGGATGATGTTGAAAGATATTAGTGACCCACACGACATCGTATCAATGCCTACGTTCTCTACTGCTTTTAGACATTCGGTTATAACATCGTGAAACGGTCTTAACTTGTGTGCGGACTCGCCCCGTATGCTAGGCAAGTTCAGGATTTCGGCGATGGCAAACATCTTTGTGTGGTTTGGAAACGTCTGGGTTTGCAACGTATCGACTGGACTTTCTTCTCTTGGACGACCGAGACAGCGGGTTCGAGAATTTCGAACAGGCTAATTGTCTTCGTATTGGTTTGGTTTGGATTCGAAGCGTCCGCGGTTTGCGACGTATCGACAGGACTATGTTCTCTTGGAACTGCTGAGACAGTGAGTTCGAGGTTCTCGAACAGGCTAACTGTCTCGATGATGGATTGATTTGGATTCGACACGTCTGGGTATACGACGTATCGACTGGACTATCTTCTTTTGAATGGGCGGGGCAGCGTGTTCGAAGGTTTCGAACGGGCCACTATCCTCTTCTATATTTTCTCATCCGGCTCGAAGGACCAATGTCCGCTCGTGACTAGTGGGTTCATAAATTCGAACAGGGTCACTATACGAAACGTAGAATAGATGGTTGTTGGGTTTGTATTGGTACAGGGACCAAGATGTCTTGTAGATTTAGTAATACCACCTGACCGCAGCCTCACGTTCTAATTATTGGCTTGGAAAGGGATATCAGTGAGTCTCTACAGGTTAGTTGTAACTGTTTTATTACCAAAAATACATTTTAATTTATACTAAAATTGTCATAACAAAAAACCAAAACAAATGTATTTAATAAAGGTGGACGCTCTAGTAATCTAGAATCTAGAATCTAGACAAATATGCAACTAGTTGCACTTATTTGCAGAGTTGCATTTCGGCGACCCTGCAACGATATTCGAAGTGATAATGGAATTATAATAACAATAAACAATTAATGTGGAACACAAAACAATAAATATGAGTTATAATATTATAATTGGAAATTTTTTAAATTATATTTAATTGGATTAAACAAAATGGTTAGTATTACATATATTTTTTTTTACTAAGCTTGAACGCATTTGACTTGATGTCATTTTTCAAAATTAAAGATTTGATATTTTTTATTTTGCTTGAAGAAAAAATAGTATGTCACTCGGAGTAGAAGGCTCATTATTGTGTTTCGCCCAGTTTGCTGCCTCGGCTGAGCAAACTTCTGGGCTCAACAATAATGGTCGCCTTCTACTCCTAGTAACATAATATACTATTAAATCTTTTTCTAGGAGGTGGCTGGTGGCATAAGACATGCAACGTTGCGGGTAATCCCAATGCCAAAATTATAAACGGAGAGCAATTAGGTAATAATGGACTAAATTGGTATACATTCCGAAAAGGAGATGCCCTAGCTAAATTTAGAATGCTAATAAGAGTAAACTATTAGCTTTAAATTAATTATGATTATTATGGAAATGTACATTTAATAGATAATCCTTCAAGGGTAATAAACTTGATTAATATGTTCATTGTGTTTTATTATTTTGATACTTTATTTTGACTCTCCAATGGGCTCTTCCTCGAAATTTTGCAAATTACACCAGACTATAGTGTTTTTTAAAATAGCTCTGACGTATTTTTTCTTTTTGCTAGTATTGTTCATTTAAGGCAAAAAAAAAATATTTCAAAACTTGGTAATTAATCTATTAAATTTTTGTGACGTCAAAAACGGATAGTCATTGGTATAGGTCGTGTGCATCATATGACTCACATAACCTCAATTTTTTTTGTTTTTCTAAATTTATTTTCAATTTTAATTTTAATTTTTGTAGTTTTAACATGGTGCCATTAAACATTTAGAAACTCTCGCAGACATAAGATATACAGGGTGTTCCAGTTTTTTGTAGCAGGACTTTAACAGTCGATAGACAATTGAAAATTATTAAAAAAAGTTCCTATAAACATAGGTTGAAAAATGCTTGGTTTTCGAGATACAGGGTGTTAAAGTTTGAAAATAAATACGGATTTATATTAATATTTCCAGAATGCTAAGAAGTATCGAATCCAAACTTGCCAATTCTTTACATATAATTTAGAGGTCTATTTTAGAATAATAAACTACTACTTTACTTAACCATGGGCGTAGATATATGGATTTACTAAGGCTCTTTTTACAAAAAAGTAGTACGCCACTGATATTTTCCCATGTTTTCAGTTTAATTCAATAAAGCAAGAAAAAACCAAAATTTAATGTCTCTTGGCACTTTTTGATATGACAAGCTGTTTTCCAGAAAATTTACATTTAATCATTTGATGCACGCATCTGGACGAATTTTAGACAAACTTGAAGTCGCTCAGAATTTCACCAAATTTGATGGTGCGAAAAGTCTCTTAAAAATGAAGAATGAAACAATTAAAATATTTATTATAAAAGTTTATTATCATGTAAATCAAAATTTTTATAACACAAATGTATTAAAACGCAACGGTCGAACTAAAATAAATTATTAGAAACACAAACACAAAAGCTATAGCAACATGTAAAAGTGTCTTACTTCATTACAAGCATCATTAACGATGTTTCATTCTTTCTTTTTAAAAGACTTTTCGTACCATCAAATTTGGTGAAATTCCGAGCGACTTCAAGTTTGTCTAAAATTCGTCCAGATGCGTGCATCAAATGATTAAATGTAAATTTTCTGGAAAACGGCTTGTCATATCAAAAAGTGCCAAGAGACATTAAATTTTTGTTTTTTCTTGCTTTATTGAATTAAACTGAAAACATGGGAAAATATCAGTGACGTACTACTTTTTTGTAAAAAAGAGCCTTAGTAAATCCATATATCTACGCCCATGGTTAAGTAAAGTAGTAGTTTATTATTCTAAAATAGACCTCTAAATTATATGTAAAGAATTGGCAAGTTTGGATTCGATACTTCTTAGCATTCTGGAAATATTAATATAAATCCGTATTTATTTTCAAACTTTAACACCCTGTATCTCGAAAACTAAGCATTTTTCAACATATGTTTATAGGAACTTTTTTAATAATTTTCAATTGTCTATCGACTGTTAAAGTCCTGCTACAAAAAACTGGAACACCCTGTATAAAGTTTTAATATTGTAGATTATTAAAAATAGACGGTTAATTATAGGTTGGATTTCCATCCAACAAAAATAATCTTATGTTATTAAATCAAGGCAATTAAAACTTCATTATTAATGCACTGAACAAGATTTTAGTTGATAGTACAGAAACCAAGCAGAAATTTTGATGAAAGCGACAAAATATTCGAGAATCGTAAAAAATGCACATTTTTGAGGTTAATTTGTGACGCCACGTGCACAAACGAATTTGTTTGAAGTTTAACCAATAGCAAGACCGTCCGTTTTTGACGTCATTAACGGAAAACTGGCGGGACTTTTGAAATTGATACAACTTATTAATATTTAAAGCAACTGTAAGAATAATATATTATTGGAATTTATTGCATTATTATATTTAATACGTATTCAACTTTGATGTAAATCTATTAAAAACCTTTAATTCAATTGAGGCGTAAGAGCCCATTGTTATTCTCTATTGCTGCAATAAGTGAATTATAATTACAACGATCAAGAAAACTTGCCTGAAGTTCGATCGTAATTATATGAAGCGCAAAGTCCGAAGATATCAGAAGATGTAGTCCAACGTTTGTCGTACTACCGCATCACAAAGTTAAAGACACATTTTTTAATTCCCTTCCCAACTCATTTTGTTTAAATTATATATCAATCGTAACTAAGTGGGTTTACTCCATTTTATAAAAAAAAGGGGGTGGGTGTGATATCTTCGGATTTGACGATTCATATAATTACGAACGAACTTCAGGTAAATTCTTTTGATTGTTTAATTATTTTTCAGCGTCCAGTCCGAAAATATCACTAATTAACTTTAAAGACAATCAGCCCTATTCTATAACTATTAACATTTGTCAATTCTTGATTTGATTTCAGGTTGAGAAGTCGATTTTCATATCAATGTTGACAATTTTTGCGATTCACTAACCAACATTGAGATGAACTTTCTTGACTTTGCTTGGGTTGACTTAAAATCAACATTTTAAAACTGACAACGTTGTAATTGTGGTGTAGTAGTTCATAATCGTAAATAAATCGCTAACATCACTGTTAGCACAGTTGATGCTGGTTACAATCTTCTAAGTTCTAACCTAGAAAGTCGCAAATCTGTTTGGCCAACGTTTTAGCGTGTTTTCTTTATAAAATAAAATATTTTAATGTAAGTAATGTTATTATAGAACCTTAATGATATGATAAAGATTAATATATTTTAATTATAGATGACTACCAATAGAGGTAAGAAGGCCACCTCAAAGCAAATGGGTGGTATTTTGGAGTTCATTGAGAACAACGAAACGTTGCGCTATGGAAAGGGTACTCCAGAAGCAAAAGTAAAGGCCTGGGAAGATTTGGCAGCCCAGATCAATGCGATGGGAGGAGCAGTCAAGACGCCTGATGGCTGGAAGCAGGTAAAGTCTATTAGGTACATTATATGTCCAACTTATTTGTATTGTGTTGTTTAAAGGCATATACAGTGTGGAAATCGCACATTAGAATTAAACTTCGTAAGAAAGAAGTTTTAAGTGAACTGGATGAGCGATGTTCGAAATTATGTGGCATAGAGGTGGTGACATAGGAAATAAAAATTTAAGAGAGATTGGGTTTGACGAGGTGGTAACAGAAAAAAGGACTGACGATGAGATGGATATTGATACAGAAAATTTAGAAGAGATTGTATTTGAAGTAGATGGAAATGGTGTTGAGGAAGAGGTACCTCCGATAGTTGCAAAGCCGTCAATTGCACCAAAAGTAAAGGTCTCAAAAACAAATTTAAGGACAAGAGGAAAAAATATGACTCCCAGACGTAAGTAAACTAAATTTTATAATGCTATACTACTTTTATTTAACCACCATGTATTGTTAGGGGCACAATATACATGCAGTTTTAAGAGCAATTGATTATTTTTAAACGTTAATGCACTCATTTTTGATACTTCTTCCATACTATACAAAAAAAAAAGTAATAAATATTTCATCTTAGGAATGTTGAATGAACACACAGAGGCTATGGCGGAGGGATATAATGCAAAAGCAAATGGTTTAAATGCCATCGCAGCTGCAATCAATAATTTGGCAGATGTTTTAAGCTAGATGCGTACCAATTTTTCTTCCGTGTTCATACTTCTGTTTCTTAATTTGTTATTTAGTTTTTATGTCTTGAAATACTGTTAATTTAAATGTTTTTCTGGATTAGAGTTTTGTGTACATTTATGTTTTAATGGGGAAAAAAAGTTACTTTTCTAGTAATAATTAGTTTAATTTATCTAAACAGCAAGACAGCCTAAAACAACCGCAACCCATTATGAAATGTATTTGGAATATAAAGCATTGGGACAAGGAAAGTTTGAATTGTTATGTACAAATTGAATAAGGAAGGTCCAACAAGAACTGAAAACCAATGGAAACAAGTAAGTATTTTCAAATAGCCCAAGACAAAAAATAATGCTCTTTTCATTTAAGAAATTTATGGAATGGGAATCAAAAGTAAAAGCAAAGACAAATACATTTAGAACAAGAACGAACGGAAGGTGGATTAGGAGCAAATGAATACTTAACTGCTTTAGAGGCAAAACTATTGGCACTGATTTCTAAAATTATTTTATTTGGAAATCCAAATTTAGTTGAACTTGGATTTATGAAAACAAAATCTGTCTCCGTGCCTACTACATTTAAAATCAAGAAGCTTTCTTACAGAAGTATACATAGACCAACTGGTAAATATATTTTTCATAACATATTTTTTATTTTTAAATGACATGATTTTAGAGCAATTAAGTTTAGACGACATAAAATGTGCTGTAGAAGCAAGCAACAATTTAAAAAAAATGTTTGTGGCAATGGATAGTATTATCTTGGCAATTAATAATTTAAATAATGTACTATCTAAAAAAATCCATAAATAAAATACCCTGCATTGTTTTTAGTTTTATTATTTTACATAAACCTATACAAAATTCGTAAAAGAGCATATAATATTTACATTTTACATGATGATTGAATAAGCAACTTCAAACTCTTTCGGGGTGGCGCACTCCTGTGCCTTACCTTCCACACAGACGGAGGCATTTTGCATTTCTATAGGGACTGACATAGATGCGCGTCATTACTACTTTTTTAACTTGTAATGTAACAAATAATTTTTTTATTGGAAAGAAAACAATAAGAATGACCAATGAACTTCTTTATTTAAATATTAATAAGCCATAATTAAAAATACTGAATAGAAAAAATAATTCAACACAGTTGTACAATTTTACGTAACACCTCGACGGCTGCCGCCTAATATGCGTTAAATGCACATGCATACTACCATCAAGTAACGACCATTTATTCAAAAATAAACACATATCAGCTGTTATCAATTGTTGTGTCCAATCACAATCGTATAAACAGGCATATAAGCGGAGTTCGTCCCAAAACAGTTAAAAATAATTTTGAATAATATAATTTCTAATATCTCGCCCTCCACCTCTGCCATTGGCATTTCCCATTATTGTGGCATCATCGTCTCCTTCGTCATCTTCATCATCATTATCATCTTTATCATTTTCTAAAAAGGATGTTTTCATGAAATGGTTAGGTACGTCATATTTGAAAATAAAAATAAAAATAAAATAAAAGTACCATCATAATCATCCAGGTTTTCATTCCTATCTATACAAATATTGTGCAAAATTGCACATGCATAAATAATTAGCCCTGCACTATCTGGAGAATAATTTAGGACCCTATGTTTAAATAAACAACGAAATCGTTGTTTCAGAACTCCATTCAATCTCTCAATTACATTTCTGATTGATTTGTGAGCATTATTATAATTACGTTCCTGATTGTTTGCTGGTCTTAAAATTGGCGTAATTAGCCATGGCTCTAATGAGTAGCCAGAATCACCTACAAAATAGCAAAAATACATTTGTTGGCATGAAAACTTTAATGATCCAGCTTTAGGGGTCAAGCATCTATGAAATGCATCTCAGCTCTACACCTGTACAGCTCAGAGCTGTATAGGTCACTTGAGCTGTTTCTGTACAGTTCTGAGCTGTACAGGTGTAGAGCTGTAAAGATGTTCACGAGAAACGTGGAATTATGAGAAATAAATCAGGGCCTAGACGACTAACGTGTCGATTGTCTCTAATTTAATTTATTTGGGAAATTATTCAGGTTAGGCAAAGTTATGTTGGTCATATTTCATTTATGAGGGGTAGAGTGAGAATCACTACATAATTAGAAAATTAAAGAACATCATACTTACCCAGTAAATATGTATCCCTATCTCCATTATTGTAATTGTCCATTAAAATATTTCGAGCATTTGACATTTGCCATATGCCAGCATCATGGCTACTTCCAGGGAATCTCGCGTTTACATTCATAATTTTTAAATCGGCGTTGCAGATCTGTACTCAACAGAAATCGTTGAACTATTACAATTTGTTACCTACTTTTATTTATATTTACTTACTATTTGAACGTTAAGGCTGTAGAAGCCTTTTCTGCAATAGAAAATGACACCTGGCTGGTCTGGATCATGTGTGGGGGGTGCAATGATTGCAATTTGTGTGCCATCAACACACCCTATGATTTCAGGAAATCCGTTATTAACAGCCATAAATATACAAATAAGAATTAAGTGGTTAAATACTTATTTTTAGAAACATTTTATAATTGTACCTACCCCATTTTTTTATTGTTTCTTTCCTCGTCAGTGTTGGGAAAATGTACAATATGACCCAAGTGCTGTACTAAAAGGTCAGTCACCTCCGAAAGGCACCTACTGACAGAACTTTGTGACATTGTTGTCAAAAAATCCTGCCCCACTGCCTTCTGGGCCATAAATTGAAGGGCTGCAAATATCTGCAAACATGCATAGTAAGTATATGAGATGGCACAGTTTATTTTTACTTACCCTTATATGTTTGGGTAAACATGTAACTCTTTGCTCATCTGTCATATGAGGGATTATTTCGTTAATTAACCAGTAAGCCATATTTTTACTAATACGGTAGAGTTGTTTAAATAATCCGTCAGGTATCATCAGTGGATTATTTGCATCTCTTAAGAACCGTCTATCTGCATTAAGAGCCTGCCTAAAATAAACTTGCGGTTGAACCATTTTCATAACTTGTATTTATAGAAATAAGACATTTACCTCTGTAATTGGTTTCTAATCAATTCGAAAAATGGTAAATCCATAATAGTTTAAGCGACGTACGTACACTAATCTATGGAATACACAAACGACAAAATCAACTTTTGCATAGCAAGATGTTTTCGTACTTGCTATGTTTCAATTGACATAAGTCAACTTCTTTCTTGCAAGTCAATTGAAAACATGCTTAGTGAATAGTAAAAAGTCAACGTTGACATTTTTCAAGGTCAGTTGACTTGAAGTCAAATTTATAGTCAACGTCAATTGTTACAAAATTAGCAAAGTTGACTTGTTCTTGAGTTTACTGTCAAATATCACTTTTACGTCATAATGTCAATGTTGACATTGATTTCAATGTTTATAGAATAGAGCTGAATCTGATTGTTACGATTGGGTTCTCTTATGTGTATAGCTAAATAAGTATAAGGTATAATCTAAACCACACCTCTGTTCCAATATATCCATTATGCATCTGTCTATAATATAATAATAATAATATTAATAATAATAATATTGCTTGAGTACACCGATGTCGCTCTAAGGACGAGGGTTAACCTCAACACCAGGGTTAACCCAAAGCCACAAGATCTGGCACGAATGGACTCAATGATTAATGAGGAGCTTCCAGAAGATGCCAACATCTGGCAGATCAACAGCGCGGTGTACGTTGCCGCCAAGCAACTCGTCCCACAACAGCGCCTTGCAAGCGCAGTTGGAAGGGTCGAGAAAGCCAAGCGGCGCGTACAGAAGATCGAAATTAAAATTCGATCAGCAAGACAACACGCTTCTCGAATCCAGAGTGTGGTGGATTATATAATCACAGATAGGGCATTTACATCGAAACTCCGGCGAGTGGCAGCCGGACTGAGACGCCAACACCACACTCTAAATCGTACAGTGCTGCAGACCATCAAGCAGCACTGTCTAGATAGGATTCGAGCGCTTATGGCTATTAAGAAATCTTTGGTCAGGCGGGTGCGGAGTTTGGAACAGAACACATTATTCCAAACAAACCAGTCTCGCCTGTTTCAAGAGCCACAGCGTGTTGTCGAAAATCCGCCGACTGTTGATAATGTCGAAGTCTTCTGGAAAGGAATCTACGAAGTCAGGAGTCCATTCGATAATGACACTCCAGGTATAGCATACTTCGAGGCTCTCTGTCGTAGAGTCTTAGAAGAGCCAGATGAAGTGTGCCCGGCAATCAGTACGGAAGAGGTTCAACAAGCACTTGTTGGAACCAAGAACTTCGGTGCCCCGGGTCCAGATGGTATAAACAGCTGGTGGTGGAAGAAGTTTACTTTCACCCACCGCCATCTGGCCCGAGTTTTACAACTCATGGTTGAACGAGGGGCAGCAAATTCCGGACTGGTTTGTCGAGGGGCGAACTGTGCTAATCCCCAAAAAGGGGATCTGTCTGACCCAAAAAATTACAGACCGATTACCTGCCTCAACTCCTGCTACAAGTTATTTACTCGTATTTACTACCAGGATGTTGAAGTCTGTTGATCCGGTCTATCAACAGATAAACGAACAGCGTGATGCCAAGAAGGGCCTGGCAGGTTGCAAGGAAAACCTGCTGATAGACTGCTGTATTACACAGGATTCTGTACAATACAAGCGGAATCTATCAATGGCCTGGATTGATTATCGCAAGGCATTTGATACAACATCCTACGAGTTATTGTTACATTTGCTCGGATGTCTTGCGGTACCAGCACCACTAGTGAGATGCATTGAACAACTGTTGCCGCTTTGGAGAACTCGCTTTACCATAACATCCGGTGCCGAGCGAGTTTCGACAGAGTAGGTGACATTTAAGAGAGGAGTGTTTCAGGGTGACTCTTTGAGTCCGCTCCTCTTCTGCCTCTCACTGCTGCCGCTATCTTTTGGACTCCGCCAGACCCGCGGGTGTCAGTGTGGGCCACCCAGCAACTGAAGGCATAAGGTCACCCGTCTATTTTATATGGATGACCTTAAACTTTATGCTTCCGGAGAGCGAGAATTTCTAAATGCTGTAAGGGTGGTCGAGGAATACACGCGGGCAATTGGAATGGAGTTTGGGTTGGACAAATGCGCAGTCGTTCACCTCAAGAGAGGACGATGCGGGGAATTCCAAGAAGATGCGCAGCTCGCAGATGGAAGCATCCTACGACATCTGGATGACGGAGAAAACTACACATACCTGGGTGTGGAACAACGCCACATCCAGGATGTGAATCAAATAAAGGATTCTCTCCGTGGCAAGTACAGACACCGACTCCGAAAGATTTGGTCTTCTGAAATTTCGGAGAAGAACAAGGTGTCTGCCACTAATATGCTTGCCGTTCCGATTCTGCTCTACTCCTTCGGAGTAGTTAAATGGCGAGTAGATGAGCTGCGCCAATTGGACAGGGATACCCGCAAGATGATGAATATTCATAGGAGTATTCATCCTAGGTCGTCCGTTCCTCGTGTGTGTGGTAGCATTATTATTATTAAAAATTTATTAACATTATTACGTTTTAGTAACAATTTTTGAGCTCTAGTTAGGAATACTAGTGATCTGCGAGATATTTCACATCACCAAATAGTTTTTTAATATTGTTGTTCGTTAGAGAGATATTTAAAAATATATTTAAAAAAATCAAAACTTCAACACCCTGTATCTCAAAAACGGTACGTTTAGCAGGTTATGTTTATAAGCAAAGTCATATTGTTTTTTGGTACTCTATTGTCCCCTGAAGTTTCCGCCATGGATACCGGACCACCCTGTATATAGCTAAGAAAATAAAATTTTCATAAAGCACATATTTGTTTGCAATAGTACTGGGTGTCCCGGAAATGTGTTGTAATACAATAAGTTTCATAAAATATACAAATTCATATTTGAGAATTTCTTAATTTTCCCAGGGACCTCATTTTCTGAAAAATAAGCATCTAATTTGCTTGGAAGTGCACCTTTCGTCAATCTTTTTCTTTGAAACTCCCGCTGAAAGCATAAAATATATTTTATAAAATGTTTCTATACCTGTAAGAACAGTAAGAATGAATAAACCACATGCACCGTGGTTAACTGATGCGATTAAACAAATTCAAAAAGAGCGGGATAAAGCATTCAGTAAGTATGTCAAGGACAAACCTACAGAAAATTGGGAAATTTATAGACAATTACGTAATTTTACACTAGCAGCAATCAAAAGAAAAAAATCGGCCTATCTCAAATATACAGAAAATAGTGATTCGCAGATATTATGGAAGCGGTTAAAACAATTAAATATAAAAACAAATCAATCCTCGGATTTACCACAAAATTTACAGGACGCGACAAGAATAAACGAATACTTTTTAACGGCATTTAACTTGAACCAGGTTGATATAAACTAAAATATATATACTGCTCCCAATTTGAAGTGGGACACTCGAAAAATGATCACAATTCAAAATGCCGTAAAATCCTTAATACTTTACAGATTTCGACGGAACAGGCACTATTTTAAAAAACAATTCTTTGACATTCATTATAAGCAAACCATCAGGCCAAAATATTCAATGCAAATACTCTACAGAGTGTTCAATACATCCATGTCATTTTGTAAAAGTTTGACATTGTGTACGGACTTAATAGGACATACCGTATATTCTGTTTTAATGATATCTTGTAGCCTAGAATGTCGTGATAAAATTGTTTTTTGGTTTTTGTTTTTATCTCTACTAGTTTTGAAGATATTAATTTTTTCTCAATTAAGTCATATTTTCCATAAAAATTGGATTAGCTTCTTGTTTTCAGTAGTTGGCTTTGAAATTAAAAATAAAATCTGCGTCAGTTTGACATTTCAAATAAATGCACAAGTAAAACAAACCCCCAGGTAAAATGGTTCGTTTAAATGAAGCTCATTTAAATTTAAAGGCCTCACAGAGCTCGAATAATTAATGATTTTATTCACAGAGAACACATTAATCGAATGTACTGGCCTGATCTATCTCCAGATCTGAATCCCATTGAACATATTTGGGACGCGCTACAGATACGAATTTCAAGTCGTCGTAATCGTCCACAAAATCTAAATCTAAAATGCTTTTGTTGAAGAATGGTCACGCTGTTGAAATTGTAAACAGTAAAATACGAAGTATGCATCAACGATGTGAAGAGGTTGTGAGGTCAAGAGGAGGCCCTACACATTATTAGGTTTAGCTGACTTCTGTAATAGTCTTTTACTGATGTTATATTTTATTTTTGTTTATTTATTTTAGTTCAGTTTATTAGTGCAAGATTAAAAAAGAAAAAATCATATAAAAATATATCTTCTTTTTATTTAATATCTTCGAAACTAGTGGAGATAAAAACAAAAACCAAAAAACAATTTTATCACGACACTCCAGGCTACAAGATATCATTTAAACAAAAAATACAGTATGTCCCATTAAGTCTGTACACAATGTCAAACTTTCACAAAATGACATGGATGCATTGAACACTCTGTAGAGTATTTGCATTGAATGTTTTGGCCCGTTGGTTTGCTTATAATGAAAGTCAAAGAATTGTTTTTTAAAATAATGCCTGTTCCGTTGAAAACTGTAAAGTTTTAAGGATTTTACGGCATTTTGAATTGTGATCATTTTTCGAGTGTCCCACTTCAAATTGGGAGCAGTATATTTAACAGAAAAGCATAATGAACATAACAGTTTTACGTTTACATTGGTTACTTCAGATGACAGAAAAAATAATATCGAGTTTAAAGTCAAATGCGGGTGGTTATGATGGTATAAATGGTTAAACTGTGTGCTCCTTTTTTGGTAAATATATTACTCACATTATAAATTGTTGTTTAGAAGTAGGGTACTTTCCCTCAGAATGGAAATATGCTGTGGTTTGTCCAATACCCAAGATTAATAGTCCATTGGATTATAGTGATTTAAGGCTTATAGGTCAAGCCTGTTGCCAATTTTAAGTAAAATTTTGGAAAAAGTGGTTCGTTTCCAATTAACTAAATACTTAACTGAAAAGAACTTATTTCCAGCTAATCAATCTGGTTATAGAATAGGTCACAGTACAACTACCTCAGTACTTAATATTATGGATAATATAATCACAGCATTAGATAAGAAAATGTCGACGATATTGATATTATTAGATTTGTTGAAGGCTTTTGATTCTGTAGATCATACATTACTTTTAGCGAAATTGCGGTACTATGGTCTGGATGATTTGTCCTTATCGTTTTTCAAAAGTTATTTATATTCAAGATATCAAAGTGTACTCACGAAAGAGAATACTTCGGAAGCTCGAATTGTTAGCTCTGGGGTTCCCCAGGGATCAATTTTGGGCCCCTTATTATTCTCAGTATATATTTTTGACATTTATAATAATACGCAGTTCTGTACGTTATACTCTTACGCCGATGACATGGCACTTTCATATAACTTTAATCCCAGCCATTATGCAGCAGCAGATCTTTGTATAAATCAGGATTTGCAAAAAGTTAGACAATATTATAATAATAATAATAATAATAATAATAATTCTTTATTTTCCTTAAAAGACAATACACATTGTATAGGAATAGTCAGGTACAACAAAAATAAAAACAGAAGCTCTTTAGACGAAGTTCCGAATTAATAATTAAAATTATAACATAAAATCACATAAAATCTGCTAGCGTGTAAAAACAACGTTCTAGCAAAAACGATTTCAGCTTGCTTTTAAATGTATTGATGTTTTTAATAGACTTTATATAGTCGGGTAAATGATTAAAAATTCTGGCACCAATATGATATGGTGAATTCTTAACAATATTATATTTTGCAACAGGCACATGCATTAAATCTTGCTGCCGAGTGTTAACTTGGTGAATATCATTATTAAGTGGAAAATCGTTTCTGTTAGAAAATACATAAATAGACATCTCAAAAATATATAGACTGACAAGAGTTAAAATTTTATACTCGCAAAATAAGGTTTTACATGTATGGTACTTTGGAATATTTCCCATATAACGCAGAACACGTTTGTGGGCTTTAAAGACATCTTTGGCCATGGTGGAGTTGCCCCACAAGCAAACACCATATCGTAACCTAGATTCGACCTGATGGGCATAATAAATGCTTATTAGCTGATGCTGATGTAGAACTAATCGTAGATTTCTGAAAATACACTTCTCCAAGAAATTAACGCACCACCATAAAATAACCAATAGTTTGAAGTTAATTTTTGTCTAGACCTCTTGTCCGATTTCGATGATTTCTCTTTTGTATGATAGGCTCATTATTCAAGAATTGAATGTGATTCTATTTTTTCCGACAATTTTTTTTTATTGATTACAGGGTGTAACAATTGAGACGTGTTTTTTTTCATGAAATTTGTAACGCCCTGTGAAGTTCAACAGCTACACTAGCAACTTAGAATTCATATCGTACTGTAGCCTTATCTTTTCTCAACATTCTCTTTTTTGATTTACTTTATTATCTTTATTGGTACCAGAGATACACAATTTAAAAGCGTAACATGTTTTTACTTTGAGGTAATATCGAGAAAAAAAATTAAATGAAAATGAACAAAATGCAAAAAAGAATATCAATAGCGAGTATTTCCGCCTCTGCCTCGAATAATTTCTTGGCAAAGCCGATTCATACTTAAAATAAGCGACCGTATTTCATTTTGGTTCAATTCTTCTCAAATTCGACCCAGTTTTCGCCCAACATCTATCAAGGTGTCTAGTTAATTACGTTCAATTTTCTACCAAGTTTATCCCAGAGGTTTTCCAGTGGATTTAAGTCCAGGCATTTGGCTGGCCATTCCATGGTGTGTACCGCTCTCAGCTGTAAGGCTTCTATTAATGACGACTAGTTGTATGAGCCACATTAAATCGTTGCCCAATGGGCTCATTTCGGAAAATTTTTTTAATTCATATTCCGAAAGTACACCTTGTAATTAGTAAATGTGCAATATATTAAAAAAAAATTTCAACTGCTTCTCCCTCAAAATAAATAATGAAAATGGAGCGCTGTGACGTCACACCACTCGCAGCGGTCGGCCGCTAGTTTGTTTCCTATAGTTTCATACCGGCGGCAGTTACTACACACACGGCGGAAGTGGTAATTTCGTTCATATTTTAAGTGCTTCGTCCTTGGTACAGCGAAATCTAAATACCATATATCCGCATAACTCATAGAACCAGTGGAGTCGAGTGGTGTGACGTCATAGCCGTTTCAAATATGTTACGAATTTGAAATCAAATATTAGGGTTAATATTAACGCTAGCGATCTAATTTTTTCACTATACAGTAAATTCACTTTTCAACCAAAGCACTTTGCGAGTGAATACAAGACAATAAAGCGAGAGCGCTAACATTCTGAGATCGACATGCAGTCCGCATGTGTGCTCTCGCTTTACTACTATCTCCTATTCACTCACAAACTGCTTTGGTTTAAAAGTGAATTTACTGTATACTTTTAGAGGATGAAATACTTACGGAAAATGCTAAAATAAATTAAAAAGCAAATATCACGAAATGAGCCCATTCTTCGATAACTCCAACCTACTTCAACCAATATTAATGCTTTAGCACATTTTTCACCAGTAAGATTTCGTGTTTCACGTTCCATATTGATAAAAACTTTGAAAATAAACGCGGTTATCACCACATTAGCCTACACGTTTCTTGTGTTTTCCAAGGTAAGCTACTTACTTTAGATGTTTCAAAATTAAATCAATAAAAACATGTTATGCTATAAAATTGTGTTTCTCTGGTACTAATAAAGATAATAAAGTAAACCAAAAAAGAGAATGTTAAGAAAAGATAAGTCTAGAGTACGATATGAATTCTAGGTTGCTGGTGTAACTGTTGAACTTCACAGGGCGTTACAAATTTCATGGAAAAGACACGTCTCAATTGTTACACCCTGTAATCAATTAAAAAACAATTTTCTGAAAAAATTAAATTACATTCACATTCATGAATAAATAGCCTATCATAAAAAAAAAATCATCAAAATCGGACAAGAGGTCTAGACAAAAATTAACTTCAAACTTTTGGTTATTTTATGATGGTGCGTTAATTTCTTGGAGAAGTGTATATGTGAGAGAACTTATTTTGGAAATCAAATGTGTACAATGTGATTTCCAGCTCAAACATTCATCTAGGTACACACCTAGAAATTTTACATCTGACTGTTTGTTTTGCAGGATGGTATCGTTAACTTTGAAATTTAAATGGTCCGTCCTTTTATGGTAATCATGAAATCGAATCACTTGTGTCTTACCGGTGTTAAAATATAGATCGTGCTCATTGAAATAATTAGAAGTTGCAGTTACAACTCGTTCACAATCATAGTTGATTTGTTCCGTATTATTAGCAGATACAAGTAATGAAACGTCGTCTGCATACATAATAAAGTGCGGGTGAGATATTACCGCCTCTAGCTGGTTAATATATACCAAAAATAAGACCGGGCCCAATACAGAGCCTTGTGGGACACCCATTTGAAACTGGCTAATTTCGGATTTTGCGTGTAAGATCAGATTTTCTTTTTCGTATCTAACGCAAACATATTTACTTCGATTTAACAGAAAAGAGGAAATCCAACTCAAAGAAACTCCCCTTAAACCATACGATTCTAATATGCATAACAATTTTTCGTGATTAACGCAGTTGAATGCCCTGCTTAAATCACAGAAAACTGCAGCTGGGCATTCGCCTGCGTTAATAAAATTAATCAGTTCATTATAAAATGAATATTGCAGTAATCACATATTAAGGCTTAATTCTCAAAAAACAGAAATGCTTTTATTTTGCCCAAAAAATGAATACCAATCAGTAAAAAATAATGTTACTATAACTCTAGATCAAACACAAATATTATTCTCTGAGGAAGCAAAATATTTAGGTGTCATGTTAGATATTAATTTAAGGTTTAAAGAACACGCTAAAATGCTCTTACAACGGGCGTATATAAATTTAAAATTATTGTATAGTAATAGAAGTATTCTCAATTACAAAGTGAGGAAAAAATTATGCGAAACCATACTATTGCCAATTTTTTACTATTGTGACATATTATATTATTCTTGTATAGACACTTATACAAAAAGACGTATTCAAATAGTTCAAAATACTTGTTGTCGGTTTGTTAATAATCTTCGAAAGTTTGATCATATCAGTAGATATTTTAAAAAACTCAAATATCTAAATATGGAAAATACATTTCAGTATCAAACTTTGTGCACTGCTTACTCTCTACATCCACGCCTGCATATCTTAGAAATAAATTAATATTTCGGGATCAAATACACCATCGAAATAATAGAAATCCTAAAACGTTAACCATGCCTCAGCATTCTACTGCATCTTTTCAGAGATCATTCGTTTATAATTCGATACATTTCTATAATGCAGTTGATAATGAAATTAAATCATGTAAATTAAGTTTATTTAAGAAAAAAATCAGACATCAATTATTAAACAAACAAAATTAAAATAAAGCAATAACGAAATTAAACAATTTTGATTATAGTTTGCATTTAGTATACTTTAACTTTGATATAGTTTACGTATAGTGTGTATTATAATTTTAGTTATGTATAATTACAATTCGTAGCATTAGTTTTTAAGTTTGGGTTAAGTGTTAGAGTAGCCATTGATGGCTAAACTTCGCCCATTTATTTATTTGTAAGGATTGTATTATAACCTTATAAATAATAAAGACTTTTATTATTATTATTATTATTTTTTTTTTTTTTTTTTTTTTTTTTTTTTCCGTTTCCGGAAGAAAGTGCTGGACAGTCTCCCTGTGGCCTCCGACACCACACAGAGAGAGCGCCAGCGAATAATCTACAGCAACTCCCCACATCCCGCAGGGTTAGTCACTGTAGATTCCAGACTCGTGTGCTCTAAGTAGACGAAAGGATCCCAGGATGACCGCTTTCTGCATTTGACCAGCCAACCATTCTGCCGATGTTTGGCAGGCAGGCATGGTCTTCAATGCGGAGAGCAGCGTGGGCTTTATACCTCCGAGTACACCGATTATCAGGACGACCATTTTGACAGAGTAGCCTGGGTATAGCACTTGGAGCTCGTACCGGAGATCTCTGTATTTAGTCCGTTTCTCCTCCTCCTTCAAGGCGATGTTTGTCTCAGCAGGTGCTGAGAACTCGATGACATACATCACCTTGGTCTGATGGTCGAGGAGGACTATGTCAGGCTTATTGGCGTGAATTCGCCTGACGGTCGGGAACGAGTAGTTCCAGTAAATCCGGCATTTCTCGTTCTCGACAACGGACTCGATATCTCCGGGGACGTAAGGCAGCACTGGTGTTTGGTCTATCTGGTACGAGTGCCGTAGATGGTAGTATAGCACTCGTAAAGCCGCGTTATGTCGTTGGATGTAGACCGAAGTCGCATAAATCGGGCATGCAGATAATAAATGCATGAGCGACTCCGGCGCCTGACGGCAGGTCCTGCAGTTGATATCAGGTACCTCTACACCCATCACGCGACTGCGATAGACCAATGTGTTAATAACACCATCTTGGCAGGCCACAATGTATCCCTCGGTCTCCGACTTCAGCCCCGCTGACCTTAAAAATGCGAAGGTCAGCTCTGTCGATAAACCCAGTGCTTCTATGTTGTTATAGAAAACACCGTGCAGGGGTTTATCGACGTGCTGCCTGAACAGATTTCTCTGTTCGGCAGCTTTGATGTGGGCTGTCAGACGATTAGGCGGAAGCTCAGTGACTGAGTCACCTCGCCGGCCTTCTCGCCTGTAGTCGAACACGAGACCGAGTTCATCTGCGGCCCTCTGTGCTGCCCTAAACAATAAAGCGCCAACTCCCACAGCTTCATGATCTCTCACTAACTGTAGGAGTGGGTCCGAGCTCCTGATGACATTACATGCCATACTCAGTGCCACTCTGCCATGCATGCACTCCAGACTCAAGAGTCCTCGGCCCCCCCGTTGACGTGGGAGGTATACACGAGGAACGGACGATCTAGGATGAATACTCCTATGAATATTCATCATCTTGCGGGTATTCCTGTCCAATTGACGCAGCTCATCTACTCCCCATTTGACTACGCCAAAGGAGTAGAGCAGAATCGGAACGGCAAGCATATTAGTGGCAGACACCTTGTTCTTCCCCGAAAGTTCTGATGACCAGATCTTTCGGAGTCGGTGTCTGTACTTGCCACGGAGAGAATCCTTTATTTGGTTCACGTCCTGGATGTGGCGTTGTTCCACTCCCAGGTATGTGTAGGTCTCTCCGGCATCCAAATGTCGTAGGATGCTTCCGTCTGCGAGCTGCGCATCTTCGTGGAATTCCCCGCATCGTCCTCTCTTGAGGTGGACGACTGCGCATTTGTCCAACCCAAACTCCATTCCAATTGCCCGCGTGTATTCCTCGACCACCCTGAGAGCATTTTGAAGTTCTCGCTCTCCGGAGGTATAGAGTTTAAGGTCATCCATATAAAATAGATGGGTGACCTTATGCCTCCGGTTGCTGGGTGGCCCACACTGATACCCGCGGGTTTGGCGGAGTCCAACAGATAGCGGCAGCAGTGAGATGCAGAAGAGGAGCGGACTCAAAGAGTCACCCTGAAACACTCCTCTCTTAAATGTCACCAACTCTGTCGAAACTCGCTCGGCACCGGATGTTATGGTGAAGCGAGTTCTCCAAAGCGGCAAAAGTTGTTCGATGCATCTCACTAGTGGTGCTGGTACCGCAAGACATCCGAGCAAGTGTAACAAAAGCTCGTGGGATGTTGTATCAAATGCCTTGCGATAATCAATCCAGGCCATTGACAGATTCCGCTTGTACTGCACAGAATCCTGTGTAATACAGCGGTCTATCAGCAGGTTTTCCTTGCAACCTGCCAGGCCCTTCTTGGCACCACGCTGTTCGTTTATCTGTTGGTAGACCGGATCAACAGACCTCAACATCCTGGTATACAAGATACGAGTAAATAACTTGTAGCAGGAGTTGAGGCAGGTAATCGGCCTATAATTTTTTGGGTCAGACAGATCCCCCTTTTTGGGGATTAGCACAGTTCGCCCCTCGACAAACCAGTCCGGAATTTGCTGCCCCTCGTTCAACCATGAGTTGAAAACTCGGGCCAGATGGCGGTGGGTGGAAGGAAACTTCTTCCACCACCAGTTGTTTATACCATCCGGACCCGGGGCAGCGAAGTTCTTGGTTCCAACAAGTGCTTGTTGAACCTCTTCCGTACTGATTGCCGGGCACACTTCGTCTGGTTCTTCTAAGACCCTACGACAGAGAGCCTCGAAGTGTGCTATAGCTGGAGTGTCATTATCGAATGGACTCGCGACTTCGTAGATTCCTTTCCAGAAGGCTTCGACATTATCAACAGTTGGCGGATTTTCGACAACACGCTGTGGCTCTTGGAACAGGCGAGACGGGTTTGTTTGAAACAATTTGTTTTGTTCCAAACTCCGGATTCGCCTGACCAAAGTTTTCTTAATAGCCATAAGCGCTCGAATCCTATCTAGACAGTGCTGCTTGATAGTCTGCAGCACTGTGCGATTTAGAGTGTGGTGTTGGCGTCTCAGTCCGGCTGCCACTCGCCGGACCTTCGGTGTAAATGGTCTACCTGCGACTATATAATCCACCGCACTCTGGATTCGAGAAGCGTGTTGCCTTGCTGATCGAATTTTAGCTTCGATTTTCTGTACGCGCCGCTTAGCTTTCTCGATCCTATCAACTGCGCTTGCCAGGCGCTGTTGTGGGACGAGTTGCTTGGCGGCAGCGTACACCGCGCTGTTGATCTGCCAGATGTTGGCATCTTCTGGAAGCTCCTCACTAATCAACGAGTCCATTCGTGCCAGGTCTTGTGTCTTTGGGTTAACCCTGGTGTTAAGGTTAACCCTCGTCCTTAAATCGACGTCGGTATACTCAAGAGGTTATTCCTCGTCAGCAGGTATTTGCCGCGGTGGAAGTGCGGCTGGTACTTCCTCAAGCTGACGAGGTGCCCTTACAAAATCTGTTCTGCGCAGGAAGGATACTTGATCTCTCAGATGTTGTTGAGAGAAGGCGCGATACTCCGGGTGCATATCGCACCACAACCGGTGTAATCGCGCCATGTATCCCCTGCGCCCAGGTTCGCTGCTCTCGTAGCAGGTCAGCAGGTCATCCCTTAATCCCTCCGTCCACCTAAAGCGTCCATGTACATTTGCCAAGTCGTCGTCGTTAAGACCGTCCGGTATGGCCCCTCCCATCTGTCTTTGACCCCCATCCGAATGGGGTCGATTGTGAGGGGCCTGTCCTCCGTATTGATTGGGAACCAGAGGAAAATGAGTCCCCAGGATGGTTAGCCCTGAGGACCCACGTCCGACATTTGTCAGAGAGGGTTGCCCCTCCCTGTCCAGGGTGCACCGCGAGGAGGTTGCCGGTCCGCATTTCGCACCCCTGCCGGTCCGCATTTCGCATTATTATTATTATTATTATTTTTTTTTTATTTTTTTTTTTATTTTTTTTTTATTTTTTTTTTTTTTCGGTTTCCCGAATCAAATGCTGGACAGTCTCCCTGTGGCCTCCGACACCACACAGAGAGAGCGCCAGCGAATAATCTACAGCAACTCCCCACATCCCGCAGGGTTAGTCACTGTAGATTCCAGACTCGTGTGCCCTAAGTAGACGAAGGGATCCCAGGATGACCGCTTTCTGCATTTGACCAGCCAACCATTCTGCCGATGTTTGGCAGGCAGGCATGGTCTTCAATGCGGAGAGCAGCGTGGGCTTCATACCTCCGAGTACACCGATTATCAGGACGACCATTTTGACAGAGTAGCCTGGGTATAGCACTTGGAGCTCGTACCGGAGATCTCTGTATTTAGTCCGTTTCTCCTCCTCCTTCAAGGCGATGTTTGTCTCAGCAGGTGCTGAGAACTCGATGACATACATCACCTTGGTCTGATGGTCGAGGACGACTATGTCAGGCTTATTGGCTTGAATTCGCCTGACGGTCGGGAATTATTATTATTATTATTATTATTATTAACTTTGACAATGACTGTCAAAATTCTTTCGCAAATCTGAAACAAACACTGACTACATCTCCAATATTGATCTATCCGAATTTCGATGAACCCTTTATACTAACTACAGACGCAAGATTAGGCTCTGTACTCTCGCAAGGCGCAATTGGTAAAGATTTACCTATTGCCTATGCTTCTAGAATTTTATGCAATGCCGAAACTAAATATTCCACACTATTATCTATAGTTTGGTCAGTTAAACATTTTAGGCCATATCTCTTTGGCAGGAAATTCAAGATAGTCACAGATCATCGACCACTTACCTGGTTATTTTCAATAAAGGACCCAGGAAGTAGATTGGCTCGCTGGTTATTAAAACTTGAAGAATATGACTACGAGGTCATATACAAACCCGGTGAAATAAATAAGAATGCAGACGCTTTGTCCAGAATTAAAATTAACCATTTCACTGATTGTTCAAAATTTAATTCAAACGTGTTAGCTGTAAATGAAGACAATTCTTCAGACAATGAAAGTTTAGACAACTCTGACGAAATTTCGGAAAACCAAATTGTACAAGAGTTTAATACATTTGTAGACTTGTACAATACCAAATCGCTCATTGACTATTCCAAAATTCAAATCTCTAACAAACAACTGCTTACATAAAGAAAACATAAATATTATTGCCTTTTTCCAAAAAAAAAACAATTTAAAAAACTTTCACTACGAAATTATCGAAGACATTTTAGAAGATCAACCGGAGTTCTATGATAATAAAATAAATATATTCTTTAGTACCAGCGTTAGGAAAGGAACATACTACCTAACCCCTCTACCATACGACCCCGATTCAGTAACTGAAAGACTATTTTTAACCCTATTTAAAAATAAAGAATTACTCGAACTTTCTAAAACCTATCATGTCGAAAATAATTTAGATTTACCAATTACGCACTGACTATTCGTGATGAATTAACAAAATTTACGCAAGCTTACGCACTTCAAGACAAGACGGCTAAATCCGTAGTAAATACCCTACAATTATTTTTTCAACACTACGGTACTCCCTTACGCATCCACATTGACTATGGTCGCGAATTTGATAATAATCTATTACGAGACTTGTGTACTTTATATGACATCAAACTAACATTTTCAAGTGTAGGGCATCCTCAATCAATCAAATGGCTCAATAGAACGGTTCCACGCCACTTTAGCGGAAAAAAAGAGTCAATAAAACCGAAAATCCCAATGAACACCCATTTACTATTCTACCCTATGCAGTAATTTGTTATAACAATTCAACTAACAAAATACACGGGTTCACACCATACGAACTAATTTTCGGACACACATCTATTAAACCACCAGAAACCTTATACAACCAGAAAGAATTAATAACCAAACACGTTAGAGACCTAAATAACCGAATATCTCACTACTATAAGATAGCTCGAAGTAAAACCCAATTACAAAAGGAAAAAGCTAAAATCAGATTTGACAAAAACGTCCCCGACAATCGTCCAGATTACAATGTTGGCGACAAAGTTTATATAAAAGAATCACAAATCAAAGATAAATTGCAAAACAAGTTTAACGGTCCTTTTGAAATTATAGACATTTTCCAAAATTCAGCTACTTTGTACAGGGTTATCCAACGAAAAGGCCCACCCATATATTTTCTTTATTTTTCGAGTTAGGAAAAAATGTTTCAAATAAAAGTTGTAATGAATCAAATGAACTCATTTAAAACCCCTGCAAAGAATATACAGGGTGTTCCATAAAAGCGGGACAAACCTAACTTACATTTTTTTAAATGGAACACCCTATATTTTTTTACATTTTTCAAATCTGTATTTTTTTGTGATTTCAAAAATATATATGTTGTATTTTATCTTTTTATTATTTTTTTAATCATTGGCCTTACATCCCTGTATTTAATTTGTAAATGCAGAACAAGGAGACGTAGACTAGCCGTCGACGTATCCACTTCACCTTAACCTCCACCAGGACCTAGTAAAAACTTCAGGACTTTCACCGAAATGTTCCCAACACGAAAGCGACCTCCAATCCGAAGAGATGGAGCCGAATCCAATGAAATAAAACTCACCTAAACAGACTATTTTGTGTATTCTATTGACTTCTAGTGCAAAAACTCTTCAGTGAATATTTTCCATTAGAATAACTTTATGCTACTTATGTAATAATAATACGCTTTATATTATAATTTTGTTAATTACAATTTATTAACATTTTACGTTATATTTTACCTTTAACTGTTCCTTTTACGTAAAGTCACAGGCGTAAAGGTTATTTTTTAAATAATCCAGATATTTTTCAGATTATCTGGGTAATGTTCAGAAGTGTGGCCGTAAATCCCAAATAAGAACAGAAAGAAAATACAGAAAGATGCCACAAATAACTTTTAGACAATATTTATATTTTATAGGTTTCACATTTTTATATTTTTTCATTTTATATGCTTTTATATTTTATAATCTTTACAAAAGTTGCTGTATAAGCACCAACTTTTTTTATAAGGGGGAAGCTGTTATATAAAATATTAAAATACTACTACTTTAAACTTAGAATACCTGAGAACACACATTATGACCTTTCTCAGGGTATCATGTTACAGGTAATGACTTCTTCTTTCCTGTGACAAAAGATGTCACAATACAATTTTAGCAACGTACAGCAAACATTGCTGACTGCTATTTTCCTTTGTTTGAAATTATGTTTAGTAATCATTTCAGAACTTATAAGTACATGTAAAACCCTATGTAAATTCAGTTATTATACTCACTTCATAAAATACACATGTAACTAAAATATGGTTTCTTTACTTAATCAAAATAAAAGTTTTTAAAAAGTTATTCATGTGAACTCAAATCTATAAAATAATATCTGGCACCCATTTAAAAATTATAATAAATAAATTTAAATCTACTTATAAAAATTCCAATTAATTACAATTAAATAAAATACTTAATAAGGTATAAAATACAATTATGAGCAGTTGTTAATATCACATAGTTCAGCGACGTTATTGAAGTTGTCACACATTATATACCGGGTGACACAAGAAGTAGTTACCCCCCTATTCTTGTTATAATTTTCATAGATGAAAATTTCAAAATTTTATGGTAAATACACAGATTTTCATATTTTGACATAAATCATGTGTTAAAACCACTCCGGTTTAACCGAAAGTGGTATCAACTTTCTTATTTTAAATGAGAACACCCATTTTTTTTTCAATATTTGAAATCTACATAAAATTCCCTTTCTAATGACATATAACACATTGACATTTGCTTTCAAGATGGAGGCGAAACATTACTTTTATACTAAATTTAAGTTGGCCACAGATTCGCCGCCAGAAAACAAAACGTGTTTGGGAGGCTGTGGAAACAAAGAAATTATTTATTGTTGTAGGTTCTCATTTTTGTATGTTTGCAGCCATTATTTTCTCGTTTATTTCTCCCTTACTTGTTACTATAACTCCCAAATATTTAAATTGTTCCACTTCCTCAAATTCCATATCCATTTGTTTGGGAGGCTGTGGAAACAAAGAAATTATTTATTGTTGCTTTCCTGATAGCATTATTTGCAAACATTTGACATGCATAATGTCTACTAGGATCATTTTATTTTTTTCGTGTATTTGAAAAGAAAGGCTGAATGTTTCACATTTTTTTTAAATAGGAACCTATGTTTTTTATGTGATGTGTGGATTCTACATCAAATTATGTTCATGATGATATACGACATGTTTCCTTTTATTTATTCATTAGAAGCCAAATTCATCTTCTTCTTGTTAGAATTGAAACTAAAAATCATAATTACAATTCTATAATTTATTCCTAACCCTAATTATGATAAACCTAGAAATAAAAATATTATAAATTCCATGTATATTACACCCACAAACTCTATAGAGATTAACCGTATAATCGTGTCCTTGAGAAATGGAAAAGCAGCGGGAATAGATGGAGTAAAAGCAGAAGTACTAAATATAATTTCCCCAGTAATCTCGGAACCCCTAGCCTATATTATAAATAAATGCTTTGAGAAAGGACATTACCCTTCTGCTTTTAAGACATCTATTGTCCTGCCGATCTATAAAAGTGGAGACCGAAAACAAATAATTAACTTTAGACCAATATTTCTAATAACTACTTATTCCAAAATATTTGAGAAAGTTCTTAAAAAAAGACTTTGCGATTACCTTAATAAATATAACATAATATCAAATAGACAATATGGTTTTCGAGAAGGTATCTCAACGCAAGATGCCATTCTTCAACTAACATCTAAAATGTATTCTGCATTGGACAATAATAAACCATCTCTTTGTGTGTTTATCGATCTGGCCAAAGCCTTTGATACGGTTAGTCATACTCTGCTCCTGGAGTCACTGAATAATATAGGCATTAGAGGAAGCACACTGGATCTGTTTGAAAGCTATCTTTCAGGAAGACATCAGTGTGTTAAAATAAGTGATTTTTTAAGCGACCTCAGGAGGATAGAGTATGGCGTTCCGCAAGGGACAGTGCTGGGACCCATTATTTTTAACATTTATTTAAACGATTTATTCTCAGTCCAGACTAAAGGAAATATAACAACATATGCCGATGATACGGCAATTTTTTATACAGTTGAAAACTGGATGACATTAAAGCACATAGTCGAAGAAGATATAAATAATATTAAAGAATGGTTCGATAGCAAATTACTTACGGTAAATTTCAACAAAACGTATTACTTACCAATATGCAGTAACAAAAATAGCCTACCGATATTCCAAAACCTCACAGTCTCAAACCAGTTTGAAATATCTTGTAAGACGGAATTCCAGTACCTAGGAATTATAATAGACTCCCACCTAAAATGGGACAAACACGTAATTTATATAACTAAAAAGCTATTATCACTCATATACAAAATAAAAACCTTGAGAAACGTTTTGAATATAGATTCTCGATTTGAATTATCACTCATATACAAAATAAAAACCTTGAGAAACGTTTTGAATATAGATTCTCTAAGAATTATATATTATTTACTAGTTGAGTCGCATATTAACTACGGAATATTAGCGTGGGGTGGTGTTGGCAAAACAATTCTTAATAAATTAATAATTGTTCAATACAAAATTCTGAAGATAATCTTTAATAAAGAAATTACATACCCTTCCGAGAACCTTTTCATAGAGACGCGATTGCTTGATCCGCGACAACTCTTTTTTTATCACTCCATGCTGCACCAACAAAAAACAAAACATAATTTAAAAAAGGGCGATCACAAATACAACACAAGAAATAAAGATAACTTATACTTACCACCGTTTATGAAAAAAGCCATAGGTCAGAAATCGTATGCTTATCTGAGCTCTATACTCTATAACCAGTTACCTATAGAGTTGCAAAATATAAGTAATTTGAACATATTCAAATATCAACTCACTACACCCAGAGACATGATTCATGATATGATTGATTTGAAACTTTGATAATTCTTTTAATAAATGAATAAATAGTTGCATATTGTTGTGATACAGTCAATATTATATTAGGTATTATTTTATACTTGAAGTTTATAATTTATTTGGTTATGCTATGAATTAAAATGTAAATAATCACTGTTTCACACAAATTATACATCTGTGCTCTCTTGTCTTGCTGTTTATATATATATATATATATATTTTTTTATTTGTATTTTATTTATTTATTATATGTATATTATGTATATTTTAAAGATTTTTTCTTATATATGATTTTATACATCCACGTACAGGCCTCGGCCTTTAGTGGAGTACCTTCGTGTTTATTTACCATTTTATTTGCCCTATAAACAATTCTATGTACTTTTTGTAAATTTTTGTAAATAAACCATTCATTCATTCTTAAATTACGTACTAGGTACTTGAAAATTGATGATTGACAATGGTGCATCCACTATATTATGTAACAGTTTAAACAAGAATGTGAGACTCGACACTATTCTTCTATGGTTCAAAGTTTGTATGTCAAATCTGGTAGTTAAGTCATGATCAGAACCACGTGCGAGATATACTCCATCAACTTTGTAAACTAAAAATTTCAAAAAGCGTCTATGTACACGTTCTAACATATTTACATGTATATCGTAGTAAGATGCCATACCAACGCGTGCATACTCCAAATTAGAACGCACAAGTGAGAAATATAGCGTTTCAAGACGTCCGAGAAGTTGGCCCCCCTCTTTTAGAAATTCAATATTTTTTTTATTGTAAAGGATTGTGCTACGTTTGTGCTGTATTGTGCCAAAAAAATTTTCGTTTGTGCCGGCATCCCTCTAGTATTATTTTAAAAAAATCGTTTGGGGGGGCCAACTTCACGGTAGCACCCCCTTATTGAATTTTTCCAAAAAAAAAATTACATATCGTTTGTGCTACGTTTGTGCTGTATTGTGCCAGAAGAAAATTCGTTTGTGCCGGATTCCTTCCGCTCTTAAAAAAATATAAAATGTGAGGGGCTAACTTCACGGTAGCCCCCCAGATTCAATATTTCAAAATCGAAAGTTACACATTCGTTTGTGCTACGTTTGTGCTGTATTGTGCCACAAAAATTTCGTTTGTGCCGACTTCATTTCTATATTATTTTAAATACTTTACGATTTTCGAAATATTAAACTCTTATTTTTAGATAACAGTTAAAGCTAGAGGTATTTGTGCAAAAAGTTGCAAAAGAGAGTTAGAGAATTATTACGACGAGCGAAAAAAAACACTATTTTCGCCACGTATTTCATACAATATTTTTTACAATTCTATAATAAAATCTGAAATTCTGACCTTTGGAAAACAGTGAAAAAAGTATATTCTGATAGGAGTGCATAAAATACCTACTACTTTACTCACTATTGTAGAAAATAGTTATATGTGCAACTAGTGCAATAAGTGCATATTTGTTGCACGCAGCATGAAGTTTGCAGCTCGAGTTGAAACCTGCAATCAAATCCAGATTTTTGTCACCGTTAAACGCCATCCATATAGAATATCAAAGTACTTTTTGCACTAGCAAAAGTACTTTTTGCACTAGTAAGTTACTTTTTGCAGTAGTAAGTTACTTTTTGCACTAGTGCAACAAAGTATAACTTTTTTGTAATTATATAGGATCGTGGAAACTAGTTATTTGTGTAACTAGTGCAAAACGTGCATATTTGTTGCATGAGGCATAAAATTTGCAACGCGAGCGAAGCGAGTACACTCTTTGCAAGTGTTGCACACAACATTTTTTCTACTACCACTATCCAAAACACGATTTTGTGCATTGTTTACTGTACGCAAACTAGACACAAGCGTACCGCAAAGTGACATAACTGTGCCGCAAAAATTTTATCTGCATAGTTTCAAGAAAAACTTTAAATATTAATGGCAAAAATCTATTAATTTTTTAGTTTTGGAGGAAAAGTGTGGTTGTAGAAAAAGTATAGTGTGCTACACGTGCAAAAATGCAATTTCTCACTCGTTTGAATTGTGGTACTCGCATTCGCTCATGCCACAACTTCTTCAAACTCGTGAGAAATTTGCACTTTTCTGCACTTGTCGCGCAATATACTATTTCGAATTAAATAGATTTTTCCTACGAACGTGCGGAAAATACCACTTTTCCGCACGCATTTTAGTTTCGAAAGTTGCACTTTTCCGCACTAGTATGGAAAAGTGCAACTTTCGAAACTAACAAGCGTGCGGAAAAGTAATTATATTTTTATTTGTACTTTTGGGTAAGTTATAATTACATTTTGAAAATGTGATCACGCTTCTAGGATAAATATTGTTCCTAACACATGCGGACACTGTCTTTTCCGCACTCGATTGCTTGACCGAACTCCGCATCGCGTCGTTCGGTCAACGGCAGTTGCGTGCGGAAAAGTACCACTTTCCGCACTTGTTAGGAAAATGGCTATTTTTTAAATTTTAATGAAGAGAATATTACATTTACCCAAAATATTCAAATGTCAAACTGACAATTAGAAAAATTGTCACTGTCAAACGTCAAACGTCATCCATAAATAATTATGAATAAACTTTCGTTGCCTAGTAACAAACTTACGTTTTGCACTAGTTTTGCACTGTAAGTATTGTAAAAAGTTAATGCTTTTTGCACGATCGTAGAAATATTACTTTTTGTCAGAGTTTTCCACAAACGAAATTTCCTCAGTAGAGGACTTATACCGGAACCCGGTCTCCCCCCACCACTTTTTTTTCTGGTGGGGGGTAATTAGAGTAATTAGAGCATTGTCGGTAATTAGGGTAATTAGAGCATTGTCGGTAATTAGGGTAATTAGAGCATTGTCGGTAATTAGACTGTAATTACAATGGAGGTAATTAGAAAATTGTCGGTAATTAGACTGTAATTACAATAAAGGTAATAAGAGTAATGTCTGTAATTAGATTGTAATTACAATATAGAGGTAATTAGACTTGATGTAATTACTATTGTGGTAATTGGGGTGGTGCAATTGTAATTGTAATTAGTGTATGTATCAATAAGTGTTTCAAGTATGTAAGTGTACGATAGTAATTAGTATGGTGGGAGGTAAGTAGGTTGGAGGGGGCGAATGTTTCACTATAAATAAAACGCTTTGGTAGCTCAAAATCACATCCATAGTTGTTCACTCAAGAGTTAACTAGTGAGAGTAGTGCAGTTATCTCAATTTATTTCAAGTGAGCAATATATTTCAAGTGAGCAATATATTATATTATTCTTTGCGATTCTTTCATTGTGTACGTCAATTTTAAATTTTAACTATGGCACTTTCCGAATTCGATTTATTAGCACTTAATGCGATTATAAATGAAAATACAGAGATTTTAGTGCAAAGATCTATTACATCGTTAGTTATAAATAAACCTTATATTATAAAGAAAATGTCATTGGTCAATACGCGATATGGAAAATCAATCGTAGTACATTTATTTGAGGAAAGTGCGATTACAGATTTTAAATCATTTTTACCAAAACGGGTTGTAGAAAATATAAGTGAAGATACTATTAATAAAATTAATTCAAGCGGTGGTAAATACACATTGACATATTTAGGACAACGTCCTCCAATGTATATCGGCGCAAAATCCAGCGCAATAATACAATTTGGTATTTAATTTCTAGTACTTAAGAAACAATATTTGTATTAGTTAGTTATTAGTTTACATTTGCTACTATATAATAAAATGGGGTACATTTAGAAAGAATTTTGGGGGTATTATAAAAATAATTATCTGTTCACTTGTAAATATAGAATTATTGATTTGAACAATATATCAATTTTAAATTGAATAGATATCATATTTTGTGTAAGTATGTGATTAGATTTATTCTCTTTATATCTATTTTTAATTTATTTGTTTAATTCCAGGTTAACTCTAACCAACAAAAAAACATGTGGATGCAATATTCATCTCACGGATGGGTAAAGGCAGAAGACATTAAATCTGCCATTGAAAGATTGTCTTGTAAACTAGATGACATAAGGAGGGATTCACTGCATTCTTTGAATTATGACATAAATGTCTGCTTCGATGCTGAAGAAGTTCGACGTGTTAAAGAAACTTCCAAGGCGTGTAGCATTGGTGTAAATTTATGTGGTAGATATTCTCGTGGCTTCCTAAATTTGGATGAGTTTTGTGAGCATATGGGCGTAGTGGATCTAAAACGCTTTCTATATGACATAGTGGAGTACCTACCTAAGAATATCATTGAAAAATATCAACTCAACCAGTCTGATGAAGAAGATAATGAGGACAATGTAGATAAATAAATACTATAATCTGTTAATTTTGATTGACATATTCATTACACCAAATATTGTATATGTCTGCTGTAAACAATATGGTGCTGTATTTTGTATTATAAGGATAAATAAATGAAATACACATTAAAAGATTACATTCATTTTATTACATAATTAAAAATACCTTAGCATAATTAAAACAGTTTTCATTGTAATTTTATATTTAAATCTACAGTAACATTTTTTGAGAAAATGAACATTTGTAAGTACATCATGATTATTATTGATAAAATGTTCCAGACATCTTGATAGAAATGGTATGCTGCACTACTTAATTGCACAATAATAAATGTTTTCTTTTTTACTTAACATCGAGAAAGCCATTCTGAACCGAGCCATCTAATGCGTTATAACTTAAATATGTATCATGAAGTATAAGTGCATACACTCGAGTTTGTTCCGGAAATTTCGCTTTTCGTGTTTCAAATTCTATCTTTATGTCGACTGTAGATGATTTCACTGCAACAGGTTGGTGTGAACAATCAATGACAAACAAAGGATTCTTCCTGAATTCCCCAAGATCCATCATGGGTTCGCTCATATCTTTATCATAGTAACTACGTTGGAAGTTCTCATAAGCATAATATGCTGCAGAATCGAGCTTCTTATCGAAATCTAAATTCCAACGTTCATATGGATATACTTCAGAGTTTAGAAATAGTCGAATATTATTTATGTCTGCGTGTTTGAACTGTGTAACATCCTTTGTTCTATCATTGGCCTGATCAGTGCCTTGAAAGCCAAGAAGGATGAAAAGTGGACTTTCAAGACGGGTGGAGAGTTTAAGAGCCCATATGTCATAGGTAGTATCGCGTAGACAGGGAAGCTCATAAAAATCCCACGCACGGTAGACCATCTTAACTTTGGTATTATTACCACTTTTATTAATTCGATTCAATAATTTTAACTTTTGTCGATCTTCAGGTACAATGTGCCTTATCTTCCACTCCTCAATTTTGCTGATATCCAACTCTGCATCAACCTCACCGATATAGGAGTCTTTAAATGAGCGTGCAATTATCATAATTAATTCTTGCTTCACATTCAGAATGCCTTTGGTATAATCTTCTGCAAAACCCATAAGGAACTTAAGGGGTAGTTTGCCACTGAACACGTGACTGGTGGTATCTAAAATATCTTGTCTCTTTTCAGTGAGACCCCAACCTGTTGTTATTAATGAGCGTGCATGCGTTTGCCCATACGACACCATAGTTTTCATTGTGGTAGTAATACCAGGTCTTCTGACTACTGCTACTTGTTCACCACCCATTTCCAGTCGTATCTCTTCAAAGAGAAATGCTAGTGCATTATTTGATAAATAACAACGCTTTGTGGTGTCGCTAGGAGTAAATTTTCCCTCTATGTATATATAACTTTCTGAAATGTCGAGTATAACATCTTGAAAATTGATGGGAATACGTATTTCATCAGAGTTTCTGTAATATGGGGATCCATATGGTTTATATGTATGCTCATGTAGGCTAACTAGGGAATGATCTAACACAGGTTCATCAAACACCTCAAGTTTGTCACTAGTTGCAGTAGCCACCATTATTATGACCAATTTTTCGCAGTTTTAATCCAATAGATTTTAAAAAGGCTTGATCCTCAGCTGACAATCTATGTCTTAACTGTTTAAGGTATAGACTTTGAATGAATTGCTTTCCACATCTCCCTTTCTTTTTATCCATACTGTTGTTCGCTACAGTATCATACTGATGGTGATGTACTTGCTGTCGCTGTTTATATCGAAAACCCATTTGGTTGGTGATATCCGACTTTCTTCAATTCTAGCCTTACAATAATTTTCTCACCTCGAAAATCGATCAAATCACCGTTGTCGTCCAGTATGCGTAGTGTGATGTTGTCTATTAACTGACGCCCTTTAGGTCTAACAGGTAAATATATGATATTTTTGGGTTCTCTAGTAAGTTTGTAGCCAGGCTCAACGTCTATGTCAAATTCAAAGAGAGTGTGTGACTCTTCTGCATTCAGATAAGCTCCAGAAATAATATTGCAATCTACGCGTATCATCCTTACTTTCATAATATCAACAGGCTGTGTTGATTCGTAATTTTTATTTGGTTGTAAATATATTGGTCCAAATCCCAACAGACTTCCTATTGAATTTGGTTGTCTAAAATCTATTTCATACTTTGACAAAATCTCGCACTTTAAGGTATTGTTGTTTGCCCTTAAAGTGAATATTTGCGTGTAATCCTTTCCATCAATATTCATAGCTTTCAACATTGCAGCATAGATTTCATCAATTTCATAAGCCCCCAGAGGTATGTGAACAGTAGTGAATGTATCTTTAGCACTAACCCTATATTGGAAGATGTTATTTGTTTCATCCACATTGTATATGGAGTTGTAAGAGTAGAATCCAATTAAACCTAACCCATGACGACTGCTCCTATCCAGTTCAATGGGTGGATCAAAGTTGACACTTAGCTCACTTAAGCGGCTCGTGTTGACACTTAGCTCACTTAAGCGGCTCGTTAGTGTGAACGTGTACGACATGACTGATATAATTAAATTGTGTTACCCAATTTATTGTGGATTACAGCAATAATGGTATAATTTCCTCTTCTTAGAAGTGGATGGTAATATATTTACATTGTTATTGGATGCCACATTTACATCGTTTACCTTACAATAGCAGAAAAACATTTTTCTAGGTGTTGGACCATCATTTACGTCAACATTGCTTTCATAATCATTAAGGTAATGTTCTGTGCAATATTGATATTTTAATATATCGATATCATTCTGAAGATGTGTAGGTAGCTTATCCCATACTAATGCAATTTCATGTGAAGCAAGCCCAATCATCACTTCTTTGGGCATATTTGCAAGTTGTTGTTTGCTCATCTTCAACAGACTACGCAAACGGGAGAATGCAATTAGTGAGTGACCCATTCGCTTGATACTTTCTCGATCCATTGCTGGGGTTATAGATTTCAGCTCCATGGCGTTTTATATTTGTTTTGTAGAGAGAAACTTTAAACACAAATGTCCACACCACACTGTGTTAAAATTCTGTACACGTTTGTAGTTATAGAATATTTGGTTGGCCCTCCTTGAATCGTTATTGAAATATGTAACTAATTCTATAGGTGGGGGTAAATCACCAAAACTATCAAAGTAATTTACTAAACCACCTCGTTTTTTATATGCCACCCAATGTGTCCCAGGACCATATATACTATCCAAATTGATTATTGAAGATTCATTGTAATGTGGCCCATGTCTTGGTAGTGAGTCGCGCATAAACACACCTCGAAAGTATGCTACCTTCATTTTCTTAGCATAATATTTAAGATCAATGTCGGTAAGAGGTCTCCGAGGTAGGGAGTCTATTAGTTTTTTGAATTCTGTTTTAGATAAAGACCCATTCCCTTTCGATATGGCTTCATAAACATCCCCTTGCCACTTTTCATAGCGATTGCTTCCATACTTCTGTTGTGTCGATTTGCTTCAGCTAATTCTTCTCTACCCTTTTTCACATCATTTACAGCTTTAGCAATACCAGCAGCCGTACCAGCCAAACTACCCAATGCAGATAATCCAGCAAAAATGGGTATTAGAGGTAAAATACCACCAACTTTTGGAATTGGTATAATTCGAGGTGTTTGAATATTGCGTTTTCCACCGGCCTGTTTTATATATCGACGTGCAGCTTTTAGAGCAATTTCAGTCACCTTCTTTTGGTCTTTTACTCTTTTGCCTCCAGCATTTCGCAGTGTGTCACGCACTTTTCGTACTATCCCAGATCCAAACGCTGTCTTTTTAACATTCTTCTTACCTTTCTTTGTTTTCTTGATGATTCGTTTCCTTATTGGATTGCGAGATATTGTTGAATTACATCCCATACCAAGACGTTGTTTTCCCTTCATTATAGTTGTGACTAACCAAGCAGCTGCCTTTTCTCCACGTCCTGCGTCTTTAGATTTCACTCGTTTCCACGCAGCCTGTTCAAGCTGATAGTCTGCTTTATGGCGGGCTGCTTGATTACTGCTATTTTTGTCGTACGCAATATCGTGTTGCTTACACGCTTTATCGAGCTGATTTATGCCAGAATCACCTCGTGCTAACCTTTTATTTAAATCTGTGCCTGGACCACAAAATTGATAACCTGGCAAATGCAATTCAAAGGGGAGCTTATTAATCAGGGAATTAACTAATCCTCCACCGCGCTTCGTACGTTTTTCACGTGTGTATCGTATCGTAGAAACCATTTAAATAAGAGTTGTAAATCACACATCTACTTATATAACATTTAGCCGCGGTACAATGCACATTGTGAAACATCAACAAACGCTTTCTATAGATAATTTGGATGAAAAAGTTGGGCGTGGGTTAAGTGCTGATAATCGCCATGGACCACTACTACCTTCAACTGTACGTGCCCTCATAATAGGACCCTCGAATTGTGGGAAAACAAATGTCTTAATATCTTTGATCACGCATCGTTTAGGTTTACGTTTTTTAAATATTTACCTATACTCAAAGTCTATAAATCAACCCAAGTATGAGTATCTACGTAATGTATTAGCGCCGATTGAGGGGTTAGGATTTTATACATTTAGTAATGGTACGCAAATAGTGGAACCATCCGAGGCAAAGCCAGAGTCTGTGTTTATATTTGACGATGTAATATGTGAGAAACAAGATGTTATAAGGGGATATTTCAGTATGGGCCGACATAGAAATGTGGATTGTTTTTATCTTGGCCAGACATACTCTCGAATCCCGAAGCAGCTAATAAGAGACAATAGTAATTTAATTGTTGTCTTTAAACAGGACGACATGAATCTGCATCACATCTTTTCCGATCATGTGTCACCTGATGTAACGTTTACAGTATTTCAAAATATGTGTGCAAAGTGCTGGAATGACAAATATGGATTTCTAGTGATTGATAAGGATAGAGAAGTACAAGGTGGGTGATATAGAAAAGGGTTTGATAGCTTCATATATCCATAATGCATTTTATTAAAAACTTCACTTGAATTACATACGTCGTTAGGATTACTTCGTTTACGTATGCGCTAAGATGAAGGTTACCAAAGATAATAAAAAATATAACAATCTTGCACATCCCAGTAGCGAAATAACACTCAAGCGACAGCTGATTGAGGCAACAGATGCTGTGCGGAAGAAGTTTAACTATATCAAGAACAAAGATATGGAGATGCACGTAACACTTGAAAAGATCTACCAACCGATAACTGAACCTTTAAATGTTATATCTTCAGCAGCAGAGAACAAATCTCATATCCAACAATTACATTCAAAACCATCATCATCAAGGGTGTCCACCCAGAGGGCTGTATCATGGGAGAGTGCTTCTGAAGAAGGATCCGATAAGTATGTAGGTGGTGATGATGTTCCACATTATATCCCCATTATGGAAACACCACCATCGTCAATAAGAACAACCCCTGTATCCGAAACTTCTCCAGCTAGTAAACTAGAAAAAAGACATGAGGTTGTAAAAAGACATATACAAAATTTAAAATCTGGTGATTCCAAGTATGATAGTTTATATGGAGTGCGTGTAGATCCCAAGACAGGCAAACTGCTGATGGGCAATGCCGAAATACGTTTTTCCCATGGAAATATTACGCTATGGTATGGCAATAAGAAACTTGGCGTGTATCTAGGTAGTCCTAAATTGTACGATCTAATATTTCTAAAACGCCCAACAATTTTAGATGATAATAGAGAGGGTGTTCTCGATGATGAATGGAGTAAGATATATGGAGAAATACTAAGAAAAACAAAGGCACCTTACAAAAAATTCGATGTAGCGAATGGCTATAACACTACTAAGCGTGGAAAATTTCACAAAATTATCAAACCATTAACATCTTCTACAATTGCGACACGATCGTCAACAAGTGGTCACGGCTTAAAACGTGTACCTACCCACAAATTGTACAGAAATAAAGATAAAGAATATATTTTTTGGAATAAACCCAGCGAACTCGTGGATCGTCTACGTCTACTATGGAGTTCGAAAATAGCGGGAAATAACAACCACGACAATGAAATAATAGAAATAATATCAGAACTTAGGGAAGAAAAAATAGTGTATTAAAGATGAAATAAAACATAGTATCATTATACTTAATAAGTATTATATAGTCTGAAATTTTATAAACTGGATCAGATGCAACCAGAAATGTCTACTGTAAACACTATCGACAAATTTGGACGCAGCAAAAGAATTAGTGCGAGTAAGTTAATAGCCCATCGTGGATTACCTGGCGTGGGTTTTAAACTTACCAGAGATAATCACTATGATATTGAAAATAAGCGTTTAAAAAATTTAGGGGAACCTGTCGATGATCAAGATGGTGCAACATGTAATTACGTTAACAAGCGTCTACAAACAAATGATGAAAATGCTGCCAAAGCTATTTTTGATACAACCGATGTAATTATTGGGGAAATGAAAAAATATGTTGATGTGGGACTTATAAGAAGTGGAGAAGAAAATCGCGCTATTTTCAATAAACAAAATAATGAGATGATGCAGAAAATGAAAATAGAAATGAGGAAATATGTTGATAAAGCAATTTCTGAAGTTAAACGTTCGGCCATAAACAATCGCAATACTTTAATCACTAGAATCTCTAAATTAGAGCATATTGCCACCGAACTCCAACCAAAGAAGGTGCAATCCGGAGGCCTAGCATTTCCACCAGAACTAATGCCTGAAGTTGATATATAGCTGAAGACAATTTTATAATGGAGGTTAGCAGCGAAAAATTACAAGTTGTTAACGAGTTACATAGAAATGCTCGACGAAATTTTCGTAGAAGGCGAACCATAATTAAGGGGTTTGGTGATTTGTGGCAAGCAGACCTAGCTGAAATGCAGCCATACGCTGATAAAAATAGAGGCTATCGTTATATTCTTGTAGTGATTGACTGCTATTCCTAGTACGTATGGACCAAACCTATTAAAAATAAAGCAGCTGTAGAAGTTACCAAGGCTATGCAGACTATTATTCAAGAAGCAAATTATTCACCGAGAAATTTACAGACCGATAATGGTACTGAATTCTATAACAGAAAGTTCTCCGCATTAATGAAGCGGCACGAAATTAATCATTATTCTACGTATAGCACAAAAAAAGCAGCAATTGTTGAGCGAGTAATCCGCACATTAAAAAATTGGTTGTATAAAGAATTCTCAGCTATGGGTAAATATAAATGGCTCGATATCCTACCAAACGTTACAAAAAGTTACAATGACAAAGTCCATCGTACAACTGGCAGAAAGCCCATTGATGTCAAACCAACTACACATTTAAACGTATATAATTATATTAAGATTGCTCTGAAACCGAAATTTCATCTCGGTGATATAGTTCGTATTAGCAAGTATAAAGGTGTATTTGATAAAGGGTTTACACCGAACTTTTCAACAGAACTTTTTAAAATTACCAAAATAAACATAACAAATCCCACAACTTACCTGATAGAAGACTTGTTTGGACACCCAATCAAGGGATGTTTTTATGAAATGGAGCTACTAAAAGCAAAATACCCCGATGTGTATCTAGTTGAAAATGTATTAAAGAAGAAAGGAAATAAAGTGCTGGTAAAGTGGCTGGGGCTATCTATAGAACACAATTCGTGGGTTGATATAGCTTCTATTGTTTAAAATTGTCATTAACTAGAAAAATATATTAATGTATCATTATATAGTTATGTCGATTGAAATATTTTAATATGTGTCACAAATGAATAATAAAATGAATATACTTTATTAATATTTATTTAATTTATTTCCTTCATTTTAAATTGTAAAAAAATTAAAAATAATCATTTTTTTTTTTTTTTTTTTTATTTTTTTTTTTTTTTTATTTATTTATTTTTTTGTATAATTTTAAAAGTTTCCTACAAAATAATATGTTATTACAATACTAAAAATATATTTACAGTTTATGGTTATAATATATATTACATACACACATACATATATACAAATAATATAATTTATTTATAATTAAGACACCAACAGTCCCTATTATGGTGAGTCCAACTACTATAAAACACACCAATGCGATCACACAAGATGAGTGCCCCTGACATACATTTTATGCAAATGTTGTTCCAACAATTGTCCTCGTACTTACTACAGTACACGCATCGTTGTCTTAATTGTGGTTGGTCTGCTTTGCAAGCTTCACATACGTCTCGATATATACCAAAATTCGTTCTTTTGAGTATGGTAAGACAATTGCGACATTGTGTTTCATTTGGACAATTGTCTCGAAATTCTTTTTTCTGCACTGGGTTCTGAATTACACACTTTTTGCACAGTCCAGTGCATGGGTTGATAATTTGCTTCCTCCATGCAGTATAGCAATTATGGCAAATTCTTGAATTATTGTAACTATACGGTTGTACTGCTATTATTGGTTTTAATTTCCACTCTCTTGGTAGGACCATTGTATGCACTTCTGTTTTAAGACACGATTGTGTTACGTAAGAAGTTTGAATGCGTTCCTCTTGTGGTCACTCTTGGTTTAAATAGCTAATAGTAAACTTGACGCAATAGGAAGGGCGTCACCGTCACGAATTATAGAATATAAAACGGAGGAGGTTTAACATCAAATCAGTTGAGTTCCAACATTTAAAGATGGCTTATAGACGATTCCTCACTGAACTGGCAGAAAATGATATGGGTGCAATGGTGTTACACCGAGATGGTGTAAATCAAGAGCTTCAGGACTTGAATCAAGATGCTGTCCACAGGGAGGATCCCATCATCGTGGAAAATATCAATGTCGACCAAGAGGGTGCCGACTGGGGAGATGGCAACCTGGTTCCCGTCAGTGTAGATGAAGGTCTTGGGGATGATGTGGAAGACGAAGCGGGAGAGTTAGCCTTCTCCGGAAAAATATTAAACAATTATGATGATCGGCGGAGACTATATTGCACGTCAGCGTCTTTTGTCATAATCAGAACCAGGCCGGATGCAACCAAACACTTCCTGTGTGGGCTATGTTATATATCCTATACACGGATAGTGTCCGGACGTCACCAGCATGTAAATATTCACAAAACGACGACGTTGGATGGTGCAATGATAACGAAATGTAAATGTTGCAGCACAAACTTGGTGCAATTGCATCGAATTGAAGTATGTCATACATGTAATAATGTAAATAAAACAATTGCGTGAACGATACAACGTGTTTTACTAAATTAGATATTTATGGTAGTTATTTATAGTATGAGTATAAAATAGTACTGTTCTATATACAAATGTCAAGAAATTATTATGATATTAAGTGTTCACATGTTTTGGAGGGGGTAAATGTATAAAATGAAGTTCTTTGCTGCTGTTGCTCAGTTTGTATTGAGATGGAGACCGAACAACCTGTACAAGATAGTACCATCTCCTCAACTACTGGTGACTCCACAGTGATGGCTCCAACATGCTCTATAGACAGTGAGGTCATACAACATGCCAGTATCCCAAGTGACTGGTGGTCGATGGAGACGGCGTCCAATTCTCGTGCTTCTTCACCGTCGGCTTGGTCAATAGAGACGGTTCCTAATTCTAGGCCATCATCTCCAACGGATTCAACTGTGTCCAACCTCACAGATGACCAAGTATTGGAACCAGAAGAGCCATCATCTCCAACGGATTCAACTGTGTCCAACCTCACAGATGACCAAGTATTGGAACCAGAAGAAGATGATTCGTTATAATTAGTATTTATTAATGTAAATTTATATTTCATTTTATTTTTAAGTTTAATTGTATATATTTTTTAATTAATAAAAATATTTGTGCCACCCTGTATATTACAAGTTGTGAAAATTAGTAAATCATATAAATATTAAAACAAATGAACATATGAATGATTTTATTAAAAAGTATTTTGAAAAAAAATGGTTATCTTTTATTTATTATTATTTAAATTAAATTAAAATATCTCAAGATATAAACTGATTCAAAATAATACAGTTGTAAATGTATAAAGCCGATAGCTTGGGTTGATTTTATAGCCTAAGGCCATGCGACCCTGCCTGGTCAATACGGATCGATGAGCAGGTAGTTTTTTGTTGAAATTAGGAAATAGACCTAACTCTTGTGGGGCGTTCGATTAGCCGAGCGGGCAAATACGCGTCGATCTTGAGGCCACTCAGAAGACCACGGGATCGAATCCTCGGACGCCCCCCGGAGAAAGGAGGAGGTGGTTCTCCGGTTTTTTTTTTAAATTTGACCTTTGACCTTTCCTAATTAACCATTAATTTTGATTTTCATGTGTTTAAAATTCGATTTTTTTAATTTTTTTTTTTTTTTTTTTTTTTTTTTATGTTGTTATTAACCTATTAAACTCTTTATTTATTTAAATTAATTAACCTTTACATTATGTGTTTATTCATGTCAAACATGTACTCATAATATGCACAATTAATTAATTACATGTGGTGTATTTATTTTATTAACTAATTAATTTTTTTATCATTTTTTATTCACTTTTTAAAATTTGTTTTAAACTTTTTTATATTTATTTTTTATGTACAATTACTTACTACTAATAAAAGACAAGTTTGTAATTTTATTAAAGTTTTTATTATTAAGGAAAATGTTTTAAACTCTTTATTTATTTAAATTAATTAACCTTTACATTATGTGTTTATTTACAATTACATAATCTAATTATTCATGTCAAACAAGTACTCATAATATGCACAATTAATTAATTACATGTGGTGTATTTATTTTATTAACTAATTAATTTTTTTATCATTTTTTATTCACTTTTTAAAATTTGTTTTAAACTTTTTTATATTTATTTTTTATGTACAATTACTTACTACTAATAAAAGACAAGTTTGTAATTTTATTAAAGTTTTTATTATTAAGAAAAATGTTTTAAACTAACTACAAATATTTACAATGACTTAACCTAACTATTTTTTTCTTCTTTACAATTACTTAACCTAATTATTCATTTATACGCTAATTTAATATATACAAATACTTATACTAATCAATATTTTTTTTTTTTTTTTTACATTTATACGTATAAAAAAAATTTATATATATTTTTTTTTCACTTTTTTTTTTTATGTACAATACTTATTATTAATAAACTAACTACATATATTTACAATGACTTAACCTAACTTAATAACTAGAAAAAAACTGCATAACAAAGCCTCTCCACCATGTGTGTTGTACAAGCCTTACCGCCCGACTCTACTTAGACCCGATTCAATTGCTCTCAACGCCCTTTCGGCTTTCTCCAAAGCGACGCGGCGCCCAGCTATTTCGGCTAATTCTTGGTTAGCCTGGCGAATGGTTTCAGCTAACCTTAATTCTCGGTCCGCATCACCTTGGGTTGCTGCCACTTTCTCCTGATATTCTGTCTTAGCCGCAGAATAGAAATTTAAGAATTTGTTTAAAATATTTCTATTCTCAGGCTGAGACAGAAATACATCCGGCTCTGAATCTGAAGAATCCTGAGCCGGCTCTAGAATAGGTAGTGGTGGTGATAGCGCCACCTGTGGAACCGACTCAACTTCTGAGGGATGTTGAATCGGTTCTGCAAGTGGCTGCGACACCACCAGAGGAAGTGTTGGAACCACCACATTAGAACAACTCGGTTGTTCTAATGTGCTGCTACCACTTAAAGGCGTCGGTAATATTGCATTAGAGCAACTAGGTTGTTCTAACGGAATATTATCAGGTAAAGAAACCGAAACAGACCTTTTTGCTGGTGCCTTTTTACCTCTCTTGCCCTTAACAATTTTGAAAACCTGTTCAACAGGTGTTGGTGGTGTTGCGGGCGTAAGAGGGGTAAGAGGCGTTGGCATAGCGGTCTGTAAATCGATTATATTTTGGATTGCATTGTCCTCCTCAGTCTTCGGCCCCAATTTAATTATTTCAACAGTTACTGGGGTCGGATTCCGAGAAGGACGACGCATTCCTTGTTTCGGTTTCTTTACAGCCTTTCTCTGTCTACTTCCTAGCGAAGCCGATGATGACGATTTTATCCTTTGAATTATGATTTTGTCGATCTTTGGTTTTTTCACAAAATCGTCATCAGAGTCGTCGCTATCTACATGCGACACCGTGGGTAGGTGTTGAGAGCCAGAGAAATTATTATTATGATGTCGTCCACCCTGACCACCTGAGCCGGAATGTAAAGATTTACTTTTAAGTATTTGATTTCTCAAAAGTAACACCTCACCTTCCGCTTCAAGGTTATCTTGAATTTGCTGTACTGCATTTTGGTCGACGATGGCATCGAAATTAATTCCGGCGCCATCCTCGGGCAAATGCAATACAGGATATTCCGTGTCAGGGTGGTCAATCGCGTGCGTCCGTTGGTAGCCAAAATACGCCTGTTGAAGCTGTACTTCACCATTATTAGAGGCTTGCGAGATGGCCTCATATATATTGTTTTCCGCCGGGATTACAATATCTTGCAAAATATTTATTCCGCTGGTAGATGGTCCCGGCGGTGTTGCAACGTTCGCCGAACCCTCACCCACGCTGGTTGCGGCATTATTAGCATGTTGCTGTTGCACTACAGTACCAGCTTCTGTGGGTGATTCAACAATATTGCTGACAATAGGGTCCGGCACAAAATTTTGCAAATAGGCCATCAAATTTAAGCCTACTAATGCAGGCGATGTACCCTCCAACGGGCGTTTGCGACTACCACCAGCCGCATTCTTCTTTAGGTGTCTTACCATTTTCACAAAACGAACACAAAAAACGATTGAACACAAAAAACAATTACAAAAAATGCGAAAACGGAGCACTTTTTGTGGCACTTGTACACACGACGAAAGTTGAAGGTGGAAAGAATTTTTGTAGCATCTCAAAGAAGCTCTAGACCACTCTCGCCCCTCCACATCTGTCACTACTAGAGAGGTTGGGGTGGTCAACTTCTTTCTCATTGGTCGATATAATATCACACCACCAATGCTCGCTTTCTATTGGTTGAAGGAAACCCACGCCACTACGTAACGGAGAGCATTATACGATTGTGGCGCCAAGCCACGTCGTGCCAACTGATGTAATTACATCCATGACTATGAAATGACGCCAACATTGTTGCCACGTAACCCAAGCCAAATACCACACGATACAAACTTAGTAGAGTCGACGCCAGCATTGTTGTCACATAACCTAAATTAATCTGTACATCATTGAAACTAAACACACATTTAACAAAGAAGGTGTGCTTATCCTTGCAGCCATATTACAATACCCAGCCACATAATAAAGCGATGCATTATTTTAAATTGTCATTTTGTGGTAATAATTAACAACAATTCAAATTCAAATTGAAATTTATTAACCAATTATTATTACATTTTAGTTACATAATTAATTTTAACCTTAACCTAAAATTGTACAATTGTCAAAAAATGTCTTACATACATACAATATTTGATAAGTATACAGTTAAACTAAGAATTTAATTTATAATGTATTTGTTGAAATCAGTATGAGTTCTCCTATATATATATATTTTATTAAACACATTTTCCAAAAAGAATAATAATATTCGTAAAGTACACAACTTAACTTAGTTTTAGACCCTTGCATTGAAAAAATAATGTTTCAATAAGTTTTTCAGTGAAGTATTTTTATTCTTGACTTAACTCAGCTATGGCTGCGAGTAATTTATCCAACTTTTCGTTTTTTACAGAACAATTTTCAACTTCATTTATGGCTGACATTAACCAGCGTATGTTTTGTTCAGGTTCGTCCTGAAAGAATTGTACATCAGAATGCCCCCACGGTAATGTCTTAGTTGTATTGGGAATAACGAATCGCTTATCGTCATACTGGCTCAAAGCCACTTTGTTCTTTACTTCGGTATATATATCATGCAAATAGCTTCTAAACGTATTCATCTTTCTAAATATCAAACCTCCTCGTTCAACGATTTGCTTATAGTCGTCTATTGATAACTCTTTTTGAATGACGGATCTTTTTACACCTTTAGCTTTTTTTAATTCATTTGCCACAGATTGTACACAATATGCCTTCGCACCTGTTCCGTAAAAACTAATTATTGGGTCCGCGGGGAATTCGTCTTTAAAATTACCTAAAATTGACACACCCTTAGGCACATTAAATATATTTCCCACTTGATAGTTTGAAGTATCGAACTTGTCGGGATTGTCTATTATAAAATTGTAGAAGTTATCTGTAAAAATTTTAATAATTAATGAATCAGTGTCTGTATATAATAAAGCCGCGTTCTCACCAAACTGACTTTTAATTATGTTATAGAAAAAATTGTATAGTACCGTCTTGGATAATTCCAATATACAAAATCCTACATAGATTGGTTTATTGTAAAGTACCTTTTGTCTACCCATATGAATAGCCACGAAATCCTCGGTAAATATTGAACATGTTTTAAAGTTTGGGCGAGATATTAGTGCATTTGCACCTTTACTACGCCTGATACTCTCCCAGTGAGTAACCAGCTTTATGTCGGATCTGTTATCAATATTTTCCATTGTTTTACCGTATATGGAATTATTCATTAATTTGTATTGGTCTCTTTCAAATTTATTTGTTGCGTTATTTCGTAAAAGAGTATTAAGGTTAATGTAATTTTGCAGCCAAGCCGATTGATTGAATTTAAGAATTCTATGTGTTTTTAAAACCACTAAACCATTATTAACAGCCTGCTTTAAATTTAAATAATGTACGATATATTTGTTTTTGTCGTTTAAATTTGGTATTAACTTCGCTAATTTTGATTTTGATTTGGGTGGAACAATATTTTCGACTAAAAATGGGAGGTCCGAGTACAAATCGTGCAAATGTTGTGGATAATGTATATCTACCTCTAAAACATATCCGTGGGGGTCATCCTCCAAAATACTCATAATATCTAATTCGTCAATTTCCGCTTTGGACAGCCATTGAAATCCCCCCGTTGGTAAACATTGACTCATTGAATATCCGTACAAATTCGTTGCATCGAGGTAAGTTATGAATGATGATGGCTCGTTGGGATCGTAATTGGGTAGAAATTTATTATTTGCAATATGCTTTCTTTCTGAGCACTGACTTAAGCCGCCCCGTATCCCTTTTTTAAAAAATGAATCATATCGATTTCAGTTAATAATTGTAACTTCACCCCTGTTAATTTTAACATAGCATCCCACGATAAACCTGGAGCTGTATAGTATTGAGCTGGATCCAGTTTGTATTTATCCAAACAAATTTCACGAAAGTTTTCAAATATATCACATAAAAGAAGCACATCTGATTTTAAATAAAGATCTGAATAATCCCCCAAGTTTTTACATTCAAATAAATTCCACACATCATTAGCACGTTGATAATCCGCAATCGATATGTGTTCATTGTTTAAATTATCAAAAAATTCCTCTTTGGCTGGTAATTCCAATTTATTTAATTTTTCTAAACTGTCCAAAAAACTATATGGAAACACACCCTTCTGTCTCATTAAATTGAATTTGGCATTATCGTTATAGAAACTTCGTGTTACCACCAACTGGTTATCATCTAAACTCACACCCAAATTTTGTAATGATGCAGACAAGAACTTGAAACTATCGATAAATCGTAGTTGTAAAAATTTTTTCTTTGTTTCACCCTTCTTATTTACATAATCGTGCATATAAATGTGTTTCGTAAAGGATATATATTTTTCTTTGTTTTGTGCTATTACATCAACCTTGTCTCGGTGTTTACACAACTCTTTCACGAATAGGTGATTATCGTAATTACTTAACCCGTGGAATATAATAGGTGTAAATTTGGGTAATTTATAATTTAAATTGCAGATGGAATGTGCAGCACCAAAACGCACTTTACCCGTTAAGTGACAATGGTCTCTTACTTTTACATCCTCTCTTTCGAAAGGCTTATTACATATACCGCATGTGGTTGCATTTTGGTAGTCTTGGCTTTCTTGCGGTGTAAGAGGAGCCATTGGGACTATGTTTTTCATATGTTGATTATATATATTCCTTAAATCAGCCTCTATACGTGATACAAATACTTCGGCCGCATCAGCACCTCGGTACAGCTCAAACTTAGATAGAGAATTGTCAAAAGAACATTTTATGAAATATGCGAATGAGTAAGGGTCATGTTTAAAAGTTTTATTTGTGAAAGAACGTTCGGGGTTTGGTTCGCAAGTATTGATAGGTTTTAAAATCGATTCAAAATCAGCATATACTACAAATGGCACTTGCATTTGTCTTTCGAAATTCTCAAATTTTAATATATTTTCAGCAACTTCCTTACCGAATTTATCTACCCGTATTTTTGTTGTTGGCGTTGTGGTGTAAATGTGATTACAATCGTTTCTCTGATGTTGAAATAGTTGACGTTCATTATTAAAATATAATAAGCATCCGTCACAAAAATGTTTTTTATGATCGCTACCGGAAATTTGGGTGGAAACTAACCTAGATATATCTTTTATCCAACAGTAGTGACTGTTGGCACAATCTTTATTGCAATGGTGATTATCATCATCACACTCGCTAGAGATCAATAATAAATTTATGTGTGTATACAGTTTTCTCCCCGAGTAACGCAAAGGTCCTACAACTTCATACTTTACTCTATTATTTTCAAATATCTGTTCTAACCCATATACGTTAATTGAAATGTTGTTCATTTCCTCAAACTTTGAAATATCTCGTAATTTTACTGGAGAACTCATACCTGTTACATTTAATACTGTTGAAAAATGCGGATATGACGCTGTGTCCGATGTATGACCATTTGCAGGGTATAATGCTGAAGTCACAGCCCAAAAAAAACAACTTTGATCCTGGTTTTCTACATTTATCACAGCTCCCTTATTTGAAATATATTTTGGTAATTTAATGTAGGATGAACCTCCCATAGGACTATACTTGTTGACATTGATTTCAAGAAATGTAATTCGTTCAAGAGCCCACCCTAAAAAATGAATAGTCGTTAATTATTATTCCCATATTTTGATAAATATTAACTTACCCGAATCACGTTCTTGAAACTCCGTAGTTTGCATAATCATAGAATCCACAAAGCTGTCCAAGATATTCCTCAGATCCATGGATTCATCCAAAATTCTGTTACTGGTATTAAATGATTTCATCTCTACCAGATCCTGTGTAGGTAATATGTATCTTGCGAACGTTTCCATATTCACTTTAATGGCTTTATGTATTTTTAAAACTTCTTCCAATAGATTTAAAATTTTGGGTCTGATCTCGTTGAAGAACATTGTGTAGTCTATATGATTATTTTCACTGTGCACACGATACGTCACAATCCTGTTCCTGAAGGCACTTTGGACAATTTCCACACCATTCGTCATAGGAACACATGACCTTGTTCTATGTTGTAACGTTCTTTTATGTGACTTCATCTGAGACGTTGTTAGAGTCACATTACAACAATTACACGTTTGCATGTTTGTTGATGTTGAAGGAAATGTGTCCGCTCTAAACTGCTTTGCTGGTGGAGATCCATCATGGCTTGGTTGTATACATGATTGCCTTTGATGACGTCGCAAATTGTCACCACGTGTAAAATTATTACCACAATCAGTACACACATACATTTTCACTTTTTACTACTCTAGAACACTAGGCTACACAATGATCGCATGTTAACTCCTCTCCCGCTTTTATAGAGATATGATAGAACTCGCCCCACCATCTGCGTATGAGAATGAAATGTGACAGTTAATTGCCTCCCACAACCATAATTACCTCCAACCATACTAATTACTATCATACACTTACATACTTGAAATACTTATTGATACATATGCTAATTACAATTACAATTGCATCACACCAATTACCACCATAGTAGTTACATCAAGTCTAATTACCGACAATACTATAATTACCTCTATATTGTAATTACAATCTAATTACAGACATTACTCTTATTACCTTTATTGTAATTACAGTCTAATTACCGACAATTTTCTAATTACCTCCATTGTAATTACAGTCTAATTACCGACAATGCTCTAATTACCCTAATTACCGACAATGCTCTAATTACCCTAATTACCGACAATGCTCTAATTACTCTAATTACCCCCCACCAGAAAAAAAAGTGGTGGGGGGAGACCGGGTTCCGGTATAAGTCCTCTACTTTCCTCTTGTGTAACTTCGGTAGAAGGTACCGTTTTCGAGTAAAATTGATTTTAATATTCAAATGCGTGCTCTAAAATGATTAGGTAGTGTTGGAAACATACAAAATATGTATCCAAACGTAATACAATCATGCCTTATATTATTAAATTTAAATATAAATGTTATAACCATGATGTCCAATGAAATAGTTATAAGTTGGAAAATTCAAAGCGACATCTTTTGGATAAATTATTTACTAGATGCGAATTCAGCGAGTAAAGTACAGAGTTGCATTATTCTTGGCGCCAAATACCAACTACTAACGACCATGTTGTCAGGTTTATCAGCAAAATATGTTAAATGAATAGGATACATGCGCGTGTCAGTTTTACACCCAAATTTGTTTTTATCGGAAGCTTTATGTTTGAAAAAAACCAACTACACCATAATTTAAATTATTTAGACACACAATAATTAATAATTAATAAATAAAATTCAAATTATTTGAAGGTTTCCGACCAACTGTCGAGTACCTCCGACGACCCGCGTGACGTCATACTATTTGTTTACTTCTCGCCAAAAACAAATTATCAAGGAAGTGACTGCTGCACGGTCCGAATATTTGACATTTGACATGTAGTGAATTTATTCTTGCTTTACTCACATTTCGTCTGCGGTGCAATGGCCTAGAGGCAACGAGCCGGACTTGGCAAGGAGAAGGTTCAGGGTTCAAATCCCACACTTTCTTATTTTTTTTTTTTCTATTAAATGCATCAGGCACGAGATCTATTGCGAGTTAGAAGCTGGAGGCGATAGCCGGAGGCAGGTTAGATATGTGTGTTTTTATCCTGATAAACGAGAGCAGTTGAGGAAGAAGAAACATCCAGACCGTACAGCTATTATTTTAACGGGGACGGTCGGACCGTGTAGTAATTACTCCCAATTATCTGTACTTCTATTGAAAATGTGCAAGAAAAGTTTATTTCAAGAGTTTCAAGCGTTCTGTGTTTTTTATTAACTGGTTTAGCGTATATTAATAGTTTAGAAGTGTTTTATTATTATTACAATGGCTGAGACTGATTTCGTAAAAGCACAAAGTGATAATTTCAGTTGTTTCTAAATAACGTTTTCTATCTATTTGGCATTTAAATAATAATATATGTGGAACGATTTGATCTCTCAAAAATATCTTCTCACCCATTAATTTATATCGCATATATACTTTTCATATCTTGTTCCAGCTCAAAAGAAACAAAAAAATATGTTTTACTTTCAATACAGAGTAGACAGACCATTAACATAGGTCCCTAACCGTTTATTTATTAACAAAAATATTTCTCACTATCGTATTATTTATTATTAAGTAAATAATTACATTGAAATGGTCTTCACAAACAAATTAACAAATCCTCTGGTGTTTTCAGACATCTTGCATTTTCATTTTGTCTCATAGCTCGCAACCACAATTTTCTTTTTCCTTTCAATTTAGCATTTGATCCCACTGGCAATGAAATCAATATTTTTTCCGTTGTTTTAATAGATTTGATTCACATTGTGGCACTAAGCAGTATTTAGAGCACTTTAAATCAGGTTTTTCCATAGTAGTTCAAAAGTTAAAACGAATTTACGAGTAATAAACAGTAAACGGGCAGTAAACAATCACGCTCTTGTCGCTTTGACACCGCTGTTGTCAATGTCAAAAAAGTAAACAAATAGAGTGACGTCATAACATGGCGGTCGTGACTTCAAACCCGTTTTGCCGAAATAGCATTATTTAAATCCGATTTTATGCCACCAACAACATATTTCAAAAAAATTAATAATCAAAGGTGTTATTGAAACAAATAGAGAATCTAATTTTATTGATATTAAAATATGTGCATGTTGCCTATTATCACTATTTTACGGTTGATTCATTACAAAATCATACCTAGAATAAATGATTGTGAATATATTTATTTGATTTATATATTTATGGGTCAACAGATTTATATTAACTTCCCAGATTTTTATTTAGTTTATGCTACGTGCATACATTCTTGGATATTTCCAATTTTCGATATTCGGCAACGATGGTAGATACAGCTTTGTATGTGAACTGGGAATACTAGGTAATTGCGCTTTCTTGATAGTGTTTTGTGTGTTGGCAAAAATTAGAAATTGGTAAGTAAAATGTACATTGCAATAATTATTATGTGATTTATGTATGTTTTAGAGTCCTCGAAAGATTACATAGCAGATATACAATGTATAGGTTAAGTCATTCAAGCATTTAATGTAAGATGTCAAGTAACTAATTATAACAATTTGTAGCACTCAACCAATAGTTATTTATTCGCCATGGGAGTAAAATGAGTGTTTTTGTCCCGGCTTGAATAGTGTTTCACAAATATTCATGCAAGGAACTAAAACACACTTTACCTCCGCATTGCATACCACATTTTTTTCACGAACAGGTTCATAGACCATAGGTAGTTATAAAGTTAGTAAGTATATCTATTACTAAAGTTTATTATGAACTTTTGAAAATTATCTACCCTATTAAAATAATTTTTGGGGTTAGTTATGTTAAAAGGGAAGTGTGTAGTATTTACTAGTTGAAGACGAGTTGTAGTTTTATTCCCGTTCGTGCAAAAATGTAATTTAATTAATCATTTTTTAAGATACAGTTTGATTTACTCAGATCAATTGCTGTTTTTCGTTAATACTTACTTTTTTTAATAGGCATCAATGGAAATTTTCATCAATTAACTGTTTGATTTAAATTTTTCAAGTACTGTAAAAAGTAACATACATCTTATTCAAAGGTGGATCTCTAATTTGTAAGAGCCATCTATAAAAATTGGGTTACAATAATTATTGCCGAGTAAAATCGTTAACTTCGTAATTATTGATATATCAGTTAATTAATTGAAAAAGAAATGCATACATTTCTGTAAACGCCACTCGAATATAGGCATTTCACAATTAAAAGTCGTAACTAAAAGTCGATTTTCGCATTGTTATAAGTTGATAAAATCGATAGATTATTAACTTTGTCTGCATATGTTGGAAATAATATTTTAGATTATGTAATGTCAATAACAGCATAACCGAAACAGGATTGAAGTTAAATACATTTTCTAAATTTCGATTTTAATCAGATCAGTCATAAAGAAAGTAAAGAGTTAATATTTAACTTTATATTTTAAAAATATGTAGGTACCTCATAACTGCTAATACCTAATATATTTTAATAAAATGATTAATTACATTTGAGGTACGCAATGCACTTGAATTAAACAATGAGTAAACTAAATAAACAAAACCAAAATTAGGTTGAATAGAACACAATTTGTATAAAAAATTTTGAGAGTATGAAAGTATACTTTTGCCGAACGAAAACGATGCTTGCAACCTAAGATGAAGTAGAAGAACGTAATTTAAGGGGCTAGGATGTCGGCACAAACGAAAATTTTTGTGGCACAATACAGCACAAACGTAGCACAAACGAATGTGTAACTTTCGATTTTGAAATATTGAATCTGGGGGGCTAGCGTGAAGTTAGCCCCTCACATTTTATATTTCTTTTAATAGCGGAAGGAATCCGGCACAAACGAATTTTCTTCTGGCACAATACAGCACAAACATAGCACAAACGATATGTAATTTTTTTTTTGGAAAAATT